>OY728132.1:91747369-92947369 GCA_963277665.1 Viscum album | reverse complement strand
TTGATACTTATGGAATAAATTAACATGTTTTAAGAGAATATATGATCACATTATTGATGTGTTTATCATGTAATATTATCAGGTACTTTTTATAAACTAGGTATTCACATAATTTTTATTTAATAAATTTATTATTGTTATATCTAAATATATATTTTTTTGTATTTCATAAGATATATTTGAAAAGAGCCTAAATTTTTACATCATGTGAATGGTTTATGTTGATCTTCATACCATGTTGTTATAGTTTAAGATATTAACATATGATTTATCTATATTGGACACCATGAGTTAACTATATTTTTTTGTTATGATTAGAGATAAAATTAAGGAATTGTAATTATTTTGTAGATTTTATAACCCATTAAATGTTAATTTTCATGCTATAGGCATGAATAATTAATCCCGAATAAACTTATCATGTAGTATGACAAAATGTAGAATTGATCTATGCACAACCAAATAATGAAATTATGTTCTAAAATAGAAAAAATCATGTAATTTTTTTTTTGAATTTTCAATCATTAAATTATAATGTTTTCTCAACATTATGAAAAGGGCCGTGAAATATAAATGGTACTACTTTACTTTTATTTCAAATAAATCATTTCTCTTTTCACCCCTAATTGATTTGTGGGTTTTTAAACATTAGTATTCTGATAAACATGTTCTATATTGCTCTATATAAGTCCATTGACACTAATTGTTTCCACCATGTCTATATTTTGAGTTCCTATTGTTTTCAAATAATCTGAGAAACTGATTATATGTTAATTAAAGTACACATTATATTTTCCCCTATATTTTTTAAAAGAGTTTTTTAATACCACTGTTATATTTTAGTTTCCAACAATAGTATTTTTAAATATTGAAAATTTGATAGTCGTGACAATTATTTGATGGTTTAATTTATATAAGTTGGGGGATATTAAATATCTTAAAATGTTAGATAAAATAATAATAATGATGATATCTTTTTTAACATGCACCAATGTGTTTTAAGAAAATTTTGATATACTATAAAAAAGTATTATTTAAATGAAGACATTATAACAAGGACCTAAAATTAGATTGTCTGAATTGTTATAACTATATTATGAAATATGTATAATGGTTTTAAACAATCAAAATTTATTATTTAATTATTTTAAAATTGAAACATTATTTTTCCTATATGAATTTTATTCTTCAAGCAAAAATTTTTAATAAAAAAGTGGATTTGTTAAATAATATTAGACACTGTCGTAAATTTTTTACCCAATATTTATATGGTCAATCATGAATAATGGATTCCATATTTTATATTAGGATGTTTATATTTAGTTAATAGTCCACTTTAATTTTTTTCATTATGAACAGTAAACATTATAAAAATTTTACTACTCGGTAAGTGTAAAACAGGTAAAATAGGGATACAACTGTAGCATTGAACATTAAAATAACCATAAAAATAAACATTATTCATTTAATGAGTTTCTTTATACCATCCAAATCCATGATTTTTTGTCCCTTTTCATTTTACTCTGATAATGACTAATATATTATTTATAGTAAGTAAAATTACAAAATATATCTTTCTTACATTAAAATTATCTTCATGGTTCACATATGATTAAATATAAGTCATAAATGAATCATAAATTCATTTAAAGAATATAATATTATGTTTCTGGTTATAATTTATTTTAATTATTATGTATTACATAATTAAATTAAATATCTACAAAATGACAACACAGTTATTGGGAAAGAAGAAGAAAAAATATCCAAATAAATTTCAAAACTGTAAAATGATTTTTTTCATGATGGTTTTTGATGTAAATAAAATTTTGTGGGTATTAATAATGTATACGCTTTGTAGGAGGTTTAAAGAGTGAAAATTTAAATTTACATCCCAATCAATAGTTAAAATAAAACAAATACTCCCAAAATGTCATTAATGATATTTTATGTTAACAATATTTAATTTAGGTTGGAATAAATTATAAAAAAATATTGAAAAAGTGAAACGTTGACGGAATATGGTCTTAAAATTTTTCCAATGAACATTTGGATTCAATTTATTACGTTTTAATTTAATTCAAAATACATATTGTTTGATAATGGGTTCTTGTGGTTATGGTCAAAAAGTGTTATCGAGGTTTAAAACAAAGATATAAGGGTAAAAAAAGCATATAAGTATGTAAAAATATTATTATGTGAGATTATATATAGTCATAAGAAATATATATTATAATTTTAAAGAAAATATAACATTTCCATGAAAATTAATTTATTTTACCTTAATACATAGAAAATGACAAGAGTAACCCTCCCATCTCTTATAAACGGATACCTCATCCCCTCTTCCCTACAAACTTCAATGAGACTTTTTCAATTAATACCTACACAAATACCATTATCACATCCCATAATATCTCATTATGGTAATATTTTTTCTAATAATATCAACCTTATAGGGATTCTCATGTTAAGAAAGAGTGGTTTTCTGAATTAGTGGTATAGACTTTAAACAAAAGATTTAGATTTATTTATTCTTATATATAAATAAAAAATCATTGAAATTTTTTAATATAATATAATCAGTCTCTTCCATATAAATATACATTATTTTTATTAATTATTAATATTAATAAATCTCATCCTTCATCTAATATGAAATAAATCCATTGTTTATGTGTTCGAAGAACTACCACATCACGAACCGATGTAATTCCTTTTACATCACTTCCCCTCATGGCTTGATGGTATGTTAGATTTAATGATTATATATTATATTTATTTAATATTTCTTTATATATAATTATAACATAATAACTAATTTTATACCTTTAAATATATTTATTTAATATTTCGACATATATAATTATTTGATTTATATTTTTTATATACATGGATGGTAATAAAAATATATTTAATGAATTTATTTGATATAAATGATAAAATAATTATTCATTAATGGTGAATTATTATCTACAATTCTTCCATTCTAGTAATCATAATGTTGAAACATCCCACAACTATAAGTATGGAAAACCTTCTCCACGTTGTTATGTAATTCAATTTTCATCACTTATTAATATGATTAATTATAAATGACTATATGATTAATAAATTTCATAATTATTTCATTATTAATATATTTTTTGATAATGTATCCTTGACCATTATATAAAAACATGAACCAACATACAAAACATACCAAAAAATAATAAATTATCATATAAAACAATGATTTTAATAAAGAATTATTAATAATTGAGTGACACGTTGTTATAAATAAATAATTATTATTATGATATATTGTAATATGGTTCTATAATAAATGAATAATAAATCTGTTTTTAATATAAAATATTTATTAAAGTGTAAGAAAAAAACACAAGATATGTGGTAACAATTTGTCACCTCAAATTGTCTTTTTTGGGTACGTTGATAATGTCATACACCATTCTTCATTTATAATACCGATATCTAGACTATTTGGAAGGTTATATCTCTTTTTGATTATGATATTTAATAATTCTGTTTAGATTTTTATTTCATGGGTCTTTTAATTCAATAGTTAACGAAACAGTATGGGATTTATGATTCAATCTCATTTTAGTCTAGATTGTCATAATAATATTTCCATTAAAAAAAATTATATGAAAATTATATGATAAACTATTAAATTTTATTATCCTCTAGTTTTATTTTTAGATTAAATTTTTATATTTTGTTTTCATTTCATTATGTACCCATGATATACAAACAATACTTTTATGGAAAATAATCATTTTCTTATATTAGGTAAGGAATAAATTTCATCCATGGATATGATTAATTTAAAATGATATCAGGATTGTATTTACCATTATACTTTGATTATTTATATTCATTTTTTTAATTGAAATAAAATTTATTGTAATGAATATATATATTTCATTTTTCATAAGAAGTGATTTTGGATATTTACTAAAAATATACAAGGAATCATTTTTTAACATACATGACCGAAATGAAATGTCCTTTCATAATGACAACACAATTTTTTGAATCATCATTTATAATTTTTCAAAATAATTTTCCTAAAAATCTTATTTGATAATATTTTGGTTATTTTTGGATATGATATTTCAAAAGAAAATTTTACCATGGTTAGGATATATTCATGTGATCCGTTAAAATAATTTTTCAAATATGATATCACCATTTTTAGTTAAAAATTCCATAATTGGGATATCATACAATTATACCATCATTATAATATATTCAGATTTTTTATGATTAAAATGATGATATTTTTAGGAAAATCATTTATCTTCCTTGAGTTATAAAATAATTATATGAAAATTGTTTTATGATTTTGTGGCTTACTTATAAAATAATTATGAGTATGTGATGACTGTCCCTGAACTAATATATCCATCCAATTAATTGGGTAAATATTAATTTTCTATGATCTATAAAATGGTATATTACGAGTTATCCTAAGGTGAATATAAGGTGAAAACTTGGTTTTCCCAAGATTGAAAGAGTTAACATGGGTGATAATCTGAAGCCTATTAGAGGGTACACGAGAGGTTTTCCTAGTCCCAAAGTTAGCACATGAGTGGTTATCACAGGTACAACATTATAATAATTTTCTGATGGGTAGCCTCGACATTAAATTTCGATGAGTTTTATTATTGAAAACCATTTACCAGTATCTACTAACATGATCATATGCCAATATAATATACTCATGCCCATTTCCCATGATTCCTTTATAAATCGTGTGTTATGAATTTTCATGATTTATTACATGAAATATGTTAAAGATATAATTATTTTTTGCATTTCATTTTCAATGGTTAAACTAATGTTCTCATAGCTTCATTTCCTTGTTTTGTTTAAATGATCATTAATATAACCCTTTATTACCATTAATAACAATCTAATTTCTCCCTTTATTATGTTTTATTTTCCACTGTATATGAATAATGGTATTTGGTATCAGGTTTCTAACAATTGGTAGTTTTGATGTACTATTTCAATTTTGATGTAGACAATTTTTTTATATATTTGTCCATGTATCTCATTTTCCAATGACCCTAAACCATTACAGTTTTGGAATGTATTATAATGTTATATTACAAAAATTCATATAGTAAGACGTAATATTTATGTATAAATATATTTTTCACATATAATATTGATAAAATATTCGATATTATTATGAATTAGAATGAATGTGAAGAAATAGGGGAGGTACATGTTTCTAATAGGATTTAATTTCAGACTGAAAATATTGAAATATTAATTTTTGTTATTAATTTTTAATTAAATCAGATTATTTTGAAATGAATATTATTTATTTTATATATCAAAAAATAATTTTTGATCCAGATAAATTAATTGATAAATTTAACTCAATGAATATAAAATATAATATCCATTTAAATGAAATTTTAAAATTTTATAAGACTAACCTAAGGATTAAATAAAAAATAAACCAAAGTGAAGATGAGTTTGTTATGAAATAATGTTACGAAAATTTGAAATGAAATTGAGGTCCTTTATAAATATAAAAAATATGTGGCTTAGTTTATATATAGATTGTATAGAATGAATCTTTATTTTATACCAGTTTATTATTGTCTCTCAATATCTTATGGAGAGTTTACTCACTACAAGATATTGTTATATATTTATAAAAATGTATTGATTGTTTTTTGAATTGTTTTTTGTATAATGTTAAAGAGATATAATAACATTATATAATTATTAAATATATATATTTTTATTTCACATGATAGAATATTTATAATAAAAAAAATTTCTTTTTGGGTTACATTTGGATAATGTTGTTAATTGATAATGGAGGGATAAAATATGGATAACCCATGAGGTTCACTTAATATAATGTGAAACAGAGGATCATCTGTTATCACTGACAGTTTTTTAATTTTCATAACATATGAGAGATTTCTATTTTATGAAATCTAAATGAGAGGATGCCAATAGTATAGGAATGACAAAAGGATTCTGATAGTGTTGTATATATTGATAATAGATTTAATAAGTGAATTATATGAACACTAGAGAAATGAAAATTATAGTTAATCCTTTACAGAATAAAAGATACATCTACATATTAACAAATTAATGAATAAGAAGAAGAATCAGGATTGTAATAAAATTCTTCCAAAATTCATTACTATAAAAGTTTGAAATCATGATTATGAATAAGTGAATTATGAATGAAAAATGATTTTCTAAATTTTTTTATATGATTATAACTATTGAAAATATTCTAGACATGAACTCGCAGTTTGGTTTGAAGAAGGTACTAGGTATCATGTAATCTTTAAGGTAATTTATAATTCAGCCTGAGAATATTTGTTTTGGAATATAAAAATTGGGTATATCTGGTGATATGTAGAGACATAATCCAATGGTTAGAGGATGTTTTTAACACCATTCATGATACTAAAGAGAATGAGTCACTTTATAACAACTATTTTCTCGTGTTATATATTTATGAGTTTTAGGAGTCATTGTGGGCTCAAAATGATACCTCTTAAAAACATTATAATATAAAATATGATTATAGTGGAGTTTTTGATACATGACAATATAGATCACAATAAAGTGTAGAGGTTTCTTGAGGGACCAAACCATATAAAAATTAAAATCTCCTTCGACTTTATAATTTTTTTACAATTATTTTTCAAAATATGATTAGGAAAATAAATAAATAAATTTATTTTTATTTTTAACAAATTGAATAGAATAAAACACTAATTATTGTAAAGTAACATAAATAGTTAAATTATCCAAGCCATATCTATGGGTTTTGGCCATCATTCTACATAACCTCTGGTGTCTCACTTCATAATGATCCAAAAAACTACTAAATTAAATTATATTTCAGAATAAATGAATTCCTTATAAAATTATGTATTTATATAAAATTCATTTACTACAATAGATATTTGGGAACATTATATGTTACATAGTGTATGATTTAAAATTTAATTATTCTTTATTAACATTTATAAAATCAACATTTTTTATATTCCATTAGGATTTCTATATTAATCTATATAATAAATTAAATTTGACATAGTCAAATGAATTGATGGCATCGACTAGTTCAATCATATCATATGAAGCTCATTAATCATAACTTTTGGGGGAGAAAACATCACTTAGATATAATAATAACTAATCACAATCAATGATTTATTATCTAATGAATAAGTGAATGCATTTATGGGAGAATTAAAGATCAATGCGATTGTGAGAGAAACTATGTTCGGTGAACCACATCAAGAAAATACCACCATCCCACACCTTACTTTTAGGAAATTAACATGATTAATAATGACCTATGGATCTAAATTATTTGAAATAAATTATATTTTATTAAACTTTTATTAATAAATTTTATTTAATAAATATAAGTACTAATTTTTTATTACTAAGTCAAATTTAATTTTTTATAAGAGTCTGAAACATTTTAATGTCCAAAAACCCATTTTTTCAATAAATTGGTATTTATGATTTTTAATTTAAAATTCATATATTTTCATATTTAATTTTGATAACATATTTTTTTTTGAAATCATCACCTATAAATTATCCAATGGTGAATTTCTATTAATTTTATGAGAATGTTAAATTTATTTTTAAAATATATTCATTGTATAATTATTTGGTTTTCATTTCCACATCATTAAATCGCAAAAGTTATGTAATAAATACTATAAATTTTATCGAAGACCAAAATTATATTACATCCTAAAAATAATGTGTTTTTTCTTTATCGTTTTAGTTTTATTAATCCTTCAAAACCTATATTATTTATTATGGTGTGGAAATTAATTCAAAACATTAATGATTCACATACACATCATTGTGGGAAATTTTTAAATCTTTTATTTTTTTATACAAATATAAAAATTAAAATAGCTCCCATTTGTTATAAAATATTTGAATGAAAGGGGATTGTTTGTGGTTTTTTTTAAATTAACATAGAGGGTGAAAAACACATGTTTGGAAATAATTGACTGTTCAATTACGAAAACATGTTTTAGATGACTTGACAATGAGAATAAGAATAAGTTGTGATATAATGGATAACACGAATGAATTTATATATAATACTCATTGGAAGTTTAGTTCCCTATATTTTATGAAGTGTATAACAATTTTAAAATTTGTAAACATTATCTGGTAGTTTTTCATGATGCTAAGACCATAGTGCTTGTATTCATGAATAAAGTCTATATTGAAGTAATATATAATGTTCTGAGGAAGAATTGAATCAGGAATGTTTTAGACAGTGAAATCCCATGTTGTTTATAGATCTACATAAATATTTTTATGATATTTGGAATTACCATTGCGATACTTAATAAAATGGGGCATATGACAATAACCCTTATTTTGTGTCATATACTTAACAATAAATGGATTATTTGTGGGTACATGGAGATACATTCCAAAACATAATAAAAATGATAACAAAATTATATTATATAATATATGAACTATAAATCTCAATCATAGTAATGAATAGGACTCCCAGGATAATATAAACCTCATAAAAATATGATGTGTTACTATTTACATTATCTGGAACATAACATTTGGTGACTATGTCTAATTATGAAAAACTAAAACATTATTTTCTTAACCATTAATAGGGATTCAAATAATAATGTTGGTAAAATTTCATCCTGTGAAATTTTAATTTTGTGAATATTTACAATTTCTAATTCACCCTTACATAGGTCGCCTCAACCAGTACTATGATTAGTTTTACAAAAAATTAAAATAATATTAGAAACATTTATAGATAATAAAATAAATGGGATGATCTAATTACAGCTTTTAATTTCTATAAATATATATGAAAGTAATATGAACCTTATATATCTGGTTTTTGGATATGTGATCATTGGATATATAGTGTTTTCTTTGGAGGTAATTGTGTAGACTTTCATCCAATAGGTATATTGATTATTTTATAATTCCTGAAAATAAATTTTTTCACATTAAATACTTTACATTTATTTAGTATAAATAAATTTAGAATATAATTAACTGTAAAAATTAATTTTTAAAAATATCAATTACATCAATTATTATTTATTTTAGTAAATAATGTATTTTAATTTGGATTTATTAATATTAAAAAATAAATTCATATTATGTAGACAACACACAGTGGATTATTGTCATAATATTTAAATAAAATCAAATTAAAAGTCGTTATATAAAATAAAAATTTAACAATTCACAATATATTAAAAAAGTTTTAATTTAAAACATCAATTTTTTTATATACACAATTTATTATTTAATAGATAAACAAATACAATTTTTGTATATAATTTAATCAAATACATTATTTATATATATTTATTCAATTAATTTACTTTTATTTGTGATTATTCCATGTTATGTAATAAGAAAAATGACACTTTTTTTCTAAGAATATAATTTCTAAAAAAAAAATTTATTTACCTTTAGAAAATATTTTAAATCAAATTTAAAATATTTCTTTTTCTAAAAAATATTTAATTTTTTCCATTATATAATATATGTAGTGTATTATGGTAAATCTATTTGTTTTTTGAAAAAAAATTACGGATATTTAAATTGACTTCCCATGGTATCTGTTAAATGTGATAAAAAATTTTAAATTAATGAAAAACAAACCAAATTCTCTATATAAACATATAATTTTTTTTAATAAAATTCATCATCAATATAAATTATGTATTTATTTTTGGACCCTATTTTTATGTAAAAAATACATTACTTTGTCCTTAAGGAATATTAATTAGATGAAATCTCATTCAAAAACAACTATAACAGAACCCTACTACACCAACATCAAACCATATGTTTCCTTTCATAAAAAATTAAATAAAAACTCATTTTTTGCATTATAATTCTTCATTATGTTTTTGGTATCCATTTGTTCCCAAAAAATCTTGAATCCATCAATATATAGTAAATGTTTTAAAAAATTAATATTTCTTCAAAATAGTTTTCAAATTATTTACAATATTGTAAATTTCAATCACATAATAACTATTTATAAATTTTTCTAACCACATTAATAATCTTTTATTTGATTAAATACTATTCTATAAAAATATATTAAATTAATATAATTTTACACTCCAAATCATTAATTAGTTTTGGGTGTTCATGTTTGGGTTAGCATTTAAAATAACATTATTTATTCTGTATTATCATTACCCTTTCAGATATGATTTATTATCAAAATATTAATACTTGTAATAAATAGTATTAAAGTGTAATTATTTACATGTTTATGTATATAGAATAGTGACCCATATTGAATGGTAATTATAATGTTACTTATTATTATAGATAAATTACCTAAATTGTGATCATTATGGATACTATTTTCATAAACCGTGTAGACATTGTCCCTAAAAAGACACGTGAAGGATAAAACACTGATAAAATGCTATTCCATAACCTTTACTAACTCTGTAATACTGATCTTGTTGTTAATTAATGGGTAATTACCACATTATATCAGAACATGAATGACCGAATCTTAATTAATAACATTTTTTATTGAAAATATACTATAATATACAAATATATATGTAAAAATTCATTGTAATTTCTCCTATATTTTTTGAAATTTCACCCAATGGATTTTCAAAAGTCAAAAAAACATTATATTTTCATTTTCCTAATAATATTTTTTTAATATTTCAATGTAATTTAATTATTGGTTCAATGATTTTACATATTCCTAATTTTAATTTGTTTTTGAATATACATTCTAATTTTAATGTGTGAAAGGAATATATTTTAAATATATTTTTGAACTTCTCTTTCTCAAATGGATTTATTCAGTTTTCTTTATAAAGTCTCAAATTCAGTTTTTCAAATGTCTTCAACGAAATTTTAAATCTACTTTTAAATATTTTTTAAGAATTATAAATTACTATATTATTCATTTCTAATAAAACATATATTATTATTTTAAAATTTTTTAACTATGTGAATATTTTTTTAATGGTTTATATATTTAACATGGGATGTGTTATAATGAACTCATCCACCTATAATAACTAAATTATTATTTATACATTATGTTTATTTTACTAAAACATGTTTCATTTTCATTTTATTTTTTATTTAATACTTTAATAAATTTAATATTTCCTTTGAATGTATAATTTTTTATTCTGGGAAAGACGTTAACAAAATTTATACCTTTCTTACATTAGATATAATCATACATCCTATGAGATGAAAAGTATAGGATTGGAGAGTGGATAAAATCCATGATGTATATGGGTATAAGGAATTAAACGATTCCAATACATCAAGGGACATTGTCTCAGATGATATGTGGTTATTCAGAAATAGACATTACAAAAGAAATGGTATTCTAGAATTATTTATACTTCTTCATAATTTGATATTATTCCAAAGAACTATGCAAGGTTTCTATAGATAATGTTAATTTACTAATTTTTCCATAATTCTATTACACATTTCATATGTTATAATATAATAAAACTGTTATCATTCATGATTTATGATCCATGTATTTGGTATGTTTTCCTTATGATACCTTCATATATCTTGATTATGTTTACAAACATACATGTTTATATTATACTCACATATGATCCTTGAATGATATCTATTATGTATACCATTTCTAGGTGATATATCTCACCCATTATTACTATTCCATTACATATGTAATGAAAAATATTATTACGAATTATGTGTCAATAAGGTTTTCATGTGTAATTTGTTTTCAAAATGTGAATGAAAATTTTCAAAATATGATATTTATTTATTATGTCCCTTATTTCATTAAAACTAAATGTTCATTGAAATAGTTTCATATTATAATTAATAAATATTCTTGAGAAATATGTAAATATGAAACTATGTGATATTTGGTTATTAAATTTATTTATCAGAGTGGGTTAATTAATTTTGGGGATTGGTGATGAAGAAAACGATTAATGAACTTTAAATTTCCATTTCTAATCCAAATGATTTTTTGAAAGAACCAATAATTAAATTGGATAAAAAACATGTCACAATTTAAGAAATTTATGTATTGATTTCCCTTCAAATATGATAGTTTACTCAGGTTATTATTTATAGATACACATAGTAATTTGTTTTTCATTGATGGATAGAACCCACAAAAACAAATATAACCAAAAGTGTGATTGAAAATATAATGATTCTCCGCATGAGAAGCTAAACAGGATGATAAGAAGTGTATATAATCTCATATCCATGTTCATCCAACAATATCAATCTATGAAAAATAAAAAAACACAAATTGAACTCCCCAAAACACCAAGGAAGTAATAAATACCTATTGAGTTGTTCATGAATTTTTTTTCAATAAATATATTCCATGAAGAATCATTAAAAAATGTATTGAAAATTATTTATTATTATTCAAAAGGAGGATGGACACCAAGTTATGTATGAAACAAACTATAAGAAACATAAAAAATCTTCTTCTCATATTACCATTAAGACATTAATAATAATTGTGCATTTCAATGTGGTTTGGGAGAATATAAAATAATAGAGTTATCTATCAGGAACATGTGGGCTCCTAATATTCTCAATGTTTTAGAGAAAAAAAGATGAATGTGGAGGTTCATAAAAAAACATGACGACCCCATTTTTTAAATAATATTCATATTAATACATAATTAAAATTTTTAATGAATAATATATGTAATCGTCCCAAATTAATAACAAATTTCATTAGGTAAATAATATATAATCGTATTTCACATAAATGTTGAATATATATGATGAGGAAAACCAAATAAAGGATGAAAACAATGTTCAACATCACTCATCAAACACACTACAATTATAAAATTGTAATTTTGATGAACATATGTCCAATAGATTTCCAATAAATTGTTAAATGATGAAAATTAATGTTTGGAACCTCAAAATAAATTATATAAATTGAAATTTTATGAAATAAATATTACTGAAGTGGGTTATGTAAATTATGTTGTGAAAGGTACCCTCAACATCTACACGAGAACAAAAAATTTCATATCTTGTTTTTACCCCACCAATTTCATTATATATATATTGATATTAATGATTATAATAAAATCCCTACATATTTAATTAAATGTGAAAAATCAAAAAAAATTAGATAATTTCAACCCTGATATAATACTTCTTTTCATTTGGGATTTATGAGAGGAATCATCTCGAAAATCTTATTATTCCATATTTTTTTTAATTCTATGTGATTTTGGGAATCTATTAGATCCATATATAGAGTCCATTTTAATTACTAGGATAGGAAAATCAAATTTCATTTACCATTTCATCCCCTGGTCATCTATTGTTATTGCGATGAAAAAGAACTCCCAATGAAATTTTCAAATTCTATCTACCTTGTACTAAAAAATAATGAAGGTTTATTAGATAAAATTGATTGTAATAAACTCAATATTTATGATATTCCTACATTTTTGGAATTTTTCGATGTATTTATATTATATTTTCCCAGAACTACCCCAAAAAATTTTGTTGATTTTTCGATTGAACTCAAACATGGTTTTATACCAATTTGAACGCTCCATATATATTTTCATTTATTGAATTAAAGTAATTGAAGAAGAAACTATATTAGAATATCATTAATTTTTTAATACACCCATGTTCATCCCCATGGGGTGAACAAATCATCTTTAATATGAATATGTATAAATTAATATATCACTAGCTTGATTTTTAGGAACATACCATGATAAAAACTATGAACAAATATCCTTTAAAAATTCATTATGAATTGTTAAATGATCTAAAAGGGGATTAATACTTCTTGACAACAAAAAATAACATTTGATACTAAAAATTGTGTTTGTGAACATAGGATATAACAAAGTTAACCTTTTATATAATATATTGCTTCAATTAATTTATATCAACTCTTTTTAGTCAGAAAAAAATTCCAAACTATCATATTATATATGAAGAATAAAATCATTGGAGATTGCTATGAACTATTAATGGTATTTATTATTAATGATATTTTTATGTAATATAAAACTAATGAAGAAAATGAAGAAATTTTTGGGATAATTATGATCCCCAAGATAATGGAATTTTTTATGAATAATTTATTAAGTATAAGTTTAGGAAACAAAATGCATCATAATTTTTTAATGTAATAAAAAGGGAGGTTATATATCAGTATTCATCAATGATAAAATATTTTTTAGAATATTAAATATCAACCACTATAGTATAGAACCATAATTTCCCATTATTTTATAAACACTTGTAATTAATACTATAAATGTTATCTTAGATATCAAATCTACTAACCATGTTAACTAATAAAGGACTAAAGTTCCTTTAGATAAATGATATAAAAAATTATTATGGATACATGGATACTTTTATTCCCTTGATATCTCTATAAAATCACATGCAGTGGAAATTGTGATAGGATTTAATTGTTTCCCCAATGAAATGAATCAAGTGTGACCTTTATGAAAAATGAAATGGTTTCATGAAAACCCCCAAAATAATTAATTTTTTATCAGGAAAATTACTCAATTAAAATTTTAGATAAATTTGTGGTAATATATGAATTAATTACATTGATGAATTATATATAGGTTGAGTATTGACACTTATAAAATTATCATAAGTTATTTTAAGAATTTAATAAAAAAAGAAGGATTTGATCATCTACCAAATGTAATTGTTGTATATGATCATGTTTAATGGATTCTCAATAAATTACCATTGTGGGATGTAAAATAAAACTGATAAATTGTTTTTGGAAGTATTATTATAACTTATATATTATGAGGGATCAATGGGACATTTTACTAATTTATTTTCAATGGATAGACATTGAAATCATAATGTGGTGTTAGAAAACCCATATTTTCTAAATGATTTATCAACCATATAGCCATGTGAAGATCAAGAAGGCATTAATGGAGGATATGTATAAATATTTTATGATAATAAAATATCTATAATTCATCCATGATAATGAAGGAATAATAAGCTATTATATTTGAATATATATGTCTTATTTAACATAATGGTAAATGAATTTTTGTGATTATTACCATAACTCATCAATTATTATCTATCCTTGATTAAAAGTTATGTATATATATCTCAAGAATCATTTCTAGTTAGAAAAAATGAATAGATAAATTGTAATGAATATATTATGATTCAGGGATAGTGAAATAGGTATGGCTGGAAATTAGATGGCTAAAAGGATTATGTAACCATTAACAAATACCTATCGAGAAATATAATATCAGGACCACTGATTATAATATATGTCTACCAAATGTTTTGAAATATAATATTTCCACATGTGTTGTAGTTGATAGCATTATTAGGGTAACACACATCACAGATATCATATAATATTTCTCCCTCGATTTTCTTGATAATAAAGAAATAATGATATTTGAAATTCTATATAGTGTACCAAATTTTATTATATTATGTCATCATCTGATGTTTACCATGATATTTTAGAGAATACATCAACATTTCATATATATATATAAATATTAGATATCAAAAAATTTCATCCTCAGTATATGGTCAATATAAATGTTCCATTGAAACATTAGATGATATACTGAAATCCAATTCAATGTATTACATAGGATGATCAGCTAAATATCTTCCACTGTTTGAGCTTTCGAACAAATACATTTAACAAAATAGTATTCAAATGTAACAAGATGATGTGTTTTATGGTAAGATGTACATATCACCAACTCATTGGGATGATGGTATACAACATAATATTGTTGGACTACATCTCTCAAAATATATAACAAAAAATATTCAAAGAATTTTTCAACATATCAAAGTATCACATTTTCAATAGAAGTTCCACACTAAAAATCATCAGAAGGATTTATATTTTAATGTTTTATATATGTTAATTCATAAAATAACAATATGGGAGTGGTTTATAATAATTTTTTGATGGGATATTTGAGCTTTAGATTTATTATCCATTTCAAAATTCTAGATTGTGTGAGGATGGTAACTTATCACCTTACACATAAACCAACCAGATCACAAGTGAAAAATGAGTTCCATATATCATTTTGGAGGACTTATATATCTAATTTATCACATTTACTATAATTATTTGTTATACAAGAAGAATGTTATGTCTCATAGTATGAAATTCTTATTGATATATTTCACTATATAGAAAAATTAATGCAAAATAATACCAATATACTAGTTATTCCTAAATAAATTAATCAAATGATTTAGGATGTCGAACAACTTCATGATAATGTAATAAGGTATTATTAAGATAATTGTTTTAATGAGATATGAATGGATGTTTTTATATTAACCATGGTAAAATGTGACACCAAATTTTCTCCCAGTTAGCATTTTGAATATCATTTTTCTCTAATGACACTAAAATAAAATAAACAATGAAATAATTTATTGAGAAACAATATTTAAATTAATGAAAAAAATTAATAAATTACAAATTTCCAACATAATTTTTTTAGTATATTTAAAAGTTGAATTAAATATCTTATAAATTGAAATACCTTGAAGATTAAATATTCATCCCTTTGGTTTTACTAGATGATCATACCCCTTATCATATCATTGGAATGATGGAAAACATTATGAATATAGTATAATGTTATGAAGAGATATAAAAAAACGAAATTTTACATTTACTGAATCATGAAAGGATATTAAAAAAAATATATCATGATGGTTATATATTTATATATGGATGTTGGATATGTGTTTGTTGGATATACGGTTGTTTTAAATGTGGTAATTGGTTGTACATATATCCAAAATGTATATTTAGATTTATATCATTAGAAGTAAATAATTTATCCCTGATTAAATATTTGACATATCATTGACATAAATAGTTTTTGAATAAAACAAAAATTAGTAATTAATTATTTATAAATATATTTGTTAGAATCAATTTTATTTTACCCAATTGTCAGTTTTTTTTAAAAAAATTTACTAAATTTAGGGAATTCATTATTTATAATAGATTTAAAAAAATCACTAATTGATTTGTATAAAATTTATAAAAAAAATTAATAATTTGATTTCATAAATAATAAAATTTAATAATTCGTGGTTGATAACAAATGTTTTAATTAAAAAAAATATATTAAATGTTTTTATCTAAAATTAAAAAATTCATATTTGGAGAATAAATTTAATCTAAATGTGTTGTTTTTTTATTTTAAAAAATGAGGAGACAATAACCTAATGATTATTTAAAATTAAGAAATAATAATGATGCAACTTTTTTAATAAAATATACTTCTCTAAAAATTTATTTATAGGTGTTTTCATTTATTAGTTAAAATTAAATTCAACAAAGTTTAGTTATTGAATATATTAAAATAGATTTAATTATTGGAATTAAATTGTTGATGTTAGGTAACCATTTCAATTATTTTTTTGTAAAACAATATGTTAATTTGAAAAAAAAATTGCGTTATCAGTACAATGGTAAAATAATTTCAGTAAGGTTAAATTTATTAAAAATACCCAAAACATATATACAAATATCAATACATTGTGTTTATTTGATTATTTTTGACCCATATCTTTATTTTTAATATTTCATTAATATTTCCTTGTAAAAATACAATCCATACAAAATTTTGTGTTTTGTATATGTAGAAATACCAACCAAAGTCACATATAAAAGAAACTATCATATAAACTCAAAATGACAAATTGGATAGGTTTCTAAATCGATTACCAAACCAAATTACCTTTATTAATGTAATTTAAAATTTTTGGTAGATTATGATTCCTTGAAGGAGTCTAAAAACCATAATTATTAGAGACCTCATTTCCAAAAAAAGTGAATTCATATATGTAATTATCTGGTTCCACACTCGCTTTTCAATTAACCACTCATATTAACTAATTATATATTTCATCAAAAACATTAATAATAATTTATTAATATGAATAATATTCTATAAAAATTATAATAAAAAATATAAATATGTACTCTAACTCATTCCTTATTATTTCTTTTTATAGTGGGAGTTTGTCAAACAACTTACATGAACTATGCTACAATATCAACAATATTTCAATCATTAATGATTTATAGTACATTATTTATAGAGATATATGATATAATATATTAGAATTTGTATTTAATATCTTTTTAAAATGGTTATAAAATAAAAATGTAATTATAACATAACTTCATATGATATATAAATTACCCAAAACATGCTCTTCGGGGATTCAATTCTCATGAACCTTAATATATGTTCTAGAAAATGAAAATGGTACATCCTAGGTCATATATACACAATTATTCCACTATCATGACTAATATTTGTATGGTTATTGTTTTATTAGTGATTAAGTGTTTACATTACTATACCAAAAATTCTACATGACCATCAAAATTTATAAATCTCAAAATGAAAACAAATAAATATCTAATATATGTGTAGTAAAATATAATAATTTTACAGATAAACGATTATATATAAGAATAATGTTCTCAGATACGTGATTAATATGGTTATTTTAATTACAAATTATTTTCATGTTCCTATGTGTTTTTTTGGACTATTGTAAATTTTTTATTTTCAAATATCTATAAAAATCAGGATTTCTATTGTCATAATTTTAATTGGGGAAAATTATATATTCATAATCTATATATAACAATCTATATATAACAATCTATATTATTTTTCGTATGTTATGTTATTATATTTAAATGTATTATCCCTATTTTTCCTCACACGGGTTTATAACTCCATGTGAATGATGAATTTTTGTTGAAATAACATTATCACTTCCTTTTATCAAAGAATATTATTATTCTATGTTCAGGTTTTATCATATGTTTTTATTTATGTTCATATCACTGCATATTTCATGAAATTTATTCATTTTTCTATTTAAATAAAAATTATTTTTATGATGGTCTAAAATGAATATTTTTTAAATGTTTTCTATAAAATCCTTTTTATACACCATTTTCAACTGTTTAATTGGAATATTAATTTTCATGTTTAATATTCATAAATGTAATTTTCATAGCCTCGTACTTCATTTAGAAATCAATGTATACAATTTTTTTACTATAAATGTTTTTTTCAAATATAATTTTAATGTGATTATCATTAAAAAAATTATAATTTATGTTCTAATTAATTTGAGATATATATTTATAAAATAATTCACATTCATTTCATTGATGTGATTTATTTTCGAAATTTTCATGAAACGAAAATCATTCTCATGGGTTATATAAAAAAAGGATGATTTATGAATGTGACCATGTTCATGTGGAAATAAAATATATGATTTTCATTTATTTTATGTGTTCTCCCATAACAATATAGAACTGAATTCCCTTCGGAACATATATATAGCTTTTGAGATTTCATGTAATAGTAGGGGTAGGGAAATCAATCCATTAGTTTTTTCTGAATGTGGAGGGAACCCAGTTTACAATGTTATAAGAAACTTTCAATTGTGTGATGATATTTTTTGTAATGATAAATTACATTTGAAATGACTTTATATGCTTATCTTTGGGACACATTTATATGTTACAACAAGTTCATAAGTTACATTTTTTCATAATATAATAAATCATGATTCAATTATCCCATAAATATTTTGTTATATAATTCCAAAAATATATATATTTTGATACATGATTTAAGATACATGTTATCATAGATATTAATTCCTTATGGTATGTCTTTGAACATTGATTATATTAAAATATACAAACATTCATTTTATATATATTTATAAGATTTTAATTATAAAAATTATGTTTACCCATATATTTATTTTGATATCACCCTTTATTATTCTTCCATTACCTAGTAAATTAAAAAGATTATTATGAATAATATGTCTAAAAGGGAGTCATGTTTGATGATAATTTCTGAGAAATAGTGAGAACTATTTTTCGAATATGTTTATTATGTATCTAGTAATCAAAGAAATCAATAATTTAGGTTCTATGTAATTATATCCTTTAATATATAATAAATAATTATTTAAAATTATATAATTTTTTTTCATTGAGTCCTCTTTGGAAATTGTTCCTTTAGTGAGTCATGGTACGTGATCATATATATATATATATAATAATTTATTTACTTCCATTTAAAATGAAACAAGGGTGTAATGTTTTATTTTAAATTGAAATTTTATAATTATTTAACTGATTTACTATTTGGAAAATAATTGTCTCAATAAGTGTTTTATTCATTACTTGTTATACACCACAATTTATTAATTAATTTAATTTTGTACTACAACATGTGCAGTAAAAAATTTAATTTTTTACATATTCAACAAATTTTATAGAATATCATGATGGTAATTTGAATTAGATTAACATAAAAAATTATTCAATATATAAAATTTCCTTATCACTGAATAAAAAACAACCATGTGGGAAAAATTATATATGTTTTAATTACATAGTATATAATTATTAAAAAACATTTGATGTATGATAACTATATATTTGGAATCTACTCATTAATAGTAAATATTTCAATGTTTTTTGTAGCTTTATTAATTCTTATAGAAAAACTAACAGAAATATATATTTTTTCTTGTAAAAATAGAGAAAAAATTTATAATTATTGAGATATGAAATTAAATATTTTTGAAATATCTATGGTTTTTTATCCATTATCCCCCAATTATATCATAGTGAAAACTACAATATTATCTCTAATTATATTATCATAAACAATTTCTTTAGGATCAGAAAATCAAGGGAAATAATTCCTAGTTTCCCCTCTATATTAAGGATTATTACTTTTTTCACTATTCATTGAGCTCATCCTTCATTTTCTTCAAAGGGAGTAATTCATATTAGATAAATCCATAAAATATAATATTATTATTGATATTAATTTATCTATATGGTTATTATTACTTTAAAATACATATTATTCATTATGAATCATTTATTTTGAATTAGTTACTGAACAATTAATAAATGATCAATAGGATGATATTGTCTAATTTTTTCACTATTTTAATAATGTTTTCAAAATTTAATTTATTATTATTTATTTAAAATTAATTATTTCAATTTATATAAAGACATGTAACTAATATGTCTTAGGTCTGGTTAGTTGCAATATATATATAGTGATTTATTTTATATCAATATGTGTATTTAAAAAATTCATATAATCCTCCTAAATTTTAACTAATAAAATGAATGTGATATCGTATAAATAGATTAATATTTAGTCCACTGAAATATTAGTGTATAATAACTAAACCAAATAGAGTTCATATATTTCATATGGACACTAAATCTTAATCAATATAAGTGAATTATTTTTAATCACTCTATTAATTTGAAATCATTGTTAAACAAGGATATTATTATATATTATTTTTTTATCATCCAGTGGCTATACTGGATTTGTATAGTTGGTTTTGTAATACGAGAAATTAAAATCATTATTGATTATAGAAGC
Source organism: Viscum album (assembly GCA_963277665.1). Classification (NCBI taxonomy): domain Eukaryota; kingdom Viridiplantae; phylum Streptophyta; class Magnoliopsida; order Santalales; family Viscaceae; genus Viscum; species Viscum album. The sequence continues at coordinate 92,925,806 of OY728132.1, read as the reverse complement.
CAATCATTATTTATATAACTAATAATAATGTGTCATTATAACGGAATATTCTATGTATTACGATTATTAAAAGTTGACAAATCACGTGAAGATAATTTCTCATGACATGGAATGTAAAAATCCGAGGGAATGTTGGTTTCATGACCTATTAGGAGAATTAAAATATAGTATATGAGTTCAATTTATTCATGATCACATATGAAGGTGTTTATATTAATCAATATGGGGTTTTTTAGTTGATACATGGAGTTCCATGACCCTCCCTAATGCTAACACATCTTGGGACCAAAGTGATGTTGAGAGTTTCCCCTAAGTCCCACTATAAATTGGCAATGGTTTGGTGGACGATATTAAGGGTAAAATAAATTATTTATGGGTGGAATTACAATCCAAATAATTTGATCATATAAAATAAAATATAAAAAAATTACATTGTATAAAAATAAAATCTCTATCTAATATTTCATGAAAATTTTATATAAAAAAATTAAAATAATTTAAATATGAAAAGAAAATACAAAAATAGAAACTTCATCATTATGTATTGGGTAAAATTTAGTAATTCCTATATAACTAAACTAATCCATACAAGAAACATCTAAAATAGATGTATATGTTTATGAGTGTTAGTAAAAGTATACTTACAAGAATTCCCCTCAACACATCTTGTTAAAATGTTGATGATGTATACTAAAGCCTTGGTGGGTTATCATCAGAACTGACACCCACTTACATCATGTCCACTCTAACCAACTTCATCATGGATCAATTAGAAAATATATCATCCATGTATGATAAAAAAATTCGAATCATAAACATGTCAAGAATGTATCGTATGACTACTCTAGGAAAGCGTTCCACCCTCACAACTCTATGGAAGACAACATGGTTCTCTTATACATTTTATATGGCCAGATAACCATATCCACACCATCTATAACACTAAAAACATTATACCACATCATACCATATTTAACAAACCCATTTCACCACTTGTAAACCATATATAAAATACACATCATTGTACGATGATGTCTAAGTGAATGGAATCATAATCATGCTATCCACATATTATTTACACTATAACATTTACAAATACCACATCCCCAATATTATCACATCACATCACGTCAGTGGTACTCTGAAAAACATTATATCTTGTTCTTACACATATCATATTATTATATCATTTCTTATTATAGATGAGTGGGTGATAAAATGGAGAAACCAACCATCCGTTATATCTCAAACATATATATTTTGAAAAACCCCTAGAACACATGTCCCATTTTGTGGTATGTATGGGTATCTTAATTGTGAGTTGGTTCATAATAATTAATAGGAAGTACCATTATATAGTATTTAACAAATGACATATCCATGGGAAGTCACCACTTAGACACTATTATTTACTACCTAATTATAAGTAATCACTTAATAACCACCACACACAACAACTACTGCCTCATAAATTAACCACCAACCCCATAATTTTAGCCTGAACCAAAAAACCCAGTATCAACATCCCATTTAATCGTTTCATTTATCTATATTCTTAGTTATAATTTTTCCATCCACATTTCATTAATTATATTTTTCCAATGTAAATATATAATTATAATTCATTTTTTAAACATGAATGGAATTTATCCAAGAATATATACATTTATCACTTCAATTATATTTTTATTAACAACCAAATTCTTATTAAATTTCCTCCCACTATTTATTTGAATACTGATTTAAAAAAAACATATTGCATGCTATGATGAAACTATTAATGAACCTAAATAATCTTTTTATATTTTACACATTAATAGCCAATCAACTAAGAGTCAATAACCTTCCCAACATTAATAACTAATAGTTATAATATCATTACACTTCTCACACATAAACAACCGTATATTCTCATACTTACCATGAAAAAAAAGAAAAACCCCTATGAAAAAAATTAAAAAAGCCCAAATCATCTGAAATTCCAAAAAATCACCTCTAATAACTTAAATATAAACTCTACATCAAGTAGAAGATAGTGAAATCCTAAAATTAATTTACATAAAAAGGTTTATTAAAAATCTACAATTCATATAAAATCTAAATTTCTAACACCATCACTATAAATTCAATCCCTTCAGACATCTAGTTAATTAACAATATACTGTGATGAACCCCTTTTGAATGGGGATCCTAATAAAATTACTATATAATGAAACTCATATATCTTAGTAAAGACAAAATTTATCAAACAATTTCTAGTCAGTCATCAATGATAAGAGATAACATTGAATCATATAAGACACATGAAAATTTAAATTTCTATTAAATTCACTTTAGTCAATTTCATTATCATTATTAGATTATTCCATATAATATAACCAATGAAATAAATATCATTTACTACCACAATATTGATCAAATAGAGACAAATAAATCTTGAATCCTCAATAGTAACTAAATATTCAACAACCACTATGTTAGTTAACAAGTAAACTCCACTCAATACCCACACAATGGAAAAGGATTAGCAATAAGACTCTAAAAACACATAAATTGTACTAGAACCAATAATAAAGTGATATTGGAATGATGTAAAAGAATACAAATATTTAAGAGATAGGTACAAATAATCCCAGATCAGATTTTTTTATCACATAAATATGGGCAGAAAAACAAAGAATGGGAGCAGAAATATCTACAAATACAAACAACTATTAATTTTTTAATTGGGTTATATCTTAGAACCTCTAAAATACATTTTGTGATATATCATCATCTTTATCAGAATCTCACAGTTAAAATAATATCATCATCATATATTATATAAATTTCATTACACAACAATTAGGACAATATTTCAATAACATATCAATTGAAAAATTGGACACATGCACTGTAATTTTTACCATAACCTTAATACACCCTAAAAAAATTATTCACAACAAGAACATTAAATTACAATGAAACATAAATAGGATGATCCATTCAATCACACATATCTGAAATAATTCCCCAGTGGGTACAAAAATTATAAAATCCCACACATGTGGCATAAATAAAATGCATCAAGGAGATTAAATTAAATGGACCCCTTGGCTAAATTTAACCAAAATAATATAAAATCAAACATATTAGGACAATCACACTACAATTATATACCTCACTACATGACTAAGGACATATAAGGTGAACCCTAAATACCAAACCTCACATTTAATCAATCGATCTCCCCATGTAATAAAACAATGGGGACCGCTTTGTGGAAACCAAATCTCACCTCACCGAAACTAGTCATCCATTATGGAATTAAATAACATCAAACCCTCATATTTCACTAATAACACCAAAACATAGTAACAATTACAAAAATCCACCATTTTCAATATGAGAAACTATACTATACAAAGAACATCACTTCAATCACAATATTAATGGTTAAAATATTATGTTCAGACCATCATGAATACTTTATCGTTAATATATAAATTATAGATCCCACATCATTCCCCAAACCAATTTCTAATGCCTAAAACATGTAAAATACACCAGGTAATTGTATGGAAGGGTTTATCTTAGTATATTATACACCAATGATATGATTCTGATACTCATGAATAAAATAAATCCTATAATAAAAACAATGAATATTATACCTGAACACTCATAGGGATATACCTCTCATATAGAGACAACCTCAAGAACAAATCACACCAAAACTAAACAAATGACAATACAAATAAATATATAACTAAATAATTTTTGACATATAATTAAAAAAAATGTTCAAAAATTAAGATATTTATCTTTCATTAATGAAACTCATTTTCCCAATCATTCCACAATGCCTCTATGCCTCCATAGAGACGAACCAATGGAATAAAAAAAATTACCAACATGTTTATACTATCCTGAATCTCAACCTAATACTCCACAAACATTATGTTAGACATCACACCATACTCACACCATTCATTGATTAGACAATAATCAATAATTTTTTTATGATGTTGTGAGACATGAAAAAAACATGTATCATGACTACTTGTATATATAGACCTAAAAATAACACAACCTCACTGTCATACTCCAACAACTATAAAGGACTAATAAACTGAGGGGAATTTTTACTCCCTTTACCAAAAATCATGTTTTAATGATGTGGGGAAACCCTTAGGACACATGATCTGAATACTAAAAAACAAAGTGAATCATAATACTATAAGTATTATATTTTTTATTCTAGATTCAACCTTATCTTCTCTAAAATCATCTAAATCATCTCAGCGATGAACTACACCGCACGTGGTTTAAACACCCTGGCTCTCCACTTCTGTCTTGAACTAAAATGTTCTTAATGGAATCCCAAAATAATATAATAAATTATAGCCAAAAAATATAGGAATTAAATCTATTGTTATTGGATATTTCTACAAAAGAAAGTGTGTCTACAATGATAAACTAAAATATAAAAATGGATGCACTAAACATATCGGCTTATTTCTTGCTGAAATTATATGTATAATGATCCATATGAAGATGATAATTAGATCAATGTTATATTATAGAGACAAAATTATACTAAAGGAATACCCAAAACTAATTGGATCAAACAATGATAAAAAATATGATGTCTATTTGTACCGTGATATGAATCCTTATCATAACTATACACAACCTCACCATGAAAATATACAAAATCCAACTCTTTAATCACTATTAATTCACCATAATTCCACAACTTATATAAAATCATCCATATATATTAAAATATTTCTTATTATCAAAGAAAACATTAGATTAATTTTATTAAAATATTTCCCCTCTTAATCTCAAAAAAATATTAGGTTGTAGAAAACTTCATTGAGCAAGATGCTATGTGTTCACTATACAGAAAATTTTACTCCATGACACAAACTATATAATAGGAAAAATTATCCCAGAACACTAAACTGAATCTTAATGGAGTGATACATATTTCATTCAAGTTTAAACACCTCCTTGTGGAATATATAAAACTCATAATGAATATTCCCCTTCATTTAAAATAAAATAAAAAACATCCTTTCAAATAACACATTTTGATATTATTATAATGATCATTCCTATAAATATCACAAATGAGACATTATCCCTTGTATCCTAGACCCTTTTGTATCAAAGCCAATAATATTACACCACATTATAAATAGGGAATTCACATCCATATATTAGAGGAAACCACTACCACTTTAATTATACACATTATAATGCTATATTGCATGATCCCATATCACCCTAAAAAATATCATTTCTCTTATAAAACATCTACTCATGACGTCTTACATTATATATCAACAGCCAATATATCATTACCTAAGGTTAAAGATATATTGAATTTATTGTTCCATAATAACTCCATCAACAATTATTGATAAATATTAAAATCCTTGTGAGATAAAAATTAATTCAATAACCTATTTTCAATAATGACCAAAAATAAATCATCAATGTAGTAATATCACCAATGATAAAAATAAAACAAAATTACTTCCAAAAAAATATTTTTTTTCATTATTACACAATGGAGGATATAACATTATATAATTATTTGAGATCATATCCCTATAATGCATTGAGGTGAATCTAAAATTGGGATGTAATGCTCCACATAAAAAGTTTAAAATAATTATATCCTCAATGATATTAACAACATAATTACAGATTATGTTTCTCTTTAGGTGGTCAAAATATAGATAAAATTGATTAGTCTATATGATAATATAGTCATTCTTTCATGAAGATTTCAAATTATCTATAGTCTAATAAGATTAATACATGAACTTGTAATAATAACATATGATACAATGGAATCATAAAACATCAATAAAATTCATGTCTGATTCCAATGATATAACAATATCCATCACTGAATAATTGACAATTATTGATCAATAAGACACCCAAGGATAAAAAAATACACAATATATAACCAAATACTACTCCAATTCATTGAAATGCGTGCACTTTTTCACGGATTATCCATATATTCATTTCTATAATTTTTTTCCACAAATTAGTCAAAAAAATAACTCCATTCTATGTTAACATAGTTTTTAGATTATATAAGAATGGGAAAACCATCCTGATGCAAAATGATATCTATACCATCATACAAAACTAAAGATCTATGTCATAGTGGTTTGTCTGGGCCAATGTTAAATAACACTGATCACTAATTTATCCACTCATATACCCTATATTTGGATTATCTATCCCCAATATTAAATATTCAATACCCATAATTCACTATTGGTAAATGTTTCATATAATGTATTCATCCATATGGCCATTAGTAAAATACTCATGTGATATTCATGCTATTTTATTCACAAAAATATATAATAATGTTATATATAAGGACTACCTCAAACTAATCATGGTGAACTCTAAAGAATATTACTATTAAATCCATGAATATATTGTGTGTATTAGTAAGGAAAAATGAAATCAATACCAATTCATAGTTTATATACATTGATAGGAATGTTTTCTTTGGTATGTATTCACATTTTAACAATAATTTATATTATCTATATCGAAGTGAAATCATGTAAAAATATTAACTTCCTTATAATTGATAAAAAATCATCGATATGGGGAAGAGGTAAATTATTCATGACCATGATCATGTTGAATGCATTATAATCAACAAAAAGTCACACGATTCCATTATTATTCTTCCTAAAAAAGTGTTGTTTCATACTATAGATATGAACATAGATGAATTAATTTCTTATTAAGATTCTCATGGAGTTTCTTCTTAAATTATTGAAACACTATTTATGTTATTTTAAATAGACTATTTTATATTGTTGTGTCATTGGGTATGTGATCAATTGAAAAAAAACATCATGGAGTAGATGAAGGAAAGAAAATGCTTCTTTATATACATAAAAAACTATCCCAAGTTATGTATATAATCAATAATTATTTTCTCCCAAACCATATATAAAAATTAATCAATTTTAATCTGAATCAAGACACATTCAATAGATATACAATACATTACTTGATCATATTTATCCTCACAATAATAAAGATTCACTAATTGGTTTGTACAATGAAATACGACGTCCCGTCCATGACAACAGATACAGACCTTATATAAATAAATCCAATACATTCCAAAAATCACATAAAATTCAACCAGAGGATGAATAACGTTATTTTATATGAGAAGAATCCCATAAAATTCAATTGTTAGAGAATCATATGCTTGAGATACATCACCTTACATGTAGGACATGTTAATACTATTTCAAAATATATTCATTTATGTGGTAATTTTATACCCTTATAAAATTCATTAAATATTAAAAAGTGCGTCGAACTATAATAAATAATGACATTTGATGTTCCGGAGTGGATGGTAAATGAATCATTCACAACCTCGTTGTCATACAACATTTTGGTAATATTGATCACATCATAAATACCATTATCTATAATCATGATTGTTTGTTTGCATCGACCACAATCAAAATCCCTCATATTTGATAAATGGTTTGTATAATGTTCATACTCTATGTAATTAATTAATTAGAGTTTGGGTGGAGAATTATATGGAGATTCCAATCCCTTTTAATGATTAGATATCTTCTTACCATTACTTCCACAATAAATTTCTCTTGGTCATTATTTTCCACACTTAAAATTTTTAACAGCTATGTAATGGCCCGGACCTCTCCGGTCAATTACATTGTAAAAATTTGATTTAATCAAACACGACATGTGTTATAATAATAATTTTTTTTTGATAATAATAATTGATAAGGGTGGAATGAAAATATTTGGTGTTAATTAGATTAAAGGGTTTTAATTTAATAGTTATGAAATAAAACAAATAAAATTTAATGTATTTATTTCAATGAGGGGAGTTTCACAGTTTTTTTATTTATAAATTAATAAATCATATGTGTAACGGGAATATGATGGGTGGTTCAAGGAATAAATTATAAAAGAATAAATTATAATAAATTAGGTGTATGTAATAAATTATAATGGAATAAAATGAATGTGGTGATACCCTTTATGAGTGAATCCAACTTTTGTTTTGGAATATTAAAATAATTATAATAATATTCATTTAATAGATGATAAAAAATAATAATAAAATGATAATGAAGAATTTGAGGGGTTCCCAACCTGTGCGTGAATATCATGTGATTGGAGAGGGGGATTAATTATAAGATAATAATGGGAATCATTAATAATAATGATAATTAATGATAATGATGGCGAACCATTGATGAAATTGAAATAAGATTTATTACTATTAAATAATAATGGTAGTGGTGGATTTTAGTCAGTGATTAATTAAATGAAATTGTTTTAATTTAATATTAGAATAACTATGGTAAACTAATTTAATAGAAGTAAATTAGAACATTAATGATGGATGTTATTATTATTAATTTTATTAATAATAACTTTGAAGTGAGAAAAGAGATGGGGCATGATGGACATAGAGTAAAGGAAAGGGGGAGGCACAAGATTTTGTGGAGTGGGTGAAATATTGGAAAGAGATTGGAGAGAGAGTGTGTGAATTAAATTGGTAAGTAATAAAAGAAAAGAAAAGGAAATCAATTAAGGAGAAAGGGAGTGGGGCGCACCATGTTGTATAGAGGGTGGTGTTTGGCTTTGGGTATTTGAAAAAAATCAATTGAAAATAATAATATAATAATCATGCTTTTGTTAATTTTTTGATAAAACTCTTTTTGGATGGTAACTTATTTGTGAGTCCTCGGTTTCACGAACCGTCTGCGGCTGTGTGACCCAGATTCCAAGAAAGACATTTCAGGTCCTATATTGGATGTCTTTTTTCAGGTTTTTTTATCAGTTACCCGAAGCACTCGGAAAATTACAGATTTAATATTATTATAAATTCTTCGACCAACCATAACTCCCGCGTGCGACGTCGATTTGACTTATCGTCAGCGACGATTGATCCTATCATTAATATGATAAACTAGAGTCTAATATGGAATATTAAATTATGGTTCGTGGCTCATGCCCATATAACACCCAATAATAATAATAATAATAATACGGGATCTTACATCCAACATATTTCCCTCATACAGTGTTAGAATGGAAAACCGTCTGTGAAGTTGCAACCCTAAAATTAAGACAGATGATTCTAAGACCATAAATCTTATATTAATTATTCACATGGATCGGGATGTTTTTACTTGTTCAAACTGTGTGGGTTAATAAGATCCTCTTTTAAATGGGGATTATGCATATCATAAACTGTCACCCCATTAAATCTTCATAAGGGAAAAGATATCATCCTCTCTTGTTATTCCTCTTTATTCTTCTCTATGAGACACTAGAACCATTCAATCCTTCCTATAGGAGTTACACAATCAAACTTTACTCCTTAGATCGATTCCGCTCTGTTTTGATGCGACCGAGATACATCGATAAATCCTAGTTATAATGTATGTTTTATAGTCATTTTTTTGGGATCATCTTATCCTATTTCTCCCTCCTATATTAAATCATGTAATCACCATGCTTCTAATAGGGTGTTTCTTGGGGTTTGGGTGGTGCGTTTGTTCCATGACATCCTCGGGTGGATGTTGTTGCCGAGCGAGGGGGATCTTGACCCGTTGGGTGGATAAAGAACGTCAAGAACTCTTCGATGTAGGGAATTATTTGCTTCTATTTTATTTTATGTGAAACTATATTTTTAGGATGTTTAATCCCACTAAATGAAAATGGAATTTACAAAATAAATATTTTAATCGGATAAATATATTGATATCAATCTTATGTTATCACCTCATGTTTTTTCTAGATTGTGTGATATCTATCCTAGCTTTGTTTAAGATGCTCTATCATGATGGAAGTTGGAAAAGAACATAAATTGGGATTATTTAATAAGTGTTTTGATGAAGATAAAGTGTCATGTAATGAATTTGGTTCTTGTTGTAATTTTATGTTAATCAAATTAGTGCAGTAAGCATGTTTATTTAGTTATGATAACTTACAGGTTAGGTTTCCCGAATTTGGAACCAACGTATAATAAATCTGTTATCCCTTAATGGATTAAATAACTGATTGTTTGATAATTCCTTAAAGGGTTCTATGTTACCCTCTTGATTGTTAAAGGAACAAGAACCCAATTAAATGTGGTGTTTTTTTTCCTACTGTTTGTGTTGTGATGTGATTCTGGATGGCTTTTGTGATATGTGGTGGCATGGAGGCTTTTGGTTGTAACTGCCAAAGATGCCTAGAGTGGCAAGATGCATGGTTTATGCATGAGTGTGGAGGGGAGTACACTGTGGTCGAAGGAATGGGATGGATGTGATTGTTGGTTGCTTGCTGGTTCTTTGGTTGTTGATATGCTTAAATTTTCACCACTGCTCAAGGAAGCTGGTCATACTTACCCTTCTCCTGAAAGAGGCGAAGACACGGGGGGAATGCCACGTGATTTTTGTGTATAGATTCTCAATGGGGAATGGGTCTACCCTCTTACTATAGGCGGAAAAGACTCAACGGGTAGTACATCTACTCACTGTGTTGAGCCCCTTGTGTTTAGTAGTATAGAATTCTTTTGTAGAATGCCTATAAAAATGGAAAAGTAATTCCTTAATTAATATTTGAATAAATGGTGTTAACCCATGGGGTATGAGTTTGGTGAATCATAATGATAAGGTTTTAATTTTTGAAGGAACAATTGACTTTGGGTGTGATGCTAATGAAATTTAATGTGGTATTTTTCATGGTTAATTAATGTTTAAAGAATTAATTAATGTACACTAGAACTGATAAGAAGAGAATAAAGTAATCTAATAAATCTCTTTAAATGGTTGTGTGCTTATAGGATACCTAGTCGTAGAAGTAGCATCCCATAATCTGAGAGACGTTAGCTGTAGTTGTGTCTAAGACAAGGTAATGCCCATAGTGTGGTTATGAGATATAATATATCATGTACCTTTTGTGTTTATATATGCTACTCTACCCTGTCAGTAAGGTAAAAGGACACCATAGGGATTCTGAGCCCTTGGGGGTGTGTTTTATCCAACATTCTGGGGGGAGGATGAATGGGTGACTACACCCTTTGGCAATGCTCTCTTCTCTTGGTCGTTACTTATGCTGATAGGAACGATGGTTAGTTTTCCCAATATGTGTCATTAGAGGGATGTAATGGATTGGGTTTATTCACATACATATATTCTGGATATTATATCCTAAATACTACTATAGGTGTAACATGTATAGGTTGCGAGGGCTTGAGGATCCTTACTCACAGTATAGGGTGTAATGGCATGAGGTTTAATACCCGACGTATGATACACGTTATGTGAGTAGTGGTGGCTCTCGGAAACTACCGAGTTACTTTTGGTTGTGAGAATGGTGTGGTGCTTCACCCAGGTGTCTGCAGGCAAGCCTTTGGGGAGCACGAGGTGCATATTGTGGTGCTTCGCGTAGGTGTTTGCGGGCAATTCTTTATGGGGAGAGATGCTCAGGACGTGCGACATTGGGGTAAAGCGGAAAACCATTGGTGAAGTAGTAGCAGGGTACCCTTGATATTCATTATTATATGTTATATTCTTGTATGCGTTACATGGTGACAGTATCCTTGGTGAGGTTGGGAACATAGTATACCTGTTTAGGTGATGAGTTAGTTACACTTGTTGTTCACTGTAATTTAGCATTATTTATGTACATTGCATGAGAGGTTTCAGGGAGGATCCTACTGATTATACTGTAAGACATACCCTATGTATATATAAGCTAATTTTATTTTCACTAGGTTTGAGATCAAGCTAGTTTCTACTATCCTCGCATTGAATGAGCTATTTGGCCTTGTGGTTGCTGATGTTTTTACATTCTTTCGAATACTAGTAGTTTTTCCCTTCATGTTGTAGTAATTTTTCATTACATTTCATATGTGTACTTGGATTTTTGTTATATTTCAGTTTTAGTTGGTGTTGATTGGTTTGTATCTTATCTCTCTCTTCCGCGTGTGTTCTCTTAGAGGGTAATGCCTATCATTTGAGTTATTATTATACCCTCAGTTCTAGTCGCCAACCTGAGGCCTACTGGAGGAGGGACTTGGGGGTAATTATCTCCCTTCTCACATTGTTGGCCCGTAAAGGTACACTATGTTGGGAGGGGGTCATGATAGAGTGGTATCAGTGGTCTGGTAGAGGGATAGGATGGACATTGGAGTTAGGAATAGGTGAGGTTGCATGGGTTGGTAGAGAAATGGTGTAAGTCATGTTTATAAAGTTATGTAAACACTGGAGACCAGCTAAGACATAGGCATTTTAGGTCCCCCTATAATCTGATGTATGGACCATTAAGATTACAATGGCAACTAAACAAAGTGATACTAGATTCATGGTAGAGACCTCAGAAAGGATCATACATCATTCTTCATTGTTCCTGTGTTTGAATGGGTAGACCTTGGGATATGTTAACCTCAAATGAATGAATGAAAAGAATAAATTAATTAATGTTTATTCTTCCATATTCCAGGCTTAGGAACTCTAAATTTTTTTATTTTATAGGTATGGCTCTAGGTCGACGTCCTCCTCAGGTTTGTGTAGAAAATTTCATACATGTTGTTCCATCAAATCTTCGTGGGGTAGAGGTTGATGATGCCAACACTTGGAGGAAGTCACTCTGAGAGTTTCAGCGCCAGAGTGTACAGAAGTAGGAGGGATCTATTACAGATACAGTCACAGAAGACTGGTTAGAGGAGGTCAAGATCGGCTTCAGTTCATTTCATGCTCGGAAGGAGCACTAGGTGTCCTTGGTTGTGAAGATGCAACGAGGATATACGAGGAAATGGTGGTTATTATTCCTCTGGGATTGCAAGGACATAGTGATCTCATGGGAGGAGTTCCAAGACAGGTTTAGAGTCGAGTTTCATTCTTCGACTACGAAGTTGTCCAGTCGCCAGGAGTTTCTTACCCTTCGACAGGGGAGCTCCGGTGTTCAAGAGATTGGAATCCGTTTTTGGAACCTTTTACGATATGCTTCGGACCTGTTACCAGATGAGGAGGCTTGGGAGAGTCATTTCGAGGAGGCTTTGCATCCAGAGATCCAGCGCCATTTCAACCCATTTATGCTGAAAACATATCTTGTGGTACTAGCAAGGGAAGAGGTTGTTGAGAGGACATTGGCCAGGACTAGATCATCACGAGAGTGGAATCAGCATGATTCCTTACAAGGCGGAGTTGTGGTTCGGGGTTCCTGGTTTTCAGGACAGAAGAGTTTTCGTTCAGCCGGGGGTAGGTCCCATCCCTTCACATATTGTGTCTCTAGAGGCAGAAACACTCAGGCATATACCAAGGGATGAGGCACTTTTTTTTCTTGTAGTGGTCGTGGACATCAGTAGTGGGAGTGCTCGACTTTTCAGAGCGGTTATCATGCACCGGGAACTATGCTCCAAGTTCCTCTATTGAGGCAGTTCCATCTGAGGCTGCAGTAGCCAGTTGTGCCGGATTTAGATCAGTAGAGGGTAGATGGGGAAGGTAGAGGACATCCCCATGTCGCTCCTCATCCTCAAAGAGCCGATTATGGTCATGGTGGTGGTTATCATCAGGGTCAAATAGTACATGGAGGAGGTCATGCTCAGCTTCATGCTCTAGTATTGCCAGCTCCAGGCGAGCCAGACATCGTCTGAGGTACCCTTTTCTTGTTTTCTAACTTGGCCTATTCCTTGTTTCATTCTGGAGTGACACAATCCTTCATATCACCTACAATTTCCCATGCTTTGGGACGTGAGGTAGAGAGGCTTCCAGTGCCCTTGGAATTGACTACGCCAGTTGGACATCGATCTGACTTGTTTGAAGTATGTAATGACTATGACCTAGTGTTTCAGCAACACCGCTCTTGGGGAGATTTCCTATTTTTATGAATACATCCATATGATGTCATCCACTGAATGGATTGGTTTTATTCGGTGTAGGGTATCATGGATTGCTTCATGAAAAAGGCCATATTCATTGGTGTGGATGGAGAGAAAGTGGTGTTTTTTGGTTATCAAGACCCTTGTATGGGTCATATGAGGGTTCCATCCTTATCATCTAGGATGGGTGAGTTGATGCTGAATTCTATAGATGTTCAGCAGTTGGTGTTTCCTAGGGTCATGGAGGAGTACCCTGATGTCTTTACAGAAGATGTTTTCGTAGTACACCCTTGAAGAGAGATCGAGTTCGGGATCGCGCTACAACCACTAGCGTCTCCTATCTCTATGTCTTCATATAGGATGGACCCATCGACGTTACGAGAGCTACATATATAGCTTAATGGTCTATTAAAGTGCCGTTTTTTCACTCAAGTTTGTCACCATGTGGTGCACCACTTTTGTTCATGAAGAAGGCCAAAGGTAGTCTGGGGTTGTGTGTCAATTAATATCGCTTAGACAAAGTGCCAATAAAAAATTGCTATCATCTTCCGCTAATTGATTATTTATTCGATCAACTAAAGGGTTCAAGTTGGTTCTCAAAGATCGAATTATGGTCGAGATATCATCAGATGCGTGTGGAGGATGAGGATATTTCAAAGACTACATTCCGTTGTAGTCATGGGAATTATGAGTTCGTTGTAATGCCATTTGGTGTAACAAATTCTCCAGCTGTATTAATGGGATTGATGAGTGTAGTGTTCCCTGAGTTCCTAGAAAAATTCGTGTTAGTTTTCATAAATGACATCCTTGTGTACTCCACATTTGAAGATGATCATACAGGGCATCTACGATCCGTTTTGGGAGTTCATCGCCAACATCAGATGTACGGGAAGTTGTCAAAGTGTGATTTTTGGGCTTGAGAAGTCCGTTTCATGGGGCATGTTGTTTCCCAACTGAGAGTAGTTGTGGATCCATCGAAGTTATAAGTAGGTGTACATTTGGAAGCCTCCACGATAGCATTAGAGGTGAGAAGATTCCTTAGTCTTGCAAGCTACTACAAGAGTTTCATAGCCTATTTCACACGAGATGTGACTCCTCTAACATCTTAGACCAGGAAAAATCAAGCATTCATATGGACTGGTTAGTGTCAGACAGCATTCGAGTATCTAATTTAGAAGTTAGTACGTGCTCCAGTCCTTTGTCTTCCAGCTGAGGGAGTCCAGTTTGATGTTTTCTTCAGTGATTCACATCAGGGGTTAGGCTGTGTTCTCAAGCAACGTAGTTCAGTTGGTTCTTATGGGTCTCAGAAGTTGCGTCCCCATGAATGCAACTATGCCACCCATGATCTTGAGTTGGCAGCCGTGGTGTTTGCTCGGAAGTTGTGGAGACATTAACTCATTGGTGATCACTTTGTGGTTTTCACTAATCATAAGAGTTTGAGGTATGTTTTCTCGTAGCGTGACTTGAACATACGAAATCGTTGGTGGATGGAGTTCTTACAGGAATAAGGATTCGAACTATTGTATACCCCTAGTAAAGTAAATTTTGTAGCTGATGAACAGAGCCTAAAGTCACATAGTAATGTTGTGCATAAATCTGGTGATTCTTGGGGAGTAATGGGTGAACTGTCAGCATTGCATCCTGACATTGGAGAAGAAATTCCCCAATACATGTGTTGGGTCAGCGTGTTGCTTGTTTTGTGTGGTGTTGGGGGTAGTGTGTCTATGAGAAATCCTAAATTATGGGTGGTGGGAGGACTTAACCCCAAATTGAGACGCATTAATATGGATTCGATTAAACCCATTCTGGTGAGTCAGTGCTACCTAATGTAGATAATACCTCGACACAGGGGAAGGAATTCCTTAACTTATATAATTTGGATAGTGGTTGGATTCCTATTATAATGAGAGCCCTAAGAGGTATATTGCGGGGTGGTAGTTCGGACATTTCCCCTTTTTCTGGGTTGTTTTTTTATTCTCAAGGATGATAATGTTCTTAGAGGTATCTGATGTAATGGCCTGGACCTCTCTGGTCCATTAGTTTTTAAAAATTTGATGTGGTCAAACACGATTCATGTTATAATAATAACTTTTTTGATAATAATATTTGATATAGGGTGGCATGAAAATATTTTGTGTTAATTAGATTAAATGGTTTTAATTTAATCATTGTGAGATAAAAGAAATAAAATTGAATGTATGTAATTCAATGAGGGGAGGTACATGGTTTCTCTTTGATTTATAAATTAATAAATTATGTCTGTAATGGGCATATGATGGTAAACACAAGGAATAAATTATAATAAATTAGGCACATGTAATAAATTATAATGGAATGAAAGGCATAGGGGACAACCCCTTATATGTGAATCCAACTTATATTTGGGACTATTAAAATAATTATAATAATATTCATTTAATAGATTATACAAAATAATAATAAAATGATAATGAAAAATTTGAGGCGTTCCCAACCCATGTGTGAATATCATGAGATTAGAGAGAGGGAGTAATTATAAGAAAATAATGGGCACCAATAATAATAATAATAATTAATGAAAATGATGGTGACCCTTTGATGAAATTGAAAGATTATTTATTACTGTTAAAAAATAATGGTAATGGTGGATTTTAGTTTGTGATTAATTAAATGAAATTTTGTTAATTTAATATGAGAATAACCACGGGGAACTAATATAATAGAATTAAATTTTAAAATTAGTGATTTGTGTTATTATTATTCATTTTATTAATAATAACATTGAAGTAGGAAAGGATATGGGGAGTGATGGACATGGAGTAAAGGTAAGGGGGAGGTGCCACATTTTTTGTAGTGGGTGAAATATTGGAAAGAGATTGGAGAGAGAGTGTGAGAATTAAATGAGGAAGTAATAAAAGAAAAAAGAAATCAATTAAGTATAAAGGGAGTGAGGTTCACCAAAATGGGGGGCTAGTGGTTCATGGATTTGGGTATTTGAAATAAATCAATTAAAAATAATAATATAATAATCATATTTTG
The DNA here is from genome assembly GCA_963277665.1 of Viscum album. NCBI lineage: Eukaryota > Viridiplantae > Streptophyta > Magnoliopsida > Santalales > Viscaceae > Viscum > Viscum album. Next base: position 92,908,879 of record OY728132.1, on the reverse strand, counting down.
TTTTTGTTGATAAAATACGTTTTCAATAATCACTTATTCGTGCGAACTCAGTTTCACGAACCATATGCAGAAGTGCAACCAAGATTATGAGATAAACATTTCATGTCTAATATTGGATGTCTTTTTTCGGATTTTTGGATCGGGTACCCAAAGCACATGGAAAATAATAGATTTAATATTATTATTAAATATTCGACCTGCCATAACTCCCGCGTGCGAAGTCCGATTGACTTCTCTTCAGTGGAGATGTGATCCTATCATTAATACGATCGATTCAAGTCTAATATAGAATATTAAATTATGGTTCATGGATCGGGTCCATGAAACAACCAATAATATTATTATTATTTTTATTACGGGATCTTGCATCCAACATATCTCCCTTATAGGGTGTTGGAATGGCGAACCATCTATGGTGTTGCAACACTATAATTAAGCTGGATTATTCAAAGACCATAAATCCTATATTAATTATTCTTATGGATCGTGATTTTTTTACTCCGTCAAACTACGTGGGTTAATGGGATTATCATTTAGTTGGGAATTAAGTGAATCATAAACCGTCACCCCATTAAATATTCATAAGGGACTAGATATCATATTCTTTTGTTCATCCTATTTTTTCTCCGCTATGAGACGCTAGAACCTATCAATCATTCCCGTAGGAGATTCAAAATCAAACTTTACTCCTCGGATCGGTTCTTCTCTGTTTTGATACAACCGAGATGTATCGATCAATCCTCGATATATGGTATTTTTGATAGTCATTACTTTGCGATCATGTTCTCCTATTTCTCTGTCCCATATTAAATCATGTAATCTCAATGCTTGTAATGGGTTATTTCTTGGGGTTTGGATGGTGTGGTTGTTCCGTGGAATCCTTGGGTGGATGCAGTTGGCGCAAGAGAGGGATCGTGACCCGTTTTGTGGATAAAGAATGTCAAGAACTCCTTGAGGTAGGGGATTTGTTGCTTATATTTTCTTTTAAATGAAACTATATTGTTAGAATTTTTAATCCCGCTAGATAAAAATGGTATTGACCTAATAAATATTTTAATTGGATAAATAAATTTATAATAATCATATGTTATTGCCTTCTGTTTTTCTAGATAGTGTGATATCTATTCTTGCTTTGTTTAAGCTGTTAGTTCTTGATGGATATTGGTAAACAACGTAAATTGGGATTAATTGATAATTAGTTGGATAAAGATAAAGAGGCATTTAAACAAATTTGGTTCTTATTGTAATTTTATGTTAATCAAATTTGTGCAGTAAGCCTGATTATTTTTTATGATATCTTATTGGTTATGTTTCGGTAACATGGAACCTATGAATAATAAATCTGTTAACCCAAGATGGATTAAAGAAATAATTGATTGATAATTACTAAAAGGTCTCTGAGTTAACCTCTTTATTGTTAAAGGGTCCAAATCCCAATTAAATGTGGTGTTTTTTTTCATTCTGTTTGTGCTATCATTTGATCCTGGATGGCTTTTTTGATATGTGGGGGCATGGAGGCTTTTGGTTGTAGTAGTGGATGACTCCTATAGTGGCGAGATGCATCGGTTTATGCATGTGGGTGTCGGGGAGGACACCGGGGTTGATGGAATAGGATGGATGGGATTATTGGTTTATTTCTGGTTATTTGGTTGTTGAACAACTTTAATTTATCCCACTACGTAAGGTAGGTGGTCTTTCTTACACTTTACCTGAAAGAGGCGACGACATGTGGGGTATGCCACATGCTTTTTGTGTTTATCTTATCAAGGGGGAATGTTTCTACTCTCTTTATATAGGTGGCAATGACTCGATGGGTAGTACATCTACCCACCCTGTTGAGAACCTTGTGTTTAGTAGCATAGAATGATTTTCTAGAATGCTTGGGAATATGGAAAAGTAATTCTGTAATGAATATTTTAATAAATGGTGTTAACCCATGGGTTGGACTTTAATGAAACATAATGATGAGGTTGAAATTTATGAGGGAACAATTGACTTTGGGTGTGATGCTAATGAAATTTAATGTGGAATTGTTCATGGTTAATTAATGATTAAAGAATTAATTATCATACACTAGAACTGATATGAATGGAATGATGTAATCTAATAAAACTCTTTAAATGGTTGTGTGCTTATAGAATACCTAGTCGTAGAAGTAGCAACCCGGAGTCTGAGAGACGTTATCTGTAGTTGTGTCTAAGACTAGGTAATTCCCATAGTGATGTTTTGAGATATAATATATCCTATAATTTTTGTGTTTCTATACGCTACTCCACCCTGTCTGTAAGGGAAACTAACACTCTAGGGATTCAGAGACCTGGGGGGTGTTTTCCCCAACATTCTAGTGGGAGGACGAATGGATGACTACCCCCATTGTCCCCACTCTCGTCTATTGTTAGTTACTTGTGATAATAGGCACATTAGTTAGTTTTACCCACATATGTTTGTAGAGGGCTGTAATGTCTTGTGTTTATTCATTCAAATATTTTCATTATATAGTATCCTATGGACTACTATAGGTGTAAATTATATAGGTTGTGATGGCTTGATGATCATGACTCCGTGTATGGGAAGTAATGGCTCGAGGTATAATACCCGACGTATGGTACACGTTATGCGAGTTGTGGTGGCTCCCGAAAACTACCTGGTTACTTTTGGTTGTGAGGATGGTGTGGTTCTTCGCCCAGGTGTCTACGGGCATGCCTTTGTGGAGCACGAGGAGTGTATTGTGGTGCTTCGCCTAGGTGTCTATGGGAAAGCCTTTTTGGAGAAAGATGCTCAGGACGTGTGACGTTGGGGTAAAGTGGCAATCCAGTGGGGAAGTAATAGAAGGGTACCCTTTAAATTCTTTATTATATGATATATTCTTGTATTCTTTACTTAGTCAGAGTATCCATGGTGATGTTGGGAACATAGAATACATGTTTAGGTGATGAGATAGTTTCACTTGTTGTTCACTGTACATTATCATGATTTCTATACTTTGCATGAGTGGCTTTGGGGAGGATCCTACTGAGTATACTATTATACTCACCCTATGTATACATAAACTGTTTTCATTTCACTAGGAGCAGGTTGGAGATCAAGCTGGTTTCTACTAGCTTGTGGTTGCAGGAGATATTCAAGCTTGTGGTTGCTGTGTTTTTTACTTTATTATGGGTACTAGTAGTTTTTTCCTTCTAGTTGTAGTACTTTTTCATGACATTTCATATGTGAACATGGGTTTTTGCTATATTGCAGCGTGTGTTGGAGTTAATTGGTGTCTATCTTATCTCTATCTTCCGCATGTGTTATTTTTGAGGGTAATGCCTCCCATTTTGTGTTTCTTATACCCTCGGTGCTTGTCTCCAACCCAAGGCCTACTGGAGGTGGGACTCGGCGGTCATTATCTCCATTCTCACATTTCCGGCCCAAGAGGGGTACACTTTGTGGGGAGGGGGTCATGATAAACTCCATTATGATAATGTAGTTTATTATTCATTTAACACATATGGAATAATTCAAATCACATAATCTTCCCTCCTTTATATTTGTTTTTATAACATATTTGGAATTATATATTTAATTTCTAATAAATCCCATGATAATGATAGGTGGCATAAATATCTATTTCCAACATCATAGAAAATCAACAATTTTCTTCATAGCAATTGAAGATTCATATAGGCAATTCCTTTTGGAGAATTGGATTTAAACAACTAAAAAATCGGTCAATCATATATTTAGGATTAATGACTATTCAAATAGTATATGTGTTATATTTTTAAATTTTTTCTTCACATGTAATAATGCATTCATCATACAAATTATTTTACTCTAGGAAATTATTCCCCATTTCCATATGAAAGATACAAGGAATGTAATTTTTGAAAAATAATATCATATACTCCACCTAGTTGATGGACTAAATTTTATAAATTTTCTCATATGCATTATATGTGTACACAATTGATCTTTTTTCTCCTTCCAATGATAAAAATATATGATAACATTTTATTTATTTAGAATTAAATAATGGAAAATATCATTTAATTTTTAATGTTCCATTGCTCAATAATTATTTTGTTATTAGACTATGTAAAATAAGGTGTATGTTTCCTCATGAAGGACTAAATACTATGTTATTACCTACATTTATCATTTTTATAATATAAATTATGAAATTCTTATGAATGTTGTGTGATAATGGTAAACACATTTTTCATTTCGACTCCCTTAATATTCAGTTTCTCATGATGAAAATTATTACAGTTTTCATGAAATTTGTTGATATAATTTTGTCTTCTTGATAAAATAATTATATGAAACCAAAAATCAGAGTGTGGTAACAAATTCATTTTATGAAATAATAAAATCAAGAAAATAATTTATATAGTGTCTAAATATTTACATGTTCTATTCAATCTATGAATCCTTTTTTATCCAAGGATATACATGGTTTTTATCTATTGAAATCTATCATAATAGTTCATGAAGAAAATTTCATTTTAGACAATAATCTACCTAGAGAGTGTCAAAAAAGGTGTGGAGTTAGGGACCATTCACTGTGAACAAGAATAATGGTTGATATATACTAGAAAATAATATTTTGGGATTTTATCTCAATATAAATATGTTCAAAAAACAAGCCCTCTTGTAGATTCCTAACAAGGACTTATTTTAATTAGGGAACCACACTACATTATTTACCCTAACATGGGTCATTATCTTATAATATTGATTAATGTTAATGAATTTTATAAATATTTCCCATCTTAGTTTCAAAAATTAACAAAACCCTATTATAATACTAACAATAGGGATCTCATGCGTTACATACATAAATAATACATATTATTAGTAGAATATTCATTACATATCAATATGATCTTTGAAATTTCCATAATGTATTAGTACCATTAGAAACCTAGATACCAAAAAACAATTAAACACAAGATCTACAACATTTCAAATCTAGTTCCATTAGTAACCTTTGTGTTGGTGGTTTTTTATCGTCTTAAGGAGGATTTGATGGACCTTTATAATTTACTGCAAATTGATGAATCCTTTTCACAGTAGTCTCAATATAAAGGTATGAGTCTATCTAGGAAAGAAATTGAGGTGTGTTCAGAAGGAGTGGAAAAAGGAACATTGGATCATGCAGAGTATTTTGGGGGTCAAAAATCAAACAAAGTGGAAGGATTCAGTTTAAAATGGTGTTCAGACTCAAAACTCCTTTGAGTGTTTGAACACCAATAAGCATATCGAGGATACACGCTATGACACGAATGGAGGAATTACAAATGTTGCGGAGTCTGAGGATCAAAATTCTCATGAGGATTTATAATCCCATAGGAAGAAAAGTGGGAAAGGATGCAAGGACTACTCTTAATTACCAAAACCAATGGAAACATAATCAAGTAAAAAAATTAAAACCTGTGAGAATGATATATCTTCATCCATTATGGTTATTGTGTTGGAGAATCTAAAAATTTTAGTTTAGGAAAAATAAAAGACACAAACTCTACTGGAAATGAAAAGGAACCTAGTGAACATATCCTCCTCTATGAAGAAGATATGGTGGAGGATGATTGTATGTAATCATCCCACAGTATTAGGCAGAGATGATTGGATGACCAATTCATGTATAATTCAACAACGCATTGGAAAATTGGAGAGGAGGTCGGGCCTCTAAGTGGAGGCGCACCATCTTCTGCTGATGCTAGGTATTTTCTTGGAGTTGATCTGGAGGGGGGAGGATCGTGCATTTATTTCTGAGTTTTCCCTCGGTGTCTCCTCCCCCTTCATCACTTGCGATCGTAGGGTTTTCTTCTTTCCTAGAAGGATATGGACCATGGTGTTTTCGTGTTTCTTTTCAGGGTGGTCTTGATGATGGATGGTATGAGGATGGTCTTGCAACGTCATGGTGTCACGACATCATTATGGCCCTACGCTTGGTCCTCACTAGTCTTCCCCCCCTTATGCATCAGAATCCTTCACTATTCGTCCTCTGGTGTGTCTTCATAGTTTCAGCTCAGACCGACTGTGGTTTTTGTGGGATCTTGGGGCTTCATTGTGGTGGGGATCTGGTGTTTTCTGGCCACTGGGTTGCTGTCTTCGTTGGTGATATTTTCTATGAATGATATCATTTTTGATGTTCCGAGCCAATGTCGCACTAGGTGCAATGATAGAATCAGTTTGACTTCCCCAATGATTTTGAAATTTCTAAATTCATTTGTAATGCTTCAATTTTGTTGATGGTTGAGTTTTTTCATGATTTTGTCTTTATGAATTTTGGTTCTTGGTCACTCCAGTTACAAGTTCCGGTGATGGGGGTGAACAAATCTGAGTTTGTTTTTTATTGATGATGGGGTTTCTATATTTTCAATGATCTGATTATCCTCTCTGGTAATGATGGGATGACATCGACATCGCTCTTTCTTTATATAAGTGTTGGGGAATATGGTGAACAAATGAATGGTGGGTTACATGATTGACAGGTGTGGTTCTCTTGACTCAAGGAATCCTTGGGTCCTGTGGTTGTTTTTTATTTTAAATTTTCATTTTTGAAACATTGAATTCGGATCCCATATTTGGTGTAAGTCTTTTGGGGGGTATTATGATGTTGTGGTTACTACTCAACCATAAAGAGGGAATTTAGATAATTAAAAAAAGCGAGAATTTTCAGTAAATAAAAGTACGTGAATTGGATTTACAAACAATATATAAGTCGGATGGGAGTATTCAATGATGGGAATATTAGCAAAGAATCGAATATTTGAACCTAGGAAAAAATAGCATGTCATTTTCAAGATATTATTTGCAATGACAATGATGTTATGGTATAGCTTGTGAACTAGAATCATAATAGAGTCGAAAAAACACATAGGATAAGGATTTTCATTGAAGTATTTTATTTCTAATATTAGACTTCACATCCAAATTGACAGTGCCATGTTTATCACTTTTCCTACAGTGTGATTTTATAATAAAAAGTTAATTTTCAGTCCGTATTTCCAATCAAAATTAATAATATATAAGACTATAAATTCATCATTAATCAATCATGTGACATGTTAAGATGTAATATTCCTAATACTGATTTTTTTTTCAACTGAATTGTTATCTTCACCAGAGCTTAAAATTAAATACAAAGGTTGAATTCCCTGGTCCCCTAAACATTGATTGCTCAATTTCTCAAATGCCATATTCCTGTCTTTTGACATTTTCACAGACCGAGTCTCTATAAGAGGTGGTAAGGAGGAGTAATACATCCTATCCTTCTTGTTCTTAAGACTCTTATTACTCTTCGAACATAAAGATCCATCAGTTGAGACCTCCGAATCAATTTCAATTATATCCTTCATAGAGACCCCATCATCATGAACTAGGATAGATGGATCTAAAATCAATTCATCCTCAAGAATTCCTTTAAATTTTTCACTCAAGTTGATAGGAGTCCATCTCAAATAATCTAATCCCCCATATATTCCCAATTCTTATTGAATTAACTGTATGATAAATATCCCCCTTCCTCCCCTTATACACCTCACCAATGCCCAACCATATCACCTTGTAGTAGGGATATATAGAGGAAACCTCCTCCCCACTATCCAACAACACCATAACTACTGTACTCCCATTCAATTGGTTGTCTATTTGTGCATCCTCTTATAGGACCAGACCATCATCCCTCGTCTCACAAATGGAAGGTCCAACCAGATCCTACATCATCCTCTGGAACACCTTGGACACATTAGGGTTAAATTGAGATATGGAGGACTTTTTCACCCAATCTGTTCCTGAAATCATTTCAAGAGACAGATTGGATTATATTTGAGTACATTCCAGTTTCTCCGCCTCAACCATTTGTAACAGCTGAGGTCCCCTATCTCCCCCCTCAATACCCATTGTCGATTGGCCCAGGCCATCCACCTCAAGTTCCTCGGGAACCGTACCCCACCCACTATCCCCCATCTGTCCTCTGGGTTGGAATCCTTGAAAACAACCCTCCATCGAGTTTCATGGTCACTTGTACACTGATATTTCTTCTATTGCAATTCCCCTGCCCCTGCGTGTTAGAAACCCCTAATGGAAGACATCTAGAGATTTCCCGAAATGCATGGAGGAAGAATAGAACTCATTCTAGTTTTTATAAATAACATGCTACTTAAAAATGTGCATATAAAATTATGTATGATTATGAGGGTTTTTTGGTCTTGTTCATAGATCAAATATTTGAGTTTTAGAAAATATATGAGAAACACACCATTAGAGCTAACTGTGAACCTCAACTCATGTGGCCCAAAAAGGGTTCCACACAATTTTTTTAAATACTAAATAGGAGGATGATTCCATGGATGGATAAATTATAAGGTGTTCATGGTATGTATTGTTTCTATAACGGTGTGATGCAAGTCATGCATGGTTTCCACTTAGGTAGTGGATTGTGCATCATTGTGCATGATTTTTTCTACCGTGCGGCCAAACAATGGGAATGTTTTTATTTGGAAAAAATGTTGTTTATTTATATCATATTTTTTAGTGGTATAATCCCCTCCTAATTTATTTATTTTTAGTGTACAATTGGCCTTATCCTCCACATTGAGAGATCATTCTCACATCTATGATTGCCTTTAGTGTTATGTTTCTATATAGACTCTTATTCACAATTTTCCAATCATATAAGATAATAACCATTATGTTGTCAAATAATTTGTCTACATTTATCATTATTCTACCTACAAATAGAATTTTTTTGGTAAAATTTCATATTTCCTATTTTGAAGGAAATCATCTATCATTCCATTTTCATCTAATCAAGTCCAAACTACAGGCTAATACTAGACAGATATTCATGCATAGTCACAAGTTAGGTGTTCCATTAATTATCCATCAATTATATGATTCTTTCTATTATGAACCATTGAGTTTCAAGCCAGTTTCATGAGTAATTACCCATAAAATTAATCTTCTTTCAATTGGTTTCCCTTTTCTGGAACCTATTGAATCAATTAGATCCCAAAATACATTGCAGGTATTCATCCTCAATGTTATCCAAATATTTAGGTACAACATTTAAATTATAATTTGACATTTATTGATATAAAACAAAAACACAAATCACTATTTTTATTTATTTTTCTAAATGGTGTTATCATATATATTAGTGGACAATTTTTTTGGTTTATCATGATTATAACACTTATTATATTATACTGAATAAAATGTAAAGTGAGTTGTATACCATGTCAAGTGCTTAAATATAAAAATGGTTACACCATTGATTAGGTGAAAATATAATGGAATATAATTTCTGTAGAGACCTGAAGCCTAACGTACATGGACATTACATTACTTTTGCGGATTACATATTACATAACAAAAACACACACACAAGGATCGTAATAGTTTAGTGTCTTTGGAAACTCGGAATATAATCTTCTAATCCTGGTGAAAGATCTTCAACATCTCCCATACAGATCTTCCTTTTTTTTACCTAAAACCTTTCTTTATATCCTGGGGAAAAGAAAACATAAAAGGGTGAGCTCAAATTCTCAGTGAGGGTAAACAAAAGAAATATCAATCACATCATATACATAAGCACATAACTTTTTGGAAATCTTAACCTCCAAAAGAGATCATAATTTCATAACATGGGGTAAATCATGGCAGTGAAATGTAATCACAATAATCATAACCTAAAACATGAAACTGTGTGGCATTCACACATAATCATAGAGAATCATTTCTTGTTAGTCATGACTCATTTCCAATACTATCTTAGTGGACAAAGTCCATTTCTGAACCGAGTCACCCTCATTTCAGTCCTGTTTCACTGAACCGATATAACCTACCGTTGCAGCCATGTCTATCTTATGAGATATAAAATCTTTACCCAATGCATTGGAAGGAGATATAGGTCTCACCCATCTCATAATGATACCATTCTAATGTGTGCCACAAAATCATAAACCATACATCATAGCATAACCCATGTAATAAAACTGGGAATCTTAAACATCATGAAATCATAAAACAATTCATATTAGATAAAGTAATTCATAAAAATAATTACATCACAACATAATCAAATAAAATTAATAATAGGGATAAAAACAAAACCCTTTATTATCTTAGATTGAAAATAATTTTGATAAAACACTTGAACTCCATTCTTGAGGAAAATATCCTTTCTTCTTCAAAATTTTTTTCCCTTTATTAACATGTCATACAACATTAAAATGAAAGAAGTTGATTAAAAATAAACTTGAAAACTCGTAAAGGAAGCTTCTTGGAAATAATGTTTTAAAAATCCATTCATTCCGTATAAGTTAAAAAAACATTCTTCTCGTACTTTTGTCGGAAAAGTCAAAAAAGTACCTCGTACAAAAAACGACAAAAGATTCCTTACATATCTTTTACTAAAAACTCACCTAAGGGTAAAATTGGACTTAAACAATTTTAGGTGGATGGAAATAATATTACATATTGAGGAAACATGAATGTGGATGATAAAATACACCCCAGTAATTCTCAAAGTATAAATAATCCCGGATAAAAATGAGATTGTTATATTTCCCTTACCATATGTCCGATATGCATTGTACGTATCCGAACCTCCTGTATAATGATTTAAATAATGTCATCAACTTATTACAGAATCATATTCATTGTTATTATATCATATATGGTTCACTTATGACTTTATATTACCCGTTCTTTTGTAAATTCCATGTTAAAGAAGCGTTTTGGGTAAAATCGTTCCATTTATCGTAGGTGTTTGGACTTGTTGTTTTGACATTATTATTACCTATATCATGATTTAATTACTTAAAGAATATAAAACATGATTTATATATCATATATATTCAGTATATATATATATATAATAGATAGATAAATGAAATGAAACACACCGTTCATGGAGACGGTTGTCCGTACGTACGCATGAACGTTGTTTTCGTTTCCTTATTGAGTTGAACGGAATTAAGTAGATGACATTCATATATACACACATAAATCCAGTATCATTATTATGTCATATATTTCATGATTACTTATTATATATACTTTATAATCATTCATGAATGGTTAAAGTGTAGAATGAATCTCATCGCGTCGTGGAGATGGTATTCCGTACGTACGCACGAGCGATGATATCGTTCTCATGATCGTGAACTTGTGTTGAAGTGTATGTATACTATTCCAGTATCAATATCACTTTATAAGAATCATATATAGTTACTCATCACACCATTATACCCATCCAATTAAGGTGGTGGCGGAAAATAGATTACACCACGGTGTGGAGACGGTATTCCGTACGTACGCACGCGCGGTGATTTAGTTTTCCGTAGGATGGATTGATGGTGAAATAGGATTGTTTCATACTTATAATAACATATAATTATATGAGTGATACTGATGTTATTACTTTATAATGAAAAAACCTAATAAGATGAAGTGGAAGAAGAAATAAAGGTGAAAAAATCGGTAACGGAAATTACCTCTTCTTTGAAGCGCCTCTTTGAGACCTCCTCTTAGGGCACTAAAATTTTTCTTTGTGGAAGACCAGAACCTCTAGGATATTTCTAGGGAAGTGTATAGGATAATTGGTCAGGGTTTGGCCGATCTTGAAGGCTCAATGTTGTGTGAGGAAGAGATGGAGGAGGTGCCCTTTTATAAGGGAGGAGAGGGGTACCTTTGGAATAACTAAAAATATTATTTTATATTAAGGTCAAATTCGGTTTATAATGGTTCCAAAGGGTCTTATTTAGAAGCTAAAGTGGGGATGGGTCGAAATCATCACATCCAATAGGATTTAGACTAGTTTAGGTTATTATTTTAACCTTATCATTTAGATTTAACTTTAAGTTAGATAATTTAACTTTTACCGTGTCTTCTTGTTTTCTTACACTATAAGGTTAATAATCATACTATAAGAAGCCAAACGAACCCCAAATTGTTTATTATTAATATATATAACCTTATCTAAGTCCATTGGCCGAAACATGGATTTTTATGAATAAAATAACAATTAATAATATAATATTTGTTTTAAAAACTATTTTATGTCAATTTTGACACTATTTAGTAATTGATTTTTGTGAAAATCATAACAGAATGATAAGTTCGAATAAAGTTACTTAAATCAATACTAACATGTCATATTAACCTTGAAAATTAGTGGAATTCATAAAAAGTCTCAAATTATATTTATTTGGGTATTTATAACATCAATTATGTCAATATTTCATTAATAAGATAATTACAACATCATCGTTGTGTCATAAATAAATTAAATTACTTAATGTCTAAAATTTACAAATAAAATACAATTATGTAGGAAAACGTTTTAGCTTTCTAATTAATATCTAAAATCGAATTTATCTTATGTATAACCCTATATTAAAAATTTTTTAGTCAATAAAATTTGATTTTAACTCTTTTAACTCTTCTTTGAATTAAATAATAATAAATGTCCTAATCTAATCAAAGTGGGCCTAAATGATCATATTTTATATCTAAGTTTGTTTTTGGTCGAATTAAACTTTTCCTATAGAATTAAGACATGTGTTAGGGTAATAATAATATCATTTCTACCCATAATTACCCTATTTACTTTTAACCGCGGTAAAAAAAAGTAAAAAGTTACTATTCATCAAAAATTATTTTAATCTCATTGAACCAAATTTTACTTACTGAAATCAACCGTGTCTCTCGGATTTTTGAAATTCCACTCATAGAAGCGGTAAAATTATGTTTTATGAACAATTCAGTTTTTTTAACTACCACTTAGTGGTTTCACTATTCATCAAAAATTGAATGTTTTAAGAAAAATTCAAAAAATTTGGCCTAAGCTATATTTGATATTATGAACTCAAAAAGGATTTGTATTTTACCAAATTCAAAACATATCAGTTGCATTATTTAATTTAAAAATTAATTCCCGTCATCAAAACAAATAGCGTGTTCTTAAGAGATAATAACTATCAAAAGATTGACATTTGTTTATGTCTGGTTTAAATGTGAAATTACATCCAATGACCATCATTGTATTAAATTGTAAAAACATATTCTAAATATACTTTATAACCACTCAAATTAATAATTTATCACTATTAATTATTTCGATTGAAAAAGTTCTTTTTAATTAAAATTTAGTAATTTTCACTATTCATCAAAATATGAATGTTATCCGAAAATCACCAAAATTTCACCCTAAGCTAATTTCGATATTTCGAATCCAAAAATGAATTTCATTTTGAAAAATAAAATTACAAAATTTCAAAAAGTGGTTATTACTATTCATAACGGCTAGTTTTAATAATATTTTAATAGCATATTGTTGTTTAGTGAAACTCATTATTGCGTACTACACACGCTATCGAGGAAGGTCGTGATTGCGTGTAATGCAAGGAAAATCAAGGATTCGTGTTGTGCAAGCTCCTTTTGGTGTAGCGTACAACACAAGACATTAGTGAAATTAAAAAGATTATTTTTCATAAAATATCGTGGTGTTACATTCTACCGCCCTTAAAATGAATTTCGCCCTCGAAATTTGTCGGGGATATAAATGGTTTACTATTCGAAAGTTTCTTTAATCAAAACCCACATCGTAAAATGGAATACCAAAACCAATCTTTTAAAAAAAGTATGAAATGTAACGGTTACCCAAATAAACTAATCACTGGGTTTCCACATAGGTGAAAATATGGATATGGAAGAGAAATCTAACCATCTTTTTCTGATGGAGAGTGGTAGAGAACATGGCTATGGAAAATCTAGCATTCACAAAGCCATAAATTTGTGATGATCTAAGGTACCATCTGATTCATCAGGTATAAGAGCACTAAGACAACATTTTTGGTTTTCAAGATCATTTCTCTAAAGTTGATGAAATTGGAATTAGAAGAAATACTTTCGTGATTTTGGTATAGTGTCACCGTTTGTCGTTCTTTGGACAATTTCCACTTCATCTCTTAAAGAAATGAAGTTGAATTTGTAATTCGTGATGTGTTAGCAGATCATGTTATAGAATGATGGGTCATTCCATCTCTTTCAAACAAAAGGTTAGCAAAAGTTATAAGTCCATCTTATGGTTAATCGTATATGGTTCCAAAAATGAACTTATACTTCATATATCACAACGCTTAATAAAATAAAACTAGTTTCTACTAACCAGGGACTTCATGTAGGCTAGTGGTAGGCGATAAAGGCTAGTCGCACTTCGGTTGTGGGTTCGATTCCCACAGCCTTGTCCGAAGTGAAGGGCTATCGCCCGTCCTGTAGGTTGTCCTTTTTCTAAAACTATATTACTATAACATCCCATCAATAATATCGAATAAACTTCTATCATTAAACAATACTAACATATGTCCAACATAATACATTCCAATATTTAGGCTTATCCATAATACTGTAGTCCACTCTCATAACATAGCGAAAACGATTACCAGAGATTTAATACCATCGTTGATCCCCATATATCATAAGATATGTTTTGTTGGTCACATTCCAAACATTCAAAGTCATTAATCATGTATTCTCTTGAATACCCATTGAGCCTTAGTGAAAACATGAATGTAGTTAAAAGTTAACACTTTCCACATACCAAAATCCTCAAAATTCTATATACTCAAACCATGATATCACTTAGTCCTTATATCAATCATGAGCTCTTGAATACTGTTAAATATCTCAATCACTTTGAATACCACATTAGACCAACACATAAATATTCCAATACTTTATGATACAACATTATTTTGGAATCCCATTACATAAACACTTAATCATTCCACCACATCGTTGTCATATTCAACATCGCCAATAGTGACCGCATGTGACTTCCCTTTGTCCTTTGCCTTAAGTGGTTTCTCATGTTGATCATCACTAACCCTTGGATTAGAAAATTTATTAGCATAATGCCCCATTTCCTTGCACTTGAAGCATTGAAGTGTTGGTGGTGCGTTCTCTGCAGTGTTTGCTTTGTTCACATAATTAGAAACCCTTTTTCCATTACTTCGACCCTCATCTGCTCGATGACCTTTTTTTCCACACTTAAAACATTTTCTAGTCCCTTTAAGACAATCTCCACCATGCTTCTTTCCACACTTTGAGCATAAGGAAACATTCAGTTTCTTTTCACCATTATTATGAGATTTCTCCTTGAACACCATCATTCGTTTCTTTTCAAAACCATGAGATGGATATGTAACACCAACTTCCATTTCTACCTTCATAGCACAAAACAAAATTTCTTCATATCTACTGAAGTCTCTTATAGCTAATGCCCTTCGAAGACTTGGTTTTAATCCACTGAAAAATCTATCAACATTACTTTCAGGATGGTTGATAATGCCAGATGCATACCTTGCAAGTCTTGTAAAATTTTCTTCGTATATACCAACAGATTCATCATCCTTCTGCTTCAGCTCAAGAAACTCCTTTTCCATCTTTGTTCGAAGAATACATGGGAAGTACTTACTGAAAAACATGTTCTTGAACTCGTCCAATTCCATGGACTCAATTTCATCTCTTGGCCTCGTATTCTTGATAAGATTCCACCATTGATCAGCATCACCTTACAAATGATACACTGCTAAGATGACTTTATCATGTTCACAACATTGAAGAATTTAAAATATCTTTTCAGTGGTACTGATCCATTGTTCAGCAACAAGTGGATCGAAAGTCCCACTGAAAGAAGGTGGACGTTTCCTCATGAAGGACTCAATAGAATATTGTTCCCTTCTCTGCTCATTTGGAAGTCCAGAATGATTCATAGCTTGTGTAAGTATAGCAATACGATTTTGCACACCATCTCCTATAACATTTGTTTGTTCAGGAGGACAATCATTGCATTGTCCATTTGCATTGATCAACATGGTTCCTTCGGGTTCCAGCCATCGTCTAAAACCCAAAAAGAATAGTGTGAGAGGAAAAAATCATGCTAGGGAAAACAACATTATAAAGGGGGAGTATCCTCAATATCTAACTTCTTAGGTTAAATTCTATGATCGTTACCGTAGTTCTAGGACTGTATCTTATACGTATACTTATCCTTAGGGACATCCCTAGACATACCTTAGAAATATCTCTAGGGATCTCACTAACGCTTTCGCATCCTAGTTTCCAAAGTTTGACTACACCTTTCCTCCGATACCAACATTAGAGACCCGAAGCCTGACGTACATGGACATTACATTACTTTTGCGGATTACTTATTACATAACAAAAACACACATACAAGGACCGTAATAGTTTGGTGTCTTTGGAAACTCGGAATATAATCTTCTAATCCTAGTGAAAGATCTTCAACATCTCACATAAAGATCTTCCTTTTTTTACCTAAAACCTTTCTTTATATCCTGGGGAAATGAAAACATAAACCGGTGAGCTCAAATGCTCAGTAAGGGTAAACAAAAGAAATATCAATCACATCATATACATAAGCACATAACTTTTTGGAAATCTTAACCTGCCAAAGAGTTCATAATTTAATAACATGGGGTAAATCATGGTAGTGAAATGTAATGAAAATAATCATAACCTAAAACATGAAACTTTGTGGCATTCACACATAATCATAGAGAATCATTTCTTGTTAGTCAAGACTCATTTCCAAGATTATCTTAGTGGAAAAAGTCCCTTTCTGAACCGAGTCACCCTCGTTTCAGTCCTATTTCACTGAACCAGAATAACCTACCATTCCATCCATGTCTATCTCATGAGATATAAAATCGTTGCCCAATGAATTTGAGGGTGCTATAGGTCTCACCCATCTCATAATGATACCATTCTTATGTGTGCCACAAAATCATAAACCATACATCATAGCATAACCCAGGTAATAAAAATGGGAATCTTAAACATCATGACATCATAAAACAATTCATATTAGATAAAGGAATTAATAAAAATAA
Organism: Viscum album; assembly: GCA_963277665.1. Lineage (NCBI taxonomy): Eukaryota > Viridiplantae > Streptophyta > Magnoliopsida > Santalales > Viscaceae > Viscum > Viscum album. The sequence continues at coordinate 92,891,969 of OY728132.1, read as the reverse complement.
TTCCATCACAACATAATAAAATCAATGTAATAATATGGATAAAAACATAACCCTTTATTATCTTAGATGGAAAATAATTTTGATAAAACACTTGAACTCCATTCGTGAGGAAAATATCATTTCTTCTTCAAAAACATTTTCCGTTTATTAACATGTAATACAACATTAAACTAAAAGAAGTTGATTAAAAATAAACTTGAAAACTTGTAAAGGAAGCTTCTTGGAAATAATGTTTTAAAAATACATTCTTGCTGTATAAGTTAAAAAAACATTCTTCTCGTACTTTTGTCGGAAAAGTCAAAAAAGTACCTCGTACGAAAAATGACAAAAGATTCCTTTCATATCTTTTAATAAAAACTCACCTAAGGGTAAAATTGGATTTAAACAATTTTAGTTGGATGGAAATAATATTACATATTGAGGAAACATGGATGTGGATGATAAAATACACCCCAGTAATTCTCAAAGTATAAACAATCTCGGATAAAAATGAGATTGTGATATTTCCCTTACCTTATGTCCGATATGATTTGTGCGTATCCGAACCTCCTGTATAATGATTTAAATAATGTAATTAACTTATTACTGAATCATATTCATTGTTATGATATCATATATGGTTCAATTTTGACTTTATATTACCCGTTCTTTTGTAAATTCCATGTTAAAGAAGCGTTTTGGGTAAAATCGTTTCATTTATCTTAGGTGTTTGGACTTGTTGTTCTTGACATTATTATTACTTATATCATGATTTACTTACTTCCAGAATATAAAACATGATTTATATATCATATATATTAAGTATATATATATATAATAGATAGATAAATGAAATGAAACACACCGTTCATGGAGACGGTAGTCCGTAAGTACGCATGAACGCTGTTTTCGTTTCCTTATTGAGTTGAACGGAATTAAGTAGATGAAATTCATATATATAAACATAAATCCATTATCATTATTATGTCATGTATTTCATGATTACTTATTATATATACATTATAATCATTTATGAATTGTTAAAGTGGAGAATGAATCTCATCGCGTCGTGGAGACGGTATTTCGTATGTACGCACGAGCGATGATATCGTTCTCATGATCGTGAACTTGTGTTGAAGTGTATGTATACTATTCCAGTATCAATATCACTTTATAAGAATCATATATAGTTACTCATCACACCATTATACCCATCCAATTAAGGTGGTGGCGGAAAATAGATTACACCACGACGTGGAGACGAAATTCCGTACGTACGCACGCGCGGTGATTTAGTTTTCCGTAGGATGGATAGATGGTGAAATAGGATTGTTTCATACTTATAATAACATATCAGTATATGAGTGATACTTATGTTATTACTTATAAATGAAACAACCTAAGAACAAGAAGTGGAAGAAGAAATAAAGGTGAAAGAATCGGTAACGGAAATTACCTCTTCTTTGAAGCGCCTCTTTGAGACATCCTCTTAGGGCACTAAAATTGGTCTTTGAGGAAGACCAGAACCTCTAGAATGTTTCTAGGGAAGTAGAGAGGATAATTGTGCAGGGTTTGGCCGATATTGAAGGCTCAACGTTGTGTGCGGAAGAGAGGGAAGAGATGCCCTTTTATAAGGGAGGAGAGGGGTACCTTTGGAATAACTAAATATATTATTTTATATTAAGGTCAAATTCGTTTTATAATGGTTCCAAAGGGTCTTATTTCGAAGATAAAGTGGGGATGGGTCGAAATACTCTCATCAAATAGGATTTAGACAAGTTTAGGTTATTATTTTAACCTTATCATTTAGATTTGACTTTAAGTTAGATAATTTAACTTTTACCGTGTCTTCTTGTTTTCTTACACTATAAGGTTAATAAACTTACTATAAGAAGCCAAACGAACCCCAAATTGTTTATTATTAATATATATAACCTTATCTAAGTCATTTGGCCGAACCTTAGATTTTTAAGAATAAAATAACAATTAATAATATAATACATGTGTTAAAAACTATTTTATGTCAATTTTGACACTATTTAGTTATTGATTTTTTTGAAAATCATAACATAATGACAAGTTCCAACAAAGTTACTTAAATAAATACTAACATGTAATATTAACCTAGAAAATTAGTGTAATTCATAAAAAGTCCCAAATTATATTTATTTGGGTATATATAACATCAATTATTTCAATGTTTCATTAATAAGATAATTATTGCATCATCGTTGTGTAATAAATAAATTAAATTATTTAATGTCCAAAAATTACAAATAAAATAACATTATATAGGAAATAGTTTTAGCTTTCTAATGAATATTTAAAATCGAATTTATCTTATGAATAACACTATATTAAAAATGTTTTAGTAAATAAACTTTGATTTTATCTATTTTAACTCTTCTTTGAATAAAATAATAATAAATTTCCTAATCTAATCCATGTGGCCCTAAATGGTCATATTTTATTCCTAAGATTGTTTTTGGTCGAATTAAACTTTTTCAATAGAATTAAGACATGTGTTAGGATAATAATAATATCATTTCAACCCATAATTACCCTATTTACTTTTAACCGTGGTAAAAAAAGTAAGAAGTTACTATTCATCAAAAATTATTTTCATCTCATTGAACCACATTTTACTTACTGACATCAACCGTGTCTCTCAGATTTTTGAAATTCCACTCACATAAGTGGTAAAATTCTGTTTTATGAATAATTCAGTTTTTTTAACTACAACTTAGTGGTTTCACTATTCATCAAAAATTGAAAGTTTTCAGAAAAATATCAAAAATTAGGCCTAAGCTATATTTGATATTATGAACTCAAAAATGATTTCTATTTTACCAAATTCAAAACATATTAGTTGAATTAATTAATTTAAAAATTAATTCCCGTCGTCAAAACAAATAGCGTGTTCTTAAGAGATAATAACTATCAAAAGATTGACACTTGTTTATGTCTGGTTTAAATGTGAAGTTACATTCAATGACCATAATTGTATTAAATTGTAAAAACATATTCTAAATATACTTTAAAACCACTCAAATTAATAATTTATCACTTTTAATTATTTCGATTGAAAAAGTTGTTTTTAATTAAAATTTAGTAATTTTCACTATTCATCAAAATATGAATGTTATCCGAAAATAACCAAAATTTCACCCTAAGCTAATTTCGATATTACGAATCCAAAATTTAATTCCATTTTGAAAAATAAAATTACAAAATTTCAATAAGTGGTTATTACTATTCATAACGGCTATTTTTAATAATATTTTAATAGCATATTGTTGTTCAGTGAAAATCGTTATTGCGTACTACACACGCTATCGAGGAAGGTCGCGATTGCGTGCAATGCAAGGAAAATCAAGGATGCGTGTTGTGCAAGATCCTTTTGGTGTAGCATACAACACAAGACATTAGTGAAATTAAAAATAATATTTTTCATAAAATCTCAGGGTGTTACAATTTCACTCTCACTAATGTATTTTACATATTATTAACATTATGTTGTATATTCATGACATACTGGTTGTTATGGTATACATTCATTTCATCCCTATTGTTTGAAATATCCTAGAATGGATTCCCTGTAGTTATGAGATGTAGGAATAATGTCCCTTACACCTCAGATATACAATAATGAATCTATAATTCAATGAGCTATAGGCATGATGTCCCTTACGCCATTTATATACGAGCATGGAGTACCAACATATATAATATATGGCCATGGAGTCTACTACACATGTGATATATGTTCATGGAGTCACAAAATATATTAGGTACAAGAAAGGGGTCACTATATTGTGATACTCGGTCATGGTGTCCCTGTATTATAATACTCTGGAATAGAATTCATTATCTATGTGATATATGGGAATGGAATCCCGTATGACTTATGATACTCTAGTGAGAAAACATAGACACCTGAGTTATGTCTCGAATCATATCTCTCATAGAATATATATATATATATATATTATAAATTTCCCTATATATACAGTGAATATATACACATACCATCATATATAGATATATGCATACATCTATGATCAATATTTTTTGGATGTTTACCTATAATGGGATGAAGCCTGTAGTGTCATCATGGTGTCCTAAATGAACCAATTTTGACCCTTTATAGTCTTTATTACATCTTTGAATTCATATATCTAAATATTTACCATTTTATTCACAAATTTTGTATATATGGAAATAGTTGTTAGAGGCTGACTTATTTTATCATGATCCCAATTCATGATTATGATGGTACGAGAGAATAATATTTGGATACAAATATAGATAGGGGAAATCTTTTTGTGGTTTAAGGTTTAATGATTATATCATGGGAGTGGGGAATCGTGTAACTGATATGTGGCTCATAATAAATTTGGGGATATATTGTTTGGTTGTTTTTTCCTTTTAATAAAAGTACTATGTTGGATTCCAATTTCATTTTGATAGATACTTGACATTGGAATCATTTTTTATATCATACAATTTGAAAAATTGATGAAATACTTATTATTATCATCTGAGTACCGACCATTTTGGTCATTAGTTTTCATTTATTATGTTACCTATATTTTTATGTTTTTTCATTTTTCTGAGAAAATAAACATGTTTTTATATTCTCCCCATTGTACAACATTGAACCCTTAGTGCTATTTGGTAGCAAATGGCATACAGGGAGGCCTACTTGATGCCATGTGGCACACCAGCGCAGGGAACCGTTTAGTGAAATCCTGTTCAATTTTTTACAAATTTATAATAGAGGATTTATTTTAATTGATTTAATATTATGGGATGGATGAAAGGAGACTAGGTAGAGTTGAGAATTTTATAATAAGATTGTTCTTGGGAGTAGCTAACCCATGTACAAAGAAACACCAAATTTCAAAGGCTGGTAATTGCTGCTTTGGATCCCACATGTTACATTTTATCTTATTCCACTATTGGTTGACCCCCATGATATGGGATGTGTCACAGACCCCTCACTACAAAGAAAACAAAATGAGGGGAGAATGTAGGTGGCTTATCGGGTCCTACACCTAGTAGGACTCGAGGTGGTGACTTTCCCTGAGTGTATAATGAATATATATATCACAGACATTAACCTCTAATATAAAGATGTATAAGATATATATTAGACGTATAAATCTAACAACACATGGTTTGAATATATATATATATATATTTAAATTCCATGTGGAACCACGAAATCTCTTTAATAACTATAAAAATTTAAAAGGGAAACCAAAAACACCAAAAAGGTAATAATTATAATGACCATGAATCCCAAACAGCTCATGAAAATCCATATTATTTTAATATCCAACATAATCTCTGACCAGATCTGTATGACATGGAAATTAGATTATATATTTGTATGTTTAGAATAGTTGTATACTCAATTGGATCCTACCTCGATACACCAAATAAAATTACAAATAATTAATTCCAAAACATAGGAAACAATATTGAAACTAACTCATCAACTAAATAGCTTTACTATGTTTTTAACATCAACATGGATAACTCTTTAAAAGTATCAAAAAAAAGAGAATATAATATAATAATAAAACATCAATGCAAACATGCTCCCTCATTAAATGTAGTTTTCTTTTTTCCCTAACATGTCACATCCAAATCTCTCTCTCTCTAAAATAGGACTGCATCAAGTCACCTGGGAAAGATATCACAAAATTCACATCATGTATCACATCATCACCTTATTACATCCAAAACATATTATATAGTAACCATGTAGTATATACTATCCATCATAAGACATATGACATGAATCATAAATCAGGTATTTCATCTAAATCCATTAAATCCCATAAACTGATTAATGTACACAAAGCCATTATTTCATATACAAGTCATACCTATAATAATAAATTATAAACAATATTTGAGAAAACATGTGAATGAAATAACCACAAACCATCACAACCCTTATCACACATATAAGAAAAACTAACAACCATGCATAATAGAACATTTAACTACCAATAGATGTGATATAGATGAGTGGGGTGTCATTATCCATCTATCCTCCCACCATGATGTAGGGGTAAATCCTCTCATAGTCCATGAGGTTTCATATTCCCTAAATGTAATGGGTGGGGAAGCATATAATGTCACAAGAATATATAGGATATTATATAGCTCACCCACACAATATGGTCACAACCTAGTCATAGAACCAACAAAAACTAATGTTGCTAGAACTCCCAAATTCCATAGTTAAGACCAGATATCTATAATCATGCATTCATTTTTAAGTGTATCGTTTTATTAGTTCAATCCTTTTTGAATTTTCCATGTGTTAATTTATTGTTTTTCAATTATGTGACAATTAAAATTGTTTAGTTCACTAGGATAGATACCCCGAGAGGGGGGAGGGGTGAATTAGGGTATTACAGATTAAAACTACTGCCCCTTTTGATATTGTTATTCTATTAGAAAAAACCCTCTTCTCTCTCCTCCCTGAGGCAGAGTTTGAACAAACATTAAAACATGCATAGGACACAATGTTTCTTTACTTGGTTCACCCTAACAGGGCTATGTCCAAGGTTCATACAACGACAGTGTGCTGATGTACCAATTCCACTATAAGCGCACTGCTGTTTACAAGTTCGAAGCAGACTCACTATCCCTCATACATTACAACCACTCAAAATTTGAGAACTCATTGATCTCACAACTGAAGTCAGCTCACTGCTTCTTCGGAAAATCCACTCATAGTTTATAGACCTATATTTCTATTCATTTTCCTGAAATAATGCATCCTCAATTGTTGATAGATGCTCTATTAATGTTCAATGATCATCCACTGATGAATACCCATTTTCCCCTGAATGCTGAGCAATTTCATTGGAAGAATACCTTTGCAAATCACCATACTTTCCAAGGCTTCCAATTTTGTGAAGCACAAACAAGCCTTCATTAATGTGCTGCCTTTTCGAGAATCTCAAGCCTTTTCAAATCATAGTCCATCATGAAGCTCCCGCCTCTTCACGAAGCGCACTCCTTAGAGAACACAGCATCGCGAAGTGCAATTCTTTCATGGAGATAGATTAGCCGCAATGAAGAACTTATATTTTGTGAAGAACACTAAATTCGCGAACCACCTTCGCAAACTGAGAGCAAATTATTTTCTCTAAAAACTCTCTACTTCTCCTGAGGGGGTCGAACTCTATTTATAGGCGATTCCACTGACCCTCATTCCATCATCGTGATGTCAACGTCACACCATCAAAATTCGAAGAGCTCCAAAGTTTCTGCTGAAATTATCTCAATTTCACAAAGAACCATAGAAATTTTCCGATCAGGGAGCATGGCATAATCATGGAGCATCACTGTCAATCCCTTCATGCCTTCATCACGATGGTCCGTATAAAATCCCATCACTACCATGATGCGCTTCAACCTTTTTCGTTCGCGAAGCTTGACGTGATCGCAAAGAACACCATCAAAATTCTTCATGTCATTGCGAAATTCAATCCATGAATCCTACCTTTGCGAACTCATGCCTTTTCATACATAAATAAGAACTGCATGGATATCCACATTTCGCGATGCTCACCAACCTCCAAAATTTTGGCCCCCAAATATTTGGAAAACACTAGAAAATGGCGCAACCTTGTTCTGCTTTTCTGTACCACCTCTAGATCATTCGTTCCTTTGTCATCGTTGTTTTCCAACATGGATTGTCAAAAAAAATTTCTGGAACTCGCCGATTCTCCAAGGAAACCATCTTTGTCAACAAACACATCAACCTAAAAATGATGCATTGTTACCTTAAGTGATATTTTCCCAAAAAAAATAATTTCACACTATATGAAATTTATCATCAGAGTATAGTCCCTGACCTCATGGAATAATCTAAACCATCCTCATTTCAAAAAGACTATGACATATTGGAATTTTAATTCATGGACCAACCAAACTCACAGGATTAAAATATATTTTTTATTTTTAGCATTATCCCATAATACATGTAATATTATAAAACCATCCTAAACTATCAGAAGAGGAATCATCTAACCATGAACATCCTTATGCCATATGTTGTACGGAATGTAATACGGATAAAAAAATTCATATACATCATCCATACAACAAAATGACAAGATATAATATCACCCCTCGTCATCTTATCTACATATCAGTCTACATTTATCATATTCCATCATCTCTATTTTCATCTTTAATAACAACCTGCATATATAGATGTGTCTCTTTATCACAAGAGGTAACTACATTAACATTATCTGAGCCAACTACCACATCACCTCAGCCATCCCATAGACTAATCACATCTAGGCCTCCCCCTCCAAACATCAAAATGTCCATCTATGTCTCATATGTATCAGTCTCAAGTCACAAGACCTGTATCCAGTGAAAATAAAAAAATAATCAGAACAAAAAACATGTATAACCATCTTGGAAACTAGGCCCTCACAAATAAGATATACATCTATTACATGAATAATGTTTACATGGATAAAATGACACCCCTCAATCACAAGAAAATGGTAAATATAGGCCATAGGAAAATATCTTTATCATATAACTAGTTCTTATTACATCATGAACTAACCAATTAATTATTATAGGATCCCACAACATAAAACATAGAGAATCATTCTATAACATGATATTAATGAAAAACCATGATCATAACATTTATTCTAGATTAAAAATCCCATAAAATTACAATTTTCAACAAAGATAACTAGTATTATTATCAACCTGAATTATAATGCTTCTGGTTTCTAAACCAATTCAACTAAAAATGAAAACATTAATAAATTTGATCAATATAAAATTACTGTAAACACCATATTACAATAAGAATCATCATTAATAATAAGAAATATAATTATAAAATAATTCATGAATTATGATCTTTTAAAATTTCAATATTTTACTCTCAGAATAAGAATATTTGAACAAATCCTAGAATTAATATCTCATTATTGAGAAAAATATGAGGAAAGCAACTATCACGGTAATAAGTAACAACATCGTCAATATGTGCTGGTAACCTATTTCATTAATCCGGTAAAATATTTATTAGTAAAATTATTTAAATCCAAATGGATAATCCATGATAAAAACCCATTTCAAAAAAATTAAATAAGAGAAGAAATAAATCGTCAATCTCAACGATGTCAACATTATTCAAACAATATTAGACCAATGTTACAGATCATAATCACCCCTCCCACAAAACCCTATAGACATCCAAGGATTCCACAGCCTTATCACCAAAAAACCCATGAAAATAAAATTAAAAACATATGAGATCTGGATCCATCTAATGGTATGAAGAACACAAGAAAAAAAGACTGAATGAGAATAAACCTTAAGAAATAGAGGTAGAACTCATTGTGGAACTCCATGGATTGATGAAGCAATGTTGTGGATCATTCCCCATTGAAGGAATATGAAAATATATGGATGGAGGGTTGTAGTTCATCTAGAAATGGCTGATAGATCCCATGGTCTTATGTTTTGAGAAAAAACCTAAGGAACTACTCCCAATTATAGAAATACAACAATGGGGATTTGTATGGCATGAAATGACTACACTTTATATAATAATTGGGTATCAAAACATTCCAAAATTTTTTTATTCTAAATAATTTCAACTCTAAATATTTAATCATCATCAAGAATCCTTTTAACAATCTTTTAATGTTCTTGAACTATACATATATGATGTGATAATCCTTTACATGTTTTTTATTCTCCTAGTAACTAGCTATTAGTAGATGAACCGCACATGAATCACACTAGGATTCCACTGAGAACCATATGTTTTCAAACCACCCAAAGGATTGTACCCCATGAATCTTGATTAATACATTATATAACTCTCAAACATTTTCTCCTTCATGAATCAATACCAAACATGAGTGAAAAATGTGTTATCTGAAAAAACCCCCAATGAATTCTTTTCAAAGGTCTCAGCATCGGAGTAACTCAACCACCTCACTAAGAAGAAATAATAGTGAAACCATGCTACAAAAAACCATATGTTAAACAATTTAATTGGGGAGATAAATATAAAATAATGGAATATCCATTATAAGAAACAATAGGAAACCATCTCTTAAAAAATATCAACATCCATAAAATAAATTCTATTACAAGAGAAGAGATTAATATAAAACATCTCAGGGTACTATGCTCACATCACTGATTCACATTCCATGGTACTCTCTTATATTCCACCATACTTCCACAATCCATAAAAAAATGGAATATAACACCCATGAAAAACATTCTTCTGTGGTTATTATATCTCCATAGACTTCTCCATGAAGGTATCCCTATCTTCATCATTGAACTATCCCCAATCAATTACATGGGATTTATTATGAAGAAAATGAAAGAGATATGAAACATGAAAATATCATGAATATAGATCATCTATGAGGGAATTTATATGTGTTATTCCATAGATCTAACACATGCCAAAACCTAGAAAGGACCAACAACTGAGGGAGAAAGCTTATTTCCATGACCACAACTTCACTTCCCTCGATTAGGAGTCTCCATTAAAAAAACATGATCACCCACATAGAAATCTACATGTATCCTCCTATGATCACAATATTATTTTTGATGATACTAACCTACCTTCATCATCTATGAATTTCATGAACCATCTATGATGTATTCCATACAAGTTTAGGCCTAAAAATTATAGCCTCACCGACCCCAATCCAGCACAATGTAGAATAGAAATGTCATCCATTAAAATATTCTAATGAGACCATAAAATTGGTGGAGTTTATATTTCTATTGTATGAGAAAACAACCAATTATTGTGTCCTCATCCACAAACCACTGAAATATTATACAAAAAAGTGTAACATGGTGTCAAGAATATCGATGGTCTGATCTGTCTTACCATCCATGTTCATATGGAATCATTTGTTAAGACATAAATATGAACCATAATCTTTTTGGAGAATTCTCCACACCATGGAGGTTAAATGATTATATGGATCCAATGTTATAATCCTTGGGACTCCTTGGAATCATTACACCTCCTTCAAATATTTCCTCGATAAAACATCCACACAACTGATATCTGTAATCACTATAATGTGGCCCTTTTCCAAATGATACACTATCACCAATATAAAATAGTTTCCACCCTATGTACAATTGAAACACGGAATGATTTCTATCATGATTTCCTCCCACATCAACTAAATAATACATAAACTCTAGAGAATACCACTAGGAACAGGGTGCTTGACTATTAACATATGTAAGAGAAAACATCAACAAAAAAACTCAGCAGTTGCACGATTGAACCTATGCCACCAAAACTGGCCCCTCAAGGATCGATGTAAATTTTTCATACCAGGATGTACCAAAAAAGATATACTATAAACCTAATGTAGAAATAACTCATGTATTGATGAGGTAACGTAATTCTTTCCCTAGAAAAAAACACTCATTATTTTCCATCTTTATTCCAACCATCAGGGTAATACCCAAATTAAAAGGGTCCCTCTAAACCTCAACCTAAATGTCCCCTATCTAGGAATCCTCCACTAGCTGAACAAAAGATTACATCACTATCATTATTAATCCGAATCCTTTACCGAAAACCTCTCACAAATCTAGATTAATCATAGAGATTTATTCCATATCTCTCAAATGAAGCATTGATTCGTGAATGACATCACTATGTGACTTCTTACTCAACACATTAGATATAATACAACATTGTACTAATATATATAAGTGTTTTAAAAGTTATAATATTGCAAAAACCCATCTACAGACTCTAAATTATATTCAAACTCAACTATTATAAGATATACCTAAGGATAATATTGTTAGTAAAACCCATAAAATGCTCAATGATGAGGTTATTTCACCACAACATCAAAGAAAACATCACTCATTCCAACTCAAGATCATTAGAATCATAGTTAAACTCATGTGTGTGTAACTGATGAGACCCATTAGAAACAATAAATGTTTATATAATAGATCACATTCCAATAAAATATTGAAAGTATCCCATAAAACATCTTAATAAACTCCTTATAATAGTAAACAAAGGACAATAGCACAAACCAACTTCTCTTTCAGTTACACCTACATTTCACGACAATAGTCATTCTATATGAACACCCGATTTTTCCTAGTCATGGTTATTAGATGAGATAAAAAAAAGATTAATCAGCTATGAACCTCTTGTAATATCCAACACATACAAGAATACTCATCACCTCTACCACTATCTTAGTGGATTCCCAAGAAACAAATTCCTCTATCATAAATGGATCCAAAGATACTCCATGTTGGGACACCACATTCCATAATAAACATAATTCTTGAGACATTATGTCACTCTTATATAACATACTGAAAATCAAATCATGATTAATAAATACCAAAATGGAACACATATGTTCTACATGATCATCTAAAAATGCATAGTAAAAAGGATGTGATCAATGAATACCACCATGAACATATCTATGAATAGGTTGAACACCGCATTCATCAATCCCATGAACATGGATGGATAATTCATCAAATTGAATGGAGTCAAATGAAATAATAATTCCCATGATTTCAATAGAATGTATTATTTCGATTAACCATATCCTTCCTTCCATGTTATGGCATCTTAACTGAAAATCGATCATTGAGAACCAACATTCTCTATTCTGGTGATCAAATAAATAACCAATCTACGTAATATGATAGTGGTTCTTCAATGTCACTAGTTCAATCTAGGATAATTAAGTCAAAGAAACAATTTAATAACATCATTTTCCCTGAAAAAAAAACAATTTCACCCCAAGGTGAAACACTTAGCCAAAAAAACACATTTCAATAGATCATTGAGAAATACATGCATCTCTCGCAACTCAGAATGAGACATCCTCTAACAAGACATCAAGATAGAATACATGCATGATTTTAATTCAATCCTAAAATCGATCTCTATATAAGAGGGTAATGCTGCAACCTCGAAAGGAAAGGCATCATGGTACTCTTCCACTACACTAGGAAACTGAGACAATCGATCCAATGATGAGATGATAATCAGCTGGTCCACCAAGGTTGTCAAGAATGGAACATTCCACTAACACAACCAAGGGTCTCTCCTACTAATAAAACTTACTAAATCTATATCACCATAATAAAATACAGTCTTTATCTAGAATGAATCCAAATTGGATAGAACTGATTAAAATTAATCCATGTCAAGGATAATATCATATACTTGTATCCATAAAAATAATATGTCTCCCCGTGTTTGGTGTTTACATAGCACTAGATCACAGTATCTACACACTTCATACATTTCACACAGAGCTCCAACTAGTATTTTCAATTCCATGGTAACTATAAGTCATTATACATAATGTACGACAACATGAAAAAGGGAATGTTATATAATGAAGTGTGTCACTCAAAAAACAAAAAACATTCCCCAAAGTAGAGAAATAATAAGAGGGTACCTCAAATGATGTTTGGATCAACAAGAACATTAATGTATAAATCACAAGCCTAATCATTTATTAATTTGTAGACACTTTGACCCAACTAATCTCCACCTACACATATGTTCTATAATCATTTATTTCATCAATAATCTTAGTGAATTACTCTACCAACCACATATCCACTCTTTTAATCCCAAACTGTTGCACCCTACTTCGATTTCCTTATCTAAAACTTCCTCATTGAACGATATTAATTTGGAATACCTTCCACACCCAAACTACTCAAAACGATAATCTACACACAGCACTATTGCCCTAGGAATACTAAAAATAACACAAGTGTATAATCCCATGGAATAGTTTGGAGAGGCATGGACCATGAAAATTGAGATGATGAGTGTAGGGACCTCCCCATGGATAACCAAAAACTATTACGTCCTAAAAATTTCGAACCCTAAAAAATATATATGCTTCATGTGAAATAACGATGAATCTCCTCTTATAAAAACTTTATTCATGAATGAAAACAATTAATAACCACTTCAGTCACCAGCACCTTCAGTCACTACTCCTCTTGATCCCCATGTAACATAAACTTCCACTTCTACACTACTATAAATATAATCATGACAACCAATGAAACCCAATGCACATTCTAAGAACCAATGGAACATAATGTAATCTCAAACTCCAACAGCTATTCTTCTCTAAATATACCTGAAATGAATCTCTAATACTTCTTTAGACTATAGTTCAATAACATTTGTTGTATCCATCTCAATTTTTCATTATCTTCTACCTCTATACTATGGAGACATGTTGGTATATCCTACTGAACATATTTGGAGAGAACTCGATGAAGATGTCGACTTGGAACCATGCCTGTAAAAAGAAAAAAATAGTTATAATCATAAAACATGAATATACTATATTTAAAATTATGTGATTATTTTATACATTATCTTGTTTATAGATTTATCTTTTCCCATGGTATTCTCATTTCAGAATTAGCCACAAAGAAGAATGATGAACGATACTTTCCAAGTTCTCTACCCTCCAACCAATATCACTTCATTTAATAGGTAGAGAAAAAATAATGGTTCATTCACCATACCAGTGGATTCCTTAAATATATGTGTCTCATCACACCTCCCATATTTTCATATCTACATAAACATACCTGACCTAGATTCCATACCAACCCATGCCCCATCACTAGTACCTAACTCCAAAACCAATCATATCTCATAACCAGTAACATTGAAAAAATTATTTCATTACCCCACTGAAAAAAATATACCTCAATTAAGATGTTGGGATAGGGGCATCCTGATACAACGATTAGGTATTCCTTAGGATGGACACTATCACCAATGAAAGAATAAGAAAACATAAGGGATTGATTTCTCTATAAGATAATCATGCATAAGAGAGGGATAATAATGATACATAAAAACAATTCTCATACGTATATATATATATATATATATATATCCCATGATCAATCATACAATATAATACAATACTATTAAAACATAATAGTAAACCAAAAATACCAAAAAGTTAAAGACAAAATCGACCACAAAGCACAAACAGACCAGAAAACCCACATGCTAGTATTATCTGGTTGGATCTCTGACCTACTCTAGTTGACCTGAAAAATTAATTAAATTTACATATAGTGATCATAATAGTGTACATAGGGGGATAATTCCAAAAGCCTCACTTTCAAAAGATAACAAAATCATGCTAAAGAATAATTAAAAATAATGAAACTGACTCGTTGCTTAAACAAGTATATTATGTTCCCAACCTCTTCACAGATAACTATAATCATTTAAACATACAAGAGAAAAAAAATAATTTAATAATTAAACATCAAGGGTATCCGACTAATTCTTCCCTAATATTTTTCCTCTCTTCCCCATCGTCACACATCCAGATCCATCTCTCTCCAAAATGTGTAAACCGGAAGACACATGGTAATATAGTCACAACATGAACATCCTACATCACATCATCACATCATCACATCAAAATATCCACATACAGTGATGAGGATGTTTTTGGGATCCATTAAATTCCATATGACATGTAACATACATCATGTATTATACATAATTCCATTATAGCCCATACACAGATTAAGGAACCACATGGAATCATAACCTATACCTGTTATACCTCTAATAATCCATTATATACTATATCAATCAATAATTTTGTGTGAAATAATGACAATTAAAAAAATTCCACTTGATATATGAATGTGTATCAAACTATATTGCATACTAGAACAAGTATCTACTAATAGAATAGAGTGGGGAAATAGGGGGTATTCATACAACTATCTTCCTATTGGGATAGTGGGGAAAACATAATCTCATAGTCTAGTATGTGTTATATTGACTAATTGACATGGGTAGAGTAGTATATGAAATCAAAAAATATAAAATACATATTATACCAGACAAAAACACATTGGGAATAACCAAGTATTATACTCTACTGCATCTAATGCCTCTTGGACTTTTTCATCAACTACTATGACTAGATAACATTTATGTATAAAATAATTTTAAATAGACTCATTAAATTAATTATAATTTTAAAATTTTCCATGAACTATTTAAATCAATGGATATTAATTAACAATTAAAATTATTCCACATTAAATTAAATTAGTCATTAGAGTAGAGTCCATTCCCCCGGTCATAATCCAAAAAATCCATGGTTTATAAAGATTAAGATATTTTTGCATCTGTTATCTTTTATCAATGATCAAACAAAGTTAAAAATTAATTTAATCATTATTATAATTATTCCATTAAATATTTAATATAGTAACAAAATAATAATCTACAAGTAGGAGTAAAAATGATACAAAAAAGATCATGAATCGTAAAATAGTCGGGAAAATATTTCTTATCAATGAATATACCCAAACCAAGCTCCATCAAACAAATTCAAAATAGCGCATACCATCTCTCGTAATCACATCAATAAGTAATCATATCTTTAAACCATTACAAAATATTTGGTGACATACCAAAAATCAAAAAAATATACTAGTCGATATTTTCATCAGAGTATTCTATTTCTTCCACATCATTCAAGGCTCTGTACCACATAACATCAACCATCCCATACTCATCTATCACTAGATGACATCATTTACTTCTCTCCCTGTCCCAAATCAAAATGTACATACTAGGAACATCTATATCAGGATCATATCATAAATCTAACATCCATAACACGTCAAAATATAATCATGTAACAAATAACATATCAAATGGGATACTGGTCACATAATATATGGCATTTATCCTTTGAATGAATACAATATCTCACGACTCCCTAAACAAAGAAATAAGACTTCTAAAGAAAAAAGAAAACTCAAATGCTAAAAATATTTCTATACCACACCCCTAGGTAGAATTCCATATTTAAAAATCCAATTAATTATTAGAGGATCCAAATATGGGAAATGAATGAAATCAGGATAAAATAATCCCTGTATGTGAAAACTAGCACTTAACATTTATTCAAATTTCAACAAACATACAGAAGTACATTTTTCAATTGACATGCCATTTATTATTGTCATAAATACATACAATGGTTCTATTTTGTTAACCAAATAAATTAAATTTTCCCACATGGA
Source organism: Viscum album (assembly GCA_963277665.1). Classification (NCBI taxonomy): domain Eukaryota; kingdom Viridiplantae; phylum Streptophyta; class Magnoliopsida; order Santalales; family Viscaceae; genus Viscum; species Viscum album. The sequence goes on along the minus strand of OY728132.1, from coordinate 92,874,812 downwards.
TCTGTTTGTTCATAATAAACTTACAATAAAAATAATATTACTGCATGTATATTATTTCATTTCTTACGAAAAGTAATTGAAAGGTAATTACTTATTTACATACTTTACAGATTTAAAAATTTTAATCTATATATAATAAAAGGAAAAAAGAATGTAAAAGATATCACAGTATCTAGAAAACAATGAGGAAAACTACTATCATTATAATAAGAAACTATATTATCAACATGTGAATGAAACCTATTTTTTAATACAATTAAATATCTACTAGTTCAATTTAATTTCAATACAATTTGATAAACCATGATCAATTTTCCATTTCAAATGAATAAATAATGAGAAGAAATGAATCCCCTACCTCAAAGGATTCAATGTTCTTCTCAATAGAATAGACTAGTGTGGTGGATATTGATCACATATCCCATAAAAATTTTCATCCATCTAAGCACATCGTGGAATAACTGCACTAAGAAAAAACAATCAAACCCTCATTAAAAACATTAGAGATAAAGTGTTGTGTCATAGAAGGAATAAAATGAATAATATGGCACTGAATGAGATGAAAAAAATAAAATAAAAGCATAACTAACATTGGATCACCATAGATCAAAGACAAAAATACAAGGCCTATTCACCAGTAAAGGAATCTCAAAACCCATGGGAGGATGGTCAGGGAGGAAATAAATTTGAAGAGGGAGATGCTATCATATGGACTGAGAAACCAACCATGGCACTGAACAATATTAAAAAAAATTCACATGGTAATTCAACATCATTTATTGTATATATGTCAATTAATCAATGTGTTTTATATCATTCTAAAAAAGTTTCATCAGAAGACTTTTAATCATGAATATTTAAATATCGTTAAGTGCATAGTGAACCTTCATTGAAAATTTGTGACCTTCGCATACATGGCATGAAAATTCCTAACATGTCATGTATTCTCTGAACTTTTATCTTTCATTAGATTAACCAATCCATAATCACTTTAAAAATCCTCTAATCCACTTGTTTTTCAAAACCACACAAAGTGATAAACCACATATATATAGGATTTACAATGATAAATATTATTACTTTGATGTTGTAATATAATTATCCTTGGATATATACATTAATGAAAAACTGATCTTTCATAATTTTTTGCACCTTATTAGATTAATATTTCATACATTATGATATTCTATATAGGATTCATTGCTTGACTGTGTGATATTTGTTTTATGTTCCTCCAATGAGATATCTATTATGAAACTAATGTTTCTACAAAAAAGGTGATTAGATAAATAGTGACTAAAGTGTATACATATACCTAAAATCGTTTTTATGTTATATATATATGAAAGAACCTAAATTAACCCATTATCACATGCTAGAGTTTTTTAAATGATGATATATGGACCAAAACATTAATATATTTGTGATACTTAATTTTAATTTGTAATATAGAAAGTTCAAGTACTTTTATAGATCGAGTATAATGATTCATTTAGTAAAACACAGAGCTTGGTTGAGACTGAGCTTATTAGAAGCATGTAAGATGTATCACTCATGTTTCTATGATCATTTATATCACACAAACATGGATTTAGGTGTAGGAAGATGGGTATAACTTTTATATTTGATGGATTTTAACTCTCATATTAGTGTATCCATGATTATTTCCATTATAAGCCCTATCTAAGGTCTGTATTTGAAAATTTTAGAGTGACTCCACCATGAAGTCCTCTAGTCATCCTCCTGGAGGGTGTTGAAGACCACGTTTCAGAGGTGGTGTTCTCTTTGCCTAAAGTGATTCCTCTAGTACATCCACTTGTGAATCATCATATTATCCCTAATTTGGGAGAGAAGGTCAAGATTCTAGGTGTGTTTCTGAGGATTTTGAAGACATTATTGGGAGCTCTGTGGACTACCTATTATTTGGTAGAGTTGATCATGGGGTCATAGTAGTAGATTCCAACCAAATTATAGGCGGAATTTGGTCCTGAGATACAGATTTATGTCTTCATATGGTCTTTTATATCTTCGAGCACCTTGATTCACATGCTAATAATTGAGTGAATCTATTTATTAAAATTTTTCTATGATCATCTAAATTTTGATTGGTAATTCTAAACATACAATGTCAATATCAAGAAGTAATTTTGAGGATTTCCATTCTATGTTGTATAAATATTTATCCCCTTATACATCCTGGGGTGATCAATAAAAGGAGTTCATGAAGCTAAAATTAGGTTATATGTCCATCATTACTAATTTATCTATTTTCAAAAACCTTCATTTCGTTTTACATATCTATACAACTAATTACTCATGTATGTATATACGATTCTTGGACAGGATTTAGAATACAATCTAATTTTAGGTCCTTCTTTTCTTGTTTCATAACATATCAGATATAGTAAATTATAATATCATCAACAAGTGAAACATGAAGGTAGTTGATTGTGGGGCCATATTAGTTGAGAATTGAGACATGGATGTTGTTCGAATTGTAGTGGGAAATGGTGCTTAGAGAATAAATGAGGAAGCAATGGTAGACACAGGACGCTGACAAAAAATTATGATGTTTTCAAAATTGTTTGAATACATTTCATGGGAATCCCAAATATCTCAGAGACCCCATTTAATGTCATGGATAGGGCTGGTTGAAGAATCATCGTTTTTTAGGATCATTCCATATCTACCTAGTAGGAGAAGAATCATATTAGTAGATAATTTAGGAGATGGATCAAGGATCCTCTCCAAGAGAGTATCTAGAGTCTAACTATCAATAAATTTGGTGAAGGACGTTGTGACCAAGGTTTTTGAGCTCTATATACACATATAAATATATGAATTCCTTCTTTAGGTTGTCAAGTTATAGGAAAAGACCATGCATTATGATAGGTTCATTCAGTGATTCCTATAAGATAGGAGTATGATGTTGAGCCATCTAATGTTTATGGTGTTATTATATAGCCTCTACTATCATTCCATAGTTATTTTATAAGGGTTCTTACAGTTAATTTTTTTCTATGGCTATTTTTTAAATCCTTGTGGGTGATATTGAGTACTTTTCTGGTGTGATGTCACTTCAAACTCTATTTTTAATTCAATCTTAATGTGTGCTATAGTGAATGGAATTCATCCTTGAGGTAAGAATTCATAATTTTTTATTGGACCTCCTCATCCTAATGAAATGGTCACTGTCGTCATTCTTGGTAAGGATTGGATTGTGCCACGTCATGCATATACAGAATCCTATCTTTGTCGGGTATCATATACATCAATTTAGTGGGGTATTTATATTTAAAATTTGAATTGGTGGTCATGGAAAGTGGATATTGGATAGAAAATCATGGTCTGCGTGGAGTGACCACCAAATTTAGTAGCCTTTATATTGATTATTAAGTGATAAATCAAGTTTATTTCCCTTTTTTAGTATATTATTTAATAGATTCATTGTAATAAAATATTTCTTATTTACCTCTTGAGTGATATGTATAATTTAATATTGATCTAGCGCTGATAGAAACACTAAAAATCATTTCCCCCATAAAGTATGGCTACTACTGAGTTTCAAGAACTCAAGAGATAGAAATAATATTTAGAGTCTAGAGATTTTATGTGGACCTATATTTCCCTGTGGTGTTAGCCGATCATTTTCCATAAAATATTTTTTAAATCCTTTGGTAATATTGTGGATTACTATATGATTATTTAGATTAATGTGAATTAGTATTTTCTATTTTCTTTTATAGTTTTCAGATTTCATCATCAATGAGGAGTGAATATATTATCAAAGATCAATTTCAGGTTATGTTGTCAACATATTAATGTTACACCTTTTGAAATACAATTTACACCATTCTATTGCGGATTTCGTTTGTATGAATATTTTATCATGTCTTTCATACATACAAAGGTGAAAACCATTTTTTTGGCTTCACTGAATTGGGTTTTAAAAAATTATATATATCCATTTATTGTTGTCTTCGTGGATGATATACTACTCTATTATCATACTCAATGAGACCATGAAAAACATCTGGATATCATTCTGAATACAATAATAGATAAAAACATCTTTCCTAATCATATTAAATTCAACTTTTCAATCAATAAGACAATCCTCTTAATACGCATTATCTCAAATACATGAGTATTAGTTGGCCTAGAGAACGTGAGTGATGTCGTTTAATTAAAGTATCCCAATAAAACTATTGATATATAGATATTTTTAAGGTCAGATGGATATTACAATAATTCTATAAAAAATTTATCACACATAAAGACATGTCATAAAAAAGTTGAATGTAAAGGTTTTGTAGTTATTATTGTATGAAGAATGTGATATGACTATCAAGGAGATGAATGGAAGTATTAAATCAGTAGAGATTCATGATTCTTCCAGATCTTAGAATAGTATATAGATTATTCTTTGATAAATCATAAATATGTATCATTGTATTATTAATGTAGTGGGATATTTTCATTTAATATGGGTATCAATAGTTGATACCTCATGAGATTATTTACTTGATGCATGACCTCAATCTTGGAGGAACTATTCATTCCATAATTTATTTGAGTAATTATCTAATTGGATAATGATTTGAGTTCTTTTCCAACCACATTATCCTCAAATTTAAATTCAAAGAACATGAATTTAATCTCAATATATCATTATGTGTTCTATACCTTTCGATCTTCTGACATTGAAATAATATTTATGGCTACAAAGTGCATTACTGTACATAATGTATTGATCTAGAAAACCTAGGAACAATGTATTCATGAAGCTAGTGATTAGTGTAAGTATATGGTCTTATATTATTTAATGCGTTTATATTTTCAGTATATTCATGATGGGTCATTTATTTTATCTTTATCAGTTACATTTTCAATTCTTGATAGTGTGGATAAAATTATGTTTTCAGATCATGAAGGTTTACTCCAAAAAGAATGTTTTTCTATTGAGGATCTACCTTTAGTTTTGTCTGTTAATATATAATAAATCCTATTTATACATGGGAGTGTATGGGTTCTTATTGACATAAGAGAGGATCTAATACAAGAATATAATACTTGTTAGTGGGTTTTGAACCCATTTATCTCCACAATGTATCATGATATGTGCCATAAGTATTTGTTTCCTATAATAAAACATCATATTGAAGGTCTTATCCAAATTTGTTCCTCTTATCATAAGGTGAATAAAGATCAATAGTGTCCCACAACATTGTTACACATATTACCAATATGGAAATAGAAATTAGATGATGTCGCTATGGATTTTATGATTGGATTACTGAGGTCAGCACAAGGTATAGACATTTATGGGTAGTCATGGTTGGGGTGAAATGGTAGAATACTTCCTTATTATCCATGATTTCTGGTCATTTGATGAGATGTGATGATAGTTCATCAAATAGATTATATGCCTACATAGGGTCTTTCATAATCTTATTTAGGATTGAGATTCCTATTTCAACATCGATGTTCTGTAAATGATTATATAACGCTATGGCAACACTAGTTCTGAGAAAATATTTTCACACTCATATTGATGGCTTGTTGGAATAGGCTATACATGTGATATAATATATACATAGATCACAAATACATAATTATGCAGGTTAATGGGAGAAAAAATACATCTCACGGAGTTTTCCAAATATAATATATATTATCTGATAATTCAAAAGGCTCTATATGCGGTCTTATAGGGTAGACTATTCTGTGCACCTCTGTGATGGATACAGGTAGGAAAGACAATGAAATGAAGTCCAAATCTCATTTAGGAGATATCAGAGTATGTGTACATAAATATAAAATGTGTGACTACTTCATAACAGGGAGAGAAATCATTTTCCAATAACTATTTGTGGCCTCTGGAGTTCATGGTTTGGTATCATTTTTTCTTTTAGGCGTCACCCATACATGGGAATTGGATTATACAGAGGAAAAAAGAATTTTTTTCCACATTTTCTCTAGCTAGATTGAGTTGGTCAAAAAGACTATCAGTTTATATTACCTATGAGGTAATATTCCAATCATGAAGTCTTCTATATTTTATAAAAGCAATGATACATTGAAAACCCATCGCATAATTTTTATTAAAAATATGTTGATATTGATATTGATTATTCTATTAAAGAGTACCCCATTTTCATCACTTAGATTAGAATTAAGTCTTTCATAGGATATTAATTCCTTTTATTATGGGATTCATGGTAGCATGTCCCTGTATAAGGAGATACTCCAGATCATGATGTTGATATACAAGCTTGATGCCCAGAGCTATTCTCAGATGTTGCTTCACTGCCCTAGGAGGGTCATCTCATGGATTATTTTTATTAAGGGTAGAAGAATATATGTACCCAAAATTTACATGAGTTAAAAAGCATTTTAATTTTAGTTAGATTCCTTAATTTTATACTTGTAATCATTTCTAGTCACATAAGGATGATTTCAAGACTGTTTCGGGCTTGTTTAGTGATTAGACCCTAGATTTTTGGAGAAATACAATGAGGATCATTGTTAGTACACAATTACATCTTACAATGGACTTCATACTGTGTTTATGTTAACGGGTACCACCCAATTACTTTAAACCCATGGGAGGCTGAGTTTGTGCAGGTCTAATTTATAGGATGAACATGTATTTTCTTAACTCTGAATTGCATGCAGTGCGAGGTATAATCTCTGGGCGGTAGGGTATTCAATGTAAGTACATGATTTGGAAAACAATACTACTAAATAATGAAACTTTAATATTTTTTGTAAAATTTTTTATTCCATTAATTATTTTAAAATGGATAATCCCCTACTTCTTCATTTATTTATAGCATACAGAAACCCTAACCCTCCCCATTAAAAGATCCTCCTAATTCCTTAGTTTTGAATAATTTGTTTTTTTTATATACACACCGACCCAACTTATTTTCATCATATTAGATCGCCACAAGTGGGATATCAAATCTTTTGTATAATTTACACGTTATTATTCATACCAATGGAGAAATTTTGGGGAGAGATCATATGACCAATTCTTAGGGTGTTTGTGTTTTATTATATTTTCATCATATATAGACCAAACCAAAGGTCGATACTGGATGATATTTCCCTTATAAGAATATGGTAGGGTTTCTATGACATATTGAAATTCATGATGCTTTATATTACGTGTCATTGTGCCTTACATTGGATTCACTGTGAATTTTTCCTAATGTGAATATTATATCAATTTGGTTCACTTTTTTGGAACATAATGAATCTATTACATCCCTAAAGTTGTCTGAGGACTTCAACATCGAAACAATATACCCCTTCAAGTGTGCCCTTGAAATTTCTATTTAAATTTTATGGTTATATAATTGAATCACCCAACAGTGTGTTTAGTTCGATTCCTAAAAGGTGATATCATAAATAATAATGGATAATTGTGGTGGCATATCATTCCTAGGACTTATATCATACTATAATATATTTAATGGAAATTGGGTTGTTTGACCACATAACAGGTTTAAGAAAAATTAGTTTACACCATTATTTAAGAGTATGTTTGATGATTTATGTACTATGAATTGGATATTACTATATCTTCTTAATGATTACTACTATTATGATGTATGAGCATGATGTCCCTTGTGTTATGATATATGTCAATGGAATCCATTATATTGTGATATGTTGGAAAGACATCCATAATATTATGAGATAAAGGAATGGATTCCCTTAAAACTATGATAAAAATGCTTTGAGTTCATTATTTTACAAGATATCAACATGGAATCCCTTATACCTATGATATATGGGCACAATATCCCAAATTTCCCAAGGGATTGGCACAACATCCCATACACCTATGATACACTCGAATGGAATCCCTATATTTATTAGATATGGTATTGGAGTCCTTATATTGTGATACCCATTCTTGAACTACTTATATTATGATTCCCTCGAATTGTGTCACTTATAAATGTAATACCTGGCCCTGAAATCCCTTTTGACATATGAGACAATAGTGACTAGACATGGGTGCTTGAGTTATTCATGAGTACTTCCTAGAACTTCTTATGTGTATATATGGCTATAAAAATGAATATATATATATATAGTGAATATATATAAAAACCTCCATATACACATATTTTAATATTTCAATGATGAAAATTTTCCATAGGTTATCCTGTCACGGGATTATACAAGTCTCTTCATCCTTGTGTCCTATAGAAACTAGAGAGAACCCTTTAAAGTTTTTAATAATGCTTACCATTAATATATTTACATAGTTTTATGTATAGGAATTGATTGAGTAATTATAATAAATTTTTATGGTAACCGATAGTGTATATCAGACACTCTATCCAAGTTGATAAGTAGAACCATAAAGATAATGTGGTTGTGCGTAGGTATGTGGGAATAATCCTTATTTTTGATGCATGAGTTATTATAGCATGAGATCGAGCAAGAATGAGACCATTCGATGGATAATGATGCTATTGAAGATAATTATTTTGGTATTTTTTGATCTTTTTATACATATAATGTACTAGATTTATTCTTCATGTATTACTATTTCCATTTATTAGATACATGAAATTCTGTCATTTTGTATATGATAATCGATGTTACTATTTATGAACTATTTACTAAATTGTACCCTCGCTACTATTTATTAGTGTCTGTAATATGAGGAGGCATACATGGGGAAATGTGACCACCAGCTTGGGGATGTGTTAAGTGACCTCATGTTTATGATGTTACATGTTATGGAGTTGATCAAATAATAGAAAAAAATAATATATTAATCCACACAGAAAAATGACAAGGAAAAATACCTCATAAACATAATTTACTTAGAATTCCATCTTAATAAGAAACAAAATTACAACCATCAGGTCAATGACCGCTTCCCATAACAAATAATTACATGAAAATGGAATTTAAAAGGATAAAACACAATATTTACTACCCATTTATTAACTTTTTTCCATTTCATGATTTTCCATTTATTTCAACAATATTAAATTCATTTACTCAATATTTTATCCATATTAATTGTGAATCCATAGAATATCCATAATCAATATTTAACCCAACCATTTAACATTATTATCCAGAATTAATATTACATTATTGACCCACTACATATTAAATTCAATCCCACATGAAATTATTTTATTATTTAAATTCAAATTCATTCCACAAAATAGGGTAACTATGACACAACCCCCTCCATCCGCGACTCATTAAAACATTAGAAATAATTTAATCACCAAAACATATTCTATACCAACCCAATTGATAGGTATAAAACTATTCAACTTATGTAACATATAAAACCACATCACACCATGAAAAACAAGGAAAATGACAATAGTTGAAGGTGAAAAACAAATGAAAATAAAGTAAAAATATACAACAACCAACCAAAGAACATTTAATAATTGTTAGATAGAATCTACCTAAATAGTTTAATATTGAAATTATAAAAATAATTAAATTGTATAGTATTTTTATTAATCATTATTTCACATGATGAAATAATTCTATATTCCATCACCATTATAAACAATTCATTTTTCCATTGAACTGGTTTATTAGAAACATTACATTATTAGCCATTTAATAATGGTGATCCAAAATGATTAACAATAAAAAACAGTTCATTTATTAGATAATGAAATAGAAATTTCAACTTTAATTCAAATATCCATCAATGATATTCAATACTATTAAAACCAAATCTTTCCTTAAATTCAAATATTCATATTCATTATCATTATTTGGATAAAAATTTATATCCACAAATGAAATAAAAAAAATTTTCCTCTAAAACGCATACAAAATAATTAATGTAAATTAAATAATCCCTTATATCAACCAAATATTCATGGAATTTTTTGTGAGTTGATAAAGAAATACCCTATACGAAAGTGTCAACTATGATGCCTGTGTCAAAACACACCTAATCAAAACACAAACATTAAAAATTATTATTATAAATAATAAAATCTAAAATGAGATCTATAAGAAAAACAGAAAAGCATAGATAAACACCAAAAAATGGGAAAATTCAACATCGATCACAAGGGGTCAAATTATCAAATCTGAAGAAAAAAACTATTAATTTCCATTAAATGATCTCAAAAGTTTAATTTTTCACATAAGGTGTGAGAGAAGTCAAAAAAATTCTAAATAAATTGAAGAGGTGGTCAATGTTATTATAGGAAATAAATTATAAAGGGTCATTATATGATTGTTCATAGTCATTCAATAAAATGTGTAATTCAAATAAACCATTAAAATTCATAACATGTACTCCCATTACCAATCTCTTAATATCATGATAAAAAATGAATTATCTTAAAAAATTTAATTAATTTCATGGTAAAACCGAGATCCCCACATCATAGTACTAGATCCTTCTTATAACATTACCTAAATTGTGACACTTTAATCCCAACATTCGTGAAATGCAAAAAACTATGACACAACAATACATAAATATTAATGTTAATCAAATTTACATAAAAAAAGTTTCCTAAGATGTGTTTCCACAATATGTGTTACTACATAGCAATCCAAAACAAAAAACATCTAAAGACCATCATGTGGAACTGTTATCCATCATTAATAATCTGAGTCTATATGATGGAGAATTATATTAGATCACATTAGTTTAACCCAATAATAATCATTATGAAAGAATACCCTAGGGACATATATGATATAACTAAATATCCCAACACCACAACTAAAAATCCATCCTATAACTGTAGTTCACCAAAATATTATGAATCCCACATGATTTGAATAACTAAGAACCATGATGTTACTCATCCCTTCTCAGATTGATATACTATATTTTAAATCTATACTCTTTTACAACTAATTATTCAAAATTCAATTCATATGTCCACATTATAAATCTTCACTTATATATGAAATCCTATCTCAAAATCCACCATCATTATATAAATATCTTCCATAAATTGAAATAACTATTTCATACATAAATATTATATCATTGTAGATGAATATTCAATGCATCTCATAATAGTATCAACCCTGGAACCATAATGTTTTATTTTCATTAGTGACTACATATATAATAATAATAATACATGAATATATTCAATATATCCCAAAATTTTAATTCTCAGGTAGTACAATTATTATTCATGTATTAGTTAATATAATTATTAATAATCCAAGGAAAATTAAACATAATGAAGTGTCCACTTTGATACCCAGTAAGGGTAATCATGAGAGGCATATATCAATGATCATAAGGAACAATAAGATAAACAAATGGGTTTGATAACATGATCATAAATTAATATATTAAAAAAATTAAAAATAGATCATAAATCATGATATATGGAATTTATCTATAGCGCCCAAACCTTCTACGGTATGCTTCTCTTTGAATAATGCAATAGCGTGTGTTGTACGCAACATCGAGTTCTAACACACCACACCCAATCAAACTACCTGTTATGAATTGTAATACCCACTTTTTTAAATTTCTAAATTTTATTTTTCAAAATGGGCTTCATTTTTGGATTCGGAATATCGAAATTATCCTAGGGTGATGTTTTGGTATTTTTCTAAAAACCCTCATTTTTTGATGAATAGTGAAACCACTATGTGGTAGTTAAAAAAACTGAATTTTTCATAAAAATTATTTTTACCACTTTTGTGAGTGGGATTTTGAAAATCCTAGAGACAGGTTTAATATCAAGGAGTAAAATGTGGTTCAATGAGATGAAAATAATTTTTGGGTAATAGTAACTTTTTACTTTTATTTACCAGAGTTAAAAGTAAATAGTGTAATTAAGGGTAAAAATGATATTAATATTACCCTACAACACGTCCTAATTCTATTGTAAAAGTGTGTATCGACCAAGAACAATCTTAGGAATAAGATATTATCATTTAGGTCCACTTGGATTGGATTATGAAATTATTATTATTTAATTCAATGAAAAGTTAAAAGAGAGAAAATCAATGTTTATTTACTAAAACATTTTTAATATATGGTTACACATAAGATAAATTCGATTATAAATATTCATTAAAAAGATCAAAATATTTCCTACATAATTATATTTAATTTATAATTTTTAGACATTAAATAGTTTAATTTATTTATGACATAATGATGATACAATAATTACCATAATTGTAAAAAATTAAAATAATCCATATTACAAATACACAAATAAATATAATATGTGACTTTATATGAGTTAAACTAATTTTATAATTTAATATGACATGTTATTAATGATTTAATTAACTTTTTTCTAATTAATAATTCTGTTATGATTTCTACAAAAATCAATTTTCCAAATAGTGTCAAAATTTACATAAAAGTGTTTTTAAAACAAATATTATATTATTAATTGATATTCAATTCCAAAAAATATAAGGCTGGGCCAAGAGACTTATATAATGATAGGTGTATCATTAGTGGAACACTTGGGGGTCTTTTCGAGGTATATAGTATTTTTATTAACTATATAATATAATAATACAAAGTGACATGGTAAGTGTCAAACTAATTAACTAAGAGTTAAAACTAAAAGATAAGGTTAATATAATGACCCAAACCTGTCTAAATTCTATTGTTTTAGTGGGTTTAGACCCCTACACACCTAAAACTTTAAATAATACAATTTGGACCCATTAGAAACCAAATACGAATTTATTATAAAATAATATTTCTAGCATTTCCAAAGGTGCCCCTCCTGCACCTTATAAAAGGACACCACTTCTAACCAATTCATAACACCATAAAAGCCTTTTGGTTCGGCCAACCCCTGCACAAATACTCTGTCAACATCCCTCAATTCAACCTAGATGCCTTAGTTTTATCAAGAATCCAACCTATGGATCCCTTTTGATCAAATCAAAAGGAAGAAACCGAAAAAGTGGTAATGTTTTCACCACCCTCTTTCGAGTTTCAATCTTATTAAACTTTTTATTTCCTTATTATTACCATTATAAAATTATAAATCCAGTATCTTATATATAATGTGATGTTATTATAAATATTTTTCAACCATATTCAGTATTATATCCATCCTTTGAATGATATGTCACCATACGTGTGTACGTACAACTTACCGTCTCCACGTCGTTGTGTAATTGTTATTCAATAAATTATTATTTGGATGGGTATAAAAATGATGATTAATTCATGTAAATAATAAATATAACATGATAATGATTCTTTATATATATGATATACCATCCAATTATATATTATTTTAATATCAAAAGAATGATATTTTCGCTTGTGCATACGTACGGACTACCGTCTCCACAAACGAGATGAGATTCATTCCCCATCATATCCATTCAAGTATAATTCTCATTTGTTGATTAATAATAGTATCTAAGTACTTGATATCATTCTGGATATGAATAAGATACAACCTCTCTATGACAATCATGGCTTATGTAACAAAACATATAAAAGAAAACGAGTAAGTTAACACCCGAAACAGCGATAATACTAACAGATTATTAACAAATCTATGTTAAAAGGTCATATATGATATCATATAAATGTATATGATTCCTGTATAATTTAATAGAAATTATTTCACAATTATACAGGAGGTTAACCAACCATAAACCAAGGAAAATTACATGGTATGTTTTTATTTTATAATCTCTTCACTATCCGAAGTTGTTTAAATGTAATAATCTACTGGGATCTCTTTATCATCCACATCCATGATTCTTAAAAATGATTTTCAAAACATTATTACTATTTTAAAGAATATGGTTTAATTTCATTTATTCCCTTGTTTGACTTTTTATATGAAGTTTATAAAGGAATTTTTCTGTCATTTTCTAAACAAGGTCCTTTTTAGCCCTTTCGACAAAATTAACATAAGAATGTTTTTTTAACTTATACATAGGGTGAGGCTATTTTCCACCATTATAAAATCATTGAAGCTTCCCTTAAAATCTTATAAGATTATTTTCAAATTAAATTTTTTCTTTTATAATTATGTGACTTTTAAATGATTACAAAATAAAGAGATATTTCTCTCAAACAATTTTGATTTCATCTATGTCAACATCCTTTGATGGATTTTAAGCTTATCAGAAGTTGATTTATTATGAAACAAAACTTCCATATTGTATTGAAGGTTTTGTGATATGTTTGACTGTGGATGTGTTACTTTTATATCATTCATTGTTTTTGGAGAAAGTATTGACATTTCGTATTGTAGTTTTAATATGAATGTTTATGTTATGTTTAAAACTGTTCATATGAGTAATGCATTGGAATTAATATGTGACAGGTGGAGCCAGATATAGCTCCTTGATGCATCGGTTGGTCTCATGAGACAAACTAGTGTCTTGGCACAAGGCCTTGACACAATCGTGTTTGTAGTCTTCGCACGAGGCCTTGTCTATGTGGTTATTATAGTCTGGAATTATGCATTCCATCATTATTAAAGTGGTTATTGATATTTCATGAGATTATTGAATTAGTTGGATATCCGTGTGAATAATTAAGTGGAATTATTTAATTTTATTTCTTCCATATATTGTTGAATTCAATTTTGAAAGGCTTTTGTTTTAATTATACAATGCCTTAAATGTTAATTCTTATTTATGAAAGTTTCCGCTATATTGTTATCCTTACTGGGCATTTGAGATCACCCATTTCTATGTTTTATTTTTCCCAGGATGTGAAGAAGTATTTTATGAATGACCTAAAAGGATAGTATGAGGGGATAAGAGTATGGACTATAGAGACTATATTTTTTCAGTTTTCATTTTATTATGTAATGTAAACTTTATGAATGTATCTAGTAATTCCAAGGCTACTTATCTAATCGGACTTTTGAGACTTGATCTTTCTTGTGATCATGACAATGTTTTGTAATAATGCACCGACTCTGGGTAACTAGGGTCGGGGCGTTACAGTTGGAATCAGAGGATGATTAGTAAAAAATTTGAAATCTAGATTTAGATAAACTCTGATTAGAGAACATAGCCCTAAGATATAATTTGAGGATTAATATAGAAGAACTTCCTAGAATTTTTGTATTGTAGCGATTTTGTGACTTTTTCGAGAAATACATCCATGTCTGGATACAAGAAGGTAGAGGCAGCTCTGCACATATGTACTTAGGGGTAAAACCCGAAAACACCGCTTTGTGCTAGACTTGAACGGGAACTAGTGCAAGACAACGGGCCTTGCTGCACTCTTGGTTACGACACTCCCGGGGGATATGCTTAGGATAACTGTCATTTTCTTTACAAATCATTAGGAATGGTTTATCAGTATATTTTCCTCAAAGAAAACATTTTTATGATTATGGATTATATCCATAAATAGTTAAATTTATGTTATGTGTTTTATAATTATGAAATTATGTATATTGATCCAAAAAATGATCTTGTTTATGCCATTGTTTAGAAATGGTTCCTAGTGGAAGAAATGGAAACTGTATCATTGCACGCACTCCATGTAGGGATTTCCCTCATACTCATGATAATTGTAGTGGAGTGGGTGATGCAACTAGTGCCGATCAACTAATCACCATACTGGGAAAACTCACTCATGTTATGAAGAATAACCTTACCCGTATGGAGCACCTTGATCCACAACGTGGAGGATCAATGTTAGATTGCTTCATGAGCCTACAACCACCAACATTCAATGGGAATACAAATCCATTGGTAGCTGAGCAATGGATAAGTTCCCTCGAGAATATATTTCAGGCTTTGGGAAGTAGTGAAAGGGAAAAAGTTATCATGGCAGTTTACCGCCTCACTGGACATGCTGATCAATGGTGGTTGTTGATTCAAAAAATGAAAGAAGATGATGAAGTATCAAATAAAAAATGGAGGGAGTTCAAAGATCTGTTTTTAGAAAAATAATTTCCTCGTGACCATCAAGTAGATATGGAAGGAAAATTTCTGAGTCTGAGACAAAAGGAAAATGAAAATGTCGCAAAGTTTGAGGCTAACATCACAAGGTTAGCATGGTATGCTGGAGATTATATACGTAACCCAAGAAGTAAGATTGATTGTTTCTTTGATGGGTTAAAACCATTTCTCCATCGATAATTAGTCTCACAATCCTTCTCGCCGTACAAAGACATTCTATCATGTAATATCAAGAAAGATAAAGAATTATATAATTCATATGACTTTAAAGCAAAGAAAGACAAGAAGAGATCTGCTGATCAATCTGGGAATGGAAATAAAGGGAAGAACGGAAAGGATGAATATCCATCCTGTAGTAAATGTGGGAAGAAACACCCCGGTACATGCTTAAAAGGAACGAGAGTCTATTACAAGTGTGGTGAAAAAGGACACCATGCTTGTGATTGCAAGGCGAAGAAAGAATCTATCAATGTACAATGCTACAATTGATTGGAGATGGGACATTATTCAAATGAATGTCCTAAGTGTCAGGGGAACTTACCTCAGAAAAGGCCAAGGGATCAAGGCCAAGCTTATGCTTTCACTACTGCTAAGGTAGAAGCTCCAAAAGACGTGGTGGAAAGTGTAGAGACTCTAAACTTGACGTAAATAGATATTACATTACTTTTGTAGAATACATAATACATAACAAAAAAAGACACAAATGAACCTTAATAGTTTAGTGTCTTTGGAAACTTGGAATGTAGTCTTCTAATTGTGGTGAAAGATCTTCAACATCTCCCATAAAGATCATCCACTTTTTGTTTCCTTATCTAAAACCTTTATTTTATTCTGGGCGGACAATAAAACATAAAAAGGGTGAGATCAAATGCTCAGTAAGGGTATTCATGGATAAAATAAAACATACCATATACATTTGAACTTAAAAACATGAACATAATGTTTAAACATCAAAATATTGAGCAACGTCACAAAACATGGAATTACATAAGGCATAGATCATATTGGAACATAAATCATGATAACATAGCATGGGAATAAAATATGTAATTGTGGCATCCATTAATCACATGTAATTATTTCCATAGTAGCAAAGGCATTGCTTCTAAGACCATCTCAGTGGACAAAGTCCCTTTCTGAATCGAGTTCACTCCTCGTTCCAGTCCTGTAATACTGAACCGGATTAACTTACAATTCCAGCCATGTATATCTCATTATATATAAATCTTTACCTAATGCATTGGATGTAGATATAGGTCCCACCCATCTCATAATTAAGTCATTATTACTTGTTCCACAAAATAAACATACATCATTCATAAAAACCCAATAAATAAAATGTGTTTCATAAACATCATTCCATCATCACATAATCCATATAAAAGAAATGGATATCATTTCATAATAAGAAAAGTGAAACCATGTAAATCATAGAGACATTATACATGAAACATACACATATTAAATAATGTCATCTTAGATGAAAAATGGTTTTGATAAAACACTTGAAATGAATTCTTGAGGAAAATATCCTTTTTTCTCCAAAATAATTTTCTTTTGAAAAGTTTTCGTTAAATTTTAAAAGAAAAGGATTTTTTTTAAAAATAGTCATGAAATATTTTGGAGGATTCTTCATGAAAATAAGGATTTCTAAAATCATAAAAAATCCATTCGTGCCGTATAAGTAAAAAACATTCTTCTCGTACTTTTGCGGAAAAGTCATAAAGTACCTCGTAAAAGAAAGATTCCATACATACCATGTAGTAAAATTCAAAATGGTTAAAAAGGACATTAAAAATACATGAAACCATTTTTAGGAAACATGTACATGGATGATAGCAATAACCTCGGTAAATACATATGAATAAGCAATCTCAGATAAAAATGAGATTTTCAAAATTATCCCTTACCTTAGGTCCGATATGCTTTGTATGGTTCTGAACCTCCTGTATAATGATTTAAATAATGTCATTTACTTATTACATAATCATATTCTTCATTATAATATCATATATGTTTCACTTATGACTTTATATTACCCATTCTTTTGTAAATTCTATGTTAAAGTAGCGTTTTGGGTAAAATCATTTCATTTATCGTATGTGTTTCGACTCGTCGTTTCTTGATATCATTACTTATATCCTGATTTAAATAATTTTATAATGTAAAACATGATTTATATATAATATATATTCATCATATAAATATATATTATAGATTGATAAAAGTAATGAAATACACCATTCATGGAGACCGTAGACTGTATGTACGCATGAACGCTATTTTCGTTTCCTTATTGAATTGAATGAAACTAAATAAATTCCATACAAATATATATATAAATAAATACAGTAGCATTATTATTTAATATTTTTCATTATTATTCATTATATAAACATTATGATCATTCATTTATGGTTAATCATGGAGAATGAATCTCATCGCGTCGTGGAGACGGTAGTCCGTACGTACGCAGGACTGATGATATCATTACCAACATCGTATAATTGTATTAAAGTGTATGTATAATATTAAAGAATCAATATAACTTTACAATAATCATATATATTCATTACTCTCACCATTATACCCATCCAAGTAAGGTGGTGGTGGAAAATAGATTTAACCATGGCGTGGAGACGGTATTCCATACATACGCACACGCGGTGATTTCATTTTCCGTAGGATGGATAGATGGTGAAATATGTTTGTTTCATATGTATAAAAACATATAAGTATATGAGTGATACTGATGTTACTACCTCATAATTAAACAACTAAAAAAGAAGAAGTGGAAGAAGAAATAAAGTTGAAATAATTGGTAACGGACATTATCTCTTCTATGAAGCGCCTCTTTGAGAACTCCTATTAGGGAACTAAAATTAGACTTTGAAGAAGAAAAGGACCTCAAATAACTTTCTAGGGAAGTGGAGAAGAGAATTTG
Organism: Viscum album; assembly: GCA_963277665.1. Lineage (NCBI taxonomy): Eukaryota > Viridiplantae > Streptophyta > Magnoliopsida > Santalales > Viscaceae > Viscum > Viscum album. Next base: position 92,855,944 of record OY728132.1, on the reverse strand, counting down.
GCTGAGTTTGGCCGATCTTGAAGGATCAATGTAGTTTGAGGAAGAGAGGGAGGAGGTGCGCTTTTATAAGGGAAGAGAGGGACACCTTTGTAAATGTTAAAAATATTAATTTATAATAAATCTAAGCCCACTTAAAAACATCCAAAAATTACTCATATTAGAATATTAGATGATCTATGGTTGTAATCTCATCAAACAATAATATTTATAAATGTTACGAATTTATTTTAAACATTATCAAATACATTTATCCTTATTTAATCAATTTTATTTTATTTATGGAAATACCATTCTAAATTTTAAATTATAACAAATAATTAATTATTTGTTGTGAATTGTCCATAATTGGATACTTTATAACATTTTATACCATATAAATTTAATTTTATAAATTTTTTAATATTTTTGTGATTTTTAAAAAATTTTATAATATGTTATTTTTATAAAATTACAATAGCGTCAATTTTGACACTATTCATTTATTTGAATTTAAATAAAATATATACAGACGATATGTTCGAACTAAAAGATTTAATTGATTCATAAAATATCATATGTATCTAGAAAAGTAGTGGAGCACATTAAATAGTTCATATAATATTTATTTTATTATTTTTAAAACCATTTATTTGGTTTATCTATTAATAAAATAATTACTACATCATTTTTTGTATAATTATTTAATATACTTATTTGTTGCATAAAAATTAAAAATAAAATTTTATTATGAATATAAATATATTAACTTCAACAATATTACTTTTACTCGAATTTATCATCTTAAAATCACAGTATTTAATTTTTTATATTTATTAAATTATGAAGGTGACAACTTTGGAATCATTTAAAATAAAATAATATAAGTGTCATAATTGATTTTATAAGGCTCCAAATTGACAAATATTAGTCCATTGGATGATTATGGTTTAAATTTACATTAATAATAAGTTTTGGTCAGGGTTTTGTGCCTTTTATGGTCACTATTAGTTTAATAAAACCTTAATCTTGATTTTTCACTAGATAAACAATTTCTGCATCACTATTGTGTCACAATTAATGATAATTATTTAATCGATAAAAATTATAAATAAATTCATATGATGTATATAAATTTTTTTATATTTCTGGAGACTATTCATTTTCGATGTTTCATGAAGTTTATCACTAAATTAAAATTAATATTCTTATAAGGTATAAGAGAGTGACCTGTTGTCACTGTCTTTGGTTTTAATAATAATTAAATTATATTCATAAAATAAAGTCCATTAAATGATTTTAATCCGACTCTTAGGTGATATGGGTATACTTTTAGTCATCCAATATAATTTTTTCATGTGTTAGGATAATTTTATAATATTATATTTACCCTTAATTACCCTATTTACCTTTAACTATTTTAAATAAAATTTACCGTAGTTACTATTCATAATTCCCAAAAATAAAAAGTAGTCAATTAACATATTTTAGACCCACTTATATCAAATATGTAATCCATTTTTTGAAATTAAATACAAAAAAGTTTCAGAAATTAAATTAAAATTAATCCCATTGTCGAAAGAAAACGGGTTTTTGTTTAAAACATTGCAAAAGATTGAATTGATTTAACCTACGAATTCAAGGTAAAATCAATGCTAATGACATAAATTTATTAAATGGTAAAAATATATTCTATTTATACTTTAAAACCATTCAATATTATTATTTAACCATATAAATTATTATGATGAAAAAAGTTGTTTTTAATTAAAATATATCGTGTTCTTACTATTAATTAAAATATGAATGTTATCAGAAAAATCTCAAAACATTATCTAATTTAATTTTTTATATCCTGATTCAAAAAAAGAAGTTTATTTTGTAAAATTTAATTTATAAAAATGTCAAAAAAATAGATTTAAAGTGGGTGCGCCATCAAAAGGCGGCAAAAATGCATTTATTTAAAAATACTTATTTTTCCCAAAAAAATTATTTTTATCTTATACCATGTTCTAGAAAATGTGTAAGATGAATAATAATGTTATAAAATTTAAATTTTAGTTAATACTATTCATAATGGCTAGTTCATAATAATATTATAATAATATATCGTTGTTTAGTAAAGCCCCTTATTGCGTACAACACACACTATCGAGGAAGGACGCGATTGCGTGTAATGCAAGCCAAGTCAGGGTTGCGTGTTGTGAAAGAATCATTTATTTTTTCGTATAACATAATCCAACCATATTTCATTTATACATTGAATATATATAAATATATACACTCAATGTTGCATGGAATTACTATTATAAAACGAACATGAAATTGTGTGTAACACAATCTAAGAATAGTGTTGCGTATACTTCAAGCTAATATAGTGTGTCGTATAGCACAAGATAATCTTGTTTTTGCATAAAACACATGACATAAAATAAATTAAAAGAAATATTTTTCATAAAATCATGGGGTGTTACATTTTACCCCCCTTAAAATGAATTTCTCCCTCGAAATTCGTCGGGGTTATAAATCGTTTACTATTTATAGAAACCCACATCGTAAAAAGGAATACCAAAACTTGAATTTAACAACTAAAGTATGAAATGTAACGGTTACCCAAACTAACTCCTCACTGGGTTTCCACGTAGGAGAACATAGGTGAAAATATGGATATGGATAAAAAATATAACCATCAAGTTATGATGGATAGTGGTAGAGAACATGGATATGAAAAAGACAATAATAACAAAGCCATAGATTTGTGATGATCTAAGGTACCATATAACTCATCAAATATAAGAGAACTATTAAAACATTTTTGGTTTTCAAGATCATTTCCTTAAAGTTGATGAAATCGGAATTAGAAGAAATACTTTTGTGATTTTGGTATAGTCTCACCGTTGGTTATTCTTTGGACAATTTCCACTTCGTCTCTTAATGAAATGAAGTTGAATTTGTCATTCGTGATGTGCTAGCAGATCATGTGATAGAATGATGGGTCATTACATCTGTCTAAAACAAAAGGTTAGAAAAGTTATCAAAAAAATACATAAGTCCATATATAGTGAGATTAATCATATATGGTTCCTAAAATGGACTTATAATTCATATATCATAATGCTTTATATAATAAAACTAGTTTCTACTAAACATGGACTTACTGTAGGCCTATGGTGGGAGATAAAGGCCAGTCGCAAATCAGTTGTGGGTTAGATTCCCACATCCTTGTCCGACATGATGGGATGTCGCCCATCCGGCAGGTTTTCCTTTTTCTAAAACTGCATTACTATAACATCCCATCAATAATATCGAAAAAACTTCTATCCTTAAAAAATACTAACTTATGTCCAACATAATCCATTCCAATCATTAGGCTTATCCAAAATACTACTGTCCAATATCATATTATAGTGAAAACGATTACCAAATAATTCATATAACATGAATGTTAATACCATCGTTGATCCCCATATATCATGAGATATGTCTTGTTTGTCACATTCCAAACATTATAAGGCCTTAATCATGTATTCTCTTGCAAAATTAATACCCATTTAATCTTAGTGAAAACATGAGTGCTGTCAAAAGTTAACTCTTTCCACATTCCAAAACCTCAAACCATGATATAACTATTTCATTATATTAGTCATGAGTTCATGAATACTGTCAAAAATTTCATTTTCTCCTTATCCCTTCATTATGCACATATCAACGTTTTTTTCCAAAAATATCTCAATCACATTCCATGGTTACCTGTACCATAAAATTATTCAAAACCACAATAGACCAATACATAAATATTACAATATTCCATGATACTATATACAACATTATTTTGGAATCCCATTACATAAACACTTAATAATTCCACAACATCTTTGTAATATTCAAGATCGCCAATAGTGATCACCTGTGACTTCCCTTTGTCCTTTTCCTTAAGATGTTTCTCACATTGATCATCATTAACCCATGGATTAAGGCATTTATTAGCATAGTGCCCCATTTCCATGCACATGAAGCATTGAAGTGTTGGTGGTGCGTTCTCTGTAGTCTTTTCTTTATTCACATCATTAGAAACCCTTTTTCCATTACTTCGACACTCAGCTGCTCGATGACCTTCTTTTCCACACTTAAAATATTTTCTAGTCCCTTTAAGAAAATCTCCCCCATGCTTCTTTCCACACTTTGATCATAAAGAAACATTCATCTTCCTTTCACCATTATTATGAGATTTCTCCATGAACTCAATCTTTCGTTTCTTGTCAACACTTTGAGATGGATATGTAACACCAACTTCCATTTCTACCTTGATAGCACAACGCACAGTTTCTTCATAGCTATTTAAGTCTCTTATAGCTAATGACCATCGAAGATTTGGTTTTAAGCCACTGAAGAATCGATCGACGTTAATTTCAGGTTGGATGATAAAGCTAGATGCATACCATGCAAGCCTTGTAAAATTCGCTTCATATACACCAACAGATTCATCATCCTTTTTCTTTAGTTCAAGAAACTCATTCTCCATCTTTGTTCGAACAATATGATGGAAGTACTTATTGAAAAATATGTTCTGGAACTCGTCCCATTTGATGGACTCAATTTCATCTCTTGGCCTCGTATTCTTGATAAGATTCCACCATTGATCAGCTTTACCTTCCAAACGATATACTACTAAGATGAATTTATCATGTTCAGAACATTGAAGAACTGAAAATATCTAATCAGTGGTACTGATCCATTGTTCAACAATAGGTGGATCAGAAGACCCACTGAAAGAAGGTGGATGTTGCCTCATGAAGGACTCAATAGAATATTGTTCCCTTCTCTGCTCATTTGGATGTCCAGAATGATTCATAGCTTCTGTAAGTATAGAAATAAGATTTTTCACTCCAACTCCCATAACATTTATTTGTTCAGGAGGACAATCACTGCATTGTCCTTTGCATTGATCAACACGGTTCCTTCGGGTTCCAGCCATTGTCTAAAACCCAAAAAGAATATTGTGAGAGGAAAAAATCATGATAGGGAAAACAACCTAATAATGGTGGAGTACCTTCAATATATAACATCTTAGGTTTACTTATAAGATCGTTACTATAATTCTAGGACTATAACCTATACTTATACTTAACCTTAGGGACATCCCTAGAAATACCTTATAAATATATCTAGTGATCTCACTAAAGTTCTCGAATCCTAGTTTCCAATGGTTGACAAAACCATTCCTCTGATACCAACTATAGAGACCCGAAGCATGACGTACAAAGATATTACATTACTTTTGCGGAATATATAATACATAACAAAAACAGACACATAAGGACTATAATAGTTTAGTGTCTTTGGAAACATGGAACGTAATCTTCTAATTGTGGTGAAAGATCTTCAACATCTCCCATAAAGATCTTGCACTTTCTGTTTCCTTACCTAAAACCTTTTTTTATCCTGGGGGAAAATAAAACATAAAAAGGGGGATCTTAAATGCTCTATACGGGTATGCATTGATTAAATAAAATATACCATATACATTTGAACTTAAAAAAATGAACATAATGTTTAAATATCAAAATCTTGAGCAACGACATAAAACATGGTAGTACATAAGGCATATATCATAATGGAACATAAATCATGATAACATTGCATGGGAATAAAACATGTAATTGTGGAATCCATTAAGCACATGTAATGATTTCCATAGTAGCTAAGGCATTGTAGCCAAGACCATCTTAGTGGACAATGTCCCTTTCTGAATCGAGTTCACTCCTCGTTCCAGTTCTGTAATAATGAACCAGATTAACTTACCGTTCCAGCCATGTCTTTCTCAAGAGATATAAATCTTTACCCAATTCATTGGAGGGATATATAGGTCCCACCCATCTCATAATTAAATCATTATTACTTTTCCACAAAATATACATACATCATTCATAAAAACCCAATAAATAAAATCGGTTTCATAAACATCATCCCATCATCAATAATCCATATAAAAGAAATGGATATCGTTTGATAATAAGAAAAGTGAAACCATGTAAATCATAGATACATTATACATGAAACATACACATATGAAATAATTCCATCTTAGATGAAAAATGTTTTCGATAAACACTTGAAATGAAATCTTGAGGAAAATATCCATTTTTCATCAAAATAATTTTCTTTTGAAAAAATGTCATGCAATTTAATAAGAAAATTATTTTTTTTCAAAATAGTCATGAAATATTTTTGAGGAAGCTTCATGAAAATAATTCTTTATAAAATTGTAAAAAATCCGTTCATACCGTATATGTTAAAAAAACATTCTTCTCATACTTTTGCCGGAAAAGTCAAAAAGTACCTCTTAAAAGAAAGATTCCATACATACCATGTAGTAAAAGTAAAAAATGGGTAAATGGACATTAAAAATACATGAATCCATTTTTAGGAAACATGGACATGGATGATAGAAATAACCCCAGTAAATACTTACGAATAAGCAATCTCGGATAAAAATGAGATTTGAAAAATTATCCCTTACCTTAGGTCTGATATGCTTCGTATGGTTCCGAACCATCTGTATATTTATTTAAATAATGTCCTTGACTTATTAAATAATCATATTCATTGTTATTATATCCTATATGTTTCACTTATTACTTTATATTTCATGTTCTTTTGTAAATTTCATGTTAACGTAGCGTTTTGGGTAAAATCATTTCATTTATCGTATGTGTTTCGACTTGTTGTTTCTTGATATTATTACTTATATCATGATTTACATAATTACAGAATGTAAAACATGATTTATATATAATATATATTCATCATATACATATATATTATAGATCTATAAAAGGAATGAAATACACCGTTCATGGAGACGGTAGACTGTACGTACCCATGAACGATGTTTTCGTTTCCTTATTGAATTGAATGAAACCAAATAGATGTCATACAGATATATATATACATAAATACAGTTGCATTATTATTTCATATATTTCATTATTATTCATTATATAAACTTTATTATCATTCATTTATGGTTAATCATGGAGGAATAATCTCATCGCGTCGTGGAGACGGTAGTCCGTACTTACGCACGAGCGATGATATCATTCCCAAAATCGTGGAATTGTATAAAAGTGTATGTATAATATTACAGAATCAATATCAGTTTACAATAATCATATATATTCATTAATTTCAACATTATACCCATCCATGTAAGGTGGTGGTGGGAAATAGATTACACCACGGCGTGAAGACGGTATTCTGTACGTACGCACGCGTTGTGATTTCATTTTCCGTAGGATGGATAGATTGTGAAATATGGTTGTTTTATACATATAATAACATATCAGTATATGAGTGATACTTATTTTATTACCTCATAATGAAAAAACTAAAAAATAATAACTGAAAGAATAAATAAAGTTGAAAGAATTGGTAACGGACTTTACCTCTTCTTTGAAACACCTCTTTGAGACCTCCTCATTGGGAACTAAAATTGGTCTTTGAAGAAGACCAGGACCTCTAGGATGTTTCTAGGGAAGTGTATAAGAGAATTTTTTGGGTTTGGCCGAGCATGAAGGCTCAAAGTTGTGTGAGGAAGAGTGGGAAGAGGTTCCCTTTAATAAGAGAAGAGAGCGGCACATTTGGAAATCTGAAAAATATTAATTTATAATAAGTTTAACCCCACATAAAACTAAAAAAATGAATCATATTTGAATATTAGATGAGATACGGTTTTAATCTAATCAACCAATAATATTTAGACATGTTAGGAAGTTATTTTAAACATTATCAACTTGATTTATCCTTGTTTAATCAATTTTATTTTATTTGTGGTAATAACATTCTAAATTTTAAATTATGACCAATAATTACTTATTTGTTGTGAATTTTCCATAATTGGATACTTTATAACCTATTATTCCATATAAATTTAAATTTTTAAATTTTTAAATATTTTTGTGATTTTTAATCAATTTTATAATATGTTATTTTTATAAAATAACAATAGTGTCAATTTTGACACTATTCATTAATTTAAATTTAAATAAAACATATACAGAATATATGTTCGAAATAAAATATTTAATAGATTCATAAAAGGTCATATATATCTAGAATAGTATTGGAGAACATTAGATAGTTCATATAATAGTTATTTTATTATTTTTAAAACCATTTATTTGGTTTATCTCTTAATAAAATAATTACTATATCATTTTTTGTATAATTATTTAATATACTTATTTCTTGAATAAAAATTAAAAATAAAATACTATGATGAATATAAACCTATTAAATTTAACATTAATACTTTTACTTGAATTTATCATCTTAAAATCACAATATTTATATTGTTATATTTATTAAATTATGAAGGTGACAACATTGGCATCATTTAAAATAAAATAATATAAGTGTCATAATCGCTTTTATAAGGCTATAAATGGTCAAATATTCGACAATTGTATGATTATGGTTTATATATACATTAAAAATAAGTTTTGGTCAGGGTTTTGATCCTTTTATGGTCACTATTAGTTTAATAAAAACCATTATCTTGATTTTTCACTAGATAAACAATTTCTCCATCACTATTGTGTCACAATTAATGTTAATTATTTAATCCCTAAAAATTATAAATAAATTCATATGATGTAGAAAATTTCATTAGATACTTGGATAATATTCATGTTCTATGTTTCATGAAGTTTATCACTAAATTAAAATTAATATACTTAAAATATTTAAGAGAGTGACATGTTGTCACTTTCTTTGGTTTTAATAATAATTAAATTATTATCAGGCAATAAAGTCCATTAAATGATTAAAATAAGACCCTTAGGTGATATTGGTCTTCTTTTAGTCATCCAATAGACTTTTGGCATGTGTTAGGGTAATTTTATAATGTTATATTTACCGTTAATTACTCGATTTGCCTTTAACTATGGTAAATAAAATTTGCAGGAGTTACTTTAAATAATTCCCAAAAATAATATGTAGCCTATTAACATAATTTTGACCCACTTATTCCAAATATGGAATCCATTTTTCTAAATTCAATACACAAAAGTTACAGAAATTAAATTAAAATTAATCTTGTTGTCGAAAGAAAATGGGTTTTTGTTTAAAACATTGCAAAAGATTGAATTGATTTAACCTACGGATTCAACGTAAAATCAATGCTAAGGAAATACATTATATTAAATGTTAAAAATATATTATATTTATACTTTAAAACCATTAAATATTATAATTTAACCATATAAAGTATTACGATGAAAAATGTAGTTTTTAATTAAAATATAGCGTGTTTTTACTATTCATTAATATATGAAAGTTATTAGAAAAATATAAAAACTTTATCCAATGTAAATTTTTATATCCTGATTAAAAAGAAGAATTTTATTTTGTAAAATTGAGTTTATAAAATCTAAAAAACTAGATTTAATGTGGGTGCGCCATCAAAAGGCAGCAAAACTGCATTTTTTTAAAAATACATATTTTACCCGAAAAATTTATTTTGTTCTTATACCATGTTCTAGAAAATGTGTAAGTTGAAAAATAATGTTATAAAATTCAAAATTTAGTTAATATTATTCATAACGACTAGTTCATAATAATATTATAATAATATATCGTTGTTTAGTAAAACCTCGTATTACGTACTATACACGTTATCGAGGAAGGTCGCAATTGCGTGTAATGCAAGCCAAGTCAGGGTTGCGTGTGGTGAAAAAATACTCTATTATTTCATATAATATAATCCAACCATATTTCATTTATACATTGAATATATATATATATACACACTAAATGTATCGTGGAATGACTATTATAAAACAAACTTGAAATTGTGTGTAACACAATCTAAGAATAGTGTTGCGTATACATCAAGCTAATATAGTGTGGCGTATAGCACAAGATAATCTTATTGTAGCATAAAACACATGACATCAAATAAATTAAAAGGAATATTTTTCATAAAATCTTGAGGTGTTACAATACGTAATTCAATGGTTTACTCAAGTTTATAAAATTAATTATTTGATTCTGGATCATCGCATAGTTTAATATATTCCCAGTTTACTAAGAAAATTAGATATTTCCAATTTGATTTAACAAGGGAGTTGTCAGTTAAAACTCATAAGGGAAGTATCATTTCAAAAAACTTTTGTGAATCAGTCCCCATTAAGGAACATAAATGTTCTTTATCCACTGATCTCATCGCCATACCTATGATTGAGTTTGATATAATCCTCGGTATGGATTGGCTTTCAGACCATGATGCAAAGATTTACTATAAGAAGAAGGAGGTTATGATATTTGATGATGATTATAAGGAACACCTTATCATTAGAGAAGAATTGTCACCAGCCAATTCTTATATAGATCCACACCTAGTAGCTCAACTAAATTCAATTATTGGGGAGGAAGAGGATGAAATTACAGTGGGTGAGGAAATGAATGTTCAAATAGAATATGTACCTATTGTGAAAGAAGATGTAGATGTGTTTCAGGAAGATTTACCAAGACATCCTCTAAAACGAGATGTTGAGATTTCCATTGATTTAATTCCTGGATCATGGCCTATATAGAAGACCCCTTATAGAATGGCCACTGTAGAATTAGTTATACTAAAGAAACAACTAGAGGAATTGAGTAATAAGGGATTTATTCACCCTAGTGTTTCTCCATGGGGAGCCCCAGTTCTTTTTATTATAATGAAAGATGGATCTATGAGGTTATGTATCGACTATAGTGAGATCAATGCTATAACAATAAAGAAAAAGTATCCCCTACCTCGCGTTGATGATTTATTTGACCAACTGCATGGAGCTCAATACTTTTCAACGATTGAAAATCGATTTTGATACCATCAGTTGTTTTTGAAGAAGGATGAAATTCTGAAGATAGTGCTTCGAACTAGGTACGGGATTTACGAGTTTATAGTAATTTCTTTTGGATTGACTAATGCACCCTCTTTATTCATGGATCTGATGAATAGAGTTTTCAAGGAATATCTCGATAAATTTTTGGTTGTATTTATTAATGATATCTTGGTATACTCTAAAAGCTTCGAAGATCATGAAAATCACTTGAGCATTATCTGGAAGACTCTGAGAAGACATGAATTATAAGGGAAGTTTAGTAAGTGTGAATTCTGGATTCAGGGGATTTTTTTTCTTGTTCATATTGTCTCTAAAGATGGAATCTCTGTTGATTCTTCTAAAACCAAGGAAATCCAAGAATGACATTCACTGACGAGTATAACTGAGGTACGTAGTTTTATCGATTTAGTAGGTTATTGTCAACGTTTCGTCCAGAATTTTTCCCGGTTGGCAAACCCATTACCAAAGCTCACATGTACAGGGGTTAAATTTGTTTGGAAAAAAGAGTCTGAAGAATGTTTCGAAGAACTGAAGAGAAGATTATTAAATTCTCCCATATTGAATCTACCATCGGGGAATGATGGGTTTGTTATTTATAGTGATGCATTGAAGAAAGGACTTGGTTGTGTCCTTATGCAGAATGATAGGGTTATTTCTTATGCATCACGACAGTTGAAAATTAATGAAAAAAACTATCCTACTGATAATCTCTAGTTAGCATTTGTGATATTTACTTTTAAAATATGGAGGCACTACATCTATGGTGAAAAATGTAAGATTTATACTGATCACAAGAGTTTGAAGTATATTTTCTCACAAAAATAACTCAACATGAGACAAAAGAGATGGCTTGAATTACTCAAGGATTATGATTGTATGATACACTACCACCTGGGGAAAGCAAACAAGGTGGAAGATGCTTTGAGAATAAAATATCAAGGAGTTTTGAAAAATATGAGAATTGAAAGGGATCCAATTTTCATTGATCTAGTGAACATGGACATGGGAATAAGCAGGGAAGGAGAAATATCAATGCTTATTCAAATGGTTGCCAAACCATCTGTACTAGAAAGGATTAAGAGTTATCAGACCGATGATGAATAATTTCAACAGAAGATTAAATCTTTGAATGATGGGAGATTGAGAGACTTTGTGTATGAAGAAGGAATTTGGAAATTCGGGAAGAGGCTTTGTGTTCCCGATATACCTAATCTAAAAAAGGGAATTTCTGGATGTTTCTCATAGTTCTAATTTCTCTATACACCCTGGGAGCACCAAAATGTATAGAGATTTGAAGGAACATTTTTGGTGGGACAACATGAAGAGGGGGATTTCTGATTTTGTGTCAAGATGTATGGTTTGTCAACAGGTGAAATATGGAGGCAACAACTTGGTGGAGTATTGAAACCTCTTCACATAACTGAGTGGAAATGGGATAATATCACGATGGGCTTTGTCATGGGACTACCAAAGAATCCTAGAAGGAACGATGCAATATAGGTTATTGTTGATTGTCTTACTAAGTCAGCACATTTTCTTGCTATAAGAGAAGATCTACCACTGGAACATCTAGTAAGACTATATATTGATGAAGTTGTGAGACTTTATGGAGTACCCCTATCAATTGTTTCTGATCGTGATCCCCATTTTACTTCAAGATTCTGGAAAAGTCTTCAGAAAGCCTTGGATACTGAACTTCATTTGAGAACTTCCTACCACCCTCAAACATATGGAATATCAGAACGAACTATTAAAAAATTAGAATACACGTTGAGATCCTGCTCACTTGACTTTCTGGGTATGTGGGATCAATATCCTCCTTTGGTATAATTTTCTTATAACAATATCTTCCATTCAAGTATTCAGATGGCACCATATAAAGATTTATATGGAAACAGATGTCGCACACCAACCTGTTGGGATGACGTTGGTGAAAGAAAACTTGTAGGCACAGAACTGGGGGAGGAAACGATAGAAAAGGTGAAGGTAATCCAAAACCATTTCAAAGTAGCTTAAAGTCGGTAGAAGATCTATGCCGATAATCAATGGAAGGATTTGGAATTTCACGTCGGTGATCATGTTTTCCTGAAGGTATCTCCATGGAAAGGAGTCATACGTTTTGGTAAAAAGGTAAATTCAGTCCTAGGTACATCGAACCTTTCGAAATTCTAGAACGAATTGGGGATGTAGCGTACCGATTGGCAATTCCACCAAGTCTACCAAAGTTCATGATGTGTTCCACGTATCTCTTTTAAGGAAATACATGCCTGACCCAATGCATGAACTCATCTATGAGGAATTAGAACTGGAACCCGATCTGTCTTATTGTGAAGTGACTGTCAAGATTCATGATATGAGAGAACAAGTACTGAGAAACCGGATGACTCGTCTGGTAAAAGTATTGTGGAGAAACCATTAGATGGAAGAGGCCACGTGGGAACCCGAGGAACATATGATGAAGAACCACCCGAGTCTTTTCATCCTTTAGTATTCTAGAAATTTCGATGACAAAATTATTTGAAGGAGGGGAGAATGTAGCACCCTATGCTTCTATGGTACGCTTCTCTTTGAATAATACAATATCATGTGTTGTACAAAACATCGGGTTCTAACACACCACAACCAGTCAAACTAGTCGTTATTAATACTAATAACCACTTTTTGAAATTTATAAATTTTATTTTTCAAAATGGAATTCATTTTTGGATTCGGAATATCGAAATTATCCTAGGGTGAATTTTTGGTATATTTCTGAAAAACTTCATTTTTTGATGAAGAGTGAAACCACTAAGTGGTAGTTAAAAAAACTAAATATTTCATTGAACATAATTTTACCGCTTCTGTGAGTGGAATTTCAAAAATCCGAGAGACATGGTTAATATCAAGGGGTAAAATGTGGTTCAATGAGATGAAAATAATTTTTGGTGAATAGTAAGTTTTTACTTTTATTTACCACAGTTAAAAGTAAATATGGTAATTAAGGGTAAAAATGATATTAATATTACCCTAACACATGTACTAATTCTATTGGATAAGTTTATCACGACCAAAACCAACTTTAGGAATAAAATGTTATCATTTAGGTCCCCTTGGATTAGATTAAGACATTTATTATTATTTAATTCAAAGAAGAGTTAAAAGAGTTAAAATCAATGTTTATTTACTAAAAAATTGTTAATATAAGGTTACAAATAAGATAAATTCTATTATAAATATTCATTATAAAGATAATAATATTTCATACATAATTATATTTTATTTAAAATTTTTAGAAATTAAATAATTTAATTTATTTATGACACAATGATGATGCAGTAATTACCATAATAGAGAAAAATTAAAAAATTGATATTATAAATACCCAAATAAATATAATTAGAGACTTTTAATGAATTAAACTATTTTTCTAGGATAATATGCCATGTTAAGAATGATTTAATAAACTTTTTTCAAAGTAATCATTCATTTATGATTTTCACAAAAATCAATTTTGCAAATATTGTCAAAATTGACATAAAAGAGTTTTTAAAACAAATATTATATTATTAATTGATATTAAATTCTTAAAAATATAAGGTTCACCCAAGAGACTTATATCATGATATGTGTATCATTAATGGACCACTTGGGGGTATCTTGGTGGTATGTAGTATGATTATTAACTATATGATATAAAAATACAAAGTGACATGGTTAGTGTCAAACTAATTAACTAAGAGTTAAAAATAAAAAATAAGGTAAATAAAACGACACAAACCTGTCTAAATTATATTGGTTGAGTGGTTTTAGACCCATATCTACCTTAACCTTTAAATAATTCACTTTTTAGCCATTATAAACCGAATATGAATTTATTATAAAAGAATATTTCTATCTTTTCCAAAGGTGACCCTCCTCCCCCTTATAAAAGGACACAACTTCTAACCAATTCTTAAGACTTTCAAAGCCTTTTGGTTCGGCCATCCCCTGCCAAAATACTCTCCCAACTTTCCTCACTTCATCTTAGAGGCCTTATTTTGATCAGAAATCCAACCTATGGAGCTCTATTGATCAAATCAAAATAAAGAACCCGAAGAAGAGATAATGTTTTCACCACCCTCTTTCAAGTTCCTTTATTCTTCAACTTCTTCTATTATTGTTATTCCCATTCAAAAATAATAACTCCAGTATCATATATATACTGTGATGTTATTATAAACATGGTATAACAATATTCAGTAATCTATCCATCTTTTTAATTACACGTCACCATACGTGCGTACATACGGCTTACCGTCTCCACGTTGTGGTGTAATTGTTATTCAATAAATTATTATTTGGATGGGTATAGTAATGATGTGTAATTCATGTAAATAATAAATATAACAAGATAATTATTCTGTATATATGATATACCATCCAATTATATATTATTTTAATATGAAAATAATGATATTGTCACTCGTACGTACGTACGGACTACCGACTCCACGAATGCGATAAGATTCATTCCCCATCGTATCCATTTAGGTCTAATTATCATTTTATGATTAATAATAGTATCTAAGGACTTGATATCATTCTGGATATGTATAATATACAACCTATCCATGACAAACATGACATAATTAACAAAACATATAAAAGAAAATGAGTAATTTAACACCCGAAACAACGATAATACTAAAATATTATTAACAAATCAATGTTAAAAGATCATATATGATATCATATTATATATATGATTCTTGTATAATTTAATAACAATTATTTAACCATGATTAAGTTGGTTAACCTACCCTTAACCAAGAAAAAGTACAAGGTAATGGTTTATTTCGCAATCTCTTCATTATCCGAGGTTGTTTATATGTAATAATCTAGTGGGATCTCCTTATCATCTACATCCATGTTTCTTAAAAATGTTTTTCAAAACATTATAAATATTATACAAAATATGGGTTAAAGTCATGTATACCCTTGTTTTACTTTTTATAAGACGTTTATAAAGTAATCTTTCTGTCATTTTCCAAACAAGGTCCTTTTTAACCTTTTCGACAGAATTATGGTAAGAATGTTTTGTTAACTTATACGACAGATGCGGCTATTTTCCACCGTTATAAAATCATTGAAGCTTACCTTAAAAGTATATATGAATATTTTCAAAATAAGTGTTTTCTTTTATAATTACGTGACTTTTAAATTAATTCAAAATAAAGAGATATTTCTCTCAAACAGTTTTCATTTCATCTATGTCAACATCCTTTGATGGATTTTAAGCTTATTTGAAGTTGATTTATTATTAAAAAAACTTCCATATTGTATTGAAGGTTTTGTGATATATTTGACTGTGGATGTATTACTTTTATACCATTCATTGTCTATAGAGAATGTATTGAAATGTCGTATGCTAGTTTTAAAATGAATGTTTATGTTATGTTTAAACCTGTTCATATGAGGAATGAATAGGACTTAATATGTGATGGGTGGAGCCTGATATAGCTCCCCGATGCAACAGTAAGTCTCATGAGACAAACTAGTATCTTGGAACAAGGCCTTGAAAAAATCTAGTTTGTATTCTTGGCACGAGGACTTGTATATGTGTTTTTGATAGTTTGGCATTATGGATTCCATCATTATGAAAGTGGTTATTGATATTGCATGTGATTATTCGATTAGTAGAATATCCATGTGAATAAGTAAATGTCATTATTCCATTTTATTACTGCCATATCACGTTAAAGTTAAAGTTTAAAAGGCTTTTGTTTTAGTTATCCATTGCCTTAAATTTTTATTATTATTTATGAATGTTTCCACAGTATTGTTATCCTAGTGAGAATTTGAGCTCACCCCTTTCTATGTTTTATTTTTGCTAGGATGTGAAGAAATATTTTATGAATGACCTGTAGGGGTAGTATGAGGGGATAAGAGTGTGAACTATGGATACTATATTATTTTAGTTTTCATTTTATGATATAATGTAAACTTTATAAATGAATCTAGTTATTCCAAGGCTACTAAACTAATCGATATTTTGAGACTTGATCTTTCTTGTGATCATGCCAATGTTATGAAACAATGCACCGACTCTGGGTTACTGGGGTTGGGGGGTTACATTATCAATGCCATAAAAAAAGAAACAAGACATATGATTTTTGAATCATAAATAAAAATTCAACATTACAGAGAGCATATCACAAGCATTAGAAAAAAATTATATACAAATTATCTTGCGAAATCATTTATTTTGTATAACATCACTTTGAAGACTATAATAGTTGGAAAATAACAATAGAGAATATTGCTAAGTTCCCATTATATTGTTTCCCTAATTAATGTTCAATCCCAAAAATATCAATTCGGACATTTTCACATACAGAATTTGGTTAACACCGCATTCAAGACCAGATTAGATCACATGATTTAATATTTTTTACCAAATACTTTGTAGGTCTATATAATTATGGGACTATCCATCAATGAATAATGGACATATATATGTGTGACATTATATGAAAAAAAATATTCATTTTAACATATAATAGACAATAAAATGGAAATAAGGTTCATGGATAATTCAATATTTCATCCTAGAATACCTCAAGGAAATGAAATATATTTAATAATGGTTACATCCTCACACTATTAATTTGATGGAAAAATGAGTTTCGTAGTATCAAACATAAATAATAATCATCATAATACATCCAAATAAATAGTTATAATGGTATTACAAGACCATATCATAGGTGATGAATAAAAATTCTCAATGGATGTCCACATAATTAAAAAATACCTTCTGAATAACATTCAAACATTTACTTTCAAATAAGGAAAAGTAACTTTTAATTGTGTATAAAAAAATTTCTTTTATATTTACAATAAATATTTTTCTTCAAAATGATATTTTAAAATGTAAATTGTTATTAAAATAAAATAATTATTATATCTTTTGGAGAATTGATTCATTCATTAAATGATAGATCTACTATTTTTTAAAACCTATAGAAAAATTCACAAGTAACTCATAGGAAATGGTAAATAATAATGTCAAATATGGGTAAAATATAATTAAATAATAATTTTATAACAATATATAATACTATTGAAAATATTTTAATGTTCATGGACATAGATGAACAAGTATACTGCCAAAGGTGAAATAGAGTCATCTTTAAAAAAAATTAAAAAATATTAAATACCAAATAGTGTAAAATGTTATAAAAAAGTAAATATTATATTAATATAATATAGATTAATAATACATGTTATTTGAAGAATAAAATCCATATAATTTTTATTTATTGAAAATTTTCATTAATAATCCAGGAAAAAATCGATTTTGAAATATAATATCATTCCCAATATGGTATCTTTTAAATCAAAACACCTTGGATAAAATAAAATGATTTTTTTGATTAAATAACTTGAATTAATAAGGATTCAAGATATACTACATCATTTTGGTGTTATATACACATCATAAATATATGTAGGTGTGTTACAAAAAACAAGTAGAAAATCATTATTGAGAGAATGAACCATTACATTTTGTCCAAATTTCGTCATATGTTCTCTTAATAACCATTATAATAAATATAGTTTTAATATTCATATATAAAATATACATATTAATATATATATTACTATATATGATTCAACTATAATTGAAATTTTCATTACATAAAAAATTATTCATTAATAAACATATTTTAGGTGAAAGTAACTCCTTTTCCATGAAAGATTTTGTTTGGTGGATCTAGTCCTTATTGTTTGATCATGAGTTCATCATATCATGAATCCCTATGATAACATAATTTTCATACTTATTCAATATATAAAATTTTATGACCATCCATATGTGGCGGGAATGAAAAATTAATTTCTCCATATCATGTAGACAATAGTCTTTATATAAGCACAAATAATGTATCAACATTTTGATAGATAAAATAAAAGAAAATGTAAATACTAATTATGCTTTAAATATTCATTATTATATCATAAACATAAAATATTTTAATTATATATGTTTTTATGAATGAAATTGTTACTTATAAATGAAAAATTAATCACACCACTTCGTGGAGGAGCTATTCCACATATAAGCACAAGCGATGTTATCATTTTACGAAGTATGTGAATAAGATATAAAATGGATATACATTATAAAATATATAACTAAATTTAATAATTTTACAATGTTAAACTTTTAATATAAAATATGGTGTAATTTTTATATGAATGAAATATGATGTAGATCGATAGGAACATATACCACTTCTTCGGCTATCCTCCAATGAAATGATCCTTAAGGATTCATGGATAGAAATTTTTAGATGAAAAAAAAGATCACATGTAATTATTTTGTGAGAGTATTTTCATATAGGATGATAAACCTAATGGTATTAAGTTTTTAGGAGAATAGAAGATATGAGGTTCCCTTTTATAAGTGTTGGTAGTGGCACAGTCATAATTATATTGAATATTAAAATATAATTAATTAACAGTCATTTAATTTTGACTCTAATTTTTCTCAAGTTAGAACATATGAATATATGGGACCAAATATGTTACTATAAGAAAAATTGAAACATGATTCTATTTGATTTTATTACTTATGTCTTCATTTCCCTTGATTAATCCTTTTAACCATTATTGTATTAATGAATTTTTACCTCCATTATTTTTCATAATGATTATAATATAAATTGTCCTCATTAATAAATTCATAAATTAAGATCAAAAATATGGAAACCAATTTAATAGAGAAAAATTATATTTTTGAAATAAATTAATTTTGATATATGTTCACAAAATTAAATAACAAATATATTTCACTAAATGAAAATTTAAGAAAAAAATAAATTTAATCCAGTTTGTTTCTAATAAATAAAATATTTAGATGAATGATAAAATAATTTATTAAATTAGAAATATATAAATTTAATTATATTAATTAATAAAAATTTATTAATTTAATTTATTAAGATAAATAAACATTATGAAAATAAAAATAGTATTTATAAAAATATACCACTCTACGTTAAAATACATTTATTTTCGTTTCTAACAAGTTGATAATCAATTAATTAATATTATAATGTGTATAAAATAGTTATTAATAATTTATTTATTCCTATTCATAACCACCACTCTAAAAGCTACATGATAAATATCACATTTCACAGTCACATTTAAATAGTATAATGGTTTTTGTATAAACTTATTGTGGCATATAATGAAACTAGTCGACGAATCAAATTATGGATAATAATATAATGAAAAAAAAATCAATTATGTTTCACCTAAATTATAATAATTGTACCACAAAATATAACTTCTTTATGAACCACTAAGGATATTTATTACAATCACATCATCAAGTGAGTAGAAATATTCTTTAAATTTAATGATTCACCGTGACACTTTGATTTGGTGGATGTATTGTTCTCCATCACATTAATTTTTTGATCTAGGAAAACCACTATTTGTCACTAAAAATATAGATCATTATACAGTGGTATTACCACTTTTATCATCACATTTGACGGTTCATGTGTGTAATTTTTCTAGTGGGAAAGATGGAACACAACATGTACTTAAGAGTGATTCTGTGATATCACCATGTAATAAGATTACTTCGTAACATAATGAGGAATTTTTTAGGAACATTTATATATAGGTATCATATTTATCTTCTTTCTAATTATCAAAAAATCGTCAATGTATATATTTAAATGAATAGAATATAGCTAACATCTAACTCTAAATCACACAAATTATTGTTATCAAAAATTTTCAATCGAATATGATTTTCCCTAATATGACGCTAAATGGATATGAAATTCACTCTAAATTCCTAAAATATATTAGGTACAAATTAATTTCATCATCAAACATCATAACAATACTTTGGACATCCTTACTTTATGCCATATATGGATTCATACTGAAATGTTTGAATTATTAAGTGAAATTTATTTTTTGCATGAAAACATTACTGATGATAGGTGTTCATCCCAACCAACACTAAAATCCATATACTATAAAAACAACATATATTATAGATTATTAATGACAGTCTAAAATTAACTATAATACCACTAGTTTTACTGATTTTTTTCAAATAAATTTTATTCTGTTGATATCTTGTAATACATGAAACTCTATGATTATACAAACAATGATATACTATTAGAATATTATTATTTTAGGTGAAATTAATAACCTAGGAATTAAAATGCAATTTATGAATAGTATTTTATAAATTATGTAAATTATATGGTATGAATGTATAAAATAATTATATTTGTTATTAATTGACTAGGTCTAAAAATAAAATTCATTTTAATGTTAGGGAGTTTTTTTCTTAAAAAATGATTTTATCAGTCCATTTAATTTTTATCATAAATAATTAAATTAATCACTAATGGTGAATGTTAAAATTTATAATTTATATATTATAAAATAGTTTGTATTAATTTTTTTTTATTTTTTCTAATCATGATATAACAATTAATCCTATTTTAAATTTAAATACAATATTTTTTGAAAATGTAATTCTTAAACATATATTTTTTAAAAACACATTATCGTTATTTTAGAAAATTTAATTTATAAAATGAAAATAATTTTGGGAATTATGCATTAATAATTATCTTGGAGTATATTTTTTAAATTTTATGAAAGAATAATTTGTTGATAAATAGTGAATATTAATGTTTTTTAATAAAAACTACCTTTTCATTTAATGAATTTACAATGTATCATCTTGTTAAAAAAATATAGTAAATTTAAGTAAATTATATTATTAATAATCCAATTTATTTCATTGTAATAAATTTAATATTGAATTTAGAAATTTAAAATTTTAAAACTTATAAAATTTTTTTATTGGAGAATATATTTTCATCACATTTGAAGGTTTTATTTTAAAATAATATAAACCAATCCTATGAAATAAATTCATTAAAATAGATTCCACATTATGAATAATAAAAATTAATATTATATAATAATATGTAATTACATTTTTTTCAGAATGAATAGTTAAAATTATAAAAAATTACAGCCATAGTTATGTTTAAAACTGGTTTACCAGGGGTTAAACTAAAATGATACACATTATAATGAGAACACATATTTTCAAATTACTATTATATAATTTTTTTACCATATAATTTAAAATTTTCAATAATAAACAAATATAGATCATCGTGGTGTTTGTAAACTGTGGTTATATTATTTTTATATTAAAAAACTCCATGTGTGGCATCCCCCCATTTATAAAATAAAATCCATTCTTCTTTTATATTCACAAATACAATGAATTTTTTCCATGAAAAACCAGACAATATTCCCTTCAATTATCCCTATACACTTCAAAAATTTCATATTATTATTATTAAACCCTCTAATGAAGCATTTTTTGGAAAACCAAAAGAGGTTGTCTGAAGAAGAGGTATCATTTGTAAATAATAATTTTTGTTTTATATTTTATTTCACAACCAGAAAATATTATTTAACTATTATTATATAAAACATCAATATCTAACATATAATAAAAATTTATTATTTTATTTTCAAAATCTATATGCATCATTTCTTTCATAAAATGA
This sequence comes from Viscum album, assembly GCA_963277665.1. Lineage (NCBI taxonomy): Eukaryota > Viridiplantae > Streptophyta > Magnoliopsida > Santalales > Viscaceae > Viscum > Viscum album. The sequence continues at coordinate 92,833,482 of OY728132.1, read as the reverse complement.
CAAATTAATTCATCGATTATGTGTCTGGCGAACTACCACCTCATAAACTGATGTAATCCCTTTTCTATCATCATCTATCATGGATGGAAAAAATTATGTATTTAAAGTCGATATTTAAGATTTATTAAGTAATTATACTTATATAAATATAATATCACATCTACCATATTACCATAAAATCCATTGAAAAATGATGACATCACCCATGTGTATTTATGTACTACATCCTTTATAAAGTGATGCGATACATTTATTATTTTATTATGGCATGGATGTTAATATAGATAGATTAAATGAATATATTGAATAAATATTATGTGAATTTTTTTTAAATGTGATTTTTAATTTACCTTCTTTTTATTACATCATTTGAAAAATGAAAATATTGTTCATGCGTCCTTACGGCCTACCATATCCATGAATGGTTTAATTCATTTTTTATCACTAATTATTATTTATAATAATAAATAATTATATAATTCATTTATATGATATTTATACGATTCATAAAATTATGGATATGTTGTATCTTTCACAAACCATTTTGGACCAATCATGAAACCGTCATCCGAGTAGGCCCACGATAGGATTGAGAGGCTTTATTGATCCATATAAATAGTAAACTAGTTTCAGTAATCATATATATATAATTGGGAATGGTTTATCCATAACAAAATTAAAATTAAATAAATAAAAACAAAACAAATAAGACAGAACTAGTATAGAAAAATAAATAAATGTGTTCATACCTCCAATTGAACAGAAGAGTCACATCCAACCAATGAAGAAACATCACTCCAGGGAGACTGAGAATGAGCATGAAGTTGTACCAGAATCCAGAAACAAAGATAGCATTATAGGCTTCAGTATTAAAAATTATTACACATTCCTGAGTAAACTAATCCATATGTGTTACATTTAAAAATAAAACGATGTCATTCTAGTTTGAACATTGGGCAAATAAAAGTAGGTGTTTCTACTATTTTAAAGAGAACAAGTAACAATCTTCCAATTTAGAAAAATTTATATTCTATTATATATATTCAAAACATTTTTAGGGAATGAATTATATTTCCTAAAAGTAAATATAAAGTAAAATCCAATTTAAATAGATGTTTCAGTTTGGTAAAAAATAATAATTTATTTTTTTAATGATAGATTAAAAGTAGAGGAAATTTAATATAGTCTCATTCTAGAATAATTCAATAAAAATGTTAAAGAGAGAATGAACAAAGGGAAATACCTATTTTTCTAGGTTTAGCAGGGACCTGTGATCCTTACACTCTTATCAATCATCAAAAGAAAAAATGATTCGTCTACTGTTCAAGTAATCCAATCCCCAATATAAAATATTAATATACCATTCAAGCTTAATCCTTCAATTGAGGTTTGGCCACATCACTGTTGGTTAGCCTTGAATACAAGACCCAATATTCCCAATGTGGGAACATTGAATACCATGTTCCATGATAAAAGGGATATGATTTTTTATCAGTATATATTATTCATATATATCATCTTTTATACCCAAAACCCATCTAGGATCTCACCCCCAATTTCCCTCCTTTAGAACACCCCCTTTACATGTCACCAAAACCTAGTGCTAGACTTTTTTACATTGCAATTATTAAAAATGAAAAAAATTTCACACAAACCCCATTCAAAATCTATAGAAGAAATTCCTTAAGCGGTGATTTCAATTTTATTGAAAACTATTTAATGCCCCAAAATGGCCTTGTCATATTATTAATGTTTATATTGTTATAAAATGAAGTTTAAAATGTTTATAATATAAATAACCATGTAGAATATTTGGTAAATGATTTAATAAATAAAAAACCTTTTCCAAAAAGGAAAAAATAATTTTACATAGAATCAGTTTTTTAAAAAATAATAATAATTCACTTTTAAAATAATCTACCATTCTAACAATTCAAATTAATGTATTCGGAAATTCTACCTCAAAAAATTCTTTCTTTAACTAAGACAACATGTGACCACCATTTTAGGCATACACACATATGCATATATACATACATAAATATACCCTTTGTTATAATTTAGGTATTCCAATCACCATGATTTAATATTTACAGAGAGAATATATATATATACACCTTACCCATGTATATGTGTGTAGGTCACTCTCCAGAACAGTGGCCCAAAACAAATAAGGGAAAAATTTCATAACCACAAAAATTAAAAAAAACTCAAAATTTATTTATTCCAAAGATAAAACATGACGGAATGTATTCCCAAAAAAAATTAAATATAACTTTCTACAACCACATCTAGAGTAATCCATAATCAAACCACACAATCCATATAAAAAATAACCATGAATAAAAATATCAATAATCAGTTTATATCTCTGGTGAATCTTGTGCATTACAAGGTTGAGAATGGAAATCCAATAATTAGAAAAGGATGAAAGAGTAGGAGTGGATATGGAATATGCATGATGAGATCATACCAATAATTAAGAGGGATACAACATTAAAATAGAGGAGGGTAGCTCACAACATATAAGTGGGGGCATTGGCCATGGGGGGTATCGTGACATATAAGAGAATGGGTAGGTGGTCATGAAACCTAAGGATAAAAAAGTGGGAAATAATTGAATAATAATATTGTTAATAATGATAGTAAAATTTTGAATAATAATAATGACATTATTTCCTTTTTTTGTAACTTGTATGCAGACAAGGTTAGGCCACGTGGTCTTCCAGACCATGTATCAACCATATGTAACCTTTGTCTGAGAATTAAAATAGGAAACATGGTTTTTGGGTCCATGTACATGGTATTTCAACTAAATATACGACCTGGATAGAACCACAGTCTAGGATTCTTGGTTTTCCCTAGGCAGGCATATAGTTTCTTATATGCATGATCCAACCATGCAACTTCTTTTGTCCACAAAAAATTATTAATTTTCTGAAAAATTATAAATCAATTTATTAAAGGTATGAAAAAATTTAACAATGAAGAATTCTTGGGTTGGGGTATGATAATTCTCCCCATAATTAACACAATATTTCACAATAAATTAATAATGGACAAGACTAACCAATATACAAACATGTTTATAAAAAAAGTTGAACCTCGACCTCCAGAAGACCATGAAGTGAAAAACCACTTTCCACCCAAAATATATAACTAAAATATCCATTATTATGGGAAAACCATACTCAATGAACTATATAAAAATCTCAAGAATTATATGATTAGACAATGGACTCAAATCAATAAATATATGCACCACAATAAGAAAACATCTTTTCCAAACACCCCTCAACCTGGACACATAGACCCCTATCATAGAAATCATGAAATAAATTCATAATAGTATATTCAGGATCAGTATAAGTATAACTTACCTGAAGAATTAACCAAGATAACAAAGAACAACTATGTTTTATGTTGGTAAAGAAAGAAATAAATAAGTTCCCCATTGATTATACTATAAAAACCAGGTCACCATGATTTCCCTATATGGCCCCCTTGACCATATTTGGACATAAGTATATTACAAATTTCTCATGCCTAAACAACCATAATATCATGAAAACCCCTCCAACACTGGGGTGAACTATTATTGGGAAAAATCCCTCAAGGTGTTCCCTTAGGGTATTTTGGGTGTGTTTGTGTTGGTTAAGAAAGCTAGATGACGAAAATGAGAATGGTTGGTGGTTTTTGAAGATAGGTTTTTAAGGTTGTGTAGTTTTCTAGTGTTTTCCAAAATTTTGAGCCTCAAAACTGGGAATTTGTGTGAATCATGGAAACGAAATTGGAAAAGGAAGTGGATTGAGGTTCCTGAGACATGGATCGTGGACCATATCCAGGAATTGTACGAAATTACGTACCAGGTAGCAGGAATGGTTTGTAGATGTAGTTAAGGAAACCAAAAATTGTTCGCAGGGGATAGAGATAAAGTACATTGGGTACGTTCGTGAAACCAAACATGGTTCACGGTGGAAGGAGAAGAGGTACACTGATGGATTTTCGTTGGCGGAGGTAATCAACCACATAAGAGAAATGGAGGTATATAGAGCACATAGGATTCCCTCACGGGGGAAACATGAGGTTTGCAGTAGCATGAGTATCAATAAGAAGTGGATTGATGATTCTGTAAATCTTGGTTTAACAGATTTATTTGATATCATTTCCAATATAAAAATCACTAACCCTAATGATTACTATGGAGATTGAACATTATTATAGAATAAATTTTTCTTTTTAGTTCAGAAAAGTATGAATGTTGTTTGTGCTGAAAGTGATTGTGGAGATTCCTAACTAGAATAGGAAGTCTGATATTCAATGGATGAAGCCCTGTATGCAGAAATAATTGACTCGGTAGGTAGAGGTAGAATCTTCGGTACGCGAGAGGAGAATTTTTAAAGTTGTACACGGAGGGGGGTCTCTAGTATGTGGAAGTGATTGCAGTCTGTGAACAATGAACAATTCGCACACTGGAGGGGCTTCGAAACGTAGGTTCACATAATCGATACGCATCAGACGTACTCAATCACGAAGTCGAAGACAATACAAAGACGAAGGGAATTTTTTTGGAAGCAACAATGGTACGTGAAGAAGATGTCATGCATACCAAACATCGTACAAATTCTGTTGTAGAAGGATGTGGTTTGTTGTTTGCTCAAGGAATCTTCAAAAGGCTTCAATTCAGTTTTCAAAAGTATTTTCCAGTACACAACAGTACATGGGTAGGTGGAATTCATCTACGGGTGAAAGCAGAACTTCAATAGATCATATAACAATAGTTGAGGATGCAATACATCATGAAAATTAAGAGACCTACATGTCTATATACTATGAGTGGATTCATTTCCATGTGTAGTGAGCGAAGAAAGAGGAAGAAAGTGACCCTTTCCACTGGCAGTGATCTAGGGAAAGAGGCATAGGGAGTGACCATTTGTAATCTAGTGTGTAGACCCCAAACCTTGTAAAGAAAATGATAATGGGCATAGAAGATCTAGCCTAAACATTGTACTCATTATAAGCTGTGAGCATTTGGGAATTTGGCACATCAGCACATTGTCATTGTATACTCTTGGGATGTAGCCCAGTGACCGTGAACAAAGTAAAATCATTGTTTCTTGTGGCTTACTTCATAAGTGTTTTTATATAATTATGGTATGATGAGAGAATTAAGTTTTTTCTAATAGAGAAACAAGAACCAAAACTGATAAAGTTTAAATCTACCATACCATGAGTAACACCCCCCACCCCTCAGGTTATTTGATCTAGTGGACTGAATAACTCATAACATCATAAACCATACAAGACCAAATTTACAAAAGATACCAGTATGAACCATAGTGTGTATCCCTGTTTCTAGGAAACACGCTTGAAATGAAGTTTCAAAATGGTGAATTATCAATGGTCTACATTCAATCAAAAAATTTACACAATCAAGGAAACATAATTTAGGCTCTCAAATATATCAAAATTTTTAATTCGCCATGTTAGAGTATGTACAATCATGCTCACACAAATCATACAATATTATATAAGATGGGAAAATATTCATGATTTCACAATACTGATGCACTAAACCATAAACTGAAATAAAAAGAGCCAAAAAATATCTCCCAATATTTTTTTTCCAAAATTATAAGGCATCACTAGGATAAACATATATAGTTTCCACTCTAATTTTTGATGAAATAAGAAGGTTAAAATCAACCACATACAAAATCTTCTTACATCAAAAAAAATCATTTTTTTGAGGTCTATGTATGGATCACTTATGTCATGATGCAAATGCTACCCCACAGGCAAGAGCATGGAATAATCGAATCAATCTTCCTATTTCTATATTGAATCATACAGAACAAAATTTTAGTGACACAAAACGAATTTTAGAATGAAAATATTCATATAATCCAACTATGAATGAGGTATTGTCCTCTATATCAATTTATTAGGGTCTAAAACCACACTAGATAATCCAAGTTTGGTAAAATGTCTTTAAGGGAACTATATCCACCATTCGATCTGGATACTAGGTAGAATCATCAATGTGAAAAACTAGAGAATTTTTTTTTTATAATTTTCATAATGAATATAAACTCCTAAACATTGAAAATATAAAATACTATATATCAACAAAAAATAATTCAAAAAATTGACCATTTCATATACTACCAAGGAAGGAAAATCAAATACAATCTGTATACTCTTTTTACTTTGATTCTTATAGTGCATAAACTATAATCAAGAACCACATAACCAACCTAATGAAAAACAAAAAAAAATCTCCTTCTCAATCAGAAGTCCATACACAAATCCACAAAAATTATTTTTTTTCACCCCTATATTGAAAATTCAATCCCAAAAAGGAAAATTCCAAACCCAAAATTGTAATATCCAATAACTACCACTTTATATGAAATTGAAATCCCCATTTCTTGAAAAAAAATTCACAAAAAATAACAAGGATTACAAACAAAACACTTTCAATTAATATTTTGTGAATCCTCAAACATTTATATTACATTAAGTTATCATAAGAACCAATACATAAATATAAATAATCATCCATTCCACACACACATTCATCAATATATTTTAATGTTCGTTGTAATAATAAGTATTAAATAAGAATGAAAAATACAATTCAAAATATTCTTTAAAATACCCTAACCATCTTTCAATGCCACAATTTTTTATAAAAAATTTATTTCGATTCCCAATTCAATATCAAATAAATTTTTTCATAAAAAAATATTTAATATCCAAATTAATTTCAATTATAATTTTTAAAAATACTTATAAAAACATTCTAAAACCTAAAAATTATAAAAATGAAATTCATTTTAACAAAAACCATTTTCATTGTCAAAGTAACCATGTTTGAAATTCTGGAAATCTGTGGATAAATTTCAAAAACGCAACAAAAAAATACCATGAAAAAATAAGATAATCCAAATTACTCAATGAATCAAAATATAAAAAACTAAAAATAAAAACTATTAAATATATCATGACAACATATATTGGTTTGTTGGGAACAAAATGGGTGAGCACATTACAGGTCGTCAGTTGGAGTTTCATAATATTTTCATTGATTTATATGCTATATATAGAAACCACACACCCCGTTTAATTCATAAAAATCAACCAATTTCATCCTTATAGTTTCTCAAAAAAATCAAAAAATTTTGAAATCTAACAGGAAACTGTATCCAAAACCAAAACATTGAAAAAATAAAAATACCATCGATACTTTTTTTGTGGAAAACCATATTGAACCACCCATGGAAATTCAAGGGTCATTCCAAATTGTGGGTGATCAACCACACACCTAATACTAAACACCTGACTACCAAATTTACTTGCCCTATACTACCATAAGTTATAACATAACATTGGATAAACCTGGATCTTATATATATATTCAATGAACCAACTTGGGTAAACCCCAAAACATCAACCAATCCAGCCCATGACAAGGCCCCAAAGGCCATACTGAACCTCTAGGTCTAGAAACCATTGTTTATTATCATACATACCTAACTGGGAATGGATAATATCAATGAAAAGTAAATTAAATAAGTAAAAATAGAACAAATTATACTAAAATTATAGTGGAAAAAATATAACTGGGAGTAACTCTATGTGACCTCACGCGTCTACTCGAACCAATGAATTATAATCACTCTATGTTTATCGAGACAGAGCTGTAGAAAAATTATATTCAAAAAAAAAATTATATAGGTTTATTCATGTGGCTTAAATCATGATATTCACTTCAAAATAAACTTCAACCAATAAATTACATTTAAAAAAAATTATTTCTAGGTAAATAGTAGTAAATATAAATATTGGTTTTCTACTATATTAATGGGAATGAGTAAGAAGCATCCATTTTATGAAAAATAATTTTCTATTATATTTTTATACTTAATTTCTAGGCCTGAAATAACATTAAAAAAATTCATTATAAAACATTACCTATGAAAAATAGGTATTTTAATTTTGGAAAAATAAATAAGAAATTCTATAAAGAAACTAAAAAAATATAGGAAACCAAAGAAAATTGAATTTTGGAATGGTACAATGAAAACACATATTAAAAGAGTGTGGGAACAATGGTCGTCCCATATATAGCTAGGGTTAGTGGGGACATAGTATCCTCACACACTAAGTAATCAACTAAGGAAACATTTTTTTGTACATTTATTGATCCAAACCATCCTTATCATCAATAGTATAGTTAGTGTTGGAGGGATATCCTGCTAGGTATATCGAGACACATCCTTGTTGGCTCATATAGTGTACTAGTCTTAGTCGGACCACCTAGGTACCCTATATTCCCATGTTCCATTCTCAAATGGAGGTGTGTTTTTATTGATTAATAATATAAATACATATGATATTATTTACCAAATACCCATCAAACATATCACCCATAATCTTCCCAGTTATGTTCATCCCCATTCGAAGTCACATTAACCAATAATTAACAATTTTAATAATAACATATCTGAAATCACCATTTATTACAGACACCGCATTTCCAAATCCCTGGAGGGAAAAAATTAATATTGGTTTCTCATTTAATTTAAAAAATAATTTAATGTCTTAGATGTTCCATATTACCATATAAAATCAAATTTCATTTTTAAACAAGGTTATAAATAATAATTAATATGAAACAACCCATGTTGATGCTTATGTAATCCTTGTATACAAAAATAAATATTCAAAATAGGAAAAGTAATTTTCCATATTATACTTCAATCACATAATAATAATAATACAATATCAAAATTATCAATAAACCAAATAATTAAAATTAAAGGCTCATGAATATGTAACCTACCTCAAAACTCACCACCTTTGATGAATACCACCCAAAATCACTCTTTTACACCAACATGAACATGTATGTATATATATATATATGGGTGTGTGTTTACCTCGAACTATAATGTAGATATTACCCTCTGTATTACTGATTATTTATAAAGATTATATGTTTATATATAATCCTAATCCATGCATATGTTTTTGGGTCACACTCATGAATGGTGTTCCAAAACATAGTACATAAAAATATTGACCACTAAAAAATTACAGAACCCCTTAATAAAATTGTGCTAAAGAGAAAGTATGTAATAAAACTCACCGATTATCGATTGAGAACACAATTCGAACAACCAAATGTGGAACAAGTATTAATCATACTTCATGAGCACCAAAACCGTGAAGTGATAATAAAAATACCCAGTATTCTATTTTTGCTCGAGTGGATCAAGTTAATCCCAAGGGATGTGAATGATGATGGGAATTAATTAAAATAATAAGGTTTATGAGTGGATAAAGAACACACAAAAGGATATAACAACAAAAAATAGGAGGAAATAATCCAAAAATTGATTGAGGATGGGTGGTCATGGCTTGAGAGGGGGTCTCTGGTCATGGGGTGTCACAAGACAGTTAAAATAAATGGGGAGGGATTTATGTGACCATAAGAAAAAAGGGTTGAACGATATAATAATTATAATAATAATAATAATATTTTTAATAATAATAATATTAATAACAATATCTTTATTTCTTTTTTGAAAAATGTTGCATGCCACATGATTCGGCGACATGAACTACAAGACCATGTGCCAACCATGTGTAACCTATTTCGAAGAAGGATGATAGGAATGAGGTATTCTATATCAAGGATAATGGTTTTTTTGGAAAACATAGAATCATAAAAAAAATGGTTGGGTCACATGGTTTGTTAAGCTGGTGAAAATTTCCTTCTAACCAGTCCCTACCATCAGCTTCCTCTACCCTACCATAATTCATATTTCTTACTGAAAACATCATCGAAATAAAAATAATATATGTAGGAAAAAACATAATAGAAATAATTAAGAACATTATTATTACGTTTTTATAGTTACAATAGTGAATTTATATTGGCTAAAAATACATAACCAAAAAAACATGAAAAAATTGTTATCGCCCATACCATCATTTTTAATAAATAATTTTTGATAAATGGATGAAAATGGAATGAAAATAATTCTGTATTTTATGATTTATATGATTATTCATTTTTAATAGATTTATAATAAACTAATAATTACTATAAATAATGTTCAAATATATATAATGATATTTTATCCTTTATGTAAGAGATTTAAATATTAATTTTATTCCCATGGGACACATTCCACATTCACCACATATTCCTTTTCTGTTTTTTATATACTAAAGATTAATGTGTTTTATTATCCTAATCATTTAAATAATTTTATATTCATGTATATCCATATTTTATTCTTACATGTGTCTTATGATAAAAAAGATTCCAATGTTTTAAGGGGTTTATGTTATAATCTCATTGTTTAACGAGATTGTTCATTATTAATTATTTGAGGAGGAATTCATATGTTCTATCTATCATGAAATTGATTAATTTTATTATGATATGAAAATTTACAAAAATTTAAATTTTCATTTCATTTTACACTATTTATTTAATCATCATACAAAGATCATGTTTTTAAAGAATATCGACCTTATTTATCTCTTTAGAAAAAAAATAATTTTTCATTAATTTATATGTTTTCTAAAAATATTATCAATAATATTCTTAAAACTACTATATGATTTCATACATTCTTTTACTCCTATTATTTAATTTTTTAAAAATGGTTCAAAATAAATCTATTATAAAATTTATGAATCATGTTACATTTCAAATTTATCAAAAACTGTGAAAGGAATATTTTCATTAACAGATACATTGGGAATAGAAAATATGGTCATCCTAGCTAATCAAGGATTTAATGATTAATTTTTAATTTTACTATTTTATTTTAAATAAAATGACTTCTTAATATTATATAAATATATTATGTTAAATAGTAAATTTTATAATGGAATGGATATTTTTACGAGCAATGAATTATTGATATGTTTATGGTATTTATATTAATTAACATCTGCAACCTCATAAATAGATTATGATTTTTAAGAGATGATCTAATGCGGCCATATCTATCCATTCTATAGAAGGATTAAAATTAAGATTGTTATAGTTTTATGAAAACCCTTCCATTTTTATGGGTTATACTATAATTATTTATTCAAATAATTATGGAACACATTTAATTTGAATGGGGTGTTATTAGATGAAATGATTATGAATCGCATTTAATTGTCATATTTTATGATATGATGAATGTTTTATGTTCTTTTTGAAAACATATGTGTGTATTTCCTTGTTTAATCTGTAATACCATAGTTATATAACATTCATTTCATTGGGGAACGATTGACATCTCATGAGAAAAACATGACTACAACAGGGAGTGAACCCATTTTTGAATGTGACTACATCAACTATGATAATATTGGGAGAGAACCATGACTTATATGATGGTTTTCTTGGTAATAAATTTCCACTATGATAGTCTTTTTAGTAATCAATGAGTAATAGTAAAATAAGTTTATGAGATTATGTATATTAAAAAATCTATGTCATATACGAATGTTATGCTCTTATGGTTCATGATCCTAGATTTGATTATGATTCATGTCTTATGAACTTCAAATCATTATTTAATGAATCTCTATTAGGATCTTTGATATGCATGACATGGTTTCAAAATGTTAATATGATGTTCACAAACCATTATTATCATCTTATGTTAATGGGATCATTGAAATATCCCTTATTTACCATTACTAAGCATTTAAGCTCCCCCTTTCAAATATTTAATTTTCACATGATATGAAAAAATGTATTAAGTATTATATATCTAATATGGGTTCCAATTATTTATATAAAATTTGTGGATGATGTGGTAGTCATATAAACATGTTATTTGTGTTTCTATGTGTCAAAATATACTTGTCCTATATGGTTTTGGTGTAGATAAATATGTTATTTAATGAATATTCATATAATAATACATGATATATATCTTTGAAAATTTTGAGTTGTTATTGTTTTTATTAGCTAAATGTTAAGTTAATCATTAAAAAATGTTTTTAGAAAATATTAGTGATAACCATTAGAATATGTATATGTATTTTAAAATATCATTGAATTTTGGTGAAATGTTGATAGAGTGGTTTCTAAGAAATTTCAACCAATTATAGACTATATGAGTTGTTGTGGGTTTGGAATAGTTATACCTATGTGTAATAACATTGAAAATTAATCATTGATATTTGAATCGATCATATGTAGGTTCATAGAAATGGGTCCTGTTGCACACTTGGTTTAACATTCCTCTAGGATATTTGTTTTTGAAATTTAAAAGTTCATTAAAACCCATCGTGAAGGATTTTAATTTTTTATTACCATGAGGGAACAATTATAAACATAATATGTCATAAGTCAAATATAATGTGTCATGATAGAGAAATACATTAAATAAAATTTCATGAAAATGTGAATTCTCGATATTAATATTATTTCTAAAAATATAAATTTTAGATTGAGTAAATTGTTTGAACTCATTGATATCATATTAATTCAATATGATATTGATAATTAAATCATTATACACCTATGATACCAAATGTTTTGCGTGATAATTTTCTCCTTATTTACCTTCCAATATTAGCATAAAGTAAAAACCATATTATTATATATATGGAAATTATTGTTTCCCTTGAATTAAATAAATCTTATCTAATAAAAACCATGTGATTTTTGTGTAACCACAATCTCCCTTTTCACTCAGACATCAAAAGTAAGGATTTCTTCAGATACTAATGTTCATTGAAGTTAACATCAATAAGAGATTTTTTTTCTAATATAATAAATAATTGATCAAACATACAATCATTTCATAGGATAATACTAGAATCATGGATCACATGACTTGAAAATGTTTCTTCATAATTACCAATGAATTCATGATCGTAATTTAAGATCAAGTAATTACTTATCAATTCTAATTTCAATTTTATGGGGAAATTACATATTGAAAAAAGTATCTTAATTAAGTCTATTTGTGGATTCAATTTTGAAATGTATCATAATATTTTTTATAAGGTTCCACCATTGATATACTTTACCATCAAAAATGACACACTACCAAAATGGAATTTTCATGTCCCAAAAACTAGATAATGGAAAAATATTCACAATTGTGAATATTTTTCCATTATCTAGTTTTTGGGACATGAAAATTCCATTTTGGTAGTGTGTCATTTTTGATGGTAAAGTATATCAATGGTGGAACCTTATAAAAAATATTATGATACATTTCAAAATTGAATCCACAAATAGACTTAATTAAGATACTTTTTTCAATATGTAATTTCCCCATAAAATTGAAATTAGAATTGATAAGTAATTACTTGATCTTAAATTACGATCATGAATTCATTGGTAATTATGAAGAAACATTTTCAAGTCATGTGATCCATGATTCTAGTATTATCCTATGAAATGATTGTATGTTTGATCAATTATTTATTATATTAGAAAAAAAATCTCTTATTGATGTTAACTTCAATGAACATTAGTATCTGAAGAAATCCTTACTTTTGATGTCTGAGTGAAAATGGAGATTGTGGTTACACAAAAATCACATGGTTTTTATTAGATAAGATTTATTTAATTTAAGGGAAACAATAATTTCCATATATATAATAATATGGGTTTTACTTTATGCTAATATTGGAAGGTAAACAAGGAGAAAATTGTTTTAATTGGACAATTAATTGTTTTACGTGTTTAAAATATGTCCATTGGGAAGGAAAATACAAACATGAAAGGAATAATTAGCTACTAATTATAATAGAAAGAGGGTACCACATAATGAAACACCCAGACAAAAGTGTTTAAAATCTGTAGAGTTCAATTAATATGCAAAATAGTAATCAAATATGATGGTTAATGTAGATGATCAACATCAGAAACATATTAATCTAATGGAGAAAGGTAAATCTAATGAGGTATTTGTTTCCAATGAGGGGTATGATAATGAAATGGTAAAATAATATTTTAACATCTACACTAGTTTGGAAAATGTCTTATTTGACTCCATAAAAATGCACCCAATTATATTTGATAAATGTGTATGGGTCCCATGGTTCCACAACAATGGTTACATGTTGAATTAGCAGTGAAAACCACAAATGAAATGATGATTTATTCTCATGTTAATAATTCTTCTCAAAAGGATGTCTTTGGGAATCTAATTATATCAATTATTTTCATTCTCCCTCTAGTGTAATTTTTTTTCATCATAGTAATGGATTTTCTTTCATTATATTAATCCCAAATCAATTATTGAGGAAGGGAGTCACAATTGATATTTGGAACAGAACTATGATTTTCTATGGGTGTGGTTGTTAATATGAAAATATAATGCATATCAAATATATTGAATGTATTTTTATTCAATTTCAAAATTGGTTTTTTTCATATATAGTTTGAGATAAACTCATATTTTATGATATTCATTTTTGGCTAATTTTTATGCCTTTATATGTAGAGATCCCTAGTCTTCAATTGAATCCTGACATTGAGTATTCAATATAAAACATACATTCGGAGACACATATTTAAAAAATATATATAACCACCCCAATTAAGGTGTAGTAATTATAAAAGAAACTATAGGTGAATATGGAATAGATAGTTTTTCGGCAAAGTGTATTACATTAGGGGTCATGCGTTCATTTTATTGTGAACGAAGAAGAATCAAGTTGAATCTGTAATTATTATCAGGTACTAAAAAATATCATAACCAATAACATGTATCCTATACCGTATATTGTGACTTTTTTTTATCATCTATGTGAAGATCAATATTTTTCCAAGGTTGACAGTAATTCGGAGAATCATCAATTGAGGGTTAATAAAGAGGGTATACACACGGTGAATCTTTATTCAATTTATTTACACTATTAATATATTTTTATTCAATTGTTTATTACTAATTACCTTGATGTAATAATGTAATTAATGAATACATTCATCATGTATTACTTGATTAGTTGATGGTAGTTTTTTAGATGATGTTATTATGTGTTAACAGATTAATGATGATCATAAAGAGAACATGAGGATTGTTATAAAGACTCTATGAAAGTAGAAGTTGTTGTTCAAATGTATTATATGTGAATTTTGAATAAAAAAATTATTTTTAGTTCATATAATATCATGAGTAGTTACATCTATGGATTCATCAATGATCGATGTTATTTAATATTTTCCGAGAATTTCCATTATGAATAGGATCTATTTTTTCTTAGAATGAAGTGAAATTATCTATGTTTTTTGTAGAGTTTATCAAAACTATATTATCCCCTAAACACTTATCTCAAATTGAGACAAGTTATTTTAGTTTAATGATGTTGAAGAAAATTTCATGGAATAAATGAAATGGTTAGATATTTGAGTTATTCTTACATTACCTGATAGTGGAGAAAAATTTGTAACATATTTTGATGAAAACAATTATTGATTGGGATGAGTTCCCACATATAATGACATGGTTATAACTTATTACTCAGAGAAATTGATGTTTCATGTGGAACATTACCCAACTATTAATCTATATTATGTTTTGGTAATATTTAAAATAACTATACATATGTATTATCATTATGGAAGAGTTATATATATATATATATATTGATCAAGGGAGATTGATGTATATATTCATATAGAACAAGTCGATCATGCACCCGAGAAGATGGTCAAGCCTCATTAAAGATCCGGACTACTCAATACATTTAATCCTTGATAATAGAATATTCTTTCAGTCCAAAAGATCATTTCATATTATGTATGGAAAAGATAAAAATGATTTAATATTCCTGTATTTTTAATATATGGATCTACAAATAAATAAAAATGGGTAAAATCATATATTTCTCAAACATGTGTTTAAATATATCTCCAAGTGATGATTAAAGTGGTGTTGAAGTAGGAAAAAGCTATATAGAATATGGAAATAAATATCTCACATGTTCAAACCTGATTATGATGAAATAATAATGTTAAGGAGTTATTTATGATTTCCATGCATACCAAATTTATAGAAGGTTATATTGGATGAGTAATAATGTTCGTCATTCATTGTTCATCCTAAAAGCATGATGATGTATAGAGATTTGAAGGATTATTTCCAGTGGGACAACAAAAATATAGATATCAAATAATATTTATCTTAGTTCTTTATATGCCAATAAGTAAAAGATGAGGCATATAAGTCAAATGGGTTCTTACAACCATTAGCCATATCAATATAAAAATTTGAAACCATAACCATGGATATTTTTGTCAGACTCTCAAAAATGAATAATGTGAATAATAGTATATGGGTTGTAGTCGAGTAGAAAACTATTTCAGAATATATAATATCTATTGAACTATATTTTTTGGATAATCCTTTTATAATATACATAAGGAAGAATTATTTGTGCATGGAGTACCAGATTCAATTTTATGTGATTATGATCTAATGTTTACCTCATATATATGGAAAAGTATTTATCAATCCATTGAAATAGAGTTGAGTTTTATAACTATGTATCAACCTCTATAAAATGGTCTGTATGTGAAATAATTACCAACCCTAGAAGATACACTAAAATCTTATTTATTTTATTTCAATGAATGACGAGATCAACACCTTCCTCTACTCATTTTTTTACATGAAAGTCATTCACTTAAGCATTCAGAATGATACTCTTTATACTCTATATATAAAAGAGTGTAGAAATTAAACATTCTAGGATAATTATGTATAATAGAATATATTTTGAAAGAATCCAATTAAATAAATTTAATATAAATTTATAAACATTCAACAACACATCGAAGAATCTCGATGTTTATAGATAAGTTATGATTATAATCATTAGATTGTCCAAATTTTGAAGATGACGAGAAAGTGTTTCTATAAATTTATCCATGGAAAGGGTAATGATATTTGGCATGAAATTAAATTAATGAAATAGATATATTTACCCTTTTTAGATTCTTGAACGATGGGGGATTGCTTATAATACCTTTGAGCTTCCAACTAACCTCTCTCACATCCATGATGTGTTCCTTTTATATCTCTTGAGGATTTACATACCTAGTCCTTTTTATGTGATAATATTAGTTTTCATACTATTATATAACGATCTATACTATGAATAAAAACTAGTTAATGTCATGGATCTTATAGAAATAAATATATGAAATAGGACCACATATACATTTAATGTTATCAAGATGAATTATAATTTGGAAGAAGTTGTGTGAGAACTCAAGGATGTTATGAGGAATAAATATCAACAATTATTTACACCATAGGGAACAAATTTAATTGGAAAAATTATTTCTCATTGTGGTAGAACTTATCATACCAATTTATTCTGAAAATTTTCCAAATAATTTTAATTTATTCAATATCTTGTGTTATATGAAACATTATGTTTAAAATAACCATGATATATCACTAAAATATTATAATATTCAGGTTCCAATCATAACCTTGATATTAAATTAGAATGTGGGAATATTACTTAAAAAATTATGAAATTTATATTTTTTATACATTTATAAAATAAATAAATTTGTTATCAATTGATTGTAAATGATAATAAAATAATTTGAAATTAAACAAAATGTTTATATAAAATTATTTTTTTATACATGAATTATTATTTTTACTATTAATTTATATTAATTAATCATGGAAAATATTTATAAGTAAAAGTTTATTATATATATTATCAATTCATTAATAAATCATCAAATATTTTTTCCCTTTTTCTAAGAAAAGGATAATAATAAATCTATTTCGATGTATAAGAACTATATTATTCGAAAAAGTGGTTCTCTCATGAAATTTTTTAAATAATTGGGTAAATAATTCATAAATTTATTTTTAAAAATTAAATTCATTTATGGAATCAAAATAAAAATATAATCAAATATTGAAATTTTCTAATTTTCATAAAAAATAATTTTTCAACGAATAGGGAAAAATTTGTTTTTTATTGAAAACTGCCTATTAAATTAATGAATTTAAAAATATATATCTAATTTAAAAATGTTTTAGAAATAATGTTAATTTAATTATACTATTATTTATTCAATTTATTTCATTGGAATATATTTCTAATTTAATGGTTTTGTGAAATAATTTTATACTTAACGAATTTTTTACATTGCAAATATTTTTATTCATTGTGTTTGTGTGTTTAATTTTAAATTTAATTCTAAAAATTATATGAATATATTTTCATAAATAATATTTATAATTTTGAAAAGTAATAATTAATCTAATATATTAATATCTAATTAAATATTTTACCTAATTTATCAAAAAACAGTAAAATTCATTTGTTGCGATTATGTTTAAAACAGGTTTATCGGGGAGCTAAACTTAAATGATAAGAATAAAATGATATAAAAAAATGTAAAGTCGTTATTTTATGTTTTTATTTTTACCATATATAATTTAATGTTCTAAGATAACCTATATTTTATTCTTTTCTGCTGTATAATGCTGTATGACTTTTTATTTTCAAAAATTTCTTATGTTCCCTCCTCTGCACTCATAAAAAGATAGGCCATATCCTATAATCCTAAAACATTGAAGGAAATTTTTTTCATAATAAAAACCTAAATCCATTCATTAATTACCCACCCACTTCTTTTATGAATTATTTTTTTATTAAAGTCTCTTATGAAGGATTTTTGTGGACCGTATAGTGGTTTTCTAAAGAAGAGGCATTGTTATTAACCGAGTTTTTATGTTTCACATCATCTTACACATATTTTAAATCTTCTTAAAATCCTATTATATAATTAAAAAAGTATATAACCTCTGTTTATATGTTATACTATGAATTTTATAACCTAAATATGTATCCATTTTCATCAAATGTGAATCAAAACTGTCAATCATGTGTATAGAGGACTACCACCTCACGAACTGATGTAATTTATTTTCCATAACCACTTATCATGAATGGATATAATGATTTATTTAATGTATATATAAATATATTATGAAATATTTAAAATTATTTAATTTTAAAATTACATATCTCTTATTACCTTTAGATATACTGAAAAATGATAACTTCACTCATGCTTAACTATGTACTACTGCCTCTAAAATGTTTGGTGATATGATTTTAATATTATTTTACAATTTATGCTAATAAAAATTTATTTAATTAATATATATGAAATATATTATCTAAAAATTATATTTCAAATTTGATTTTATTTTTTACTTTCTTTCCTACCATTGAAAGATAAAAAAATCATTCACATGTACGTATGACCAACTCTCTCCTTGAATGGTGTAATTCATTTTTCTAAATATTTATTTTAAAGATTTAAGAAAATATATACATTAATTTTAAAAAAATATTCATATTATTATAAAAATTATGTATATAATTCATCTATAATCACTGTAAAGTGACTAAAATAACCCAAAAATTTATTCAGGAAAATGAATTAGGTTTCACCCAAAAAAATAATATTATTAATGAACTATTAACAAGATGTTGATAAATTGATTATATGTAATAATATATTTTATGATTTAATATATTATATTTCATCATTAAATTTACAATAAAAATATAATTATTATTATGTAAATTAAAATGTTAATAAACAATGTTAAGACTTGAAGTAAGACATTTTCATCCCACTTTTATTTCTCATTGATACATTCAATATTCACCTAATGCTTGTTTTATTTATTGAATATATTAATCATGAATTTATATTATGATCCTTATCATAATAAATATTTTATATTATTACTAATATATTTTCATTTTATTCATGACTCTTAGGATACTAAACGTATCGAAGTCGTATAGTTTTTTATGTTCAAATCTCTTTTTTTTCAAGATTGTTTGTGAATAAGGTTCTGTAGAAAAATTCTATAAACTATCTCCAAAGACACTCATAAATACCATAATAATATATTTATTTATATAAATATCATTTTTCCTTCCATTTTAATCTCTTTATGTACTCAAGAGAGTGAAAACATGTTTTTTTAACAAAATACAACTTTAATACTTTCATTAGTCTAAAATCCCTTTTCTTCCACAAAAATTCCTTAATCACCTAAAGGCCTTCAATATAAATGATTTTTAAAACTTTTACCATTTTTTAATTAATATTACCATATTATTATTTAATCCCATTTTTACCAAATATTTTCATTTATAAAAATCATTATTAATTTAATTTTCGTAATCCATTACTAATGTACTTTTGACTATTTACAATAGAAATTGAAATAGTTTTTTTGTAATATATATAGTATGAATAGAATTTCCCACCATCATGAAAGATAAATGATATAATGTTTAATTTATGATATTCCTAATTTATTTTCACTAAAAATTGTCTTTTTAATATTTGTGAAATTATTTTAAAATTTAAAATTTTTAAAAAATATAATTGGTATTTTCATCAAGTGAGTTTAATTATATTTTTATGTCATTTATAATAATTAATGTTTGAAATATCTTTTGTTTATTTTGATTTACAAGGTATATTAGATAATTATACATTCTTAAAAATTTATCATTGGGGTTTATGATAACGATGAAATGATTCTTATGAAACCAAATTCATTTTAAATAGACTATGTTACGATTGATATATGAAATGATTAAAAATCCAATTTCATTTCAATGGGTTATTATATGATGAAATTATTATAAAACCTATTTCCTTTTCAATGGTAACTATATGATTATTTTTTTTATAATAATATAGAATAAAATCTTTATTTATTCTATTATGTGATTGGTGGAGCTATAATTATATATACCCTTAATGAATTGGGTAATGATTGATATCTTCTAAAAGTAGGATTAAAATGTGAAGGGAACCCGGTTCAGTTAGGTGAATTTTACACTATGATATTCTTGGGAGTAAACCGTATCTTCTAGGATTGTTTGGGGAGTGAACACAATCTATTATTATTGAATTGTTAGTTATCCTTCACTATTAAAGAAATAATTCTAAACACTCTTTTGAATTCAATAAATATGAGTCTTATGGAATTTTTACTCTCACATTTCCAATATTTTTTTACCCCATTACAATTATTGTATTGTGAAATTGAAATATTCTATGTAATAACCAATTATTATTATCAATGATATTAAGGTAATTGTGTTCAAATTTTAATCTTAGTTTCTTGTACCCTTAGGCTCATGTTATTCTTGTTTGATCATTTCTATCTCCCTTGTTTACCCTTAGTCTGCATATCAGCTCACCCTTTAATATGATTGCATTCTCGAGGTAATTAATAAAGGTTTGAAGTATGATATATGTAAGAAATGTTGTACTTCTAAAAAATTTATTGTGATATTTTGTATTTCACTTATGAAACTGTTGTTTTTTATCAGTATTTCCAAAATTACTAGACATATATGACTCCTGTGGGGATATTTATGTAATGTAATTATAATATATCTATTAAGATGAGATATCTATATATGAAAATTGTTGTTCACTATAATAACCATTAATATGTGTATGATATACATTAAAAAATTCCCCTATTTACCACTAAGGTGGTATACATTTATATAATAACCCCCCATATGAGGATTATTGAATAATTATCCACAAAAATGATGTAAACCTAAAATAAAAATAAAATACAATATAATGCAATAATCCATGAAACATTACCACTATATTAACCTATAAACTAGAAATCAATTCATGGGATACATATTATCTTACTTTAGATAAATGTGTTTACTTTATAAGGTGATCATCTACAACCAAAACAACAACATCACAGTTAGATAATTTATAGAATCTGAAAATGAAATCAATGCTTATATTTATGAATTTACATTCTAGTATGCATAATGGATATAAAAAAACTTTTATTAAGTATTATTATCTTAATTTGATGCTATAATAGCTACCAGGATGCATACTACTCAATATAAAATTACATGTTTTCACAGTAGAAATATTTTTTGATATCTCAATGGATATTAATAAATCACATATGAATATAGAATGATTAATAATGATATTCATTCAACTATTCCATGGTAAATTATTTTTACGGGTCACATACTCATATCTTGAAACATATCATTCTATAAGTTACGGTTGAACAAAATAATAATCCACATCATCATATGCAATTCCTCATTCTCAACCTATAAAAATTAAACCGTATCATGGATGGAAGGTTTAAAAATCATCTAACAATGATATAAGATATACCATTTTCAAATTATTTAATGATTCGTAGTTTAAAATTACATGTTCAGTAGATATCTTTCAATCATATTAATGGGAAAAATAGCATGATAATTTTGACATTGAGAATCATCCACCTTTGGAGGTATTAAATTGAAGAGTCTTATTGTTTAATAATTCCCAACCATCTCATTTTATTAAATTTTAAATCTTTCTATGTGAATATATATTATAAAATAATATTATATATATATATATATCGCACCACTTTATATAAATACAATGTCATATATTTTTAATGAAACATTTACCCCTGCAAAAATAAATTATTTTGGTGGGTAATTATGTTCATGAATTTTAAATTGGTGTTTGGAATAAGGTATTACCATATATTATTTCAGGAGGACAAATCCTAGTTCATTACTTGATGCATCCCTATAGATCGCATACTCTTCTCTATAATATGGAAGTGTTACAATAGGTTCACTAAAAAACATTCACATCTATTATAATAACTTTTCTTCACATTCATTGGTCCAAAGGATTCTCTCTTACAAGTTAGGGAAAATTTTATTGTATTTTTTATTACTAATAAATATATCACTATGAAAATGTTATATCCCACCAATAAAAAAACTAGGGATCTTAATCATTGTAGTGGGTTTGGTCCATTCTTCAAAAACATCATTCCTTATAGGATTAACGTATACACCATCACATGAGATTCTATGAGACATGAATGATATATTTTGATGCCCAATAATACATTTTATTAATTTTTACAATATATTATCCTTTATTAAGGTTCTAAATATAATTCTCAAATTACCATTATACACTTCCTTACTCTTGGAATGTTCATGAATATCATCTTTAATGACTACTACAAACTAATTGAGATAATATCTAAATAAAATATTAATTTAATATATATACATATTACGGTAATTGGTATATTAAATTTCAAAACTAAAATTTTATAACGATTATATCACCTATGTTATGTTTTCATGGATATATACAATATCTTATCCCTCAATTGATGATATTTTAAATGAGCGCCAATCATGGAAATTTATTGAGTCCCATTTTATTGATCAATGAGTAATATATAAGGGGTAGAGGATACTTTATCTTTATAATGATATTATTATGTTAATCTTTCCAAAGATACATTGACCCATCTTTTATAAGAACAAAAATAACAACTTAAGTAGTTTAATGAACTCATTAATATAAATACATTAACATGATTTTACTAGTGTTTTAGTTTCCATTATGACAACTAAATTAATTTTATTAAATAAGGAATATTTGAAATTTGAGTTACACCAAGTATTTTTTTGTTGAATAATACAATTCATGATTCCGGGTGAAAGAAGACATTACTTTAGGAAATACATTAGCAAATTTATAAACAATAATCATATATTTAATGTTGACATTCTATGAAACCATTTGGAATACATATCACGCATGAATATAAATTTAGGGACATTTAATGGAGGAAATTTTCATAGTATTTCCATATATATCTGTTCCATTATAGGAGATCATGGTATTATTCATAATATCAAACAATATTTCCTAGCTTGATAAAATGAAAAGTGATTTCTTCTAAGAGGTATTTTCAATTATCAAAAGTAAATAATTTTACACTAAATGGTGAATAATAATATTTTCATAGGCAACATTGAAAAAAATAAAGCTGAAATCCTTAAAATTTTAGTTATTTTTAAGTTTTCCTTAACTATAATGAACTTCTTTACTGATTAACATAACATATAACCTTCCATGGTCAACGAGATATCCCTCAGATTATGGAATTGAATTAGATAATACCATAGTTCACCACAAAAGAAGGAATTATACTATTCAATTTATATTTTGATTAACATCATTTACATTCATTAAAAACATCATATTACCAAGGCAATTAGTTTCATTATTATCTTCTTTTCCACCCAAAGAATAACTTCTTATTTCAATGAGATGTTTCCATGGGTAATTATTCCAATAGTAATGGTATCTTGTATGTTTAATATCCTTACCTAAATGGTATTTTCCACTAAATATTTATTAAATATACTTTTTAATATTATTTATAGAATTTTTAAACTCCCGAATATTCAAATTTTTAATCATAAGTTGAGATTGATGATAAAGAATTATCACATAGATTATCATTCCATAATCAATCATGATTGGTCATTCATTTGGAATAACAACATAGAGTCCTTCAAAGCCATTATAAACTTGGTTCCTCCTTTATTCATTCATTTATAAAAATCAAAAGTATTATTGTGAATCGCAATCCAAAAAAATAAGGGTAAAATTAAAATTAGTAAGAAAATCATTCTTCTATCATCGAAAATTATGAAACCTTTTTTTAACTAATGAAATTTGAATTTTATCTCATGTCAGTATGGGTTAGAATATGTAGGAATATGATATATTATTTAATTTATCATAATGGTTCATATATATAATTTCAAATAACTAATAAATATCCACTAGGAGTATCTAACATGGAGATAAATTATTGGACCACACATCAAACATTGAGTAAAGATTATGTTGATAATATACTATCCATTTTGAAGGTGCTTGACTCTAGTTATATCAATTCTATCGTTAAATGAACTTTTCTATATCAATACATGGATTTAAATAAAAGAAAACAATACATTATTTACATTAAGAAAACCACAATATGTTATCATGTAATATGTCTTATCCCTATGTTTTTCATTGATATTCATTAGTTCTAATATAAAAAATTATCTAAGCACTAAATTGATTCCTAAAATTGAAACCAATCATAACATATCAAAAAATGAAAACATATTAGATGAATATTCTACAAATGTGATAATGATAAACATTGTGTAATTGAATATTTTTAGTACCATTGGATACTACAAACATAGTAAAATTATTTCATAAATATCATCAAACTCTCTAATAAATATTTTTGTCAGATAGCACCTCTCATATATATTTCTAACATAATATATGTTCTTCAATACTTGCAAACAAAATGTGTATCTCATATTCATGGTAGGGGTATACATGGATGAAATCAAATGATTATCATAAGTGAGAATAAGATAAGAATACGACTATGTGAACATGCTCAAAACATAATAGAATCATACTTGATATATAAAATTCTATAAACCAATAATCATGGTATATGGAAATTTCATAACAAAATACACATGTCATAAGATTTTGTAATCTCAAATTATCAATATTATATCATCG
The DNA here is from genome assembly GCA_963277665.1 of Viscum album. Classification (NCBI taxonomy): domain Eukaryota; kingdom Viridiplantae; phylum Streptophyta; class Magnoliopsida; order Santalales; family Viscaceae; genus Viscum; species Viscum album. Next base: position 92,807,993 of record OY728132.1, on the reverse strand, counting down.
GAGAATATCATGATATTGAGACATAAGATTTTGTCAAACACATATGGATGAAGAATCTATACATTAGTCAATATTAAAATATTAGAATATGATTATTCTAAAATATCCATAGTGGATTGGGTTCACTCCCTAATCAATCATTTCATTAGTCATGGTTCACTACCTAGACTATCAATGTAGATAGATCCCCTTACTCACAACTATTGTATCCTAACAGCTAAATTTGCCTCTATGAAAATTTGTAACCACATTATAAATAAATTTTATAATGTATTTCAATTGTGAAAAATTATTGATTATTTCATAATAATTATGTACTAAAATTTTGGAAAAATCATTTAATATTTCAAAAGTTTGATTTCATTAAAAATGGTATATATAAAAAAAATTATGTTAAAATTTAAATTAATTTCTACCAGTTTTATAATTTCAATTTTAAGAGAAGAATTTTTTTTAATATAAACAGAATAATATTTTCTTAACATTATATTTTATAATTTCTCTAAAGAAATTCACTTTTTAATTAAATTTGAGAGATATCTATTTTCTGAAAATAATTTTTATCCATTTTCATGTAAAGTCCCCATGATGTTTTTAATTTGATCGTAATGAAATATATATATATAATTTAATTAAAGATACTCAAATTAATTAGTTTGGAACCATTGTTGTACTTTATCTTGTATGATGTTCATTATTTAGCTTCAAAACCTATTTTTCCAAAAAATAGTTTTTATGCACACAATATTTATTAATATTAATTAATTAAATTAATATATACTTATTAATAGTTTTATAGGAATTTATAATTTATGTATTCATTATAGTATTTTAGCATAATATTTGTGGTTTTTACAATGTATTGAATGGGGGAAAATGTATACATAAATATAAATTTTCCAAAATGGTCAGTCGCTATCATATTCCTGACTATTTAAAATTAATTTCCACTACATATAGAAATTGATTATTATAAAATGTATTAGATTTTTGGAGTCAAGAAAATATTAAAATATAAGAGCATAAACATTATAATTTTTCATAGAGATTAGTCAAATAGTAAAAAAAAAATTATAATTGTTAAGGTTAAAAAGGGATGTTCATTGGATAAAACAAGATATAAGTATAAGATTTATACCAATAGTAACACAAAAATATCACAAAAAAGAAAAAATTGATAGTGTATGCAATAGAGAACACCAAGCATAAATGAACAATATAATGTTATTATTTAAATATTATCATTATAGCCATACCATTAAATTGTTGGGTATAAATATGATTAATGACATTATGAAAGATATATAATGGTACTAAAAAATATAATTTAATTGACAAATGTTTATAAAATAATCTCTCAAATTGAGGTAATGCTATTTTATTCATCAAAAATATTTTTTATTATTTATTTGGGATAAGATATTATTTTTAATCCCTCGAAAATATATAAATTATATTTTATAAATAGTATATAATTTTTAATATAAGAGTGTAAAAATCATTCTATAATAAAACATTTGGATTTGTACGAAAATATTGATTTTTTGTGAAAAGTTAAAATACCAATTATATAAATTTTTTTAAATAATTTGATTGAAAATCCACCATAATATTATTAATTTTTCAAAAAAATTTATAAGAAGCCAATACATAAAAATATTAAATTTAATTGCATAAAAATGTACTTTATATGTTATAATGGTATAAATATAATTCTATCCTTAATTGTTTTTTTAGGGAAAACAGGTTTTACAACACTTTGTGGGATGCATAGAAAATGAACATCAACAAAATATTGATAACAAATTTGGTAACATTATTCAATAATTTTAATGAACACAATTATTATTATTTCATAAATTGAACTCTATTTGTCATAAATATTATAAAAAATACTAAAAATTTGCCATCATAGTTATAGAGTATGTTGGGTTATCATATGATAAAACTAAGTGATAAAGCCAATATTTATAATCATTAAATGTTTTGGACTATGTAATTTAAATCCTTTTCACCTCATTAATGATATTAATATTTTTTAGGGACACATTTCCATGTAGATTACTTGTAAAATATTTTAGGGAATGAAAAAGACATATTTTCACCCTCTTACATTTAAATACATTATGCATGTTAAAATAGTGAAAAAATAAAGATGTTAAAAGATATTAGTGGTTTTCATTAGGAAAATGGAATTATATAAATATATTTAATTTATATATAATTTATAGTAATTATATAATTACTTTAAAATATTTTCTAACAATGAGGTAGTATTTATTCAATTAATTAAAAAATAAAATATATGAAGTCAAAAATATTAAAAAAATAATATAAATTGATTTAATTATTGTGTTCCATAACTACTACTGATAAATATAATATTTTATATTGGTTTGAATGGAATATTTTTCAATACATTTACATTCATTGGGTTATCAATTTTAAATTAAATGAGTAGTTCCAAAAATGACATTAGTGTTATTTCATTATAAATAATATTTTATTAAATGATTTAAAATTATTAAATATACAATATCCTTCCAACCAATTTTCATTTGTTTAAAATTATCAATTTTGGCTCATTCATAGAAAATTTCATATTTTAAATAACTATATTTTCCCCTAAAGAGTAAACAATATTAATATTGTGGTAATTTACAATAAGGGATAACATAGATTAAAACAAATAGATAAGGGTAAAAACAACACCACAATGTTACAATTTTTTTTATTAAATGATTATGGATCAACATAATATTATATTATAAGATTTTACATTTTTAGACTTTTCAACACTAAAATTAATTTATATTAATTTAATACATTAAAAATTGCAATTACTACACATCCCCTCTATTATAAAAGGGATCATCTTTTCATCTTTTATTCACACTTAAATTAACTTTTTCCATTGTTTCTTAAATAATACCTCAATTATATAATTAATCTCATTTCAAAGGACATGTTTTGATAATAAAATAGTCATAATAAACCTTTTGTCGTAATCCTTGAGAGATTTTCCGAAAAATATGTATAGTGATTAATCAATATTTTTCATTTTATTTATTCTTTTACCAACTCCATAAATTAATAAATAATGATTAACTTATAAAAATAATATAACCCATATGCATAAATGTTTTCATGTTTATTTAATTACCTATATCCATCTTCTATTCCATCAAATGGTAAATGAAACCATCATTTATGTGTAAAATAGTGTACAAACATTTGAATCGATAAATTGTTTTCCGTCATCAATTCTCATTGGTGGTTATAATGATGGATTGAGTTTATATATTTTATACTGCAAAATTTTTTGTAATTATATAAATTTAATATATCATCCCATTTATTATCTATTCATTCATTTAATAATGATAATGGCAGTCATTCATATGTGTGGACTACCACCTCCTGGAAGTGATGTGATTCATTTGTCGTCATCCCGAAACATGGATTATTTATATAATTTTATTTAGATAATTAATAATTATTAGGAATAATATTATAATTATTTAATAATAATCTTGTAGATAACATCCTTTTATAATGATTATTTATAAAATTGAATTGTTACTCATGAATACATATGACCTACCATCTATATTATTATAACATAGATTAATTTTTAATAACCATATTTAACGATTTGTTTTTAAAAAATAATTTTTGGATAAATTATAATTATCTGATGACTATTATTTTTTATATGGTAAAATAATGACCTATTTTACCATAATCGATCTATTGTTTTCATTTTTGTCATATGAGCTAAATATCATCAAAATGTCCCACCTAAACATAAATGATTAAGAAATAATACAAAAATGATAATAAATAAAACAAAAAGTTGTAATAGAATTAAGTTATTTAAATATATCAATAAATATTATAATATTATTATTTAGGATGTTACAGAATGTATGTGATGTGTTAGACTTAACGTAAGGGACATTCTCTTTAAAAATGGGCTTTGAATGATGAATTTCCAACTAATTTACATCCATGTACATGTTCTACTAAATGGGTCGAGGAAATTATTATATATTATTCAATGGATTATAATTTTTATTTTTAACTATATTTGACATTTTATATAATATTTTTCTAATCAATATTTTAATGGTTTTACGTAATAGATATATTACTTTTAAAAACAAGATTATATGGTTTTTAATATTTATAATTATTAAATCATTATCCTGCATATATATATTCATAATATTTCATTATGAATGAATATATAATTCAAAATATTAATTAAAAATTAAATTATATGTCACATTTCACAATTTTTTATGTCTTCAATAAATTATTAATATTTACAAGGTTTCTAAATAATGTTTTGACATTAATGACACATGCCAAAAATGAAATGCTCTACTTAATGGTGAATAACATCAACAGCCTTTACCACTAAAATTAAGAAATATTTTATTTTTGGATTCCATTTTAAATTACATGTTAACTTATAATAAAACCAAATTATACATTATTCATGTTTTATTAGTAATTATAATTTGGATTTTAATGAATGGGATATAATAATATATTGGAATCATTTTAATGGGTAAAATGAATATTTTTATCAGTTTAATATTGATAATTACATGATTTTTTGATCTTTTATTATGTGAAAATTATTGCTAGTTTTTTATGATTATTGGATGTGTTTTTATAAACCCAAGATATGTTTGTCTATGATATTCGTTCAGTGTATTGAGTATGACTAATAATTGATGATTAATTTGACGTTTATTCCATTTGTAATCAATACGACTATATCATTGGTAAGAAAGAGTGTTATTCCAATGGTAACAAAGAAAGTTATTCAATTATAAAGAGTAATATATAAATTATTTCTCAAGAAAAATATGCGGTTTATTGAGGATTTATATCATTTATATAGAAATATTAAACTTTTACAATGTAGGCTAATAATCTCATGTTTATGGAAAATATTTTATTAAAACATTATGGTAACCAAGAGGGTTATTCCAATTGTAACAATGAATGTTACTCAATTCAAAATATTAAAATATAAATTATTCCTCAAGTAAAATATACGATTTATTATTATGTGTTTAATATTTAAATGTGAAATTTATGAAATAATTATTCTTCTATAATTATGATATCATATCTACCTTCAGTCTGTTTTATCCATTAGTAAATGATTACATAAGATAAGAATATGTAAAATATACTATCTCCAAATAGTGACCAAATTCATTTCTTTATAACCTATTTATATTAATGGATAAAAATTATTATACAATAAATACAAAATTCATTAAAATTATTATTATTATTTTTGATATATAAGAATCATAAATTTGGAGTCTCTATAAATGCCCACACAAAACATACATAATAAACTAGTCAATTAAACCATGAAATGATGATGATAATGAATGAGTGTTAATGAGGAAGTGATAATATTTAATAATAAATTCATATATAACATTAAAGATATTATTACTGTTTGGGAATATAAATATAATAAATTTTATTTTATTCTATTGTTTGATAGAGTGCTTACGAATTAATATAATATTGATGTAAGGGTTTCATATCTCACATTAATTATTGTGAGACATATTCCATATTCATCAAATGTATCTATTGTGTGGTGTATATACTACCCGTGAATTTATTTGAAAATATTTTTTCATTGAAAATATTTTCATTTAAAAATACATATAAGTATCTCACTATTATTGTGTTTCAATTCACATTTTAAAAAAGTTTTAATGAATTTTTACCTCAATTTCAATTTATTGAGACATGATTAAATGTAATTAAAAAATTTATAATCACTATCATGTGTACGGTTACCTAGATGGAATTAATAATAATAAATTATATAATTACCGCAAATTATAGATTTATATATCTTTCTATCTCCCAATTACTTTTGATTCAACTATTATTAATGTTTTAAAGGATTTATGTTACAGTTTCAGTTATGTTGGGAATTTTTATGCCTAAATTTTATTAAAATGAAATTATATGATATATATAAATAGAATCTTTTATTATTTATTATACTACAGTTATTTCTATATATTAAATATTTTCTATTAAAATTTTAATCATTATTTAATAAATCATTGTAATATATTTTAGGAAAACTTATTACAATTCCCCTTATAGTCTAGAATCCTTTTTCCAAGTCAATTATTTCTTTATAAAATATTTAAAAAATATTATTACTATTAATAATGACTCATCAATTTTATTTTTTCAAATTTTTGACTTTTTATATTTTTTTAATGGATACAACTTTTAAATTTTTCATTGAGATACATTTTAATTTTAAACTAATTTTTGTAATGTTATTCATCTTAAACTACATTGCATGACAGACAATAAACAAAATCCTGAAATATATTTAAATTTAAAAATTCTCAACATATTTATTTTATGGTTTTAAAAGAAAACATTTCCCTGATGTTTTTCAAAAAAAATTAATTTTATATATATGATTTCAAAATAAAATGGGAATTTTTTTGATGAAATTTTTCGGTGGAATTATAATTGTTTATTGGTCTACAAAATTATATTATATTAACATATTAATTAGTAAGGATATAATACAATGATTAAATGTATATTATTAATCTATATTAATTATTTTTATGATGGAGAAATGTTTTCATAACTAGTATACAATCAATATGTTATTATATTGAGATATGATGAATGTTTTATGATCATGGGTAATAGATATGTGAGGCTATCATTTTTTTATTACATGGAACAGAATTATAGAGCCCTAAAATGCATTGGTTACTGATAGATAAATCTAGAGATAATAAGGAATATAATGGGAAGTAAACTCATAATCTTGAGGGAGATTGTCCAATATAATATTATTTAGAGTGAAATATGTTAAAGGAAATAACTGAATTGGAATTTATTCCTCTTTGGTAGTATCTAAAAAATATTGACTAAGTAAATGGTTTTATATACTTATCTATAGGCCAAAATAAATATTCACTATTTTTATTTTATCTTCTCATGTATAATGAATGATTGTTGACGATTACACACTCTTATATTTTATATCATTTATTGAAAAAACCTTATTCCATTATTCATGAATGATCATTGAAAAAATCAATATAATTATTATGTGTTTTATCATGATCTCATTACCTTGTATATATTTTTTCACAATTATGATAATGACTGACATATCATATCATTACTCTTTCAAATAATCTCATCTTAGTATAACTTATTTTTTCCATTCCTCATGTTATGAAGAATGATCTTATGTATGATATGCCTAAAAGGTGATTGAGTTATTAAGAACATAATGGAAAATATTTTTGATGTTTTATGTACTAATTATTAATGAATAAATGCTTCCAATGACACTAAACTATTATGGTCCACAAGAACATATTAATTTGAAATATACTGAATATTCATCTAATATGAAGAAATATTTATGTATGAAATGTTTCAGTTACAATGATAATTATTATAGGATGTTTTAAAAATATTGGGAAACTTTTATGAGAAAACTATAACAAAACCCATTGGAAAATAATAAGTATATGATAAAATCCAATGTTATAGAAAAAAAATGTATTGCGATTTCCCATATAAAATTCATCCATATCAAGATTGAATTTGTGTACATGGTTTTTGAATATATACATCTAGGGTTACTAACCATAAAAATTGATAATGGAGTTTATCTGAACCATTATTCTAGTTCATAGTGAATGGCATGAACTACATAACATTATTGAAATTCTTTTGGTATATGGTTGGGTAAACTCATATATTCATTATAAACCATTGTAAATGATTTTAATAGATAATGGCCATGGATGTCCTTAGGGAAATTTAAGGGGTCATAAATTGAATAGAAGGTGTCATGATTTTAACACCCTGTGAATGATTTTCCTTATATAGTATGATTAATTATTCATAATTTTTATGCAACCAATTTGGATTTTGTAATGGATTAATTATATAATTATAATGTTGAGGTGTTTATAGGTATAATCAATTATTAACTCCTCATATTTTAGCATTATTGTGAGAATAATGATATATCACGAAAAGTGTATAGGAATGTTAATAATAATCGTCAACAAATTGGTTTTAATTAGTATTTCTCACTTCTAATGGTAAAATGATCAAATCTCAGGTATATGATTGTTCAATAATTTATTTTTTGGGAATATTCTCCATTTAATTTTTTTATTCCCCGTATTTCTAAATTTGATATGAATTTGGGAATCTATTGTATTGTTTTATATAAATAACATTACAATTTTCGCGAAAGGTAAGAAACAATTAAAATACCAAACCAACCTAATGAATTTATATTAGAATAAGGATAAATAATAACATATAATTGAAATTACATATATTAAATTGGTTAAAATTCCAATTAAAAGGGGATATTTTTCACAAATGGTTGGTGAGAAACTCAGTATTGAAGATATTATATTTTTTGGGGTGTTATTGATGTCCTTGTAGAATAGTTTCCCAAACATCATCGAAATCAAGATTTCCTTAATAATTGATACAACATATATAATTCCATGTATGAGTTTTAATATTTTATAATCAACTCTATGAAAATCTTGATAGGGGTTAATTTGAGAATTTTGTATCCTTCGGGTTGACATATTATTTTTATAAATAAGATTTTTTGATCAATTTGAATTTTCCTAGATTATTGTGAACTAAATAAGATCATGGTCTAGAAAATGTATCCCCTTCTACATTCCGGTGATTATTTTGGAAAATTATGAAGTGGAAAATATTTTTCCTGGATTGATCTTTGATATCGATAATATAACTTGAGTTTCAAATGTGATGACATACAAAATATAGCCTTCCATTTGAGGTATAAAAACTATGAATGTATGGTTATTCTATTTGGACTTTCTAATTCCCCCAATATCATCTGGTGTTTAATACATAGAGTATATATATTATATTGATCAGTTTTTTGTAATATTTATTAATGACATTATTATATACTCCTATAGTAAATAAGTGATTGAAGATCACTTGAGGATTTTACTAAAGTCTGTAATGAAAGATAATTTGTGTGAAAATTTAACCAATTGTTTATTTTGGCTCTATAAAGATTCAGTTCTCTATCAAATAATAATATATGAGGGTATATCAAAGGGTACATAAAATATGGAAGACATTAGACATTGGCCTAGACCAACCACTATGTCTATGATATATAGTTTGAATTGATTATGTGGATTTATCCATACATTTTTATGTATTTATGATCAATATCTAATTCCTTATCTTATTTAACATGGGAGAGTGTTATGATAATTTGGATTGATGAATGTGATAAAAATTTCAAGGAACTGGTTAGAAGGATAGTCAATGCACCTATACTAACAATAGACTATAGTGGATAAATGATTTTGACTATTATTAATCAATTAAATAATCACAAGTTTGTTTTTCTATAAAAATTATATTTTAGTAGATTATGACTAAAAATAATTAATGATTCATGAGAAAAATTACCCGACTCATGATTTAGTGTTAGAAGTTGTAATCGTTTAATTAAATATATGGAGGTATTATCATTATAGAAATGGCATGGCATATATATTTATCTGAAAATTTTAAAACAAATATTCACCGAAAATATTTGAATATACACCAATGTAAAAGGTTGGATACTATTAATGATTTTGACTAGTCAATATATTAACACATTAGAATGGTGATTGTGCTGGATGATGCTCTATGTTGCGAGTATCATGATAACATATCTGTAATGTATATAATAGATGATAAAATATTTATATTTTTGAATAGTTTGGACAATTAAATATTAAATGATATAAATACTATCTTTCCCCAATGTGTGCTAAATTATCTCTCAATGTGATTATTCATGTGTATTAAAAGGAGGCTAGAGATATAAAAAATCATACGAGGTATGTTTTTGAGTTTAACCTTGTTTTTAATAACCTGAGAAATATTATTAACAAAGTATATATAAAATCAATAACATATATGAAGAATGAAATATTTTAATAATCTCATAGCTCATAATTTAATATTCATAATGGATTTATGAAGAAGTATAGTGACATAAAAGAGTATTTCTCATGGGATAACCTTATGAGAGATTTTATAGAGTATGTATCTTGGTGCTTGTTATGCCAGCAACATAAATCTGAAACATAGAAGTAAAAAATGGTTATTACAACCATTACCCAAACTAGAATATAAATGTGAAAACATTACTTGTATTGTATCATCAAAAAAATACAAAAATTCTAGTGTCTTTAATTCGATTTAGGTTATATTCCATCACCCATTGAATTTGAAACACTTTATTTCTATCATTAAATATTTTATTCATGATTGTTATTCAAGGATAAACAGTAATTAAATTGTATATTATTATGTAGTATGAAATTATATTATTTCGGATTGGGATATACAGTTTACATTGATGCTATTATGTATTCTTTAACAAGTTCTATATACAACAATTTTTTTAGTAATTCTTAATATCCTCAAAAATAAGATCACAATGAGTGGACCATTCAAACAATATAGTATTTTTTATATCATTTTCTATATATTTAAATTTTTATTGAGATAAACACCTTCCACTATTTTAATTTTTTAACAACATTTTATTTTAATTTAATAAATATATTGTAATATGAGCTAGTCAAGGAAATGAAAGGGCTAGATAGATTAATTCATTAGTATATCAATGTATCCTACAGTTGATATAAGAGATATACTAATAATATTCAATGATATCTTGATTTCAATAGCGATGATAATGATTTATATTTAATTTGTTCATTGAAAAATCTTATGTGATATGTAATGAAGGGAATCTTGAGACCTACTTATATTGGTCCCTTTTATATTCATCATTTATTACCAATGGTAGTTTCTCACATGAGTCTCCCACTGAACCACTCTATAGTTGATGTGGTTCACGAATCTCTCCAATGAAATTTCATAAATAATCCTTAACCTTTACAAAACTATATTTTTTTAAATAAGGGAATGTTCTTTCCAATGTTGATCAAATAATAAAAATTTGGCATTATAACCATAATTTTGTACAGAATGAAACTCCTCATTAGTTTAAAGTACATTTAAGGATTCGGAAATTTGATGAAGCTAAATGGAAATTTTTTTACGCGGTAAAGTAGTGATATCCTAATTATATTTTATAAGAGTTTATAAATTCTTTCTCTGAAATTCATTTTATTGGTGGTATTATGTAATACCCCCATAATTTATATGTGTTTAATTTAAAATAACCATGATGTATTCAATAAATTTCAATAAATTAATCATTGTGTATAAATGAAATGTTATCTAGTAATATAATATAATATTGCCATTAAATTATAATTAATAAATATTAATAATAAATTTATAAAAAATAGTTTTAATTTTTTTAATTAATATAAATTTAATGGTAAATTCATAATAAATAATTACAAACAATTTTGTGATGTCATTTTCTGTTCTCTAAAATATGATATCATGAATAGTTTTTTATATAAAATTTTCATGAAAGAATTATAATTAATTACAAACATTTTTTGTATTTATTTACTAAAATAAATAACATCATGAAAATAAATATTTCTATAATAGCATAATGACGATTTTTAGGATTTCTTTTTGAATGATATATTTTTTCGAGAATAACGAACGATTAATATTTTTTGGTAAAAAATAATTTATTCTCAAATAAATTCCCCATTATTTTTTATGTTTCATATTAAATTAAATTAACTAAAATTTAAATAGATATATAAAATTTAATTTCATACTAATCGTTATTACACTTAATTATGTATAGGTTCTTTCTTGGGTTTAAAATCACAATTTTTTAGAATACATTATGAAAAAACAATATGTTAATTGCATAAAATATTTAATTAATTTTTTTTAAATTTTATACATTAAATGTATATATTATATATGAAATATAGTTTTGAACAATAATAAAATGTTTTTTCCATGAAATTCAATGTAATGTAATTAATCTGTTATGACTAAATTCAAATTTTCTAAAAGGGTTTTCATTTCGGTTTCCATTTTTATTTAAAATTAAAATTTTCTTCACATATAAAATATTTCTAGTAAAATTGATTCCATAATTTCACTCATAATTACTTATAGTGTATAATACATTAGAATTAATTTTATCATTATGAAAAATTAAAATAGAAATATTTTTTTACCATTGTTAAGGTTTAAACGGATTTAGTGGGGATGTCAAACCAGGAGATAGTGATATGATATGAAAACAAAACATATTAGTTATTGAATGTTTAATATAATTTAATGTATCATATAATTAAATTTAATACTACCCCATTTGGTCCTTCTTAACCATCAATGTAAACTTATAACAAAGAAATATTTTACCAAATTTTATATTTGTCCCTCCCCTCACTTATAAAATGGAAACTATTCTCCTCCTTATTTAGTATATATGATCATTATATATCATATATACTAACAAAAAACATTCATATAACATTTATATTCATCAGAGTGTTTCTCATCTTATCATAATAAAAATCCATCATGGCTGAAGGTGTAATCCAAAAGAGGTATCTCAATGAAGAGTTATAAATCATAACAAAGATCATTATATTTTATTTCAAACTCTTAATACTAAAAAAATATCCATAAAAAATGATGAAAATCTTATCATTAAAAATAAAATATTTTATTTTGAATTTTTCAAAAGCATTTATCACCACTTCTCAATAATATTTGAGATGAAATTATAGCCCTTGAGTAGGTGTTGACTATCACTTCCATGTTATGATACATGACATTTTCCATCAGCATCATTAATGGAAGTTAATTATGAATGGTATACTATTTCAATATATGATATTTATCACATAATTATTCTTATATAATTATATTATCATATCTAACTTCCTTTCTCATTATCCATTGTTAAAAATAAAATACTACAGACGCATACGTATGGACTATTGTGCCCACATATTTCAACAATTAAATTATTTAAAAATTTATATATATGATAAATTTTAATCATATATATAATGAATATATATGCTAATAATTTAATTATTAATAATTTGGATTTTATGAAACCATGACCAAATTGAAATATGTATCATTTAACATTGAAAGTATAGATGAAAAATAAAGTTGTTAACACCTGAAGTGATGATGATTATTAAAAACAGTTAATGAATATGTGATAAGATATTATAAGTAAATAACATTTTATATTTTAGTTATTTGTATTGTTTTAATATATAATTATAATAGAAATAAATTTATTATACATGAGGTTTCTGCAGTAAAGATGTATGATATATTGGAGTAAATGGTTTTTCATATCACATTAATTACTGTGAGACACATTCCATATTCACTACTTGTTTCTGTTTTTTGGGTAAATAAATTAAGAACTAATTTTATTAATTATTTTTTACCTTATAATAATTTTTATTTAGAATTCAATAAAAGTAAAAATTTTATGGTGTTTTTGGTTCATATATATTACAAATGATGTCAAATATTTTCATCTTAATTTAAATTCAACGGGACATGTTTTAATGTTAAGTATCTATTTTTTTATATATATTGTGTTTAGACAAACAAATAATTTATTTTTATACACTAATAGATTTAAATAATTATTTATACATATTCCTATGACATTAAATATTATATGATAACCGATGATGTTATGATTTTATGTTACAATCTCATTTTTGAAAGGATATATCCTATCAAAATTTCATTATAATGAAGTTTTACGATATATCCTTCCAAATTTTATGAAATTTATTATCCCATTTTCATTTCAATAGTTATAATTTATTCTTTTAGTTCTCTTCTCTTTAAGAAATCAATATATCAAAATAATGTTTTCATAGAAAATCATCTTCATTTCTCTCTCTATTTATCTATAATTTTATACACATCCTTGTTATTAAAAAAATGTATTAAATTTTTTTACTATTATAAAAATATTATTAAATTAATCAATATTATTTATTGAGTTCTATTTAAAAAATTACAGAATCAACTTATAAATTTATAAATGAGGGGATTTCGAATTTTTACAGAAAATGTGAAGGGTGATATTGTTTTAACAAACAAAACATAAATATACATTCCCACCATCATGACGTTTTATAATTTTAATGCTTCCTAAAAAAAATTCAATGAATTTTTTAAACAAAATATTTTAATCATAATTTTATTTTTTTACTAAGTGGATTAAAATTATAAGTGTATTTTTTTGATGATATGTTTTAGTGATATTTTAGTTGTGTTTTCATCTATAAGAACATAAATTGATTTCAATTATGAATTACTAAGGATATGATCCAATGATGAAATTCATTTTTAATTATCTATATGTTTTATTATTATGTTGTTTAAATGATTAAAGAACATGTATCCTTCCCATAGGTTTGATATGATGTTATAATGAATTTTTATGATTTTATAGTACAAAATTGTATAGTTTTTAATATGACATGGATGGAACTATAACTATTTATATCATCAAATAATTTGGTATTGATTTATATATCATCAGATAATAATGAATAAAACAGAGTCTTCCCCCAATTCTGAAAGTGATATTTTCTAATAAGATAGTCAAGGGAGTTATACATTACTAAGTAAATAATGAAATTTAGAGTAAATATAATCCATTATGAGAGTCATTATAGTGATCCTTTCCCATAAAAAATATTTATCTTCATATTTTTATGTTAAATTTCATATTTCTTATTCTTAATTCATTTTATCAAGGATCGTGATAGATTATTAGTGATTTCACACAATTATTTATTTTTTCATTCAACCAACAATAACATATTCCATAATTACATATTAAAGATGTTTTACTAATTGGGTATGATTATTTAAATTGTTTATAATGTTTTCATTACAATATGATTATTTTATTTTAACTAACATTGAAAAATATATTTGATTTTTAACCTTATTGAGAATATAACCCAACCCTTTCTTATGATTCTCTTCCACATGTTATGAGGAAATGTATTAAGTATGATATGTATATGAAGGGTGATAATAGGGAATAGAAATATATTAAATGATATAATTTGTTTATTTACTAGTTGTATATTTATCAAATCATTCAATGAAACTAAACCATTATGGTCCTCATGAATTTATTACTGTTAAATGTATTAAATTGTTATGTAAAATTCGATAATATTTATGTACGAACAGTTTTAGTGGTTATAAATATGTGTTCCATAATATCATAAAAATTTAATCATCATTTTATCATATAATAAACTAAATAAAGTAATCATGTTTTGTAGTAATTTAATAATTTCATTATAACATAAAACTTAGGAATCAATTTTTATAATTAAATATTTTATCATTACATAATTAATCCCATGGAAAGAAAATAGGATTCATATAAACGACCTAAAATCTAGACCATGATAATCCATTATGAGAATAAAAGTGGATATTAGGATAATTCTATATTACCATCTCATAATATAAATTCCTTAAAATATGTTGTAATAGAAGAAAAAATCATTATAATATCCTTATATCATTTCATAGAAAATATGAAAATTGTCATTTTCATTCAAAATGTTTTAAAAAATTATATATAAAATATAATTTTGAAAAATAATTATTTCAAAATAGAAATCT
The DNA here is from genome assembly GCA_963277665.1 of Viscum album. Taxonomy (NCBI): domain Eukaryota; kingdom Viridiplantae; phylum Streptophyta; class Magnoliopsida; order Santalales; family Viscaceae; genus Viscum; species Viscum album. Next base: position 92,792,273 of record OY728132.1, on the reverse strand, counting down.
AATAGTGTGAATTAATATTCAATTAAAATTATAGTTATTATGTGGGTAAATTTTAATAATTCATTAATCCCAAAAATAATTAATCTATTCACACATTCTGTAAAAATATAAAAATCCCGCATTTGGTAAATGATAAAAATATTCCATTCATCGATTGAAAATAATTTTAGATATAGTTTGAAATGAATTTAAAGATTAATTATGTCATATAAGTTGAATTTATTAAAAACAAACTAATGAAAATGATGATGGATTAAAATGTTCATTGACCAACAAAGAAAATATGTTGGACATTTTTAAACACATTTTCTTGATCATTTTAACACAATATTCGTTTAAAATGGAAAAAATATGTGAAATTATATAATAAATAGGATGATAATAATTAATATTTGTTTTAAAAGATATGATCAATATAAATTTATTAAATGGAATCATATCATATTCAATCTAGAAAAGAAAATTAATTGTAACATAAATCAACTACCACATTGATAGCTTAAGATATATAACCACAAGAATGAAATAAATTGATTTCTATATATAAAAAAATTACATAATAATTAATCATGATATAACATCTAAAAGATATTTACATACACCTCATTAACAAAAATTGGTTAATTATATGACAAACATCTCAATGAATCAATATTAACTGTAAGATACCTAACATTAGGATTGAATCCTATTGAATTCACTCTCAAAATAATTTATAATAAATATATATTGATTATAAATACATAAATAAAAAATATATATATTTCTTAACATATATCAATCCCATATAATTTCTTATTACAATACCATTAATAATTTGTCACGAAAATTTCTTATTAGGTGAAAACAAGTCAATTTTCCATGCATGATTCAGTTCAATGGTTATGGACATTAAAACATGTTCATGGTTTCACCATATAAATTTTTTTAATAACGTTATAATTTTTTTATTTATTATTTATACAATTTTATATAACCAACTATATAATGTTGCAATGAATGTTGAATTATATTACTTCATTGTGATGGTTTTCGGTTTTTACACCTAAATGATGTTTCCACTTTTCCATATATGAAATTAAATAATGATGAATAATAATTCATAAATTAAATAATCATTATTTTTTCATAAATATACTATATATTAATTAAATATATCATTGTGATCATTCATTCAAATTAAGCATAAAAAACGAAACAAATTGCATCATAGTGGTGGCATCCTACACATACAAATGAGAATGATTATAATTTTTCAAATATGGGAATGAGATGTGATATTAAAATAAAATTAACATAAAACATATAATTATATTAAATATTCTGATTCAATAATGTTAATATTATAATATAATTTTTTAGGATATTTATTAATAATGAATCTTGAATATTATCAGTAATAACATATACCCCATCTTTGGGTATGCTCTATTGAAAAAAAAAATTAGGGATTCATGGATAGGTATATTGGGAAAAAAAGCTTAATTTCATGGATGTTATTTTTTTGAAAAAAATTAAGTAGAATTATTTTATGAAAAAAGGGCTCAATTGGTGTTTTGAAGAGATAATCGGTGGTTCCATTATATATGTTATGATAGTGGAAAACTTTCCATTATTAGGAATATTAATGTTTAGTAAATTAACTCTCATGAAAATGTGGCTAAATATTTGATCCATATAAAATATAGGAATATATAGGATCTAAATCCACTAATCCAAAAGAATTTATACATGTTTTAATCCATTATAAAAATTACCCTTTTAGATCAACACCATGTTATCCCATTAAAAATTTGCTTTAATAATTTATTTGATCCTTATTTATTATTCATAGGGACCAAAAATGAAATTGACCAAATTAGTAAATTTATAAAAATTATTCCAAAGATAGAAACAATTTTACTAATTCAATTTCAATAACATGAAGAAATTATTTTTCATGAGTGAACAACATAAAAAAAAATTATTAGACAAATGTATTTTTAAGAATTAAATTTAATATAATCCAATTAATTTATGATTAAAACCCATTACATGCATGATAGAATAAATTATTCAATATTTTACATATAAATTTATTTAAAATTATTTATAAATTGTGATTAATTTAATTTATTATGACAAAACACATTGCATGGGAAAAAATATCTTTATTAAAAAATAACATTATACATTCCCTGTATTTTATATTATTTTTTAACAAACTGATTATGAGTGAACTAATTTTTTTAATGTTAAATAAAATATTTTTGTATTTAGTTCATCTTATTTATACACAATAATAAAATAGCCATCTGAAATCTATCAAATTGAATAATAAAATTTTAATATTATAATGTAATTCATTTAATCATGGTTTTGAATCTAAAAAAAGTTATCAGAGAAATCAAAATTATTTAAAGTGAAATATATCATAACTTTCGATGGTATAAAACCGTTGAAACTTGTAATAATATAAACAATTTAATTATACTATGTGCTAATGAACATGCTATTGATAATTTGATGAGTTTATGTGAAGAAATCACATTAAATTTTAGACATGATGAGATGAGTTTATATATATATCATGAAATACTATTTGGAAGAAGAAAATGATAATATGTGAGTTATACCTGTTATACCATTCTAAAAATTGTAAAATATAAATAGGTTAATTTATATCATTCCTTAATTAAATATTCAGAATTATCAGTAAGGGGGATGATGGAAACACAATTACAAGTACTACAAAAATAATGATCATTAGTTATAATTATGAGGGAAGATATTTATAAAAATAAAAAACATTGAATTAATTATGAAATAACCATATTTATTAATGATTATTAGGATCTATATTGGGCTATATTGAATAAATATAATTAATTTTTTCCTCATTCAGACGCATGTTGAATAATCATTGAAGGGACTTGATGATGAAATTGAGTGATGAATATTTAGAGTAGTGTAATTTAGGTATTATTAAAAAAATTGATATCAAATAATAATATTTGGAGGGAACATTTTTTGAAGATTATAGTGAAAGCATTCTACCAATCAAAATATACAATACAAAAATATTATACCATATGAATTTTTGGCTCTATATCAAAAATCATAATAAGGGAAATGGCGCAATGAATCTTATATTGTGTTTTTTAAATGTCTCCATATATATATTATCTTATGAAGGATATAAAATACTGATATTAACCACATTATGATAGTCATGTGAATGTATTTCCAACATATATTAGAAGAATTTTTAATACGATGAATCATATATTATAAGAAAATTAATAATTATAACTATATAACATGAAAAATGGAAAGATGAGATTATTGAACCTTTTAAAGCCCATGGAAAGGATAAATTAATATAGTATAACCCTAAAGTCAGTCAGAGGCTAACCTCCAACCATTTATTAAATTAAAAGAAAAGTCTAGTACAAAAAAAACAGAAGCCCAAAAACAACAACTAGAACCCATCAGAACCATATCCGGCACCACACCCATGATAGAAATCTTCCTTCGTAGTGGCTGACTCCCATTAAAAACATTCATAATGTTTCAGGATTTTGGCATATTTCCATCTCAAATTAAGTCGCTCCAAAGAAATAAAAGAATTAAGAGATTGCATACCTTTACTTAGACCTGTCTCGCCTCCATTTGTCGTCGATGACCTTGTCGACACCGGCTTTAGAAATGTGGAGTAATCCTTCCTCATACGCCTTCATGGTGAGGCAGTCCTCACCTCTTGGTTCTCAACTACCTTCGCCTTCCCCCTGGACAATGTTGCTATACGAGGGCCTCATCAATCCGCCAGTATTTTCTTTATCACCTTTAGAGACCTCCCCCCATTTCCCAGGAATGACCAAATTTTTATAAAATGCTGGCTGATGGTGCTAAAGCTGATCATTAGCATCAAATGATGCTAGGAATTGCGGCTGTTCATATAGCACCAGCCTGATTTCCTAATTTTCATCAATAGCCTCATTATCTTCAATCTTCAAATTGACACCAGTGTTTCCTAGATTAGTCACCTCTTCATCCTCTTGTTACAACCCCTAAAAATAGTTGCATATATAAATTTCAATGAGGACCCCTCCATAATATTTGTTCCTGCCACTTTTCTCAACACATCCCTCAGAATCCCCCACAGCAAGGCTATCTTACAATGCAGGACCTGTGCTCTCCACTGCCAGAGGTTGCACCCCCTCAATCCTACAGCGAAAAGCCAAATCAATACTTCCAGCCTATTGATCCCCTACTGCCTTCAAATTTGAATAGGCCTCCATCTCATGAGGGTTTGTAGTAATGACCTGGACCAGACCAGCATTAATCCCATCGTTCAATGCCACTGCATTGCGATTTTTTAGTCCATCGGACCTCCCAGTTTGTATAGCACTGCAATTATGTACTAATCCTGCAACTCCAGTAGCTCCTGGAGGATCTTCCACATCATGTCTCAACCTTTTGAAAATTTCAGCAACCCTCGGTTCAGGAGGCAACACCACAGCCTGCTGTTTCTTTACCGCCACACCTACAGAACCACCATAATATGCACTTTCAACTCCCCTAAACCCATCCTTGTAATTGATCCTCTGTGAATTGCTACACCCAACATCAGGACAAACAGTGGGTCCAACTAAGTTCCGGGATTCCTGAACAATTGTTATGTTCTGATCTCCCTTTTCCCATCAACTGGGGTTTCCACACCTAGGAGCTCAACAGGTCGGACACCACTATCCTTCTTGCAACAACCAGATACATCATGTACCTACCTGTGACAATAGCAACAAAAGGGGGTCCTTGTTTCATACACAATAGAATGAGAATTCATGTATTCATTTTCAACAACAATCTAGACAATCTCCGATGGAACTCTCGACAGGTCCATTTCAATAAAAATTATCGCAGTAATCAGATCTGTCATCGATGACATCCTTTGATCGCTACATATAAATCTCCCGATGGAAATGCCAATTGATTTTAGCAACCCAAGGTTCTGGAAAGGTAGGAGAAGACCAGACAGCTGGATCTATATCACCAAGTTGGGTGAATCGCGATTCATATGAGCATCAAAGGACCACCGAAGAAGATGGAAAGAGGAACCAGAGAAAGATTTCCTATTACGAGACCATGCCCTACCCAAATCTTCTTCATCAGCAAATATAATAAGAAATTTTCATGGCCCCATAATACCTACCAGCGCACGATGCTTCAAACCGCATTTTTCATTCACCGCCTTATCAAAATCCTCCACAATGTGTCGTCGCCGCACAAACCTCGCAATCAGATCCATATAGAGTAACGACGATGCATCAGAGAACTCATGCACTATAGTTGGAACAACAGGCTGACCTGAGATGCACCCGGGGACCTTTGGAGTAACCTGGATTTTAGGAAGAAAGAAACCTGCATCACGCAAGGACTAAAAAAGATCCCGATTAGGAGGCAGAGACCCCCCCTCCTCCATGGGAGGAGGGGTCACGACGGCCGTCATCACCGTAGGGTTAGGGAATCGCCATCGGGGACCTGTGAAAGAGATCCCGCATACTAATAAATATATTATATAATAACATGAAAATTATGAAACATAAATTAAATGATATTCATGTTTTCTATCATATATATTAATGAAGACTCAACAAAAAAAATTCATCATTCCCTAGAGTGTGGTGGGAAAATCCTCAAGATTAGTGGTAGGACATAGATTCTAATTATTTATAATAAAATATAATTACATAATTTAATACATGTGAATAAACATATTTTAATGATCAATATATATAATTGAAACAATATTTAATTTTAAAAGATTTTTAATGTTGCTTTATCAATAACATTAATGAAGGAATACACTAGTAAGGATTCATTATTGTTTAATAACACCCTAAACATTCATTAAATGCCCCTTCAATTGAATCCTTACTCTATAAATGTGTTTTTATGAGAATGACTGAAATTATTGTCTTCATTGAACTAGGTAATTAGGTGTCATTTATGTTAATTGATAGGATAATGGAGTAGAATTGGTAGTTTGAAAACATATTATAAATGAGTAATACACATGGAATATCTTATATATTGAGATTTTAACTCCACTGCATAATCTGGTCATGGTTCCTTTAGATATCTATGGGGCCATAATTTTACTAGTGAATATGATTTTTATGTCCCGATCACAATATTGATAGATTTTAATAATCCCCTAAATTTCTAATGTGTGGGTCCTCTAACTATGGTGTTAGTACACTCTCCACTAATGAATTATCTTTCATCAAGGAATGATTCCCCCACTACTATTATAGAAAAAGAATTTTGGTTTCATCATCCCTATGATGTCATTATATAATTTTTTGTTACTATATTGAACAATATCATACCTAGGATATGTTTTGGGTTCCTTTTTTGGTCACTAGAAATGCGGAAGAGAAATTTTGGAATGAAAAGTTCAGCACTCCAACTAACTATGTGCATATTTAATGGAGTTTTGGGTTCCACTATGTTTATTGTGGTATTGTAGTGGATGGATGGATTGAATAATTAGATAATTATTGGATTTTTAATCCACATATACCACGTGGTTTTTTAAAAAGTCAATGTACATATGTTCTATCAAATATAAACTTATTTAGTTTTTTTGGAATTCTAAGAATAATTACATTCTTATTTGGTGAGATCATTATGAATTTTATCTAAGAGGATTTTATCTTCATTAATTCTATGATTTTTCATGGTGTTGGGAAGTAGTGGATTTTATCTTTTCATCCTACTATTTAATATCTCTTGAAGAGGATTTTGAGATGAATAATTTTTTATTAATTGTTGTTTCATTTTGCGGAATTATACTAAGCCTGTTTATACAGACAATTCCTTGTTCATTGTTCCCACACATATTGTGTCTATTCCAGAGATTCTCCAATAAAAAAATTTCAAGGGGATGTGATGATGGTATGTATTCTTAAAAAATTATTCGTAGTGATATTTGGTGACATATTATAGAGTATGGTGGCATGAGGTGGTGTTGAGGACCACTATGGATGGTGATCAATCATGATGTACATGTAGTATTGATTATATTTTCAGCTGGGTTATTCTTATTAGAATCAATTTTTTGTAGGAAGTGTATTTCAATTGTAAATTCAATATATAATCATGTTCATAATTTTTTATATCACAGTAATATATTTAAAATTGTTCAGATAATTATTTTAATATTTACAGTGTTTCTGGTTATTCTATATATTTGATATATGTGTCCATTATATATTTATATTTTTTAGGAACACTGATATTGGGTATTATTCCTAAATAGTTATAGTAACCATACAAAGTCCTATTAAATGATTTATTAATGTATTGAACTAGTATTTCATATAGTCTAAGTGTTGGTTGTGTAGGTTTGGTCATTTATAAATAGTTTTATAGTGGTTGCATCTGAGGGATAGATATTTAATTTAATTTTCATGTAAGCACGACTTTGGGAATTTAATGAATTTAAGGATTTAGGATTTAGTGGTTGATTATAAACTAATGGATATTACCTTAGTATAATAATATATAATTTTCTTTTTATTGGAAACTACATATATAATGTATCTAAACATGTTAGTGACTAACCCCTTAACTAAAAACAGGAAAAAAAATTCTACATATATGTCAGTTAACCTAGAGATTAATGATATCGATTTAAGGGTACCTCTATTATTATATCTGCATAATATAGTAGCCTGATTCGATTTATCATGTTCAACCCATATAAATTCATTCAAATATTCTCAAATCAATATGATATCATCCTATAAAATTTTTTACCTCACAACATTAATTTTTTTTTCATATATTCCTGTTCATGATGACTCTATTCCTATAGTTATCCCTCTCACTTCATGTTAGTGGATAATTTTTCATTTTTAGAGATATTTTTTTGAAATATATTCTTCATTTCGGATTTTTTCTAAATATATAATTCAAGCTATATGTATTTAATGTATGATATATAGTTTTCCAAAAATAATAGAAGATACTATAAATAATATGGATGTGTTATTTTAGTTTTGTAGATAGATACCTCATGGGTTTGTGTGGTGAGTTTGTAATTTTGGAGCCAGAAAATTGGATGGATTCAAGGACCCATATTCCAATATAGTTCGGATTCTCTCAAACAATAAAAATACTATTTTATTGATTTATCTTCTCTATATATTGTTTCATTAATGTATAATAATTTCCACAACATTCCAATGAGACTACTTTAACATGATTATGGTTTGAGCCTTTGTTCATGATGGAGTATTATTCTATGATATTATCTTCTTAATGGTATCTAATTCATTTTACATGTATTTTATGTACCTCAGAACATGCAATTCTCTCCAAAGACATTTATTGTGGTGTAGTTTTCAAGCTTATTAGTTTTTCTGAAAACTATAGATAAATATATATTAACATCTGTTTTTGTTTTCATGTAACCATAACTATTCTAGAGACCAAAAAGTGATAATTTATAGGCGAGTTTTAATTATAAGGATGCCCCTAGAAGTGGTGATGGATATTATTTTTCCATATGATATCATACATGATTCCATATACAGGCTTTATCATATTGAGAATATGGGTAAAAAAGGGTGGTTCGATAGTATTTGATGATTTATGATGATTCATTTCATTCCAAAAATCCATTTGAAAAATTGTTTATATTGTTTTTACTGATAATGTAGAGAATAAATAATGAATTCAACATCTTTAAAAGAGTCAATGTTTTATCCATGAAGTCTTTTCCACATAAATTTTAACTATTCCTCAATTTTGATATCTGTGTTGTAAATTGGGCCATCCATGGCTATATATACTAGTTGGATCAACCCCACAAAAGTGGGAGAAATATTGATAATTCATGGGAACTAGCCTTGGATACAAGTCATGGAAATTGAATGGAGGTAGTAGTGCACACACATGGGTCATCTCGAACATGGTTTAGTGGAAAAATTCATCGTTTTGTTATAATTGATGACAAGGTCCATGGTATAGGGAGGCACTATATAAGAGGAATGTAGAGAACCCTGATACTCACTTATAGTATATCATTTTTATAAGATAGTATATATTGTGTTGGAATTCTCGAAGGATGTCAAATGTGGGATAAAAGGTTTTTAGGCTATACCACATCATTGGTCACCATGGTGAAGATTGTGTTTTAGATGTGTTATGTACTGCTATATCTATTGGGGGGTCAAGACCACAACTCTAAGGGATTTGTTGCAACCCCTTTGAGTTTAAAATATTCCACACCACATCATTGAATTGATAAGTGGAGGGTCCAAAATCGTATGACATAGTGAATTCATATTTCATAGCACTATAGGGATCTATTTCAAAGTATGAACATATACTCTAAATTAATCAGGGATAGGAAAGAGTCCATTATACCATTCACATCATGGAATGAAATTAAGGAGGATTTTAAGAGGGGTAATTTATCATGTAAAAATTGATCTTGTCAACTATAGGACTCCATGTTTCTGCAATTGATGTTTATGCCATTCGAATAATGGTTTAACCATAGTACTAATGGAAAATCCATATTTTATATAAAATTTGTGATTCTATGTCATAGATATTTATCCAAACAATAGTAATTATATTTTTTAGTGAGCATACGTTTTTATTCAAAGGAAATTTGTACTGAAACTCTCACTATTTAATATGCATTTTTGGTGCATAATGACCAAAATATGCACAAGGGACACATGAAAAAATGATTGGTATTTTTTAATCGATCCAAACCATTGATTGATAAGAAAATTTGAATAATGATGTTGTATTGAAAAAATTGACATAAAAATAATGAGGAAATTACCTAGATGTTTTTAGGAATATGTTTCTTGATATTTTGATCTACATCTCTTTATAATGTTCAAAGGTTACTTAAGGGGTTTTTATAAGAACCTCAAACATAGTGGAAACCCTCATCAATGTGATGATGGGAAAACCCACTACGAGTGTATGTTCCATTCAACCTTGTGTGAAGAAAGATGATTCAACATACAATGTAGTGAGTTACTCATAAGAGGAGATACATGATTTCTATGAATTGTTCACATAGTGGACTAGAACGTTGAATTAACGATATCTATTATTGTTATTATTAATTATTTAGATTTTTGTGAGTTTGTCTTGAAATATCCCTACTAATATCCTCGTGTGGGTGAACTAATGAAAATATCTACTGTCATTTACATCAGTCATAAGTCATTGAGGATAAAGATAAATATAATTAGAAGAATTCCTCATGGTGTTAGAAAATTATCCACATACAATAAAGAATTATATATACTATAATTAAACTCCTCCACCACTCTAGGTGTCATAATCTATAAGTTTCTAAAAAAAATTAAATATGGAAATTTATTTTTCTTATCTGTTGTAATTATGGGATTGGTTGTCAACCCCATCCGTTTTACCATTATTGAATTTTGTAATTTAATGTTATGGAAAATCTAGATGTATAATTATTTTATATACATGTGAATAACTGTTTATACAGAATCCATATATAGAATCATTGGGAATATTGAATGTGGATCCTATTTAGAAGGTGATCCATGGGAATTTGATGAAAATGAAAAGACCATTTCTTCATTGGGATTTTCTATTTCCAATAAAATCTTATATAGGGAATTGAAATAAAAAAAATATCATTTTATGTGGGAAATGATTTTGAATATTTATGAATGAGATTAGAAGGTTTGGCAGACCATAATGATGGTTCTATAGAACAAGTACGATTATTTATGAATTGATGCAAATGAGAAAATTGATGTCTTTTATCGTGTCTCATTCTTATTTTTGATGATATGTTACGTCACAATGGTGAAATAAAAAATGAAATTACCATGGATAGAATCATATTAATTGTCTCTCTATTACAATGAAAAATTATATATTGTGGAATACCAATATAAAAACTAAATTTATATTAACATATTCTATAGTGCCCTCATGGATTATAAAATGAGAAATGATGATAATGAATTGATATTAATGGAATGTAAACTGGATTATTCATTTCATTCAATGAGGAAACATATAGTTACAAAGTATTATAAAGTTAATGATGTTTATGAAGTGTTGTAATTTTCTTTACTAAATTTAAATGTAGAAGATGAATCTTTAATGATATTGTATACTTTCTTTATTCAAGTGTGGAATGGGGGTGCATCTTGTAGCTAAATGTCTAAAAAGTATCAAGAAGATGATGACAAAGATAAACATCAAAAGAAAATGAAAAAATTATGATTAAAAAATTCGCAATTTATGTCTTTTAAAAGATGAAATATTCTTTATAGGGGATAATATCGTTCTATTTAATGTGAGGTAAAATATGTTTAAAACTATAATTAAAAATATGTGTTATTTGATATTTAAAATATTCCAAGAAATGATAACAGTGATGATGATATTTAAGGGATTGTTGGAAGGCTTGATCTTCATATATAACTTGTGTCAATCATTGAAAAACATTATATTTAGAGATCAATAAAAAATAATTCTAATGTATAGGTGCATGATTCTACTCAACGTGATACAATGATAAGAGGAATGGTTAGATATGATTTATTAAATTAAAAAATTCAGAACTAGACGTTCAAAAAACATAGAAATATGTGTTTAAATGAGTCCTAAAATTGAAATTAATTTAATTCATTGAAGGATTTTATAATAAATTCAACGAAATAGTTTATAAAATTGAGGTGTTATAATAAAATATTTCATGAATTGGAATTAGATGTTTGAAGATCATGAATGATTACATAAAACCAGAATTACTATATAAAATAAAAAATAATAATTATATAATAAATCCTATGGAATTATTCTGGAGGAACTCTTATCTATTAATAATGTGCAAAAGAACCAAAATAGAGACAAATAGTTTATGTTTTCAATGCCTCAAACATCAAATACATATAATAAGCATGATCTTTACCACATTGGAAATGTATCGAATCAAGTGGTCTAGAAAAAATACAATGATTCACGAGTATTATTTTTTCTTGTAGAAATTGGGGACACACATACCATGTGTGATCTATTATTAGGAGGTATTTTTAGGAGGAATATATACCCAAATATGAAACCATAACATTTAATAACTATTTTTTCAATACTCATTGCTATTATAGTTGAATAATTGAAAATTAAGAAATCAATAACCCTTATAGAATACACAAGCTGTCATTATTAATTTCTCAAAAAATAAAGATGATTATTATGGAATATTTATTCAAAATTAGACAATATATGAAAAAATATTTAGTTTTGGGTGGAGAATAAGATATTGTGGAGCTAGCTACCGAGGAGAATCACCCATCGCACACAAGGGTGACGAGGGGATGTTTAGAAAAGGATAACATTTCTAAGATTATATTGACTGTAAAATAAAATGAATGATAATTTATTATGGATTTTGGTTGAAAAAAACAAATTAATATATATGACATACAAATTTTGAATCTAAATCACAATAATGATAGCGTTATTCATTTCATGACATATTAGGTTCTTAAAATTACTGATTATAGAAAGTTCATTATAAGAGGATCAAATATCAAGTGATGTAATTCAATTTTTGTTGATGGGGTAAACCAAAATCATCATAGTGTCAATAACTGGTGTGAATATGAACATAAAGTGGAATTCATCATAATGTATTTTACCATCAATGATAAATATTCAATAATTATTCCATAAGGAATAAGATTAAAGATAACTCTATATCGTTTCAATAAAGAAATATCTATATGTTTTCATAATAATAGGACAATATATTGTGGAGTAGGATTCTAGACTATTTGGATCAATCTAGTTTGAAGATATTAGAAAATTATAATGGACCTCCTGATATTCCACATCTCAAATAAAATAACACATATACATATGATTCAAGTATATATGTAAATATAAAATGAATTTACTATAAATATTCACATGAAGGCATCTGGGTTTGTTGAGATATTTCACATTGATGTTTGTGGGACAATTTCACATAAGTTAATCTAACGATATAGGTATTATATGACATTTACTGATTACTACAACAAAATGGCATTTAATATTCCTATCAAACATAAGACTGATGTATACAAATTTGGATCTATATATCATAGGTGAACTAAAAAATTATATGTCTGAAGATACCAATGATTGAAGCTACTAATGGAAAAAATTCAAAAATCTTAAAATCGAAGAAAATTGGTATGAGAATTGAATTAATAATCTTATATTTTCGGTTATCACACCCCCCGAAAATGTTTTTAATGAAATATAAAGCTGTATAATAAACAACACGAGTCAAAAATGGTTATTTAAAAGTATATTCCAAAAAATATATTCAAAATAATTGGATCTCATATCACATTACATCACAAATACAGATTGTAGATGTTAAAACCAATAGAGAAATATGTATTAAATGAGTAATAGAAAAAACCTATAATTATATATTTATAGGAGTTTGAATTTATATATTTTATTTTAAATAAAGAAAACTATATAGATCATAAAGATGAACGAGATGAAAGAATATAAATTTTATACTCCCAATATATTAATGTAGACACCAGTTACAATAAGTTTCATGAGAAGAAGATTAAAATAAATGACGTTTTGGGAGTTGAAAATGAAAACTGAGAGCATCACATGGGAATTTTTTTCCTGAAAACCATCAAATTTTAGAATCTGATATTTCTAAAGAATTATTGGGTTTAAGATTACATACAAGGCATGTCCAAAATAATAATAAGTAGAGATAGTTTTAAGAAATAAATCTAATTTTTTCATGACCAGGGAGGCATCCAAGAAGTTATGAAATCACTGATAAAATATTATTATAGACTAGACAACCCCATTCCAAAATAAAAGAATAAAGTATCAATATCATGTATCATTGTTAACATTGAATGAACCAATATAATTTAATGTGGTTATATATGATGAAAGTATTTACAAGTCCTTCAATGTGGATATTGATAAAACCAATAAAAAATAGACGTAGTACTTTTCTCCAAATCCAATAGATTATAATTCCATTGGAATAAAATTTAATTCCAAAAAAATGAATAAATATTTCATAGTGATTCATCAGAAAGATGAAATTATTTTAAAAGGATATTCCCAAATTGAAGGAATTTATAATCATAAGACATATTCACCAGTTTCATGTATTGATAATATTTGGATATTTAAATCCATATAAATTAAAAGGTGGTTCAAAATAATTTACATGGAAATAAATTTGTCTTCTCAAATTATTTCATTTATGTGGAAGTGCATACTAAGATAAAATATGAATTTCATATTTATGAACATGAATAGAAAATTTGACAGCTAAAAAAGGACTTCTGTTACTTGAACCAAGAACCAAGTTCATGGTATTCAATACATGACCAATGTTTAATGAAAAACATTTTTAATAAATGAAATGTTCATCTTAACCTCTAAATCTAGTATAATAATGATTACCTTTTACTGGTTGTTTTATATGTTTTTAAAAATAATATTTAGATGCTTGAATAAGAACAAAATCTATAAGTTTTCAGAACACATGAGGTGTTAATTGAATATGTCCATAATAAGTGAAATTTATATTTACATTATTTTTAGGTCAATAAATGAATGGATGGGATATTGTTATCATAACCCAAATATTCCAATGAAGTTGTAAGATGATTAAAAATTTTAGAGTCATGACCCATGGTAACCTTGGTGTAGACAAGAATGAAATTACCAAAATGTGAATGGAGAAACAATGTCTGACTAACCATGAACTCATAAATTATTTAAATTTTAATATATTTGATAGTCATTAAACCATATATATTTTTTATACATATCAAATTCTTCATTTTTATAGTGAATCTAGATTTTTTATATGAAATATAAGAATATAATACAATTATATATTCATCTTGGAATGGACTATGGGTTAATCATTTAAAATGACTCAGGTTGAAATTTGGTGGGATTCACTAATAGAGATTGGTTTTTTCAATAGATGACTGAAACTGAATATTCTGTAGTACTTTTTATAATGGTCTTTCATGTATATAAAATAAAAATAAGAATCAATTTATCAATTTATTAATCTATGTGAATTCCTGGTACACTTTTATCTCTCAATCATACACTCATATTTTAGGGATAAATCAACAACATGATGATGTTTTTGTTGAAGTATGTTCTCAAATTCCAATTATGTTTGATAAATAAATAAGGATAAATTGTTTAATAAAATAATATACAAATATAGAAGACTAATGATATTGAGATCAAAAATCATTACAAAAAAGAGAAATTTGATCTTGGGGTTTAGTTTTCATGTTTTTTTTAAAACAAGATAACATCATTTATATAATAACTAAGGAACTAACCAAACATTTGTTTTAGATGAATTATTAGTCTGTTGGAGTCCAACCATGTCTATGAAATAACTTATTTTAGGGACAACCCCCAATGCTTGGATATTATTTCTTGAGAAAGGTATTTTTTCATGAATCAAATTATTAGTTTAATATTATTATATTATAAAATTTATATAATTGGGAACTAATTTGGTTCATTTTTATTGGTATATAATGATCAATATGTCTTTTAAAGAGGTTAAGAAGTTACTGGAAAAGGTAAAAGTATGTTAGAGACAATTCAAGGGTGTTTGATGCTGTTGAATTATCTTAATGGTGACTATGACAAACACCTCATTTAATATTTATATATCACATCAATAAATGCTTATGTGAAATTTTAATTCAAGATTAAATGTTCTTTGATATATTTTTTGTAAATATTTCTCAATGGAGTGAATAAAGATATTCCAAGAGACCTAAAGGGGTAGATTATTGGATAACATCCCTTTAGAATTTTTGAATATTTTTTTATAGGAGTAGTGGAAATTAATAATTAGTTATATTTGATATAGGATACTTTATATCCATGTTGAATATTAAATAAACATTTTATTTGGGCTAAAAAATGTCCAACCATATTAAGGTATACCCAATGACTCATCCAAGCATATGTGAGATTATGAAAACTCACACTGGGAAACCAAATAGACTATCCTACCATAGTGGAAGTAGGTAACTAAGAAGTCATGCATGTGGGTTTTTTCCCATAAACTAGTGTTCCATTCTATAAGTGTGGCAGCATTGGGGATATGGTGAGCTATGTCGGGTGGCACTATGGAGAACGCATAGAGAGGACCCCAATACTCACATATAGTTGATCAATGAAATGTGGAGTATATATGGAATGGGGTTTATAAATGGAATATTTATGCGGGACACAATTAAATTATTTTACTCCACATATAGGGTGTGCATAGTGTATTATTTGATTATGAAGACTTTTATCCCTCTGGAACATTCTTTGTTCAAATGTTGCATTTTGAAGTGAAACACCACATGCCCCTTTAAGATTGATATTTCACACAAAATATCTATAAATTATGATGTGGATGGCCTGAATTTTGTAAATGTATGGAATTTTATTTTCATGATAAATTATAAATCCACTCCTTATTATTAATGGAACCTCCATATTTAATATAGTAATAAATAATTATACATTACAGTTAACTATATGGCTATTAATTTAAGAAGAGTTTAAGAGAAGGTTATTCCTAAAAATGTGGATCTATTCAACTAAAGGACTCCATTCCCTAGATAATTACTTCCATGTTTTAGGAAGAATGGTCGATCCATAGTTCATGTGGAAACATAACAATGATTTTAAAAAAATTAATCATATTCCATAGAATATATCTCCATGCCGCAACTACGTTACTTTTATTTTTGTGAACTACATTAATTTAGGGGAATTACGGGTTCACACTCCCATGGTTTAATTCATATTTTTTATTTCAAAATGACTCCATATTAAACAAGGGACACATAGAAAAATCTTATATATTTAACATTAAATTTTATCCATTGGATATATATATAAATTTATGAAGAAATCTGTTGTGAAAAAAATGAGAGAAAAAAATGAGAGGTAGTTATATTGAATTTTTACGTGATGAAATTCGGGAGTAGTTGATCCAAACAGAGCATAAAATAATTATTGTCTAATAAAATGTTATTATTAGGAGTCTCATACACATTGGAAATCAAAAAATATTTATGGAAGTGAGTTCCCAATACAGGTGTATATTCATTTCACCCATATGTGAAGAATAATTTTCCAACATATGTAGAAGTGAGTTACTCACTAGGGGAGACTATTTAGATCTCCAAAATTCTTGTACTGATGAACCAATAAGGTTATGAAGAAAAATATAAAATTTTAACTATAATTTAGAGATATTTTAGTAAAATTTGTGCATATACACTACATGATGCTTGTTTCATTTACATAGCCCTATGCAGTTGGATCTTCTTAAATATATCAAGTAATTTTATATTTTGAAAACACACAAAGTGTAATTTTAGATAGAATTTAAAGTATTCATCAAGGTGTGGGAAAAATAAACTAATTTATGAAATAATTTTATATACCGTTATTCACCCCCCCTCATTGTGTGTTATCTTCTATAAGATTTCAACATTAATCCACTCCTATAATCTCCACCTTTGGCCAGTTCAAGTTATACATATGGTATTGATTTCAGTAGTTTAGGAAACATTGACATGATAGATAGTTATGGTCTGGTGTCAACCACTATTGTTTAAACAATGAAACAATTCCAATTTACATGGAACCTCATACTAGAATAGAAGTCCTTAGTTATTATTTTTTCACATTTTTCTGTATTTGGAATGGTATAGTTCATCCCCTAGAAATGACATTTTCCACAATAGATTTACCACAAATAAAAAAAATATGTCACTCAATACATTAGGTAATTTGATTTTTTACATAGTGGGGAGAGAGATAATTCAATATATTTCATTATGGGAGAGAATAGATGTATCTGTAGATTCTATGATTTTGATCAGTTACTAGTGTCAGCACTGGATGATGATGAATAATTTATTAAATTATGTTATTCATACCTTTTTACTGAGTCAGATTCCATCTACTGAGGTTAGTGGATATCATCGTAATGAATTTGTGTTTAATGAACTATAAAATTGTAAATAATGATTTTTTATTATTTTATGATGATTGTGAATTCACATTTTGTGAATTTAGATGAATAAATGAATTCATTTTAATCCTGGCCCATTGTTATCCTTCTATGTGAGACCGATTAATTAATCATCTTGCATTGATGGGTGGAATTCTTTTGTTTTTTTGTTGAATGATGCACATCCTGGTAGAATTTTTTAATCATATGGGATGAAAACTTCCATGTGTTGGTTCATGTAAGACACTATTAGGAATTCAGTTAATTTTATATAGTATAATTATAATATTATTAGCAAATAATAAAACATTATTAGTTTGATATCAATATTATTTGAGTTGATGTTGTCATTTAAGAAATTGAATATATGGTATTTGGTGAGATCTTAGTGTTCCTTTCTGACTGAATGTAATTATTCGAGAGACCTAAAGGGTTTTACTAAATTTAGAGAGCATTAAATCCACTTCTTTAATAATATAATTAGTTCACATGATGTATGTATTAATTATCAACATAATAATCCTAAGAGGATAAATAACTAAAGGGGATTTGTTTTCAGTGTGGTATGTTTTATAAATATTTATTAGTGTATCCATCAATAAGAAACTATTACATTATTCTAGAGGATTTAGTTTTATCAATATATGATGGTTCATCATTACACAATAATTTAGATGGGTTATGTTATGGTCAAGATCTAGTAGAAAAACAGTTTATAAATGGTTCATACTATCTCCAATGGTTTTTTGTTTAATTGGTTACCCAGAAATATGTGTTCTAGAGTTGAGTAGTTTAATGATTTATTTATAGCTCGTGATGTGCTCATTGTTATATATTATCAACAAGTCATGATAACAAAACATGGATATATTATTTAGTGGATATAGACTCGTTTGCAATGTTGTTGAACATGGATAATTACAAAGGTAACTTGGAATGGTAAAGGAGTACATTGAATCCTTTTTCCAAAATATAAATACATTAGTGCCTCAACCATATAAAATATAATAGTAGTGATATAGAGTATGGTCTAGAGGAATATTCTACCCAAAAAATATTTATGTGATAATGAAATAAATTTTGTGTCTGATCAGTAGTGGAATGAGTTATAGACTGGTTTTCCCATATGAAAATCCTTAATATGCTTAATAACGTATAGGGGAGATTTTTTCCTACATGAGGTAACCATATTAAATATTCATATAGGGTTATATATTTATAGTTCATGGATTCACATATTTCTATATGGTGAGATTCCCTTTCTGGAGGAAATGATTCAATGTAGAGGCATGACAAGTCTCTCCTAGAGAAAATCTAATTTTCATCCATGGACTTTCTTCATGATGTTATTTAAATTATAAACTAGATAAAAAAATTATATCACTAGGTGGTTGTATACTTATTTTGTTTAAACCTTGATCCCAAATATATATTAAGTCTATATGGGGATGTGTTTTCCACTAAAAGAAGATATTTTATGAGCTTACACATTAATTTACCCATGTTGTTTCTCTTTCATGTAATTATTGATTAAATAGTGGTATGTGTGTATTCTCTTGCTTTTTTTCTAATCAAAAAATAGAACAAAATTTAGTTTTAGAGGATCATGACCAACCTATGGGTAAACTAGTAAATTAACCCATTTAGAGTACATAAGTGAAAAATAAAACGCTTAACTATTCTTAGGTTATGGTGTTCACATTTTGATTGGGATTTTGTGATTTTTCAAGGATGTTGAAATTGGATATTTTTTAATATCTAATATATTTGTAAATAAATATCTAGACAGTGGATGTTGATATATTAATAGGAATGTATTTTTCATTTCAAATAATTATAGTATTCCAATAATGTAATTTTTTTGTTTTTCAATGAACAATTTTAGTGTTTTTATAATAGAGAAAACTCAAGATTAATATATTCTAAAAAATTAAAAAAATTAGTCAACACATTCTCACATTTTTATAAAATAAATACATCTCAATAAAATATATTAATCTAAGAAATATATTGCATCAGGAATATAGTGATTACTCTAAGAATGGAATAACATGAGTGTGATCATGGGGCCCATATTATGGACCATCATAGGTATCATTTATTTGATAATATTTTAAATTATTTAAGTTTAGGTGGTTAAAATACTATGTTTACCCAATAAAACCACAAATAAAAATTCCTAACAGGTTTATCCACACTACTTCTCAACATATTATTAATTAAGAGAGAGATGGTATAAGTATAATATATTGTGGAAAAATTGACATCAAATTGAGGGAAGGTGATCATATCCCTAATGTAATAATTATTTTATCTCATGGAGAAAATTAATATGACAATTGAATTGAAAACATATTGAATCAAGGACCATCGTTCCATATTAAATGGATATTTTTTATTTTTATCCAAGTCAGTTTTTATTGTTTTTATCTTAATATATTTTTTGGTTGTTGTTCTTTCCATGTAAGGTCTATACATAATTCAATAATTGATTATATAGTTAGATATACAAGATTTGTAATGATTCTCATTCATTATTATCCATTGGATGATGATCACTCTGTTAATGGGTAATCGACCATCCAAATTTATCAATTTTCTTTTTCATTTATTGTATTCGGATGTTTCCCACAATATTTTTCCTGTTTTACCAACAGTCTAATATAATTATTTGTGGTTAAACGGTTTAAATATATTTCTAAGAGTGATGTATATCACTGTATTGTGATGGATGATTTGGATGTGGTGGGAAGGATCATGTAATACTAGATTGATGATAGGTGATAAGAATTTTCTAGGATTACATGGTTACTTTGGACTTTTAGGGAAACAACATGATAAAGAAAAGGGGGTTCATATAAACACTTTTAAATTTATTTTTATATTATTTATTGATTAAAGTAAACTATTAAAGTATAAAAAACATTAGATGATTATTTTTAATAGTTTGATGTATAATATGGGACACATGGTTAATAATTTTGTCGATTCAATTTGTGTTTTGTGAGAATCCCTTATAATCTATTTTCCATTTGGGGATGGATGAAAATAAAGAATTAATTTTATGTGATAATTGTATGGGGATTGTTTTTGTTTCATCTGGGTCAATTAGATGCAAGAAACCGGATTACATTTTGTTTTTTAGTTTTCAAAAGAATCATTAAAAATGTAAAAATCACATCGTATGTGTTTGATAACGACATGCTATGTATTCCCTTTGATGTGGTGGAAAATTTTCATTTTACGATTTTCATCACAAACCATGGAGAACAAGTGGTGACTTCTTGTACTTATTTTCCAAAAATCATTGCATGTACAAGGTGTAATTTCCCATGTTTTTGTTTCTCCACACACCCCATGTGGGTCAAGACCACTAATGTGGGCCCCTTTTCCTTATAGAACTCAGTCGCCCCGATAATATATATTATTTATATGTTAACGTCAATAATATAACACCCCATTGTTTTATATGATTTTAAATTACAATAAACGTGAAATGTTAAATTGATTTTTTACATAAATCCCTGAGTATAAATGACCAATGATATTTTATACATTTATAACATATTTTTCTGATTAACATGTATGAATAAGATTATTTAAATTATTAAATATATGATTAATTTTATATAATGATATGAATTTATTTATAATATCAGATTATTAATGGTTCCCTTTAATTATTAAAACACATATTTTTCAAGGACATGTATTTTATTAGTATTTTTGTCTAGGGAAAATATGTTGATCACTGTTGAAAATTTATTTCAAGGAAATTAATTGTAAATTTATTTGAATAAATGAATAACAATTCATACACTAGCAATATAATTTTTATGTATAAATATAAAATCATTTAATGGTAAAAATGTATGTGTTTCAAAAAACTATTTTATGATCCTAATATGATTTTATGATAAAAAATTTAGAATAATCCAAATGCATTAATTATATTAAATGTATTTTAATATTATATTTTATCAAATATTTTATCAAATGTATAATTTTTAAACTATGTAAAAATAAAATGAATGTTTTTTATAAAAAATATTATTTTACTAAAAAATGGGTATTCATTGAGAGTTCCAATTTTGAATTTATTTTCTCCATATTATAGAATTAACTCCCGTAAAATAAATAATACATTCAAAATCATAAAAATTAACATAAATCAATAGGATAAAATTACTTTTTGGTTAAAATGAATTTTCAAAAATGTAATATTCAATTACCCTTATTAGTGTTAAAATGTGTTTATTGGGGTCAAACTGAGATAATAGGGTAATATTTCCAACAAACATTGTCTAATTATTATTATATGATCAATTTTAGAAATTTTATTATGTTTAATTATATTTATTTACTTTTTTTATCCACACGACCAATAAAATTTCATTTATTATTTAATTTTTTTATACAGAAAAATGTTTTTTCACCCCCACACTTATAAAAGGAAACCTCTTATCCCACTATATTCACGAATTTTTAGCTTTATAGATAAAAAACTCAAAAAATACTTTTTAGCTTCAATAAATTCTTTATATATATCATTTTAATCTCCTAATACCTATATTTCAAGGATTAGTTTGTAATACAATGGAGGTCATTGAAATCTACAGTTACATCATAATTGAACTATTACAATTTTGTGTCTTCTTCCAACATGTAAAAACATATTGTATTCATCCTAAAATTATAAACCAAATATCAAAAAATTTTGTTTTGTTATTATAATGATTTAAAACCCTTTTTCACCTCTTTACAAACAATTACGAAAACATATTATCACTCGTTTGTATGTGTAGACTATCGCATCCATGTTGCGATATGATTCATCATTCCGTAACAAATCCCATTAATGATTCTAATGATTTATTTAACCGATCTATATGTATATGATATAGATATATTATTATGTTTTTCAAATGAAACAATTTATTTAGCTTAAAATTTTATTTTTATTAGTAAATTAAATAATTGATCATGCGTACGTACGGACAACCATCCCCATAAATAGTGTAGTTCGTTTCTTTGTATCATCCTTGTATGAGAATATATATATATATATATAATGTATAAATATGATATATATATATATATATATGATATTTAAAATTATGGATTTTATGGAACATTGATCAAAGTAAAAAAATTTGAACTGCCACTCTAATATATGGGTGAAAAATGAATCCATTAACATCTGAAATAAAAATTTCAGTAATGAGTTGTTGATATGTGGGAAGAAGTTGTTATATATAAATAATGAATGATATTATAAGTGAAATATGTTTCTTTTATTTAATTAAAAAGAATTTAAATTTATTATGCTATTGTATTATGTTATTAAAAATCTTGTCAAAATATGGGTACTGATTTTATGTCACAATCTCATTTTTGGGATTTTTTATAAATTTATTTATAATGATGAAATTATAAGAAATATATCTCTAAAAAATAATTTTTCTTATTATACATTTTTTACGTAAATTTTATTTTTTTCATTAATTTATTAATATTAAACTACTAAAATATCCGAACGAAGATTATATACCAACCAGATTCAAATTCTCTCTCTGATGGTGATTATTTCCTTCCTTGTACATATTTTATTCAATGATAATATTTTATTTAAAAAATATTATATAATTTTTTATCTATTCCCCGTTAATTTTTAATTTCTTCTTTCCTAATGACTGTCATTCTAAAACAATTTTTAAAATTAAACATCAAGAACATTTATGAACATTTTACGTGGGACATTTCATTGAAAATAAGACCGAGATATTTTCATCAACACATAAAATAAAAAATTAATTCCAACTATCATAATTATTATTTTATTTTAATGACAATTTAATTTTTATATAGTATATTAAAAAAACCATTTTTCATTACATTTTATGTTTTTTATATTTAAAAAAATTATTTTCAAAATGAAATGATTATTTTTCCTAGATATATTACAAGGATATTTTAAATAAATTATCATATATGAAAATATCCTTTGATTTTAATTATAAATATCTAAGTATATGATCTAATAATACCATACATATACACTAACATGATGGTTTATTTTGATGATAATAAATTATCAATTTAACCTATTTTCATTTCCATGTGTTCAACATTGAAGAAATTATAATTGTCTTCCAAAGCATAAGGAATATATATGAATTCATTATGAATATGTGATTTGACAGTATGTTATATCCCTCACATTTATTTTTAATGATTAATGTTTAATAAGATCAAAGTGTATATGGGTGGTTATCCCAAACACATAATATTATAAAAAATACAGTTTACCGTGCCCAAAAAAGGTACATGGTAGGTTATCCCAATCCTAACATTTAATGAATACATTAGTGGGTATCAGTAAAACAAAATATTCATGATTATGATCATAAAAATATTATTACCCACTTTTTCACATGATCTTATGCCAAATTTAGTATTTCAGGGAACTTGTTCAAGGATTCCACTATTATATTTCTCTCATAAACTACCATGATGTATTACATGAGTCAGGATTATGGTCGATGAATTTTTGGGTATGGATTTAAAATGCAAAACTCATGTTCCCACACAGTTATGATCATGAAATAATTATATTATCTTTAAAATATCCATTTTTTATCCTTAAGGAGCATATTAGACTGCCCTTTATTATTTTTATTTTCTCCATGATATAAATAATTGTTTTAATCATTATATATCTTAGAAGGGTTATAGATGTGGGGAATATAAGGGGAAATGCTTCTATATTTTTTATTCCAATTTTTATACACAAATCTTTCTAAATAAACTAAACTATTATAGATCATATGTTGATTTTAATTACATGTAATTAATATTCATATAATATGATGTTATATTTTTTTACTAAATGATTTGTTCACATATTTTTTTTACTATAAAAAATATTTTTTTACAAACTATGATGATGAATATTTTGTGAGGACTCTATGGATATGCATCCATATTAGAGATAATTTAATGTTATTGAAATGAAAGGGGTTTTATTTTAATAAAAAATACATCTCTATATAAAAATTACAAAATGGATTTTGATGTGGCACAAATCCACATAGGGTTAATAAATATAAATCTAGTAGAGTATGTA
The DNA here is from genome assembly GCA_963277665.1 of Viscum album. Lineage (NCBI taxonomy): Eukaryota > Viridiplantae > Streptophyta > Magnoliopsida > Santalales > Viscaceae > Viscum > Viscum album. Next base: position 92,767,032 of record OY728132.1, on the reverse strand, counting down.
TTAACTAGATCATCAATAGTTCAAAGTTCGTGGGACTAAGAATTACATCTTGCTAAGCCACTACCAGGGGAAATATTAGTATAATTCACATTAAATTTACATATCATGGATATGGATTTCCTTTGATAAACACAATGTTCCATTATTTTAAAACAGTCTGTTACGATTTACCAATACTACTTATTTTTTTGGATTATATGATTTAACACTATGATTGTTGTTGCTAAATAGATTCTTCTGGTTTTCAATAAATTAATAATGCAATAATGATCCATTTTAACACTTAATTTAATAACAATGAAATGACTTTTTAATGGAGATATAGAAAATTTTGGGTGATATAATGATAAATCTCATATATATATATATATATATATATATCATCAAATGAATAATGTTGAGCTTCCATATGAGTATTTGAGGGAAAAATTTTCAATTGAGTCCTACATGAGGAATAATCCACCATATTTTAGTGGGTACTCATATCATATAATTAATGATAAATGGAACAATAACTTTGAAAAGATTTCTTTAATTTTATAGTGTCTAGATTATAAAAATTAATTATTATCTCTTATCTTTTGAAATGAAAAAAAAATTAATGGGGTATTATAAAGAACACATGGAGACAAGATGAAATTTATTTTTTGAACAAGATAGAGTTTATAATGTTTTTTTTAATGACTAGATTCCTTATATTAATCTCACAATTGTGGATAATTTATTCCTTGTTCTTATATTGAAGGATAATTATTTCAATAGTACATATGAGGATAATTTTTTCATATATCATAGATACATTTATGTATTATCATCCATCCCGATAACAAGATTAATTGATTAATTTGTGTCTTAAAATTGACTCTATTAAGGGGTGTTTGTCATAATAGAATTCCCCATATATGAAAATACCTTTTTATGTTATATGTAAGTATAAATTGATATTAGAGTCACCCATAATCTATTGGTTTTTATCATAAGATAAATATGTAACTTAATGGAAATTATAATAATAAAAATGATAGAGGGTAAAAGATGAGTCTTAATTTATTCCAAAAGTGTTGAGACATGAATGGAGGAAATTTTTATAATGGGACCAGTTCATTATTAATTTTTAAAAAGGAAGGTCAACATGAAATTGAAAAATGATGTGATGTGAAGAATTTAATTAATGATGTGAATATAATGAATATGACACATAATTCACCACTATGATTCTAGTGATTCAAATGCAATGAGTATAGGAATTATACTGACTACTGCCCAAATATAAGGGTTAATGATAATGATCAAAAATATATATCTTCAAAAAATGAGACAAATGAAATTATAATGTAGTTAATATTACCAATTTTGGTAGAGATAATGAACCGGTTAATGTTACAGATATTAAATACTCTAAAACATTAAAAGTAATATTTTATTCTAGTTAATCTCAGTATTTTATATATAAATAATTATTTAAGGGTTTCAGGTCACCACCTTAATGATTAGATGTTGAGTTAGTAGTGAAAAATTAAATTTGTATGATGATAACATATAATGTCTATAGCACCAATTTGATTTATGTTTTTTGGGATTATGATTCCAAATAATCAATTTAATCTTCAAAATGATTATTTTGATGACATTTTAAGAAAGAATTGGATTTTTTAATATTAATACCATATCAATTTTCGATGAAGGTAAGTCACATATAATGTTTTGAACCCACCTGTGATGATTTATTAGTCTGAGGATGAATAAAAAATTCTAATGGTAATTAAATAAATTGTATGGGTCTTGATTCATATTTAATGTGGGTTTTTAAAAAAAATTCGAAGAAACTCATTATCTATGATATGCGTACTGTAAATGATTTTTTTTTTATTTTTATACGATTATCAATGTCTTCAAAAAAATCTTGATTTAGAGTATTCAATAGAACTCATACTTCGTGATACTCCTATTCATAATACTCTATATAGAATATACCTAATTGAGTTATAGTAATTTATAAAGTTAGTCGAATAAAAACATGATAAGGGGTTTAATTTTCCATGTGTGACACAATGGGGTGAACCTATTATTTTTAATAAGATAAAGTATGAATAAATATGAATATTAATTTACTATCATGATCTTCAAAAGAAATATATCAATAATTATTTCTTATATGTCATATTGATAACATTTTAGTTCAATTAGAGGGAGTTAAATATATTTAAATGTTTGATATTCGATTCAGATCTTATCAATTAGGGGTTAATAGTGTATATATACAAAAGGGATGCATTATTAAGTGGTATTAACAGAATGAAAATGTTGTGATGCAATTGTTTCTAACTAATTCCCCATATATATTAGCAAATTTAATGAATATTGTATATAAATAGTACCTTTTTCAATTTTTAGTAGCTTGTATAGAGAAAATTAATAAATATTCCCAGTCTAAGGAATATTATGATGATCACATAAGGATTATACTGAATAAACAAATGTAGGAGAAGGTATATAAAAATATATGAGTTTAATTTTTCTATATAAACATATATTTTAGAGTTATACAATTTCAATTATGTGCGTATCCATGGATCCATCAATAAAAAAGTTATTGAACAATATCATAGCCCATCCAGGGATACTGAGGTTTGTATATTTTTTTGATTGGATAGATATTATAAATGATATTTAATGAATTTTTCTTATTTATATAATTCAAAAACCAGATTGATTCAAGAGGTATACAAGTCCCCTTTTATTGATTAATGTGATGAAAAATATTATATGTCCTTATAAGAAGGTCGTCCAGTACACATGTAATCACAATACCTTATATTAGAGAAGGATTTTGGATTTACACTAATGCATTCAATATGTGTGTGGAATTTTTTTATATACAATATATTATAGTTATAGCTTATGCCTCATATAAATAAAAGGTTCCTGAGCATAATTACTCCAACTATGACATGGAGATATAAGTAGTAAAAATAGTACTAATGATATAGAGGTAATAAATATATATGAGGAAAGGTGTGGAATATATTCACATTGTAAAATATAAAAATAAATTGACCAAAAAAGAGCAGAACATATTACATGGAATATGGTTGAAGAATATTAATTATTAAAATAATAAATACATTACCACTCTGTGAAAACGTACATGGTTTTCGATTCTTTGAGTCAAAAAGGATCATGATATTTTATATATGATAACTGTCCCAAAAAAACCATTATTTCTTGATTATCAACGTATGGACCTTGAAAAATTCGGTAATGGCAGAAAAAATGAATTTATAAAATAGGTTCTCATCCATCAATCTAGGTGATGATAAAATATGAAAAAATTAAATATACGGGGAAGAAAATGAAGGTAGGAAATGTTCAAGAGATCAAACTCAATTTTCATGGATGATAAGCATCTAGAATTTAGTGTGTGCCTTATAAATACCATAAATGATGAAGGATTTTTCAGAATAATATCCAATATTATTATTCTCTATTCATTTAATAAGTATGATAATTACAGACATCAGGAAGAGTATTTCTGGTGGGACAACATATAGAGAAATATTGATGTGTATTTGTCATGGTGTCTGTTATATAATCACATTAAAGATTATTGATTGAATATTAATTTTATTTTAAAGCCTATACCCAAATCATAATGTAAAGGGTAAAACATCAATGGGGATTTTGTAATCAGACTCTCCAAAATATCAAAACAATATAATATGATTTTGGTTATAACTGATTTCCTTATAAATCTAGTACATATCATTTCTTTGATAGATCATATCATTCACAATAATATTACTATAATATACATTAATAATGTAGTATGGATTAATGGTGTACAATATTATATTATATTTGACAGATATTTATGGTTCACCTCCATGTTTTTGAAATTTCTTATATATGTTCAGGATATATTGTTGTCTTCCTGTACAACTTATCATCATTAGACTGATGATTAGTATAAGATAATTATTCAAACCATAGATGTTATGTTATGATTATTTAATATATATTTAAATGGTGTTTGGGACCAATGATTACATCTTATCCAATTCTATTATGAATATATCATCCACATGAGAATTAAGATTGTTTCTTATGAATACCTCAATGAAAATAATTGAAGAAAATATCATTTAGGCATGAACATAGAGAATAAAATCAATTGGGACCTGATATATTGAGGTAAATTATAGATAAATTCTAATACATTTATTATAATATCACATTATCTCATAGTTTGTAGATTTTTAATGCTAGGAATCATTTGTTAAATATAGAAGATTAGGTTTTTGATAAATAATTCATATGAATTTCTCTTTGGATGATGGTTTAGAGATAAATAATAAATTTAAATATAATCCTTATAAATATATTGGTCCCTTTGAGATTCTTGATTGAGATGGTACTATAGGTTAACCCTTGGTGCTTCCACAGAACCTCTCTAAAGTTAATGATGTGTTCCCTAGATATCTCTTAAGAAAGAAAATAATTGATCATTCACATGTACTAAACATAGAATTTTTTTACTAAAAAATTATCATTACAATTCTGATAAACTTATATGAATCATTTATCATATATAAACACTTATACATAACATGACTACTCACACGGTTAAGGTTATCTAGTGGAATTATAAATTATAGGAAGCTACATGGGAACCTGTGTATGTGATACTTAAGATATATATTAATTTTTTTTGCATTAGAGTGATGTAATTTGAGGGATAAGTTCATTTAATTGGTCTATAAAGGAGTATCCAAATACTTATTTTTAATTTCAATTGAGAAAAACATGAAGTATTTGTTTTCTTTCTTTACATGTAACGCTGAATTTAATTAAATTGTGATATAGTATTCCTTCTAAAACATTATTTATATTTGAAGCTAATAATTGTATTATTCACACTAGGAAATTTATTTATAATTTAATATGATCATAAAAATTTATTGATATGAAATACATTTTAATGAAATCATTTAATGAATAAATGACTAATTTTTTGATGAAATTTATTTTTCTATGTCATATGTATTTTTAATATATTTATTGTCAACTAATATATATTTAAAAATAATTTTAATGAAATATATTGATAATTTATATGAATAAATTAATTTTAAATATACATTTTTTATCAAATTGTTATTAAGTTACTAGAATTCTTTTAGAGGTAAAAATAGTTATTTTAAAAAATATTTTTATGGGTACATTTTGTTTTTATCATAATAAATTATTTTAGGGATAACTAAATAATTTTTTCAAATAAATGTATAGATTTTATATTCTATAAATTATATTATTATTATTTGGAATGCTTCTTTACTATTAAAATATTTAATGTAATTTTAGTTTTTTATCTAAAAATGAATTTTTTTACATATGGTTTTTTTTCATAGAATATTTTTATTGTAAACTTATCCCAATTATAAATATATGATCATCTAATATGGATTACATATTTTTATATAAGATAATTATATTAATTTAATTGTTTAAACTTAATTTTTTATAATTAATATTAAAAATATTAAAATTTTGATACAAATATTAACATTAAAATAGGTTAATGGGGGGGTTAAGCATAGATATAAGTGTAATAATACTATATGAAAAGGAATTATTATTATTTTGATATTAAGACACTATATAATTTTATAGATGAATTATTTATCATTGTATTTATATTTAAAAAAAATACATTATATTAATTTGATATTTCAAATAAACAACTATGTACCCATTCATTCAGTTGAAAAATAAACCCTTCTCTACATAATTATTAATGAATTTTTACCATTATATATCATCTCATACCTACCTGAAAACCTTCCAATTTTCCTTAACTTAATCCTAATGATTTTATATATTTATCTTAAGGCTAATATTTAAATTCATATGTTTTAGAAAAGAGAAGGCCTCTCAAAGAACCATTTTAAATCTTCACCAAGAAATTTCAGTTTTATTTATTTCCCCATCGCAACTATACCTAATGTATATATAATAACATGATCTCTAACATGTCATAAATATTCATTGTTTTTATTATGAATATTTAAAATCATATTCCACCTCTTTTCCTTCAAATTTTATTGGAATGTATCATTAATCCATATATATGGATTACCTCATCCACATTGTAATATGATTCATTTTCTATCACCACCACTCATGAATTTATATAATGATGTTTGTAATAAATATATTTGAAATTTAGAACACAATAATAAATGTATAAAGATAAAATATTATTTATGATTTTTTACATATATTAATTTGACAATGAAAACAACGCTCACACGTAGGTATTGACTACCAAATTCATGAATGATGAAATTAATTTTTGGATTTATCCCTTCTATGTATGGTTAAAAAATATATACATAATCAATATTTATTATATTTATATTGAAAATATAATTATTTTTATGGTGTAACCATGATCAATGAACAATTACTAGAACTCCCAAACATATACATGGTTGAAAAAAGAACCTTTTCCCCCCAAGCATTGTGATTTTAATAAAATTGTTCAATAAATAGTAATAAGATGTTTGGAGTACATCATGAATGATAGTATAAAATTATATATTGTTCTGTTAAAAAATAATAATACATTTATGCTCATTATAAAGGATATTAAAGTGCATAAAAATAAATTCCAATAGGTTGACTGGGTATTATGTTATAATATTATTTTTACAAGTATAATTTATGCTTAAATTAATGATGATGAAAATATATAATATATCTCTCATAAATGTCATTCATTTTATTATCAACAATTTACCTCTAAATTCAAAAGAGTTTTTCCTTTTCGTCTTTCAATGCACTAAATATTTTTATATAATATATTTAATAAAAACAAACTCAATATCTCTCTTTGATAGAGTGTCCTTTTATCCATGCTATTATTTTATTTCAAAAAATTCATTAGGGTTCTTACTATTTAAAAATTAATATATATATTCCTATTTAGTTTATTTTAATTTCTATAAATTTTTTTGAAATGAGTTTCCTTGTCTTTTTTAAGTGGTTCATTTGATATCTTACTAAAAAAGTGAAAGATTTTTTTTTCAAACATACACTTTATTAATGGATAATCCTACCACTATGACATCACGTTTCATTAAAACAACATTTATGAGTTTGAAATGTTATTTATAATTAATTTTTTAATAGAATATTTTTTAATTTTTAATAAGATTATTAATTTTATAATTAAAATGGATTTTGTTAGAAATTACTCAATTTGAGTATGATACAATCAAAATATATTTATTCATTATCAATATACTTTAAAATAATATTGCGGAAATATTATTGAAATTTGAAATATTTTTCATGATCTTATGCCATAATGAAATGTTAATTGTTCTCTTGATCTTGTGGAAAACAAACGAATGGATTATGAAAATGTGATTGTTATATACAATTTAGAACACCAACTCATAGGTTGAAGAATAATATTTTATGACATCAAATTTTATATGGGATGATATAAAAATTAAAAAATTATGGTATATTGGAGATTATTATTTTCCCAAATTATGTTAGAGGGTGGTTATCCCACACCTAACTTGTGAATAATTTTATGGTGGGTATCCTTGGTATAGGATTTTAGATACATTGATCATTACACACTTTATGCTGATATTTTATAACATGATCATATTCAAATGTTATTCTATCATTGATCATGTCCAATGAATCCTATTAGATTTATTTCTTATTAAAATAACATATTTGTTACGTGACTCATTATTATTAAATATAATTTATAGTGTATTATTTTCAATTGTTAAGATCATATTATACAAACATTATTCCCAGGTTATGATTATCAGATCAATGAAATTTTTGTTTATAACACTTAATGATAATATAATACCACCCTTTATTATTTTTCTTTTCCCTCATATAATAAGAATGGTTTGTTAAGCATGAGTTTTCTAAAATGTATAATATTTAGGAAAAACCTAATGGGAGACAATTTTCATCAATTAAATACCGTTTTTATGTATCCATGTTTCTAAAAATCATAAAGCATTATGGTTATCGCTTGGATTGTAATAATAATTATGAATATTCATCTATTATGATGTAATATTTATGTATCCATTTCAAAGGAAACCACATTATATCTATGTTACCTTATAGAAAAGTCATTTACGTTACTAATTATATAGTACATGTTGTGGTAGTATACACCGACTAACCCTCTAGTCCCAAACTATATGTATACTATTTTAAATTATATATAGGATAACATGTACATATATTTTGGGGGAATTAAATGACCAGATAACCGTTGAGGGGAAACAGATCACGTAACTCCCAGATTTTTATTAAATAGAATAAAATATTTGATTGTGTGTGTAAAAATCACTACTGAGCCAAAATATACAATTATAAATTATTTATAAATATATTTACCATTCCATTAAAATTAATAATAATATTATTATTAAAAAAACCTTATATATCTATACTTCCAATTTATATTTGTAAATTCTTAGTAAATAGTCTATTAATTTTCGGTAATTCCTTTTTGTTCTAAAAATATTGTTTTTAAAAATGATTTTTTATTTGGTTTAATGAAAATATTCAATAATATAAGATACCATAAAATTTGAAAATTTTATTTTCTAAGAGAAATTATATTTTTTAAACTAGCATATTGAAAATAAGATATGAAAAATATTTATGATATATAGAAAAATCTATATTTTTTCGAGAACGGTGAAAAATCCATTTTTAGTTAAAATTTCCAATTATTTTTAAAATTACAAATTTTAAAAGTAAATTTTTTCATTTATTTTTATTTAAATATAAATAAAATAATTTTTTAGATATGAATAATTATTTAATTATATATATAATCTTATTATAATATTTTAGTGTATGTTTATTTTTAAGTTTAAAAAAAATTATATGAAAACACTTTTTAAATTCATAATGTGTTATCAATTATAATTAATTAAAAAATCCCGTAATGTCAAATTATATAGATGAAGTTATTTTAATTACATGTATTTATGAATTTAAAATCATATAATTAATTTTAAAATTTATTGGGTTATCATAAAATAATATTTTCTTTAAAAAAGTCATTTTTTGTAAAACTCCTTTCCATCACACTTGAGGGATTTATATTTAATTAAATTCTCCAATAATATTGAATATTTTTTTGATAAAATTTATTCCATAATTAGATTTATAAAAAATATTATTATTTAATATGGTAAACATAAGTTTTGAACAATATGAATAATAACTATAGTAAATATTAATTACAATGGTAAATAGAATAATGGTTCATTATGGGTAAAATTTATATAAAATAGAATTAGAAACAATGTAAACCTAACATTATGAATAATTTTTTTTCATTTTAACTGATTTTATTTTTATATGTATTCCTTATTATTCACTTTATATATTATTATGTATTCATTTTGATAAAGAAAATATATTTTGATACCATAAATCACAAATGATATATTAGGGTATTATTCAATTATGATATTTATTCCATGAATTAAATGAGGTGTAAAATAAATTTTATTTTAATAAAATGTTATTATAAATAATTATTGATAAATTTTATAGATAATGTAATTTTTATGGTATTAAATATATTTTTCATAATGGATTGAATAAATTATTGTCCAAAAATCCATTAATTCTCAATAAATTTCAATTATATTTAGAAATATAAAATTTATATATTTATAATAATATTCGTAAAAAATACGTATTATATTTAGAATTAAAATATTCAATTTATCCAATAGTTAATTTTTTATAATTTTCTGATATATTCATTTAATTCGATATAAATTAAATACGTTAAAAATATATGGTGTGTTTTATGACATCATAATAATTTGAAATGATGTAATGAACACTATAATTGTTGTCCCTTGGCAAATAAATTTTTCCCTGTTAAAAAAAATCATTATAGGTTTATATAATAGATTTTATGAAGCCTTTTTGAATCCTCCAAACCACTACAATATTTTATTGCTTTAAAATCATTTCATTAAGGACTTATGACACTTCAACATATGTAAGGGTATTATTTTTATAATTTTCAAAATTTCCTTATCAAATAATGAAAAATATATATTTGGAAGAAAACATGGGGAAAGTAATGTTATGATTTTGTTTCGGTTATTTTTAATATAGATTCCAAAGCCTATGTTTGCGAAATAATAAATAACTCTCCACTCTTTTTTGCTATAAACCCACCCAATATCCCATTTATCTTCACATAGAAACCACATAAAATGTAATTATTACAACAAAATATCTCTATATTTGTACAAATGTGACCCCAAAATCTCAAAAAGATACTCTAAATCATTTGTGAATCACCTTATAAGCGTAAGGGACTTCTCTATCCTCATTTAAATTAACGCATATTCTTTATTTTATGCTTTTTTGGATTACATAATATTGGGATATTTTCATATATATTCCCATTAATTTCCATATTAATTATAATTAATAAGATCCCCATTTTAATCACATTATGTATTCCCATGAAACTTTATTTACACCCATTACCATGCCAAAATTTATTAAGGGGTCCTCCTCTTTTCCTCCTTTTCATGTATGTTTTTTATCTTATGACTTTTATCTACATTCACTAATGTTGGAATATGTTCTCAAAAATCAACATTACTATACATTTTATTTATAAATTATGTGTTACCCATTAAAATACCTTCAATCCCTCCCATAAAATCTTATATGCCCCCATTTCGCTATGGAAATTTTACCACTTTTATACATGAAAAACCATTATGTAGAAAATACTCATAACCATTTAATATAAATGGTGTTATAATAGATGGAATTATATGTATTTTATTGGTTACATACATGTATTTATTCCACATTCTATTATCATGGAATAATATGTGATGATTAATTATTCCATTTTGTATTATATATGTGCCACACTTATTCCTGACATTGAAATCAATGTGACCTATGCACCAATAATTATATTTCACTCCATTGTGTTGGATAATATTTTATTCCAATAATACATCATAAAATAGATTAAGAAGTTAACTTAATACATCATTGGACTTTTTCCATCATGTTAACTTGGATGTTATAATTGGCCTATGTTTTTGGAACCATGTTTAATGGGGTTACACAATTTTCTCTTGTTGCATTTATGTTATCATGTTTTATCTTGAATTATTATTCATGTTTATGTTTATTAAACTTTTTATGTACCTTTTATATTCTTATTTTCTACAATTTATTACTATCTCCATGTTAATACATTCCTACTCCCATACATGGATTTATAGCTCACCCATTTTCTTATAAATTTTCCCATGTTTTCCTATATAGTCTTAAAAGAATTGGGATTTTAGAATAATATTAAAAATGTTTCTAACAAAGTTATTGTATACCATTTTATATTTGTCTGTAATGCACATAATTTCCATAGACACAAAACATTATGATTTTATTGGATTTATTTTTGGCCATATTAAATAATAAATAATGAATTAATGTGTAATAAGAATAATGGATTTCATATATGTTATAAAAGGGATTTTTTTTTTATTTATTGGGATTAGTATTAGATAACTCTATTAAAATATATTTTGAAAATACTATGTTTAAAAAAATTCATAAATTTTATTAAATTAATGAATGAGTGGCTTATCAATAAAATAAATACCACTATTAGTAATATAAGTGGATGTGGACTTGAACATATGTATGGAGTGGTAAACCCCAAAAAAAACACATTGATACAGACTCTGTTGGGAATTAGTGTGAAACAATTGGCATTAATTCACACATGTACTAACACTCCTAAGGGATATTTTTTTGGTAAACTCACTATATCTTTAAAAACTAATATTATAGGAAAAATAATACATATGTTAGAAAATATATAATGGACAAATTAGATTAAATCGTATAAATTCACAAGTTAAGGAAACACATTTCATTTATATGTTATCCCATTACTGCTTATTGGTTTACCTTTTCCATGTTTAATAGTTTCCGATTTCTCATTATTTAGAAAAAATAGAAAACTATAGAGTAAATAGATTAAATGGTGAAATTAAAGAATTCAATAATGTATATTTCATCACATACTGAGTCTAAATTGTAATGTCAGTTCTTAACGCCAGGAAAACAATCTTAAAACCTAATATTTTCATTAGAAATGATATTTTATTTTTTTATTAAAAAAATTATATTATAATTAGTTTTTATAGCTTTTAGAAAATTTATTTGATACAAAAAACTATATTTATAATATTTTAATATCATAATTATCTTAGAGTGAAAATTTGGGATTTCATACTAAATATAGACTATTTAGTGAACTATGACAAATACTATTTTTATGTAAAATTTTAATTTATTTTCATAATGACATAATTTAATTGTAACATTACTCATTTAATTTAAATTATAGATAACATAATAATTATATAAATATATTTAATTCAATTAATTACATTTAAGTTGTTTTTATGCAGTATTTCAATAGAAGATTTTTTTAGAATTTAAACACATTTTGTCTGAAAACTATTTTTAAATGCATAATAATTTATCATTATAACTAATTAAAATAACCCCTAATGTGAAATTAATTAAATTAAAATTTTATATTATATATCTATATATAAAAATTTAAATTAATATTATTAATATTACTAGTTATAGAGATAACGTAAAATCAACTTTTAATTAAAAAATGCATTCCTTCAGAAAACATCATTCTATCTTGATTTTAGGTTTATATTAAATTAAATTATTCAACATAAGAAATTTTATTTTTATAAAATGGATTTGATATTTTTAATATCCTTAATTAATATTAGTTAATTTGGTCAAATAAATTTTTGAATCATATGAATTGTAACTGTAGTAAATACTAATTACCAGAGATTAAGAGAAAAATGATAATTAAGGGTATAAATAAATTAACAAAGAGGAGAAACAAAGTAAACGCAATGGTATGAATATTTATATTTCCTTATAATTTAAAATTCTATATATATTTAATTCTTATTTTATTTACATTATATATTATTATGTAATAGTTTGATAAATAAATATATTTTGATATAAGAAATCATAAATACAATTTTTGGGTTATATTAAATTAATAATTTATGTTTTATTAATAATTTTTATTTGAAATAAATTATCTTTTATAAAAATATAATATTTCAATTATTATGGACAAATTTAATGATAACATAATTTTTATGATTTTAAATAATATTTCTATAATGGTATGAAAGTAATAATTCTAATTAAAACCCATCATTTACCAATAAATATTAATAAAGATTACAATTATAAAATTATAATATTTATAAAATTATTTTGATAAAATTAACATTATATTTGGAAGCATAATATAAAAATTATCCAATGCTGAATTTTTCCTAATTTTCTCACAGTCAATTTTTTTTAAAAAAAATTAATATACTGTATAAATATACAGTGTGTATTATGGCATCATAATGAACCAAAAACAATGTCATAAATACAATAACTTGTAAAAAAGAAAAAATATATGTTTCCCCATGAAAATAATTTATTTTTTAGTTTCTTTAAATTATTTTATAAAGCCTTTATGAATTCTCAAAAACATATAATATATTATATGGATTTTAAATCATTTATTTAAGGACATGAATCACATCCACATTTATATTAGTATTATTTTTATAATTTATCACACTATACTAATAAAATAATTATGTACTCCGCTATTTAGTATAATACATGAGAAAAAACCCTCGGTATAAATCATGGTCTGGTTTATGGTTTTCATTATTTGGTTATATAGAGTCCAAAAACATTGTCTGTAAAATAAAAAACCCAAAATATTTTCTTATATTAACCCACACAATATAACATTTATATGAATTAGTAATATTTAATAAGTCTTTAATATTCCATATTCTCCCTATAGTGTTCCCAAGGATCCCCCATTCACTAAAAATGTGCCCCCAATCTCTCAGGGTAAGGGTCTTCTCTAAACTCTTTTTAATTCAAGCATCTTATTCTATTTATGCCTATTTATACCATTTTATAATGTTGGGATAATTTATTCCATTTAATAAAAACGTTTTATTTAAAGTCTAAATTATTATATAAAACATTCAATCACATTAATCCCTCCCATAGTCCCCTATGGAGACCAATTACCATGCAAAAATTTAGTAATGGGTCCTTTTCTTCTCATCTTTAATCAATGATCTTCTCTCGATTATATATTTTATATCCATTTGATCATGTTGATTTAATTTTCCTTGTAATCCCCTTACATTCCATTTTATTTATAAATTATGATATATGCCTTTCACTACAATCAATCCCTCCTATGATCATTTATATTCACCTGTTATGATGGATATAGTTTACCATGATTTTCCATGTCAAAAAATTGTATAGTGAATAAATGTACCCATTTACTATCTTGTGTTAGGTCCTTTTTGAAATTGTAATTATTTTATTTTATTATTATATGTACTTATTCCACAATCCATGATTATCGAATAATATGTGATAAAAAATTATTCAATGTTGTATGATTTATTTGGATCACATAAACATGGGAAATAAATGAATGTGATGGGTGTGCCTGAAAATATATAGTGCTCTAAAGCATAGGGTAATTTTTTAGTCTAATGATACGTCATGAAATGGATTAGGGATTGAATCTAATCCATAATTGTGCTTTTTTCATCAATATTTCTTGGAATTTATCCTTGACCATTTTTTGTGATGGAGTGTTTTAATTTTCTTCCTCATTTTCCCATGTTACCATTATGTTATCATGCTAAATTGTGACTCATTATTCATATTTATGATTATCATTACATTTATTCCCCATTTATATTTATATGGTCTAAAAGGTAGTACATTATTCGTGTTATTTCATGTTTACAACCATACTAAGATTTATAGCTCACCCATTTTTTATAAATTCCCCCAGGTTATAATGTGTGGTTAAAAAATCTATGGAATTTTAGAATAATGTTATGTAAGAATTAAATAATGTTATTAATTATCTTGTTTTATGATGTTGCGTGATGTTACTAATTCCAAAATAAACTAGAGTTATCAATTTTCTGGGTTATATTTTGAGTAATCTTTTGTAATATATCATGAATTGATGTTTAAAAAATATTTTTGTGTTCATAGTTGTTATCAATGAAAAAGTAAAATTATTGGTGGATTTAGTGTCACGACCCGCCTTCACTAAAATGAGAGAAGGGACTGCAGATTTCCAGATGCTTCCTTCATCTAGTTGAAGGAGAGATAATGACCCTCAAGACCCACCTCTTATAGGTCCCAGAGTGGAGACTAGAACCAAGGGTATAGAATAACACACAAAATTGTAGGCATTACCCTTTTTTAATTGCATCAAGAGATAAGATAGTAAACCACAACAACAAAAAAACTGAAGGTAAAGCTATATACAAAAGAAAACCATTCCTATATGCATGTTAAATAGTAGATAATACAAATTTACAAGAAAAAACCAATGGAAAGTACCAGAAAAAGAAAAAAACAACAAAAACAATCCCAATGTCTGAGCTACTACGGTCACGCATGATCCTCGATGTCCTCTTAGAAACCTGAAAGTATTTTATATATGTAGGGTGTGTATACAGGTATACTCAGTAAAAAAACCAAAGTCTATCGTACACAAGTGGGGAGGAATTCTAATGCCCCGTGAGAAAAAGAGATAACAAGAACACATAGTAAGGAATCTATCCCCCCAAACCTTACCAAGGAACACTCCCCAAATAACATAAGTCAAGTAAAGTAATTGTAACTGCACATCGATATTTGGGTATCCCAGAACCCTTTCCCACTAGTTATTGAGGACATCCTACGCGTCAAACCACTCATTCCATCCTCACTATAGTTCCACTTCCATACCCCCAACCGCACACACCTGGGATACCACAATCACACATCAGGCCCACAAACACCTAGGCTATCACTGCTACCAATCCCACACACACCTAGGTCCGAACAACTACTGCCATGACTGAAGACATCTGGGCCTCATCCCCAATGTCACTTGCGAAACAACCTTCTCGCACACACCTAGGCTGACCACCACCACATACCCTACCCAAAACATCTATGGAAATAATGGACCTATGGACGTTACAGCCTCCCTGAAGGATCTTGGGATTCTCGGGAAAGGGAGTAAAAAGGAGCTAATATCCAGCCACTAATAGGAGTGTTGGAAAAAACAATGTCCCCCATTAAATATGGGTGTTCATCATGAAGTGAAAAACATGGGTGGGGCACGAATAAGAATCATAATAACTACAATTATATATATAGTTAATAAGAACTAATCCAAGCATAGAGATTCCAAAACTAGCCCATACACAAGCACCCTCGTTACTCTTTATTCATATGAAACATAACAGACACAACCCTGTCAAAACTCATTCCCAGAAAACAATTCCCCATTGAACCCATTCATGTTATCATATTCATTTAATTCCATTTAAGTAATTTATGCACCACTAAGCAACTAACAGGAATAACCACATGCCTATGAAAGTAAAACCATCCAAACAACAAATTAATCATTCACAGCCAGTTCTCTTGTAAAGTCACAACAACAAAAGGGATACATGAAATCCCAAAAAGTATTGGAACCAAACAAAGCCCCACCATATAGCACCACACATCCTCCGATCCAAAATCTAGAAACTACACCACTATAGAGGATCGCATCCCCATCCACGTTGCTTCCAAAGCATCGCCTATCAACATCAACAGAACAGAGCTAGGGAGTTTTGAAATTTTAATATTCCAATCATTTAGTTACATTTTTCCGTTTGTTTAACCAGGGTGATAACACAAGTATTATTATTGATTGGGTATCCATTTAATCAACAGATTTTACGTGATTAACCAGTTTCCATGTTACACCCATTCAATCACATAAATATCTAGAAAAGCAAAGGATCATTAGTGCTCAATAAAAGAACACCGACAACCTCGATTTTGAATAGGAATAAGCTCACGCAATTATCAACACATAATCAAGAATATGGAGTACAACAGAAACATCAATTAAATCCCCTTCATTCATTAATATTTTTTCTATTATATTCATTATGGTTTGGATTCATCAATCCCCCTAGAAAAAATATCATACCCACCCCTCATGATACACATTAAGGAGTTTCGAAAAGAAGCCATGCCTGAATGATCATATTTTTACATTTTTCTCCTGGCGCGAAAAACTAGGGATGCACAACTTGCTAGGGAGGAACATAGAAGACTCTGGGAATGAGCAAGAAAGTCTCCATCACAAGCACACAACTCGCCTTGGGAAGGGGGACTCCAAATGAATCAAGTATAATAAGTAAAAGAGACTAACTAGGAAGTAATAATTCTCATGCCACAAAAAGGTGAGAACCTAGTGTTATGGTATATGAGTATCTTGAGAAGCATAAAAGTTGGGTCATGGTTTCACCTTGATGTTAGATGGTTACACATGATTGAATTAATTGTGTAATTAATTATTATCATCAGATGGGTATCCAAAACTGATGTGCATTAAAGTATTTTATTTAATAGAGGAAAACTGGTCCATTGAGGGTCTCCCCACTCATAAGGGATGTAAATCGTTGTTTATGGCACTAAAAATAGGTTTGAACCACATTAAAATGGTTAAAAGGGTAAAAGGTAACGTTATGGGAAATAATAGGGAAGGAAAATCTTGACACCCCTCTGTGGCCGAATGGTGACACTGATAGAAGAATCTGATTGGTAGAGCTTATCGGGTGAAGCCGGTCCCATGAAGCTGATTTTGAGAAGCTCATCCTATGAAGTTGATCCGGTGAAGCTGATCTTCTGAATCTGATCCTGCGATGCTGATCAATGAAACCGATCTTTGAAACTGATTTGGTGAAACTAATCTGTGAAACTGATTTGGTGAAACTGTTTAGTGAAACCAATCTGTGAAAGTTATTTGGCGAAACTGATCTGTGAAACCTATTTGGTGAAACCGATATGTGAAACCGATTTGATGAAACTGATTTGTGAAACCGAACTGTGAAACGGATTTGATGAACTAAAAATTCAAACCGATTTGGTGAAACCGTTATATTAAACCGAAATGTGAAACCGATTTTGTGAAAACATTATATGAATCCAATTTGGTGAAACAAATCTGTGAAACTGATTTGGTGAAACTGATCTGTGAAACCGATTTTGTAAAACAGATATGCGAAACAGATTTGGTGAAACAGATCTCAAATAATATTTGGTAAAACCTATATGTGAATCCAATTTGGTGAAACTGATCTGCGAAACAGATTTGGTGAGACTGATATTAAAACCAATTTGTTGAAACCGATCTGCGAAACTGATTTGGTGAAACAGATCTCTGAAACCGATTCGGTGAAACCGAACAGTGAAACCGATTTTGTGAAACCGATATGTGAAATAGAACTATTAAACCGATATTTGAAACTGATTTGCTGAAATAGATATGTGAAACCGATTTTCTAAAATCATTATGTAAAACTGATCTGTGAAGTAGATCTATGAAGCTGATCAGTGAAACTGATCTGTGGAGCTGATCAGTGAAGCTGATCTGTAGGGCAGATCAGTGAAGCTGATCAGTGGAGCATATCTATGGAGTTGAGGGGTGTGACTGATCAATGAGTCCATGACACCCCAACACATAGAATTTTATAAAAGTAATTGACCAGGAGGTTCTAGGCCATTACATCAGATTCCTCTCAAAATTATACTATCACTCAAGAATACAAGAGTAACCCAAGAACCCCTCCAGAAGATACCTATCAAGAACAAACCACCCCAAAAATCCATACGAACTGCAAGGATCGCAGTGTCCTGAAACACGGATTGGGGAGTTCTATACTCTATGACATAATACTATCTTCTTTGGGTGCCATTAACTCACGCAGACGAGTTCAATCATATCCACCATAGTGTTTCTGGATTAGGTACTAGGTCCTCCCTTCCCCACATATCATGACTTTTCATAACCATTCACATGTTAAGAAAACAAAACATCTCATAAAACAACAAGGTCAGCATTACAACACAGCAGGTCAAAAAAACAAGAACATCAAGGAAGGATCAGAAAAAAAAACGCAAAACAGCTTTGGGGACTGGGTGTGCATCTGAGCTTCTCACTCCAAAGTACTCTCCTCAAGGCCACCGTGCCTCCACAACACACGAACCAAAGGTATGGTACGTCCACGAAGCACTTTCTCATTTCGATCCTCGATCCTCACTGGTCGCTCCATGAATTTAGTTTCATCCCCTATATCCTATTATCCACTGTCAATGACATGGGAGTCATTGTGTAGATAATGACGAAGTTGGGAGAAATGGAAAACATCATGGATCCTTTCCAACTAAGGTGGCAACTCCGGCTGATATGCCACCTCACTGACTCACCCCAATACTTCAATCAGCCCGATGAACCTATGAGAGAGCTTTATCCCCTTGTCGAACCTTCACTGGACATGATGAGGGGAAACCATTAAGAACACATGGTCTCCAACCTCAAACTCCAAGGTCCTCCTTCTACAATGGTCATATGGCTTCTACTGGTCTTGGGATGAATTCATCCTCTCACACACAAGCTGATCCTTCTTCATTGTGCTCTTCACCACCTCTAGGCCAAGAACACATAACTCCCCAACCTCGTTCCATCACACAGGTGAATGACACGTCCTCCTGTATAAGGCTTCAAATGGTTACATGCCAATAGTAGACTGATAGCTGTTATTGTAGGATAACTCTACTAAGGAAAAATGTCGTTCACATGATCCCCCAAAGTCCATATTACATTCTCGTAGTATATCCTCCTATGCTAGAATGTTTCGCTTTGTATTCCCATCTGTTTGGGGGTGGAATGAAGTTCAAAGACATAGAAGGGTTCCAAAAGCATGTTACAATCCCCTACCGACTCATGAGGTAAACTGTGCATCCCTATCCGAGAATATGGACCTTCAAACCCAATGAATCTGCACCATCTCATCCATGTATCTCAGTGATACGTCATTAACCTCACTCGTTTAATTGGTCAGTAGAAAATGAGCTGATTTCATCAGCTGGTCTACCACAACCCTGATATAATCACAGCCTCCTTGAACCCTGGGTAGTCCTGTGACGAAATCCATTGATATGTCATCCCACTTCCACTTAGGGAAATCTAAAGGCTTCAACAAACCTCCTAGGACAAGGTGTTCAACCACCAATTACTGACATACCAAGCACCTTTCCAAGAACTATGCCCCTACTCGTTTCCCCCCGGGCCAACAAAAATATACCCTTAGGACTCTATACATCTAGGAAACTTTAGGGTGTACCACTACATGTGAGTTGTGGATGTCATAGAGAAATCTATCATGCATCATCTATGTGAAAAAACAACGTCCCTCATAAAATCATCTGATTCTGATCATCCTCCGACCACCCTTCCATATAATTGCCTTTGTTAACCCAATCACGCATCACTACACTCTCCATGTATCACTATTAAGACTCATCTACCTTTCGTAGTAGAGAGGAATATATTTTCATTTGAAACAGACAACATCTACCAACATCCTCCCTTACATCTAGTTGTAGGGAAGCTAACTCCACCATTGCCTTCCAAGAATCCACAGATTTCTGAACTGCTTCCCTCTGTAACTTCCTTCTCAAGGAACCTGCCACAACGTTCCCCTTACCATCAGTGTAAGAGACCTAAAATTTGTTGTCCTGGAGAAACTCCACCCACCATCATTGTTGCATGTTCAGGTCCCACTGGGTAAAGATATGCCTCAAACTATTGTGATCTTTGAATACCACAAAGTGCTCCCCGATATGGTAATGCCACCAAAACTTCAATGCGAACACAACTACTATAATCTATAGGTCATGGGTGGCCTAATAATTCTCATGACGGCGTAAATTCCTAGACCCATAAGATATCACTCCCAATTGCTGCATCAGCACACACCGTAGTCTAAGTCCAAAAGAATCACAAAACACCCCAAACAACAGACCTTCCTCTAGAACCCCCAGCAATGGGGCACTAACCAACATCCCTTTTAGATAATTGATGGCTTCCTAGAACTGTTCACTCCACGCGAAGGACTGGTCCTTTCTGGTCTACACTGTTAAGGGAGTTTCAACTTGAGAGAAGTCAGGTACAACCCTCCGGTAATATCCTACCAGACCCAGTAAACTGGGAACCTCTATCACATTCACGGGTGCTTCCCAAGAAACAGTTTATTCCACCTTTGATGGATCAACTGCTACCCTTTGTTGATACACCATGTGTCCATGGAAATGCACTTCTGATATCATGAACATACACTTGGAAAAAATCCCATATTGCTGGTGATGTCGAAGAATTTACAAGACCATACTGAGATGCTTAGAATGTTCCTCCTCTGATCGTGAGTAGATCAAAATGTCATCGATGAACAAAATGTTGAACCAATCCAGAAAATTGTGGATAATAGAGTTCATGAGACCCATGAACACAGTAGGTGCATTTGTAACACCGAACTGCATGACTATGAACTCAAAGTGCTCATACCTTCACTTGAAAGTAGTCTTTGTAATACCAATATCCTTCAGCCTTACATGGTGATACCCAGACCGTATATCAATCTTAGAGAACCAGCATGCTTCCCTCAGCTGCTCAATGATATTACATATCCTATGAAGAGGGTAACAGTTCTTGAACATAACATGATTAAATCTCCAGTTGTCTATGCACTGCCTAAGACCACCATTTTTCTTTTTACGAAAAATAACGGAATACCATATGGTGACACACTGGGTCTGACAACACCCTTCTTCATTAGATTTTCAATCTGGACCCGAAACTCTCACATATCAGAAGGCTCCATCAGATAAGGAGCCATGGAAATCAGGTGAGCACTGATTTGTAAGTCTATCCTGAACTCAACACCACGTCGAGGGGGTAAAATCACAAACTCCATGGGAAAATTGTCTATGAACTCTCTAACAAATCACGGAACTTCCATCATCTCAGCATCCACTAATTCTACTGAAATCATGGCCAACATAGAAGGAAGCGGTTGGACACGCCGTCTCCCCACATGAAAACTATGCTCGCCAACATAGCCACATGTAAGCATTCCCCATCGGAGATATTGAATCTTCTCCAGAAGCATTAGATAAAAGTGTGCATAGAAAACATCCCATAGATGCCTAGGATGACATCATATGGATGAATTTTTAGTAGAAGAAGGACATCTCTAGACTGATGTGGCCCCAACATCAATCTACATCCTTGACAAACATCAAACAGACATGCATGACCCCCAACTGGCGTCCTCAGCACTAGGGAAATGGAGAGTCTCTCTATTTCTAGGCTCAAGGTATGGGCTTAACCAGGAGTAACCAAGGAGTGTCATTCTCTGGAATCAAATAAGGCACAATCAAGAGTGCTAAACAAGATGATCGTACCTCGAATGACTTCCGGCCATGATGGAACTGCTACCTATGTGGCGTGTAACTACCCACGCCAATCTCCACTACCTTGTAGTTATTAGACGACACCCCAAAAATTCCCTAGTCTAGGTCCTTTATGATAACCATGGGTCAGCCTCTTCCTGCCAAGTCCACTCTCAGAGGAGCAGGAGCTCATTTTCCCTACCGCTACTGCTGAAATGGTCTGGATGGAAACTTCTACTACTGAGGTGGGCACTAAACCTACCCACCCCCACTGTACTACATTGTGTTTGAGAACTAATTCCAATGGTGACCACATATTCCACAGATGAACCACCACGGTCCTAGACTCGCAAAGAAAGGGCAGGGGTCGGGAGATCGAAATGGTAATTTCTAGGGCATGCTCCCTGCTGGTCGAAACCTAGAAGGCCCTAATGAAGGGGGCCTACTGTTTATGGCCTTTCACTTTGATGAACTCCATTGGCTCCCCTCTTGAATCACACCTCCCAGCATGTGCATCCTTTCTACCACATCATCCATCTTTTGGACATCCAAGTACGTCGATAGGGTGAAGGGAGTAAGAACATAATGAAGAGAAGGACTGAGTAGCTCCTCTAAAAGTCTCACCCGAGACTCCTCATCCGGAAAATGGACCGAAGAAAAACAAACTAGATAATTGATCATGATCCCCAACTCCCTCACAGACATTCTCCCCTAATGATGGGAGACAACATCTGACCTCTTCTTCACCTTCATCGTGGAAGAGAGGAATACCTCCCTAAATTCTGTCTTGATGTTGGTCCACGAAACTTCAGCCTTCCTCTTCTCCCCAAGATATAGAGTCCACCATTGAATGGCAGATACCCACATATGGCTCTCATCCAAAGGTACCCAGTACTATGTAGGACCCAGATCAAGCTAAAATCTATCACCAGCTCCTCTAGCCGGAACTCGATCTCTATTTTTGAGGTACTGCACTCGTATTTCCCGAGGTTCTATCGTTGAAAGGAAGGAAGCATCCACTGCCACTGACCGTCATCTTCCTCTCAGTCATCCCTCTGTTGATTAGTCATGTCAACCTCTTGGGCCCTGATCATCCGTACTACCCATGGACATCATCCCGGGGCCATTGCTTTAAGGTAAAAAAGTAATGCCTCTTCCATTGTAGTGTAGAAGATTGCATAAATTTTTTTCATAGACTTATTATTCCTTTTAAATCCCCAAAATACCTAGTACACACAATAACACAAGTCATTGTGAGGTATGTATCTTTCCTAGGGTCTCTACCCTGCAATCAGTGTAGCCCGAAATGTTTGTTCGGTAGGCCCAAAGTCCTTGCATTGAATCACAGGGGGCCCAAAAATCCTATGTCCTAGCCGGTATTCCCTAACCTATTTAATGAAACAATATTTCCAAGCACTGTTTCCCAACCATCCCATGAAATCATCACTGTGACTAACCCCATTCTATATCCTATATCTCAATTGTTCCTTTGATAACATTCTATCATGACCCGCCTTCACCAAGATGAGAGAAGGGAGAGCAGATTGCCAGACCCATCCTTCATCAAGTAGAAAGAGATATAATGACCCTCGAGACCTTCCTTCAATTTTTACCAGAGTGGCGACTAGCACCAACGGTATAGAATCACACAAAAAATGGAAGGCATTACCCTTTTTTTAATAGGATCAAGAGAGAAGATAGTAAACTCCAACAACACAAAAACTAAAGGTAAATGTAAATACGAAAGAAAACCATTCACAAATTCATGTCGAAAGGTAGATGCTGAAAAAGTATAAGAAAACCCCAAAAGAAAGTACTAGAAAAAGAAAAACAACAACAAAAATTGTCCCAACATCTGAGCTAGTATGGTCCTGCATGATCCTTGATGTCCTCCTGGAAACCTGAAAGCAGTTTATATTTTTAGGGTGAGTATATAGGTATACATTGTAGGGAAAACCAAAGGCTCTCTTGCACATGTGGGGAGGCATTCTAATGTCTCGTGAGAAAAGGAGATAACCAGATCACCTATTAAGGAAACTAACCACCCATACCATACCAAGGAACACTCCCCAAATAATTCTAGTCTTGTAAAGTAATAGTATTTGCAGATCAATATTTGGGTTCCCCGCGCCACATTCCCACAGGTTATTGAGGGCATCCTATGCGTCGAACTTCTCCGCTATCCTCAACATTGTCCCACATCCACCCCACCCCCCCCCCCCTCACACCCACCTGGGTTACTACAATCACACATCCCACCTGAAAACACCTTGTCTATCACGACCACACATCCCACACACACCTAGGTCCGAACAACTATAGCACCCCCCGAAGATAGTTGGGCCTCATCATGAAGACACATGGGAAACAACCTGCCTGCACACACTTGGGCCAACCACCACCATGTGCCCTGCCCAAAGAATCTGGGGCTATAATGGACCATAGGCCGTCACAACCTGCCCGATGGAACTTTGGATACTCATAAAAGGGAGTAGAAAAGAATCTAATAACCAGCCACTCATATGAGTGTTGGGAAAACACCCTCTCCTAAGAAATGTGGGTGTTTGGCAAGAAGTGCTTAACATGGGTGGGGCACAAATAAGAAACATTAGAAATAATTTTATATATATGTAACAATCACTCATCCAAGCCTAGGGTTTCCAAAACCAGCCCATACACAAGAAACCTCCTTTCTATTCATTCATAAAAATCATAACAGCCACATCTATATCACTAATCATTCCCAGAAAAAAGAAATCCCCATTGAACCCATTCTTGGTTTCATATTCAAGTAATTTCATTTTTGGAAATTCTGCACTACTGGGCAACAAACATGCATAACCACAATGCAAGGAACAGAAAAATAGCCAAACAGAAAATTAAGCATTCACACCTGGTTCTCTTGCAATGTAACAACAACAAAAGGGATCTATGAGATCCATCGAGGTATTGGAATCAAACCAAGACCCACCATACAACATCACATGGCCTCAGATCCAAAATCCAACAACTTACCACAATAGAGGATCCCATACCCATTCACGTAGCATCCCAAGAATCAAGCATCAACATCACCAAAATAGGGAAAGGGAGTGTTCAAATTTGAATATGCCAATAATTCAGTTCCATCTTTCCATTTGGTTAACTGGGGTGATCACACAAGGATTTTTATTCACTGGCCACCCATTTAATCAACTGAGTTTACGTGATTAACCAGTTTCCATGTAACACCCATATAATCACATAAATATCCAGAGAAACAATGGTTTATTTGTTCAAAAGAAAAGACCCCCAACAAACATGATTTTCAGTGGTCATAAGCCCATAGATTTGACAACACATAATCAAGGATATGGAGTACAATATAATCATCTAGAACACCCCCTTCATTCTTTAAAATTATGTTTAATATATTCATTAAGGTTTGGATTCATCGATCCCTACAGAAACAATAATATACCCACCCTTCATGATACACAATATGGAGAGTTGAAGAAAAATCCCTACATGAATGATCAAATATCGACGTTTATCTCTTGGCATGAACAAATGGGGATGTTTGACTTCCATGGGAGGAAATCAGAAGACTTTCAGAATGAGAAGGAAAGGATCCAGCATAGGCACACCACTCGCCTCGAGAAGGGGGGAATCCAAATGCACTAAGGAGAAGAAGGAAAAGATACTAACTAGGAAGAATGAATTCATATGTGATAAAAAGTTGATATCGTGGAATTACGGTATATGAGGATCTTTAGTGGCTTGAAAGGTGGATCATGGTTTCACCTTGGGGATAGACAGTTACACATGATGGAATTAATTTTTTATTAAATAATTCACATTAAAGGGGTGTCCAAAAAAGTTGTGCATTAGATGATTTATTTTAATAGAGTAAAACAAGTCCATTGAGGTTCACCCCACTCTTAAGGGGTTTAAAAGGTTGTTTATGGCATAAAAAATGGCTTTGAAATACATTAAAAATATTAATATACTTAATAGTAGTGTTACCAGAAATATTGGGGAAGAATATTCCTCACACCCCTCTGTCGCCGATTACTGAGACTAATAGTAGAAAATGATCGGTGGAGCTGATCAGGTGAAGCTGATCCCATGAAGCTGATTGGGAGAAGCATATCCTATGAAGCATATCCTATGAAGCTGATCACTAAAACTGATATGTGAAAATGATTTGGTGGAACTGATCTGTGAAACCGATTTGGTGAAACTGATATGTGAAATCGATTTTGTGAAACTGATATGTGATACCGATTTGGTGAAACTGATTTATGAAACTGATTTTGTGAAACCGATCTGTGAAACAGATTTGGTTAAAGAAATCTGGGAAACTAAACTGTGAAACCGATTTTGTGAAACCGATCTCTGAAACCAAACTATGAAACCGATTTGGTGAAACCGATTGATAGAACTGATCAGGGAAACTGAACTATGAAACCGCTGTGGTGAAATCGATATGTGCAACCGATCGCTGAAGCTAATCTGTGAAACCGATTTAGTGAAACTGGTCTATGAAACAGATCTAGTGAAAACGATCTGTGAAACCGATTTAGTGAAACTGGTCTGTGAAACAAATTTGGTGAATCTGATCTGTGAAACTGATTTTTTGAAACCGATCTGTGAAACCGATTTTGTGAAACTGATATGTGAAACTGATTTGGTGAATCCGATATCTGAATCTGATTTGGTGAAACCGATCTATGAAATTGATTTGGTGAAACATAAATATAAATCCAAACTGTGAAACCGATTCGGTGAAACTGATCTATGAAACTGAACTGTGAAACTCATCTGGTAAAACTGATCTGTGAAGCTAATCTATGAAGATGTTCATTGAAGCGGATATGTGGAGTGGATCAGTGAAGCAGATCAGTGGAGTTGATCGGTGAAGCTGATCAGTGGAGCTGAACTATGGAGCTGTTGGGTGGGACTGATCGATGACTCTAGGACACCCCAACAGATAGAGTTTTGTAAATGTAATTGAAAAAGAGGATCTTGGCCATTACATTTAGATTAGAAAATAGTATTGCAATCCATCATGATAAAACTATGGATAATAATAATCCTTGAATTTTGGTAAAGTATAGTTAACTAGTTTTTCACGAAAATAAATCCATATCTATATACTAAAATTAGATGTGGCTCTAGACTAGATGTACAAATGGTTGAATCCCAAAAACACCATGTTGAGATATAATAGATCAAGAACTCGTTAATGAAAATGGGTCTGACATCACACATTTTTTGATACTCCTTGGGGATGTGATTTTTAAAAATCCCAAGATCATTAAAACCCATTATTATAGGTAAATGAATTATACTATATTATATGATATGAAATTGATAATGGGAATCATATATTGCAGCCAAGAAATTAATAAGTTATGGAAATATAGGACATTTATATGTTATCCCTATAATGTTAATTGGCTTCAAGTTTGTGTGTTTTATAGTTTGAAAATACTAATTAATGATTGAAAAATAGATTATAGTAGAAATTTATTATATTATGAAATTATGCTTTTGATGAAATTATATTTCATCACATCCCAAGTCCTAATAGTAATGACTTTCTTTAACTCATAGAAAAAAATCATAAAATCAAAATATTTTAATATCATGATCATTTCCAATTAATTTATAGTCATTTTACCCATCCCAATTTATGGGTTTTTTGGGAATTAACCTTCTCCTTTCTATGTTCTCATTAACACACTATTAGTTATTTAGTTTAAATTTTCACTCCCATATAAATGTTTCCAATTTCCTATAATTATATCTTAGTTTAAAATAAATTTATGTGATTAACATCAAACATACCTTTATCATTTTTCATGATTATGTATTAATAACCCTTTTTAATATGGGGGTTTTCAATAAAGATATTTTTTTGTTCCAAAACATCTCTTACCATGATCATTTTGAAATTGTGAGGATTAAATTTATTATAGAGGGAAGAATGTGACACCACATATTTTTTAAAAGGGAAAACAATGTTTGACAGTATATGCGATAGGAAACACTGAGCCAAAACAAACAATTAAACATTACATTAAATTAGTGGATATGATATGTAGTAAATACATTGTAATATATATATTTATATTCTATAATTATATTAGTAAATTCTATGTAATTAATCATTCAATTTTTGGAAATTCATTTTGGTGCTTCAAAATATTTTTTCTTTAGAAATTGTTTTTTATTTATTTTTATGAAAAAATATATTTTATAATTATTTTATAGAAACTTTTTAAAAAAAAATTGAAAATTAAAAACATCATTTTATATCATCATAACAACATTATCATAGTGTGAGTATTTGTGATATTATTTAAAAAATGTAGATTTTTCAGAGAAATGTGAAAAATAACCTTTTTATGTAATTTTATAAGTTATTATGATAATTAAATTAATTTTAATTTTAATTATAATTTTATTAATATTTAACATAAAAATAAATTATTAATATTTAGTGAAATTAATAATATTTTAATGATCTCTATACTAGATTTTAGTATAATATTATTTTTGATCTTAAACACATTTGTTTCATAGTTTTAAAATGTATAATATTTATCCACTATAATTAATTATAGTAACCCATAGTGAGAAAAAATTTAACTATATTTCTATACTATTTATCAAAATTTATTCATTTAAATTTTTATAATGAATATTAATATATATATATTTAACATAAAATCATTTTTTCCATATAATTACATTTTTCATAAAACAAAATTCAACTGTAATTTTGGGTTTAATATAAAACTATATTCTTAAACCTATATTAATTTATTATGATAAAATTTATTCTATATTTGAATTAATCACAACTAATATAAGGTAATAAAGAAAACATTATATTTAATCAATATGATTAATATATCTAGTCAATATAAATTACCACAGAAAAAGGATAAAAATTAGTTAAAGGGTATACATAATTTAAAACAGACTAGAAAAAATGTAACAATAATATTATAAAAATTTATATTTCATTAAAATATAAATTTTATATTATTTTTTTCTCTTCTTTTAAATGTATTTAATATTATGTAATGAGTTTGATAAAAAATATATTTTGGTACAAAAACCGAAAAATGTATCATTAGTTAATATTCATTTTATACATATATTTTCATTAGTAAATAGATTTTAGAATAAATTTTGAATTTTAAAAAAATATTATTATGAAATTATGGTTGATAAATTTAATTGATAATATACTTTTCATGATGTAAAATGTTATTTCTATAATGGCTTGAATACACTTTTTATGAAAAATTCTTGATTTTCTCAATAAATATATATTGTAAATTTGCATAAAAATCTAATATATTTTTTATTTTTATTTAAAAATTAAAATTTATTTTGTATTCCAATTTCCATATTTTCTAATTTTATATTTTTATATTTTTTCCCATTAGTTGAATTATCATGTGATTATTTAATACCGTATAAATAAATGGTGGGTATTATAAGAACATAATGAAGAAAAAAATAATTCCATAAATATTATAAAATACATCAATTAACAGAATTATGTTTCCCCATTAAAATAATATTAAATATTTTAATTTTATTAATTTCATAAATCCTTTATGAATCCTCCAAAAAGTTATAATTTATTTTATGGCTTTAAAATCATTTAATTAAGGACCTGACTCCCTTACACATCATCAAGTATTTTATTTTAATATTCTTAGCCATATCATTATAAAATAATTAAAATAATACCTCTTAGTTAGAAACCATGGGAATCCATTGAAAGGTGTGTGGTTTTGATAATTTTATTACATATAATCCAAAACCTGTGTTTGGGGACTTATATCGAACTCCCTTATCTTTTATTATATTAATCCTCAATGTCTTCAATTTCATTTCAATAAAAACCCAAGGATACATCCATAATCTCCCCCAATCTAAATAACTTTCAAGGATCCCCCAATATCTCTAGAATCACCTCCAAATATTTTTTCAATTAATCTCTCAATGTAAGGGACTTCACTCAAATCATTTCACTTCAAGAATCTTATTCATTTTATGCCTTTTTATATTTCTTAATGTTGAGATATTCTCAAGAATATCACTATTAATATAGATTTTGTTTCTAAATTATGAGATACCCATTTTTGTCTAATCAATCCTTCTAATGAACAATTATGTGTACCTGTTTCAATGATGAAATTTATTTGGGATCTTGTCCTTCATCTCTTTATTCATGTATCCTCTTTCAATAATTTATTTTATCGTCATTTAAATTTGTTGGGATATGTAGTAAAAAAACCCATGGCAGTCTATTTTATTTCTAAATTATGTGACACACAATTCACTCCCATCAATCCCTCCCATGAACATTAATCTACCCATATTATGCATTCAGAATTTTACTGTTATTTTCAATTCCAAACAATTTTGTAGTGAATACACAAACCCATTTAATATAAAGGGTTTTCACATTTATGAACATATATTTATTTTATTGGGGACATACACATATTTATTATACACTCCATTATCATGGAATAATATTTTATGAAAAATTATTTATTTTTGTATGATATATGTGGAGAACATACACATGGGATAGAAATTAAAGTTATATATGATCCCAAAATTATTTATTATTCTATTTAATTGGATGATTTTTTAGTCTCATGAGATATTATAAAAGGTATTTTTGAGTGAGAAATATCAATCATGAGACATCTTCATTCAGGTTTTTTTTTAAATATGTTTGTGATGAAATTTATTATGTTTATAGTCACATTTAACCATGTTAAAATTATATTTTCAAGCTATATCATTCCTCATTGTTCTTTTTCTTGATTTTCAATCCTTTTATTCCCATTTTATATACTTATTTTCAAACACGTGTTAATTTCTTTACGTTATTACAATTTTACTTCATTTATATGATTTATATCTCATCCATTTTTTATGAATATCACTAGGTTACCCCATGTAGTTTTAAATACCATGGAATTTTGTAATCTATTTAAGGAAGCATTCAATAATTATTATTATCCTATGTTTAAACTTTTCATGTAATGGAAATAATTCTAAAATAAAAAAACATATCAATCATTTTGTTTCAATTGTGTGTAATATTATATAAAAAATATAAATCAATGTGTAATATAGAGAAGGTTTGTCATATGTTCTATACCCCCTAGTTATATTGCATGTAATTTTCCATCAATAACTTTTTTATTTGTCTCCCAAAATGGGAATTAAAAATTTGGCATATGAGTAGCAAATATATAATATTTTCCATGTAAGACATCTTGATTTTATTCTCATTGGGATAAATTGTGGGATTTGGTTAAATACCATACATTTAGTTTATTTGTTGGGCATACGATTAGTTTAATGTGAGATGGTAATGGAGCTAATCTGGTGGGAATTCCCATAGAATCATCTGAGAGATTGTCCAGAAGTCCCACATATTCATCTAAGATTTTCAAACACCCATGCATAATTATGGTGTGTGTCCACCATTTCATTGTGGTTTCATTTCTTTAGAAACAATGATTAGGATTAGTTACCCTACACACTACTCACAAATTTATGTATTCCATAACATTATCTTTGAACAATACATTTATTTATGGTGAATGTGACCACATGAAAAATTATGAATGTATCCTATATATGTAGGTCCAAAAAACTATACCATATTGGTAACGAGGGAATTTTCTTCGATCTGTAAATATTATATAAGGATTCAATACTCTGTTGAAAAAAATATGTCATTGGTTTAGGTGTGAGTTCCCTGATGGGTTTTTAGGGAAGTGGCATATTAATGCTGGAATATAACATTTGGTACTTCCATGAAAAAATATTATACCTATGTTGGGAAATGGTTTCCCTAAATTATTTTTATTTTAGAGTGGAAGAATATATGTGAAGATTATACACACTAAGACATGTGATTTATCATGAACGCCATTGTTATCTTTGAGATGTAACTTAAAACACAATAATTACTTTGATATTTTGTGAGTGTTTATAGAATTTGGGAATATATATTTACTTATGAGATTCATTTTTTAGGATTAAAATTAACATTAATATGAAATAATTGAATCACTAATACTTTTGGTGGTTGATCATAGTGTGATCCTTTCTTTTCATCCCCCTATTTTTTCTCTTACATAGGTGGTTTGAGCTGAATAATTTGTTATTCATTCCATTGCGGTTCAAGAGTTTTCTACTATGTATTTTTATACTCATACATATATTGGTTTTGTTCCAACATTTATTTTATATGATTAAGTGATTCATAGTAATTTTTCTTGAATTTAGGGTTGGGGTGACCTATTTGTAGATAATATTTTATGATGGATGGTGATGTATAAATAAAAATGTTGTTTTTGTTGTGGTCGTGGAATTTGAGGCCAGAATATATATCGGAGTCCACATAATGAGGTACATATTTTCCAATGTCTCGTTTATATTATATTTTTTAGGCTGGTATGTATTTATTTATTGATAGTTATTTTCAGATGGAGAATTTTACATATATTTGGAGTCTTAGGCATGTATTGTATGTAGTTCATTTGATTATAAATATACTACAAGTGTTTATAGTTATTTTATCCATTAGTCATATGTTTGTAATATAGTTAAATGGAGGATATAGTATCCTATATTTAGTTATATTCATTAAATTTTTCTATTCCCCAACCCTTAGGTTATTAGAGGAAATCATGGGCTAGAACACTCGACCTATTGTTCTCTCAGGTGGGGACCCTAGTGGGATAGGTTTTATCAACATTAAACTAATATCCCATCTAATATGAAAATATATTATTATTTTGGCCCATACCTATTATGATATTTAGTTATAGTGAAATATATATTTTCGTTATAAATTACCAAAACAATATTTTGTAATATTATAAATGAATTCATAGTTATTTCCAGGTGATATATGTTAGAAATACAACAAAATCTACATTATGAAAAAAAATATTGAGAGACCCCTAAATTTTTTTTTAAAACAATATGGTGTGTTTTGATATTAAATAATGGATTTAAAATATAAAACGCATCCTCAATCAAGCCAAAACCATTTCATGTTAACACCATAATAATATCACAATTTTTTTAGTGATTTGTTTTGAAGTAATATTTTCAATTATCCATTATCTTATATTATTCAGTGATTTTAAATATAAATAAATAAAAATATATATATATTCATGGTTTAATAAATTTTCATTACAAACAGATGATTTTCTATATACTATATAGTATGTAACGCACCAACCTAGGTACCAAGATATTATAACAAAATCAATGTGTCACAA
Organism: Viscum album; assembly: GCA_963277665.1. NCBI lineage: Eukaryota > Viridiplantae > Streptophyta > Magnoliopsida > Santalales > Viscaceae > Viscum > Viscum album. The sequence goes on along the minus strand of OY728132.1, from coordinate 92,733,178 downwards.
ATCTCAATGAGCATTCTTAATATCTATGGGAAATAAAAAAACATTCTATAGATATTATATTATATCATTGTATTTGTAACACTACTTGTTTTTAATGATATAAATATGTTTGATAGTATATATGACATGGAATGCCGAATTAAAATGAACCATGATTATTTAAATATGATTCTTATATAAAATCAATTAAATTTGATGGTATGAGTATAATTTAAAATTGTATCAAATAAAAATATATATTTCTTACTCAATATAAATTTATTGATAAATTCTTAAGAAATAAGAAATAAATTATTAATAATGGAATTTTATTAATAAAAATACACATTCTTCAATGATATGTTATTTCATTTTGGGTGAAATTATTATAATATATATCCAAAGCATCTAGAAATTATATTTGATAAAATGAAATTAAATTTTTAAATCAAAATATCATAATTAAAAGTGAAGAAATAACCAAATCATATTTATTTTTTTGAAAAAAATTAAAATCGATGGTTTCCAAGATATCAGGATCACAAATCCTTTAAAAGGATAGGTGTTCAGATGACCTTTAGAAGCACATGTGAATGGGTCATGTACAACATATTATATACATTAAATAAAGTGGATCCATTTAAAAAAACCCTCATTTTTTTAAAATGAATCCATGATACTTATTGGTCATGCAGGGGATTCTAAACGATTTCCTTGAAGTCGCAAAACATTTCATCCCTTAGATACCCAATAATAATTAAAAAACATTATAAAATAAGAGAAACAAATATACACACATTAGAGAGATTTTGTGGTCATTTATCTTCTTATTATGTGATTATGTGGTTCTGTATATAGTAATCTATGTTTCATATGATATTTCATATATGTCACATTTTACATGTGAGGGATTTCATGAATGTCCATTCTTATATGTGCTACCCCTTTAGATCTATAGACAAGAAGAGGTATTTAAACTAAAAAAAGATCATGAATCACCACAAGACCCATTATTATTCATGTGACACATCATGTAATAGAAGATTGATTGTATTATAAAACACTTTCACAACATCACGAGTTCCTCAGCCCTTATAAAATAAACAATGTAATAAAATATAAAAACATTGAAGCTTCTTGCATAGTGAGGATATGATAAACATAATAAAAAATGGTTAATATTCCCTGGTTGATCACCAAGGATAATAAAATTCCCTCTGTATAGATCAACATGATCTAGAAAAACCCCTTCACATGTTGACCTAATCTCATGGAGGATACCAGAAAATCCACCTTGGTCTCACCGATGACCCTAGACATGATATCTCTGATCTTGGGAAATCCTAAAAATATGCATCCTAATGTCATGAACAACACTACAAATTTCTTCCTATCCTTTTGTAATATCCAAGAAATATCATCATTTTTATTTTAAATCTAGTAGATTGGGCAGGGTCTAATAAACAAGTAAAATTCATGACTTTATCATGGTGGTTGATTATCATGTGGTTCCATGAATGAACCACAACAGGATCATGGGAAGTGTGTAAAAAATTACTCCACTAAATACATGTAAAATCATTGAGATACACTACATGCATGGAAGAATATAACTGGGGTATAGAGTCCTATTGAGCCACCCAACTAAGATGATAAAACACTAAAAAATCCATGACCCATCGCCCATGGGTGCATAGGATGGAATTTATCTGGGTAGAAAGTAATGGGATCGTAAAGGTATTATTCCAAGTAAAATTCATGGAATTACCTGTGAGATCACACAACATACATAGGTTAATTTTGTAATCATAATACATATCATGGGATGGAATTTTAAAATCATTCCCTGATTATGTGAAGGAGGTCCCACAAATCGGATGTATCACATGAAAACTATAATGTGATAAAACTATAAAAACCTAAGGTATATATGTAATAACTACTACAATTAATAATAAATTACATGAGACATATATGAAGGCATTTTATATGATCTTCATGTGCTTCAAAAGTCCCACACAGATCATGAAACATCACCAAGGCTAGTTGTTCATTCATGATAAATTCCCTCAAAATGCCATTTGGAACATGTGATGTCCTACTATCATTTTGGGAAATCGATGAAACTACCTTTGGTCATGACACCAATGTCCTGAGATATTTTCTAGGATTTGCAACCGGATCTTTTGTTGTCTTCCATACATGTCACCCATCTTATATGTCGTGTGAGGAAAAGTTGAAAAAATCTCACGATGAAACTAGGACATATCATCATTGAACAAAAGCATAAATTAAATATATAACACTAGATAATGCAATAACCTATATAAAATCCAACCATTATTAGTTAATGGACTCTATAAAAAGTTATACAGGTCTTGCAATGTCCTCCAATAATGATATCATTAATCATATGATGGCCTCTAGGAATAGTTAGTGAGGTCTTGTGATGTCCTCTGGAAAAGTCAGATAGTTCTTGAGAAGTCCTACTAACAAGTCAGCCTTGATCGAGTGACAGCCTTCATAAATACCATTTAAATTATGCACTATCTTTAGGAAAAGTCAACTGAATCATGCGACTGTCATTTGACAAGTGTTGCAAGCAACCAGGACCTGTCTGTACACACTCTAACATGTCAGAGACAAAATCATATATTTCATGAGGATAATCTAGTCATGTCAATCCATAATTCTAGGACATTATAACCTTGTATTATTTATATATAAGGACCTACTCAGTGTATAAGTCCCAATCAACCTAAACTATGATAATTAATATTATATACCTAACATGGATATATAGGAATCTAAACTATGTTCCAAAATCAAATAGGAATCAACTTTATTGTAAGTACCCAATAAATCTGACATTTCAACAATCAGGACCTGGTCTCTCCTATGAACATATATCTCTACCTAATCTAACAATTCACTAAGAGGAAAACTAAATTGTGAGAACATCGATTACATCCATTAATATGATATGTAAGAGTCTTTCAAAAAACCCGATCTCCATTTAAATTGTCTGACGGTTTGTCCCAATGCATGAGTCTCACATTCATAAGTTATGAGATTGATCACATTTTACCTCATGTTTTTCAGAAATATCATGGATCATGTGGGATTAGTGATTTCAAATATCATCTCAATCAAATCAGGAACTTCCACTACCTAGGGAAAAATCAGTGTGTAATCTCTAATTAATGGAATTATATGACTTTCCACATACAAGGGTTTCCATCCTGGGGTAAGTCCCAAATACGTGAGTGAACTATGAGGATTCTGATTCCTACTACGACCATTATATATAGGTATCATCCTATAGGACTGATCTCAATATATTTTTTATATGTTCCCAAAAAATACATTATTTATACATGAAATTAAACCACAAAATTTTAATGAATAATGTGTGTTTTTATTCCTTCTATAAACAAGATACATTAGATTCCTCATAAAGGATAAATATCACCCTCAAAATTTGAATTTCATCCAGAGATGAAAAGAAATGGAAAATTACATGGTTAAATGGATTAAAAATTAGAGTAACTACCAATTAAGAGGATATAGATGATGGAAAATAGAGACATATAGATGGAAACATTAATAGACCCCATTTTCATACATGGTAGGATTCCACACATTATCATTTTGTTAGGGTAAATGGTCTAATATTGGTATTAGGAAGTTATTATCAAATATATCATAAAAAGAGAATGGAGAATCAGTGTAGGAAAACATATCCTTGAAATGGGTGTGAGGTGCTCGTCCTACCATATGCTCATCTAATGGGTGTTCATATGATTCATTGGGTATGAATCCCCAATTTACCATATATATTTAGAATGAAGACTTGTACACAGTTTCAGATGTGGGAACCATTGTGTATTAATATGAATGCGGGAAATGATGTACACAACATGAATGATTGTGACAATAATTTGACCCCCCTGCCACAATCAACAGCTGGTGAGATAATGTTTTCATATTTATAATGAAACCAAATGGTGTAACAGATGTGAACCATGAACCCATAAATGATAACAATTTTTCACAAATAAAAACATTGTGTTACCATATTTTCAATGAATCAAAAATTGTATACCTAATTTGAAACCCTCGTATAAAATAATGAACAGTTATCCTGTGGTGGGAAATTGTTTTCATATACTACATAAACAATAAAAGAAAATCATACATGATTTTTTCAAAACAAAAGATAGGCCTCTCATTAAATAAGTCCATCACCACTACAATTTGTACATGAGAGTGGAATTCCAAAACTGGGAATATTAAAACAAATTGTTTTTGCCGATACAAATTTAATTGAGCATGTATCATGCCTATATTGATGCATTGATCCATAACTTTGTTCCATATTTTCTTTATGACTATACATACTACTCTCAAAACAACACTGACCTGATATCATGATTTCATCTAGCATGCATTGTATAAAATTAAATATGGATTCAACCCTCATGGAACACAAAAAGACTTACCCACCTGACACCTTGGGTGTTGGGTGGAGAATGAAATTATCCATGAGTACTGGTGAAATGTTTTCAATCCTAACCCTTGAGGATAAAAATGATCATATCTAGGTGTTGAAACAAATGATTCTGTATCATCCAAATAAATATATATTAATTATAGTGGCCCTAATTTCCATTTATAAAAACAAAATAAGTGTATTCTAGTAGAATGATAATAAGAAATATCAATATCAATTGAAGGTGGATTAATGTGTCAATTATGGATCCCTTATGGTTTAGTGGAAGATGAGGAGGGTTCCTATAAACATTAATCACTTGTGTCATCCCATTAGTTCCCTTCAGTATCATACTGAGGGTAAAAAATGACACATTTTCTCCTCTAAAACCCATGCACATGAAACATGGAATACAAAACAGGAACAGATATCTATAGATTACCATGATTGGGCTCATATCACCACTTATTTTATGTAATACCACCATAATATTTTGGAAATAGCTACTGAGAAGGATTGTATCCATGCTCACTTGAAACAAGTATACATGAATATTCCTTCATAAATAAAATGGGCACAAATCGCTATCAAATTTTTTAATCATTGACATATTCTAGTAGAATTGGGAGGACAATAGTCTGCTCATAATCCCAATTCAACTGAATATATCATTCAATATATAGTTGAATCAAAAAATGTGAATGATTACATTACTGAGTATATTATTCTCAAGTGTCATTACTTTTTATAAATTACTGAAGAACACTTCCATATAATTCATACATTAGTACAAATATTGGGATAAGTGAAATTTCTATCCGGGTATCTTGACTTCAAGACACTATGTTGAAAATGAAAAAATGGCTTCCTTTGAGAGAATAAATAATTTTACTCTGGAACATGAGGATTATCTATGTATTCCAGTAAAGGATGAGGAACCAAAATGGGAACATTTTCACACTCTAATTATAGAACACCAAATTAAAACAGAACATTCCTCATGAAAAGTGATCATTATTATGAAAAATGATAGGTTTTATACTCCAATGGTGCAGGATTAGACTCATATCACCATTCTGACCATGGATCACAAAGTGAGAGTGGCACATGCCCTGGGATATGATCATATTCCTTTCAAAAAAGACTAGTGAAAAACTTTATAGGATTTGGATCAGGATTATGTCCACATTCTAAAAAAGTCTCCCCAATTGAGATAGCCACAAGCATCAGGAAAATATTATATTCTGTTCAATAATGTAACATGGCATATTCTAGTAGATCATGGATTCCTAGATCATATCCCAACATACGGATATTAGTAACTACAACATAATACTACAGACGAAATAAATTTGGAGGCTAATATTCATTCTACCATTCTAGAGTTACATTATAATACTTGGGAAGGTAATATATATTAGTAGTAGTCTTATATCTCTACCACATCATGGGTTAACTGGAATATTATTTCCACCTCCCAGTAGTTGTATCCTTTTCCTTGTGATAATAAGGAATCACATTATAATATTCTAGAAACATCCAAGAAGTGGGATCATACTCCTATAAAACATGGTGGTTATCAACATATACCGACATCCAGCATTCAATTGGCTCATATACATACACAATACAAAAAGGAAAAGAAGTATATTCCTTCAATGAAATAAAATGAGTCTCATAAACCTAGTCTTCCTAATGTATGTTTCCCTGAGGTTGTTTAATACACATTCATAAACATCCCAAGGGATAATCGACTCATCAACCAAAGATGAAGGAAATAATTACCATGAATTTCCTCCTCGTAGTAATGTGGAGGTTAATTTTAGGGCCTATACTCCGATCATTTGTCAAAATGAACCTCCCTTCTGTGATATCTATCATATATAAGGAGTACTAACCCTTTCCCAGATGCCACCGTATAGAGAGGTGTTGAATATTAAAACACCATTTTAGAGAGAGGTAATAGAAAGGCCATATTCAACCATACATAGATCCAAATATACTACCACATGTACATCACCCTAGAGATTAGGAGACTCAAATAATAAACATATTTTGTCTGACCATGTAGAGTCTTGTATGACTGAATAAGAGGATCCCAACAATAATATTAGGGAGATTTTCCTAGAAATAAACTCCCAATTTTTTTATACCCATACCAATTAAAACTATGAGATCCAATATGAGTAATATAATTAGATATTGACATGTTTTTAAATATATATATATGGTCAAATTATCAGCAATTGTTAGCCAGAAATGTAATGAAATGAAAATTTATGAACAAATCTCAAGTTATTTTGATTTAATTAAATATATTATGGTTATAGAAAATAAATTTAATTTATTTGTTTTATATAGTGGGATTTTAAATGACTATTATATATCATTTCCGTTGATAATATAGCTATTGAAAAATGATCACATGACTAGTATAAATACACATTTTAATAAATCCTTTTGCAAAAAACAATGGAAGTGATAGCCCTAACCAGTAGAAATGCACCCTATGAATCCCTTTTATTAGATGTTCCAAGAGAGATATCATTTCTGTGATTTTCCCAATACCATGACCAATTCTAGGTCCAACAAATTAAGCACAATCAAAACTATTTTTGAGAGACATTGTGGATTATCATTATCATTGTCCAAACCATGTTCCCCAGAATAGCCCCATGAATGTCCATCTAATGCACGCCTTACACTTAGGTATTATGCTAGTGTAAAAAAGGAATATATATCAGGACCCTAGAATTAAGATTATGTATATCATTTTTTATAGAATAGTGAATATATTTTCCAAATATTATTACTACTTCTATAGGAAAAAATTGTATTTTTTGTTAATATTAAAAACAATTTATGTTATATATTTTGATGAATTAATGGATTTTTAAAATAAGTAAATTTTTAATAAAATATTATTATTGAATTAATTATAATAAATATAACTAATATTATAATTTTGATAAATTAAAATATAATATTTATTAGGGTTTGAAAATAATTTCTGTCAAAACTCTATCATTTTCAATAAATATCATTTTTTATTTTTAAAGTAAAAATTTAAATTTTTTTATAAATATTTAGATACAATGAATATTAATTTTGGAATTAGGATGTTGATGTTATCAAATATTTAATTTCTTAATATTATTTGAGGCGGTCGAATTTTTTGTTGAAATATTTAATACACAATATATAGATTGTGTGTTTTATGACATTATAATAGCTTGATTATGATGTAACAAATTACTATAAAATGAATCATCGAAAAATATATATTTTTTAAAATAATTTAATTTTATAATTTTCTATTTTTTAATATGGCCTTAGTGACTCCTCCAAAACATCTAATATATTTTAACATTTTACGTAATATTCTATAAAAGTGTGATTCACCTCTACATAAAAAGGTAAATTATTTTATTATCATTTTACCATAGCCTTACAAAATAATTTATACCACTCCCCTTTGGTAGAAAAAAATAGGATGGTTTGTGGTGTTGAATATTTTATTTTGTACTTTCCAATACCAAAATAGTAATGGAATCCAACACCGGTGTTATATAAACCCACCCAATCTCCAATTTAACATCACTACATCTCTTTGAGGCTCACATGAACAATTCCCTCTACTTATTGGAGTCCTCTCAAGGTTCACCCAATCTCCCACAAAGCCTCTCCCAATCTGTTGTAATCACACATCCGTGTAAGGGATCTCTATCCTCTCCTTTGAATTAAAGCACCTTCATTGAGATTAGATATTTAAATTTCAAATGATTTTATTTATATTAATTCTTAATCATTAGAATACAATAAAATGTTTGTTATTTATATTAGGTATCATTTATTCCCCATTATGTTGAACCTCACATAATCTATTACTATGACAAAATTTCAAAAGGGATTTCTCTCTTCTCATTTCCATTTAAGAAGATATTTTATATTATGAATCATAAATTACCATTTAATAGGTTTGGATATGATCTTAAATGATTACATTACTATAAATTTTATTTATAAATGATGATATTTTTCTTTCACTACCATTAATCCCCATTAAATCAATTATATAAACCTTTTACTATATCAAAATTCCGCAATGGATTCTCCCTCTCATATTTTAATGAAGAACATCATTTAGGATATGCATTCTTAATTTCTATTTGGTTAAATTCAGAAACATTATTACCAAACAAAATTACATTAGACATGTTTTATAAATGATTATATCCCTTTAATTCACATTTTACCCTTTTATGAACATTTACATCCACGAGTTACCATAGTGAAATTTTGTAATGGTAATTTTTCGTTCCCTTCTTTCATAAATATTTATTATTATGTTATGAATGTTATTTCCAATTAAATATATTGGGGAATTTCATTAAAATTTCCTATTACTATAAATTAAATTTACAAATGAAAAGAGACACATTTCTTCCCATTAACCCATTTTATGAATTTCTATATAACATTGTTATGCTGCTGAAATTGCACCCTGATTTTCCTTTCCAAAAGAATTGTTTAGAGAATACCATACAAATTTCTCTTTCATGGTTATTCATATTTATGAACATATACATATTTTTTGTATCTATATGTATTTATTCCATACTTACTTTAATGTGGAAAAAATTATGGTGATTAATGAATCTATGTTGTTTGATTTTTGTGTCACACATAATCATGAGATTGATATAATTATGAACAGTGTGCCCTAATAGCGCTCCAATGAATTGGGTAGTGTTTATTGTCATGACACCGCATGTGAAATGAGATTTGACTCACTCTCCATCATGTGAAATGATATTTTTATAAGGACTCTTTATTTTAATTAGCTTTGACTCATGCTCTTCCGTATTCAAGGAGTCTTGAAACATGCTAATATCATGTTGTATGTTATTTAAACATTTACCAAGTTATGATTTTCGTGCTATATAATGACTTATAATTAATGTAACTTTTATTATCTATTGGCATTCTCATTTATTATAATTTATTTTATTCCTCATGTTTTTACTTTTTTGTTCCCTAACATTGCTTTATAGATCACCCATTTCTTAGTTATGTTCTTATGTTATCCCATTCATTGTTAAGTATGAAGGATTGTTGTGGTCCTCTAAAACATGTTTTCAATAAATATGTTTTTTTCATGTTATAAATTATTATATATTGTAGAAAATTATTCAAATTTACAAGGCCTATATATATTCATAGTTTTATTGAGGGAAATTTTATGTAATAAATCATGTGTAAATAAGAAATAAATGGTTGAGTTTTTGTAGTTGGTGTTAGTTGATAGGTTTAGTTATATTTGGATTAGTATTAGAAAACCCTTTTGATAACCCTTAGGAATAAGACATTCTATAATAAAACATCCATAATTTTTGGTATGTATAGATTATGTGGTTTATCATGAAAAAACATCCATGTCTGGATACTTCAAATAGACATAGTTCTAGAACATATATATATAAAAGTAAAAATTCTGATAAGGTGTTCTGAGCATGACTCAGGGTAACCTGGTATATGACCACAAGCCTTACTATTCACCATGTTCGACACTCCCAATGGAGATGCTTCAGTAAGTTTACATGCTGATTACAAACCATTATTAAGGGAATAAAAAACGACCATTAGAATTTATGTTAGGAAGTAGATCATGGATAACATATACTAAAGCATAGAAATCATAATTGAAGGAGATAAATGTACTTTAAAAGTTATCTTATTAATGTAATTGGATTCCACTTTATATTTTTAAATGTCTAAGATACTCATCAATAAAATTTCATTTATTCTAGAAAATGGGTGCAAATATGAGGGATCGTGCTAACAACCGATGTGATGGGCAGTGTGATGGTTTCTCCAATGAGATTCCCAACTTTATGAGACCAAGAATCCTAAAAATTTCTATAGTACTATCTGAATTAACCTATGATATGAATTATAACCTAGACTAGTAGAAGTTCCCAACCCCCCCCCCCTACACAGACACACACATAGATAGTGGAACCCATATTAGAGAGACTAATAAGATAAAGGACTTATACCTTTAGTGGACCATTAAATCCCATTAACATGGTGAAATTTATCAATTACATTGAAAATATTATCTACATCCATCAATGATATTAAAAAGATAAGGTTGGTCTAGTTGTTTATCATATGGATTGTGAATCTGGTAAGTGGTGGACATTGATCAAGAATATTAATCCTGAGGAAGATATATATGAAATGGAGTTGAATGAATTATTGAAAAAAAATGAAAAATATTGTCCCACACCCTCTGTCATATGATGATAAAATATTTCCTTGTGCTCAAGAAAATGGAGGTCAAATCCATTAAAGTGTACAATGAAAACATCACAAGACATGAGCGATACACCTCTTGTTTTTTCATTACCGCTGAAAGAAATTTACAATGCTTATTTGATCAGATAAATCTTAACCTAAGGAAGGCCTTAGAAATCCATTACATTGATAGCTATGAATATATTGTCTCATATTCCATTAAATTCATGATAGAGATCTATGAATCTTATGGGTATCATAGGGATAAGAATTTGAATGTGTATTATAATTCTAGAGGTCTGATGGATAAATCCAACTATTCTATGAATTTCCAGCATCCCACTTATGAATAGTGTGGAATGACGCACCCTAGAAATTGGATATGGGGATCAAGGAAATTATTTAGTTATGGAAGATAAGGGATATGAGATAATAATTGCTGATTGGAGAAACCAATCATTGTGATAGAAAAAAACAATACATCAGTCAACCCCCATTTTATTGTTTATTTCTATAACTGAAAATAAACATGGTACCTTAAAAACAAATACTATATGAAAATGGTTTTCATAGAAAACCAACTACCTCCAAGGCAGTAAGGGAGAGAATTTTCCATCACAACCATTTATGTAAATCCCAAAAACGATGTGGAAACATGACCAAAATTTATTCATTTAAGAATAGTAAATCCACTTTTTGATTTTAGTACAATTCATTCTTTTCTATCATGAATGTTTAGTAAAATTAATCAATCATCACCAAATACCAGTGAAGTAGATATTTCAGTGGAAATGGAAAATGGGGAAATTGATACATCCCTTGTATATAACTCCAACCCTATCTCAATATGGGGAATGAACTACCTGGAGAACCATATCATACATCCCACGGTAGAAATTGATGAAATTCTAGTCATGGATTTGATTTCCCAATATAGGTACAACATAAATTCATGTTTAAGGGAACTCACTCTCCATATGGAAAATATAACCTTGAATCTATAAAATTAAAAAGATGAGGATGGATGTTCTTTAGCACCATCATCTCATGAATGGATATTAATTTCTTATGAGAATGTAAATCTCAATAAAATGATTGATTATAATGAAATGAAACTCCTTGAATACATTTTTATTATGAGGGAATATTTTGATGGGTTTTCTAAAGTATTTCTTAATCATCCATCGAGCTGAGTGGACAAATTTTCAATCAAAAAAATATCTAGGGTGTTTCCTATAAACAAGAATCTATATATAATGGTTGTTGTGGAACTTTAGGAGAAAAATAAATAAATATAAGATAATCTGTATGAATTTTTTATACGCCCATGTGCTTCATCATGGGGTAAACTATTTATCTTCATCTAGAATAAGGATGGGACGATGCACATTTCCATGGATAATCGTGAGCTCAAAAATTCACGATAAATAAAAAGTATCATTTTCAATGAATTAATGATTTGATGAGTAAGCTACATCAAGCAAAATACATCCCCAATGTGGATCTATGGTTGGGATATTACCAAGTAAAGGAGAGTAAGAAAGATATCCCCAAAAATAATTTTCATAGATGGTAAGGGGCATGAGGAGTCCATAGTGATTCCATTCAGACTCACTTACCCTCCAAATATCGTCACTGACATCACTAATATAGTATTTAGTTATTACCTCAAAAAAAAATTGGTAGTCTTTATAGATGATATTCTATTATACTCTAAAAAATGAGGAGCATATGGAGAGTGTACGCACTATTCATGAGACCTTGTGAATAGAGAAGTTCTATGGATATTTTATAAATTGTGAGTTCTATTTGAAGGATTTCTCATTAATGGGGAGCCTCAAACATGTAATGATATAGTTATGGATCCTTCTAAGACAATAGCAGATGAGGTATGGACAAGTCAACATCTGAGAAAGATATCTATAAATTCATTGGGTTAGGTAGATATTATTGCCAATTTGTGAGAACATTCTCACGATTTTCAAACCCTCTTACTAATATAACTCAAAAGCGGGTTACATATTATTGGATTGAAGATTGTGATGAAATATTCAGGTAATAAAAAAGGAGGACTTCCACTACTAATGTGCTCAGACTACTCATATGTGGGTAATGTTTTACGATTTTAATAGATTCATCAATGATTGGTATTGGGATGTGTGTTGATTCAAAATAACAAATTCATTGTCTACGCCTCAAGGTAGGGGAAAATTTACTAGTAAAATAATACCATAATTGATTTGGAGTTAGTAGTTGTGATCATTGAGTTAAAAATCTGGTGGTATTATATCTTTTGGAAAAAGTGGGAAATATATATGAATCATAAATTATTAAAATATATATTCACTTTTAAAGATATTATTATGAACCAATGAAAATGGTTAGACAATTTCAAGGATTGAAAGGGCTCAACACACTACCAGCTAGTAAATGTGATAAGGTGGCATAAACTCTAAGTATAAAGGACCTTGAAATTCTATCACTGATCGGAATTTAGGAGGATCTGATATTATTATATTTGAATAAAATGGACATGGGAATACTAATGAAAGAAAAAGTATCAATCCATTCACAAAGTATTTTTCAACTATATCTATTTTAATGTTTAAATGAATCTCAAAAAGATGATGTAGGAATTCAAAATAATGTGGATACAATCTGGAAAAGGAAACCCTTGTGGTTAAATTTTAATTAAGAAAAAATTGTGCGATTGGGGTCAAGACTATGTGTTCCATGAAATCCAATGAAAAAGAAATAACTTTTGGATGATGGACATTGTTAGATTTTCATCATTCTCCCAATAAAGTCAAAGATGTATTGAGGTATCATAGAGAACTATTAGTGAAATATTTTGATGAAGGAGATGGAGGATTTTACATCAGAGTTCTTGGAATATTAGTATGTGAATGGTGAAAAGAATAATTCTAATTAGATGATGCATCCATTACCCATACCAATATGGATATGGGAAAATACAACCATGGAATTTTTCTCCAAACATCATAATACATCCAAGAGAAAAAATGATATGTTGGTTGTTGTAGATCATCTTAAAAATACTTCACACTTCATCTCGATTCAAGAGGATTTCTCAATGGAAGAACAGGAATGGATATACATCAGTGAGATGGTAAGGTTACGTGCAGTACCACTATCAGTTAGGCTTGATTTATATCCTTGATTAACCACTGTGGTTTAGAAATGTCTCTAGTATGATCTAAACACTGAGATAAACATCAATGAGTCTTTTAACCCTCAAAATTGTGGTCAATATGAGCAGAATATCCACACTAGGAAGGACATGTTAAGAGATTTCTCATTGGACATCAAAGGTTGATGGGAAAAACATCTTTATTTAGTGGAATTCTCTTATGAAAACAATTTCTACTCAATAATCCAAATGAGAAACTATGAAGACCATTATAGGAAGTGGTTTAGAAAACCGGCATGTTAGGATGAAGTTTTGTAATAAAGACTTCTAGTTCCTAAAATAGTTGATGAAATGGTGTGAAAGGTTAATTCCATTCAGTATCACAACAAAGCTGCTAATATTTGACAAAATATTTATGTTGACAATCGTTGATGAGACCTATGGTTTGATGTTGGAGACCTGATATTCCTTTGCATATCACCATGGAACGGAGTTATTATATTTGTAAAAAATGAAATCTTATTCAATGGTATACTTTCCCTTTTGTGATCCTTGATCACATTAGAGAAGTGTCATGTCCACTAACACTCCGACCAATTCTATCTCAAGTACATGATGTATGCTATGTATCCCTCATAAGAATGTACAACTAGACCCATCACATTAACTCAATCTATAGATGGTACCATTAAAGAATAATCATTCCTTTGAGGAGTATCTTGTTATTATCATAGATCATAGAGAAAAAGATTTATGAAATAAGATAATTCCCCTAATCAAATTATTGTGGAGAAAAAAAGTTTGATGAAGTGACATGGGAACTAAAGGATTTGGTGAATCAATGTCACCCTTGTATATTTTATTGTTGGAAAAGAAAATATCAAGGAAGATATTTCTTAATGGGGGATGTTTTTAATGACGCGAAAATTAATGAATAAAATTAACTTTTTTTATTTAATTAAATGTAGTATGGTTATAAATAAACATGTACATAATTTATTATATCCAATTGGATTTTAAATTACCTTTAAATGTATTTACCATTGATAATATATCCATTGAATAATGATCACATGAATACTATATATATAGGGTTTACAAAATTCTTTTGGCACATACAAGGGAAGTGGTGGCCTTAACTAGTAGCATTATACTCTATGAATCCCATTTTTCCGAGATTCCTAGGGAGATATAATTTCTAGGATTTGAAATTGACAATGCCCATGCCAATATTAAAAAACATAAGAATGGGAAAAACCATATATGGGAGAAGTTCAAGCTCACCAATATCATGTCTCATACAATATTCATCGAACAACCCTAGAAAATCCCCACCATTATGCACCCTACTCTTAGGTATTATGATATTGTAATAAAGATACATGTATCAAGAACATATAAAAATGATTATTTATATATATATATATATATATTTTATAATAATTAATTTATTTTCATCCTAATATACTTTCTTTTTTAATCACAAATAATATTATTAGTTAATATCTTATATTTAGTGATGAAATACATTATTAATTAATAATGTGTTGTTTGAAATAAATAATATTTAAATAAAATATTATTACTAAATTAATTTTATTAAATATAAATTATTGTATTATTTTTATGAAGTGAAATTTAATTTTTTACGGTTGGCTAACAATTGTTTTAGAAACCCCATCATTTTTAATCAATGTCAGTTTTTATTTAAAAATTTAAAATTATCAGCATTGAAAAATTATTAATAAAAAATTCATATTAGTTTTAGAATCAGGATGTTGAAATTATACAATGGTAAAATATTAATAATGTTCTGAGATTGTCGAATTTTTAGTTTAAAATTAAATAATGTATAATATATATGGTGTTTTTATACCATCATAATAGCCCAATAGTAATCTAATAAATACTATATAATTTATCCTTGTCCAAATATATGTTTTAACATAAATATAAATAAATGTTTTCTTTATTATTTATATTCTAAAATTTCTTGGTGAATCCTCCAAGATTAAAAATATATTATAATATTTTAGAATCACTTTTTTGAATGTGTGACTCACCTCCACAAAACAAGGAGATATATTTTTTATCATCATTCCTTGGTCTTATAAATTTTTTACAACTTCTCTTTGTATGAAACCCGGGGAAAAATCATTGGATGGGTTGTGGTTTTGAATATTTTTTTATGCAATGTCCAAAACCAAAATAATAAAGAAATCTTCCTTTATTTTTATATAAAACCACCCAATTTCCTACTTCACATCATTAAAACTCTTTGAATCTCTTCCTAACACTTCACTATACTACCTAGAGTCCCCCATGGCTACCAAATTTCCATGAAGTCTCTGACAATCCATTTTAGTCAAACATCAATGGGATTTCTCTCCTCCCCTTTGAATTTGAGAACCTTCTTTGAGATTAGTTATTTTAATTTAAATTTCTTGTATTTCCATTAATTTTTAATCATTACCTTCCAGTCTAATTTATGATATTTTTATGTGTTTTATTTTACCCCGATCATTTCTACCCCTACCTAAGCCATTACCATGGTGAAATTCCAACAGGGATTAATCTCTTCTTATTTTCATTCATGCACATCTTTTATATTCTGCTACATAATTTCAATTTACATATGTGGGGATATTATGTTCAATGATTCCATTAATATCCATGTTTTTTTATAAATTATTATATTTTCCTTCCACTCTCATTTATTCCCCTTATAATCCCTTATGTAAACCCATTACTATGTAGACCATCAATAAGTAATTCTCTCTCTCCTCTTTTAATGAAGCACTTCATCTAGGATATGTCTTTTTAATTTATATTTTCATACATTGTGTTAAATTCTTACCAAAACCACATTCATACAACTTGTTTTATAATTGATTATAATGCCTTTTAATTCAATTTAACCCTCCTAATAATCATTACATACACCATTTACTATTCTGAAATTTTGTAAGGGTTCTTTTTCATTCTCCCCTTTCTTCAAGATTCATTCTTACATTATTCATTCTATTTTCTATTACATATTATGGGAAATTCTCTTATATTTTGTATTTTACTAAACATTTCATGTATAAATGATGAAATACACATTTCTCTATCATCAACCTATTTTATGAATTTGTCTATGACACAGTTATTTTGCTGAAATTCCACCACAATTCTCCATGCCAAATTAATTGTGTAGTGAATACCACAACCATTTCACTATCAAGTGTATTAAGATTTATTCACATATACTTATTGATTTTGGATATATATGTATTTATTCCATATTTCCTTGATCATGGAATAAACTATGATGATTAATGAATCCATATTGTATGATCTATGTGGAACACTTCAGCATGGGATTGAAATGATTATGAAGGGTGCGCCCTGATATCCCTCTAATGCATAGTGTAATGTCAATTATCATGATATGTCAAGTGAAATTATCATTTAATAGTAATCCTTCTTGTAAAATTATCTTTCAAACATATTCCTCTATGTGCATTGAACTTTGATTCATGCTCTATCACATGAAATGAGCTTTGACTCATGCTAATATATTGTTGTATATTATTTCCACATTTACCATGTTATGATAATAATTCTATATCCTTCCTTATTAATTATGTTCATTTTATACTCAATTAATATTACTATTATCAAACAATGATCTTATTTCTCATCTAATTCCTTCTGTATTCCCTTATTGGGCTTTATATATCACCCCTTTCATATATATATATACATAGGTTTTCCCATGTAGTGTTTAGTATGAAGGAATGTTGTGGAAATTTAAAATAAGATTTCAGTAATTATAATTATTTTCAATTTTTATGTTGTTATGTAATGTACCATATTTATTAAAAACAGTAGGACTTTTGATCCTCTAGGTCTTATATTGTATAATTTTATAGAATAAATCACGTTTAAATGAAAAATAAAGAGAAGGGTTGTTATGTGAAGCCTCCCTTATCCGTGATATGAGGGTAACCTTTAGACAATAATGATACTATGTTTTCACATAGACATGGATGAAATATCTATGCCTGAGGACCCAACAAATGCAAATCACCGTGAAAATTTACAACATGATTTCCACAACTCCTTTACATCCCTTTAAAAAATTATCATTAGAGCCTCACTAAGAATTTGTATTCACTGATGGGGTTGTTATGGAGCATTTCAATTTACCACAACAATGTATTAGAAATAATTCCCATATATTTTGACTTTTAATGTCATTTAATATAGTAAAATAAGGGTACTGATTAATTCATGATCCATTTGGTCACTAAAAATTATTCAACCACCTAATCAACTTCAATAAATCCCAAACAGTTGGAGGTGATAACCAGAAAATCAGGGAACTTGGCCCCTAGAAGCAATGGAAATTTATTTATGAAATAAAATTTGATGTTGAGACTGAAAAATAGACAATTCATAAACTATTACTCTAATCATGGCCTTCCATTTTATTGGGCTCATGCACGAACATAGATGTGCCTAAAAAATGTTTCTAATGAAGATGAAAAAGAAACTATCCTGGAGAGAACCTATCCCACTAGTTTTTTTTGAATATCTATAACTTCCTCAACCCCACAAATTATAAATCCCTAATAAGATCTAATAAATATCAATATATAATGCAAAAAACCCTATTCCACTAGTCTGGGGGAATTTTTATCACATTTTCCTTCACCCGATCCATCATCCCCAGAGAGAATCCTATGGAAATTAATAAAATTATGTGATCAACCATATCCCACAAGGATGAGGGAATTTATATCTCAATACCCCTCCCATGATTAATTAAATCCATGTAAACATGGAATATATTCTCAACAAAAGGAAAAAATATGCTGATTTTTCCCTAAATAGTCCACATCCCACATGTTTCAGGTCATTTTAATTATAATCATCATAATAGAGAATATCAGACTTCTCTATGTTGGGATGTAAATATCAGTGTTCATCTTCCCATTTGATCCTCGTAGAATAAGATGAACAAATGATATCCAGGGATTGATCGGAAGATATGACTAGAAACTCCCAAATGTTCACTTTTCAAAGACCATGATACAATGAACATGTAATGATGGAAATAGAACCCCCCTAGTTTCATAATCCAGAATGGCCAAACATGGATAAGGGTTTGAAAAATGACCTAACTGAAACAGTTAAGAATCATCATACTTTATTGAGATTAATGGGAAAACCAACAATGTTAAATACTCGTTTTTAAATGTTTTATCCATTAATATACAAAATAATGTGTATGAAGCTGAAAATGAAGAGGGACACAATATAGAAATTGCACCCAAATGGAATGATCTAGATCCCCCCAGTATGAATTCACATTACCGGAACAAGAGGAGAGTCAAAATACACGAGCCTATGAATAATGAGTTTCCACATCTACAATAAATCTCTACTAAGGTGAATGGGAGAGAATTTTTCATATCCCCCTCATCACCAAAAAGAACCAATATTTTTTCCATGAAGAATTAGTTGCAATAATATGAAAATAAGATATAATGAATAAGAAAACTCAATAACGATATGATCCGGGGAATCATTCCCACTGTGTATCATATTCAGGATGAGATGATTATCCCTACTCATATATATCATGAAGGAGTTGATCCACTTTCTAGAGAGAAATCTGAGAATTAGACCAGATCTAGATAAAGGAATTCAAGGTACATAAATGAATAATTGAAATATGATCATGACTTCCCACCTTTAAAAAATTATCCACTACCTTCCCAGGGTGATCATTCAATCACAGTATAACTTAAGAACCCTTATGATAAGAAATCAAGGACACCACATAAAACTCCATCAACTCCTGGTATATGGGAGGTGGCCTGGATAGTTATACCTCCAAAACTTCTCAATGTCATAGAGTCCCTGGATACTCAAAAGGAATCCATTGAAGTGAGATATGCATCTATGCGGCTTTACATGAATCTATATCACGAATGGATGGATGATATATTTCCCCCACCCAATTATACATATCCTACCTTATCCACCATTGACTGCATGAGATTCCCAAAACAACATCTCACACAAATAATGTCCAGATATATGCTAATGATGGGCCACCAGAGTCAACAAGAGACAACCAAGCACAGATGTTTTTGTATAATCTTATAGTGCTAGAATTTTTTTGTCACAACTATTTTCTAGTATGATCTGTTATATGATAGAAATACATTTATTTCCAAATAATTTAATAGTTGATCACCCAATAAATGAAAATGAAAATTGTTTACCTGATGAAAAATATGTAATGAGAAAATAATATGGTGTAAGACCATATAGCATTATGGATTGGTATAACCTATTCACTCAGCATCCCTGTCTAATATGAGAAATTGATGGAGTTTTGTGATGAAGACCTCCATGGGGAGGTGAAAATGCTTGTGATCGTGATGAAATATCTTGGAGGAATCTATGAGATTTTAAAAACAGAACAACCTCATGATGACTCTATTGAGAATATCCAAGCTATGTCTGAACTCATTCCCTAAACATATTGGAAAAATAATTTCATGGGAAATACTATCACTGATACCCTAAAATTAGATATATTTTCCCTTCATGTACCCTGGAATTTACCAAATTTCATAGTGCACCATAAAGAGTGGTTGAAACAAAAAAATCCCCCTATTCTAGGAGAAAAACATGATCAAGGTCCCTATAGATTTTGAGAAATTGATGAATAATGTATACTCCTTCTTTTACAAATAGGACCCTTGTTATTTCTTTGTAGCAATGTATTAAAAATTTATCAAGCTACCATAGTCTAAGAATCCTAGTGAGGTCATCCTCACTTATTTTCCCAACTAATTCCCTTTATATATATGGATTTGTAACAACATGGAGGATTTATTTTTAATTTAATTGGAAAATGAAAAACATGTTCAATTTGGATAAGGTGATGTTTAAGGACCTCAAAATATATGTGACCTTAATAACCATTTCCTAGTCTATAATAATAAGGTGATCAGAAAAAAATCAAGTCAGGCATGGGTAGATGTTAGACAACATGATTACTCAAAAGGCAGTTGATCAATCTCATTCCATTGTGATATCATAGCATCAAAGGAACATATTTATATTTTCCCATAAAGAGGTAACATAGGTATATTCCTTCTAATAATGGTAAAAACCATCATACATTGGATGTGATAGATGAGAGAGAGTCATGATTATCTCTAATTTAAACACAAAATCAAGTATATTTTATTCCATCTTGACTGGGACCACACAACTAGGCATGAAAAACATCATATGAAGATTTCAAATTTGGATATTTTAATAAAATACATTTTTTGAAATTCCTATCTGACGATGTATATACCTCCTAGTACGAGTTCAATGCACCTGATCGGGGAGCCCTCACTATGGGTAAAAATATAAGGATACATGGGAATATTTGGGATTGGTTAGACCCAATAACTCAGTTGCATCCCTATAGAGAATATATATATACAACCAAAATCAATGTTCACGAACCCCTATGATCCCAATAGAACCATGGATGTTCCCCATATCCCACCATTAGTCATCTATGCAATGTCATATTATTCAATCAACTGGATGGAGTGAAATTGATAAGTAATAATTGACAATGTGGAAGGTTAGATCAACCTACACTAATGGCTACAGATCCCCCTCGACATATTCACAAGTACTTGGCTCATTAGAATCAACTTCCCCATCTCCAAAACCATATAATAATGATTCACACCTATTTAGGTAGATTCAAGAATCAAATAAAGTACATCATTCTGAAATAGTTGGTTATTGTCCAAAAATGTATCATAATCCTATATGCACTCCATATTTCAGAAGTACTCAAAGAGGAACTTAATGAATCACTATAGAACAAAATAGAGTTTTAGACAGAATTTGGTGTAGGTGAGATATATCGACTGGAGACCAAGCCATTGCAATTCATTGTATCCATCTCATTTAAAGATCATGATCATAAATGAGTCATCTAAGGACAAATTAGACACATATATTCTTCAATAAGACTCAATAATGTTGAAATTCAAAGGGTTCTGATTGAAAAATGGTTTTGGATCACTCTCATTCCAATTATAACCCTTGGAGGTTTATGATATAGAGGGTCATATTAACATGAAATAATGAAGACCATTCATTGGTATGGTTAGAGAAAGCAAAGAACCCTCAGGAAGAAAATGATCCAATCACAATTTTGGGATCTCAAATGTAACAATGAGTTCCTGATTATCCTATAATAAATCGTATATAAATTCCTTATTCGAAGGCCTTGTATTTAAAAACATGTGATTATACCTTTAACATTTCATCAATGATTAAAATACCCCATTAGTATAATTTTTTAAATCTTACATGGTGATAGATCAATCAAAGAGTCTTGGGAACCCATATATTCCAAGGAATACATCTATAACATTAATAGAAGACAACTTGTGGTTGATGAGATTATAATGTTTTCATCCCCTAATAGATTGGGGATTGCCCTTGGAAATCCTTGTAGTATTCTTGACAGTGATTATGTTCCACCTGTAAATCTAGTTGATAAAATAGACACACCCCCATGTGTTCAATATCCTGATATCCTCAATGATAATTCAAAATAAAATCAACTCTATTATCTATCTATAATGAATTATGAATTAGTGGGTGAAAATTTCTTTTCTCATGGCTATATCACCACAACAGTGAAAGATATTCCCACATATTTATTTCATCATCTGAAAATGAATCCAAAAATTCCTAGGATAATGAATATGAGGATGACTTCATGAAGTCCCCTCCTACATTTGAGGAAGGCATATCCACCACGGTTGATAAGATTAGGCTGGTAAATATATGATAAATAGAATACCCACAACCTAAATTTGTTAGTGCATCCAATCCCCTTTAGGAGAAGGATTATAAATTCCAATTTCCTAGAAACATCACTATGTGTTTTCTTGTAATTATATATATATATTCAAAAATTGAATTCATATTTGGATATGAATTATCACATATTAATGATTCCATCGATGTTTCTTGTAATAATCCAAAAGGATTCTCCCCTATGATGATCCTAATATAGAGGCTAATATATAAATATATATCAAATCCAACATTATCTTATAAGTTCAATGCCCAAGATGGATTTCCAACATCGTCCCATTCAAGATTATGGATAATAATAGTAGGGTATGAATCAATTTTAGATATTTAAAATGAAAAATCCAAAATGGTGTATTCCCATTAACAATAGCAATACTCTTGATCAATGAATCTACTAACTTTCAATCTCTTTCCTTCATGAATGGGTAATCCGGGTACTATTAGATATAAAAGTATCCTGATAGTGGGGTAACCACTATTTTTAGATCATATTAGGGGATATTTTCTTATTAGTCCATTCCTATTGGATTAAAAAATGTTAGTGATACTTATCAATGACCCATGAATTATATCATTAATAGTTTATTAGTACGAATAGAATAATTATTTGTCGACCACCTAGTGGTAAAATATCGATAATGATTTGATCACATCATGGATCTTAAAATAGTCTTCAAAAATTTGCGTCGGCATACTATGATGATGAATACATAGAAATGTGATTTCGAAGTAACATTAGAGAAATTATATGGAATTTTTTTACACCACCATATAATATAGGACTACATCAAAACTACTAGAGATATTCTATCACTATAACCCCAATTAAAATGAAATAACATTTGTGGATACAAAGGAACCTCATCAATATTCAGAATTTCATAGCCAACATGGCCAGAAATCATATCACCTTCACCATGCTTTTGGTGAAGGGAATTACAAATCAATGATATGGTTACTAAAAATAATACTTTGAGAGTCTCAATAAGTACTACCTTCACCCACCGGTCCAGTTGCATTCGATTGAAGGAAATTTACTCATCAAATATTTCATCATTATGGAGTGATCTCATAGTGATAAATTTGTACAAAGAAATGATGGGGGGATGAGAACAGTTTCAACAACCTCATCTGAATGATTCTAGGAACTATGACCCCATATTTTGATATAAAAAATAACTATTTCTCCCTCACTTTTGATGTGAATAAATTGAGGTATTACTTTCATCACCACGAATTCCACTTGTTATCTCCCATTTAACAACACATGTACCTCCTTTTCCATCCCACAATGATAGGGAATCTGGCCCAATGTGAGGTCATTCTGAAATAGTAGGACATTCAATTAGTATCATATAAGTCAGTTAAAGGGAATGAGCATGATGATTTCTTCATAGCACATCACGCTTTGTAATTTACACAAATGGACCCTGATTTTCCTGAGTAGAAGGTTTTATATGCCCATGAATCTCCCCAAATGTGGAATATGTACTATGATTGATCCTCCAAATGTTCCTATCAGAAAATAATTAGAAAAATAACAATTCTAATGTATAGGACTAGGGGTTGTATTTGTCTCTAAATGAAAATAAATTCTCTTATACTCATTCTCACTATCTGATGGATGTATGAATAATGAGGCTGAATACCAATCCCCCATCAGTGGGTTGGAAATAAACCTACAACATCAAATAGCCAACCTGAATATAAAATTGGATTCAAATCTATTGATAAATAATATCAATGGAAAATATTCTATTATAATAGAAGATTATTCCCCTATAAACGGCTAAATTATAATAAAATTAAAGTGTTCTCTAAGGAAATTACATTAAATAATTTCTCCTGATCACATAATAATCATACTAAAATATTTAATAATGCATCCTTAATCATTGATGACCCTATTTAGAATGATGTGATATTTAACACCATGTATTGAATAATAGTATAATTGATCATCATTTGGGAAATAGAATAAATCACCCAGGTTAACCCCACCTAGATCATAACTAAATTGATATCCACCCATGTATATATTGAGTGCATAAATGATTATCACTATAATGGGAACTCCAAATATGACAAATTAGATGGAAATATATTTTTCGCAGAGCATCGAATATTTCCCATTATGATGGCCCAAATAAGAAAAGATATCCCTCAATAGTAGAAGTCCATTCATGATCTTGTGGAACTTATTCGTCTTGGACACGAATCTCCAAAAAAAATTATGGGGATGGGTTTATACAAGAACACCATGATGTGAGACAATGTGGAATTCAATAGGAATTATCATGAATGATAGATTCAATAAAACATTATACATCAACCCCCATATTTTCAACATATAACTATATATTCCTATACGTTTTTGTATTGGGAAGGGATGTTGTTGGTCCAATACCCATTCCATAACTAACCAGATGATGTATATACACACTACTACAATATTATTTTTTAAATGGGATAAGGTAATATACCTCAAAGAATTCAGTATGAATAATAAATCAACTTCTATTAAGTCCAATATCATCACCAGATTCAATGTCTCTCACATGATACATATGGAAAACAACAATAAATTCCACTATACTGGGTGGATGAAATTATACCAAGAGTAAAACATTAATTTATATCATTCACCATATAATCATGCAAAAAAATGGAAAAAATGTGGCCTTTAATAAGAATATATATAATATAAGAAGAAGATGGTGAAAAAATCAATATTTTAATGCCAGAAAATCTCCTCCATGCTTTATGGTCTTACCATACTACCTTGCCTATTGTTTCAAAAGAATCACTGTGTTAATTGGAATACTAAATCGAGGTAGTGTTTCCCATAGTATTTAATCATTCCTCAATTTTAATATCTATTTTGGTACATCATTATATGATGAGAAATCACAAATAATTTTAGATGAATTATAATGGATCACTGAGAATATGATGGATACACTCTGCCACCTTGATATCCATTACAATTGGATCATGCAATCCATCATTAAAAATGTAATACTATTATTGTTCTATAATGGAAAAAATACTATTTTATTGAAGAACCCCAATGATACCTAGTAAGAAACCATCGAAGCTAGACCAAAATGGGAAGTGACTTATATCAAACATATGGTCTATCACAACTGATCTTACTCACTGGAAATAATGGATTATGAACATGTCACACCTATCACTAATTCAAGGTTTTATAAGAAATAATACTCATAACATCCACCACAAATTAACTTCTTCCATGATGAATTAAGTTAAAACGCAAAAAAAATTCCTTACCACAAGACATTAAAATATACATGATATGTCATAATCATATAATAATTAACTATATGGGTGACAACATTTCCACATGATGCAAAACTGTGTGGAACATTTCTTCACCTCATCATGTTAATGGTATGAAATATTTCTTCAACACATGTTGTCAAACTACATGGAATATTA
This sequence comes from Viscum album, assembly GCA_963277665.1. Classification (NCBI taxonomy): domain Eukaryota; kingdom Viridiplantae; phylum Streptophyta; class Magnoliopsida; order Santalales; family Viscaceae; genus Viscum; species Viscum album. The sequence continues at coordinate 92,706,884 of OY728132.1, read as the reverse complement.
CTATACGACAAGATATTTAACTACACATGAAGCATTGTGTCATAATAGATTCACCCCAAAGGTCTAGATCTTTGAAAAAGAGAAATCTAGTTCCCCCTATATTGGTCACAGAGAAAATTCCACATGGGGAATATCTTGTACAAGAACTATATATGTATTGAATATAGTCATTACGAGATATGTAGTGACTCCCAGATCTCAAATATTGGGTCCTTAGACAATATTTTTTTCTTGGCCTCATGTCATCAGACTGTGGGAAAGTACTAAAATACTTCCTCTACACATATGGTGACCCTTTCCCTTATCACAGGATGTTAAACTTCTCTTATGATATCCCCACATAATTACACAAAACTGAAAAATATACTAGAACTATATTTTTCTCGATTCTGGAAATTATAGTATATGTAGTAATTCATAAGAATCTACTCATAGGCCCATCAGAAATATTTCTCATCTTTCATGTTGAGTCACTATCATCATTGACACATAAAATTAAACTATATTGAAGATTCCCTCACCTCATATGACTAATATTATTGGGTTTCAATAATTATTAATGGATTAATTGTTATTAAAATGGTATATGTAGTCATGTATAGACCCTATATCTTATACTATGGACTGCTGAAAAAAGGCCCCTACCCCTTCCCTAATTACCTCCATAACATGATCATAACCAATGAAAAATTTTTCCCCCACTGTGAAATGTTCATGTGGGATTTTGATTTTTGGTAAGGTCATAAAAACGTTGTGGATACATATCATTTCATAATAAGGTAATTACATTCTTAGAAGAATCACCTAAAAAGGAACATTATAATCCCTCTCTATATAACATTAAGATACACTATTAAGGTTTCTTTCAAGACATAAAACTTCTCATTATCATATACTTTTCATGTAAGGGACACAACAATTGTTTGTATCCTCATACTATATATGAATTCAATAACTACATATATATTTAGTCATGACATCAAATAATACAAAGTGATGTATAAATATCTGAAACTAAGGCCCACTATAATAATCAACTGGAACAATTCCCCGCTCGGAGAATAGGTCGACACTGTGTAGAGTGTTTCCCATTCAATAACTAATTTTTGGCTTGAATCCTTTAACTCTAGGATATATAGTTATTTCTAGACCTCCATTTTTGTTCCTTTCCATAATATTACCATGTCATGTTGAGGATCATGTGTCCTTTTCTCATTGAATAAGACATCATTGTTAATAATGAACTACATGCATCTAGACTCCATTCATCATTAGATAAGTAGTGATTCCCAGATCTTCAATCAATGACCTAGCTACAATAGTCTATGGGATCATTCCACCCAATAAATATGGGTCCGAACTCTGTTGGGAATTCCTTGTTTAAGAACACTGTTTTTCTTTATTCGTATTATCATTGGACATGTAGTTACACATAAATATGCAATTTTTTAGTCCATCCATGATATAAGAAATCCCCTTAATCCATGTTTGTGATTAATACCAATGGAGGAAAATCCAAAGATAAAAATATATATGAATTTATTTCTACCATCAATGGATATGTAGTGACACCTATATCTCAAATACTTGGATCAACTACAAATTGTATAATAATTATGAACCCCATACTACAAATGGTTCATACATATAAAGTGATTATCCTAAATGATTGAAATTAAAATTCATGAAAAACTATAATGTAAATCATTTAATAAAGTGTTAAGTAGTACAAAATTAGCTTTCATGCGCACAAGTTTGATCTATATAAGACTTTCTTGTATATGTGATAATTATATACTAAAAGGGGAATGAAATATGGTTATCTACCAGAATTCCTATTCATAGATAAAATATTATCCCAACATATACATACCCTCTACCAGTTAATGTTTTCTGAAACAATATGTATCATAATTCTCACAGTGGGTCTCACATCTTTATCACATGACAGTAGACTACATGGATAGAAAAACATCTTTACTACATGACATTAAACTGCATGGAAAACATCCCAGATAAATGGAATTAAAACCACATGATAGATACATACTAGTTACATGATTTTTAATGTGAATAAAATCCCAAATTATCATCTCTTATAAAAGGACCACTTGATCTTGACCCCGGTCAACTATGGTATGGGGTGATTCTGTCATCTTTTAAGACCCTCAACCCATAAATCAGACATTATGTTTTGAGTGGATAATGATTCAAGAAATCATCCATGACCCATTTATAAGTATAACTATATTTAGGATACCCTTTGTTTTAATATTCATGTATGTGCAAAGATCTTTCATATGCATCTATGGGTATCCACCAAATGCATCATTTTCCTACAAAAATGGATTTATGATACTTGTGATCCTAATGACACTGTGGTGGAAATGAAACACCTTTATGTGTTTTGGAACATCCCTTATATGAATATCCCATATAACTACACAATAATTGAGAACTTAAGACCATTATTTATATCATTTTCATACCCTATTTAGAAGGATTTTATAGTACTTTGGACCATGTGTATCCTAATTAGGCTCATGTGAATCATTCCTCTCAAATTTGTTCCATTTTCATAATAACATTAAATCTACTACACATTGGTCAATGAATTTTGACTTTAAAATTATAAATGTTATTTTCTAAAGATTAAGACCCTAAACTACTAATAAAATAGATTGAAATCATGTCAGGCTGAAGACCAACCAAGGGAGGCCTATGAAAAAGTCAATCATCTAAATATTAAACTATTAATCTCTAATGATTATGAATAAAAGAGTTTAAATGGAAATGGAATAAATCTCATAGTTCCAACATTGTATCCCTAGTAAAAGGAAATACATTCTCACTTGAACACCCCATTCTGGAAAATTTTTGAGTAATGATTTGTTACACAACTCACTATAAAAACTTTATTCTCTTTGTGCCAGCATAAATTTATGGATTCTTAGACCCTTTATAAATATTATGTTTTTCAAAATTCACACATCATGATTTGAGAACCTTATATCACCACACTCATTCTATGGATACTGAAAAAGGATACACACATTTAGGATTCCCTTTGTTTAACTATGCATGTAAATCATATGCCTCCTTCAAATGGGCCAATTTTCCCCATCCAAATGTGGAATACCATGTAAAAAAGGGATTTCTTATCCTAGGGATCCCTAAAAACACATTAGTGAAACGAAACACCTTACCTTTTTTTTGGCCATCCCTAAACAAATTTCCCATATCATCCCCAGGACCCAAGATATTTGGACATAATTTACAGTCCTCACAACTAGACTATTCAATTGGTCATGTCATCCTAAATGTTATGTCAATATGTTTTGTAAACTATAAAAAAGAATGAATGCGATACACCATTCCCAAAAATTTTTCTAGAAGACATCATGTATCTCAAAATGACATATGATAGGGAGTGATCTTCAAAACTAAGATATCACTACACTATGGTTCCAGAAAACATCTTGGATAGCTTCTCCTTCATGCCCAACTTCACCACCCAGACATTTTTTTTGTTTGAAAATATTTTATATCCCTTGGAAAAGTGTGGGGTAACCTATGTTTGACCATGATATTGAAACATAAGTGATTTGACCTTCCAACTATTGGAGTCTCTTCCTTATATGAATGGAACCTCGATACATTTGATATGTGATTGCAACTTGGATGATCTCATCATCTTAGGGTGTTACGAGTCATTCCTGGAAGGTCTTCCCAATTCCATATTTATTGAATCCAAACGTTTTGTTATATATTACTAAACCCAAATTCCAATTATTCATGTGGAAATAGATTCCTTGTATTTTATCCATCCACCCATACCATTTTCAATATCGTATGAGGTGCTTTGAGAAGAGTGGGGAGACCTCTGTTTGAAAATGTTGTTGAGGCATAAAGGATTTGACCTTGAAATTGATGAAATCTCCTCATTGTGGGAAAGGATCTCCAAAAATAATCATCCATAGAATTTACTTGAATAAAATCATCACTTTATAGATTTTTCGGTAATCCATGGCATGTCTTACCCTTATTCAATATTCACCAATCAATACCTTGTAGCAAGACATTATACATCAATTTACATGAAGTCAAAGACCGAAGACTCTAAGATTCAAAACAAATTTACTTTCTTGCTATTTGAAAATAAACTAAATGAAAAAAAGTCAACATCATGAAAATAAACAATATAGAAAACAATACTTTTATAATCATATATTTTCGGATAGTAGAATTTCCGAGATGAAATATAATTATCTAAATTAATAAAATTTATGATCCAAATGACCCTAAAATGTGTAATATTAATCATCTAGTTTGAAATATAGAATAAAACATAATCTCACTAGGATGAAAACCAAATAAGGGAATCCTAGAAAATATTTGGCTCCCTACTCATTAAGTATAATCTTTGCATTCTCTATTACATTTTGAGCACTCATAAAATGGAGAAGGCCAAAAAATTATCAGGATGAAAAACCATATGAGGGAGACCTTATTAGAACCCAAGTCCATTCCATCAAAGACCTCAACCAAATTATGTTTATAAAAGAAGCAGGTAATTATGAAAATAAGAAAAACTTGTGGGACCCACCATATGACCATATAGAAAATAAATATATTCCGACTAAGTCCACTGGAAGTGGAAATAGATATAGATATCTTCCTAAGGGATAAATATTGGACCAAAATTATCATTTTGTGAATTATGTGATATTATGATAATTGTAGTAGATTCATCAATATAAAATATCATGTTGTATGGAAATCAATAGAATTTATCAAAAAAACATGTCATGGTAAATCAATAAAATCAATGAATTTAGGATTAATTGATATTATAAAAAATATTTTTTTTCATTAATCAATTAAATACTTATCAATTAAATATCATTCATATCATGAATGAATGAAAAAAATAAAATGACATATAATGTTATAATGATACGTTCATTGATATCATCTAGAAGGAGTAAACTTCATATATCAATGTCTATACCATGAATATAAAACTAAAGGAAACATCATGAAATTATAGGCCCGTCAATACATATGATGAAGGAGGATCAGAAGAGATCTTTATAGTTGATGTTGTATATTAAATGATATCTCCACCATCTATTATTTTTAAAAATCTCACTAGAATGTCAATGATCACCTGAGAGACTAAATTTCTACTGAGACACTGATTGGTGGATACCCCAAGGTCTCAGGTGAAAATTTACATTCTTTATAACCCAGTCCATGACCCCCTGAATTTCCCTCTTTAGGGTGGGTGGATTTTGAGACCCACAAAATGAGAGATGAAAAATATGAAAGGTAATAAATACCAATATCATGGGAATTATTTTTTCCCAAAAAAATGAAGAAACTATGGGTTTGATATGTGGATCGTGTAACATTAAAATGGACACAAGATCACATGAACATAGAGAGGTCATGAGAATGTGTCTGGTATAGAACTTGATCTTCTTGCAAATATAAGGACCCCCTTTAAAAATCTCTAATGTACCTATGAATCCCTCCAAGACACTCTATGATCCAACAAATAATGAAATATGAGTACATTCGAGTCACATTACTTGCCAACTGAAAGACACTAGAAAATCATGAAAAACCCTTGTAATGTAAGGGATGAAAATATAATGATTCCATAGACATTAAGCAATAATTAATCATCATGTGTTGTGATTAGGTAATTTTTAAGACAGCACAAAACCCTTGTGACACTTCCACACTAACACTCTCAATCCTTATGAAATGTAACATTCATTATATGATCGATTTTTTGAAATTTTATTCGGTTATGTGCATCCCCTTTGTAACCACCGATTATGAGGTGCAGCTTCCCACAAAAATGATCACACGTCATCAGAAGACCCATTATTAGTCACACGATACATTATGGGAAATAAGATATATTTTCATTGACAACACTCATTCACTATCATCAGATCCTCACCCATTTTAAAATAAACAACAATATAAATGAAAAAAGGGAATAATCCTCTTGCAAGGTGAGGATACCCTGACCATCACATCAAAAGGATCATATGTCCCAGCTAGTCAATAATGATCAGATGAGGTTCCCATCATTAAGAAAGCAAAATATCATGATATCCATCAATATCTAGTAATGGTCTCATGAATTCCAACAAACAAGAAACCTTTTCATCACAGAGGACCCATGAAAAGTTGTCTTTCATCATGTGGAAGCATTACAATATGAATCCTAATCTCATGAATACCCCTAGACATGTGGTAATCAGTTGTTGTAGTTTCTATATATGTCCAAATGGATTGGAGAGTTCCACTTTTTGGGTTTGATTCTAATAGAATTGGAAAATGAGGGAAATTTTTTTGGAGTTTGATCATAATGTGGAGCCATGAATGACCCATGACATGATCGTGCAAATATGTGACTCCAAAATCATCCAAGAAATCCATCTCAAATCCATTAGATAGACTCCATGAAAGGATTAATATAAATGTTATGGAATGGCCAATAAATTTCCTTCCCCCACCAACATCATAAAAAATGACCGTCCAATACATTACAATACACATATAGGAACCCAGGAGAAGATTTCCCAAAGTGGATAGTCACGTGATCACAAGGTTCATCTATTCTATAGAATAGTCGGAATGACCATAGGGATCATAAGGTATTCATTGAAACTTCATGTTATCACTATATAGATCATGATATTCCCTTTTTGGAATATTACGTAGACTATAGAAAGAGTAACCTCGTTTTTCTAGGTCACATGAAACCATAAATGTGAAACAGTTCCAAAACAGGAGGCACATAATAAATAAAGGCTAGAATAAAGACAAAAAGATAGGATCCTTATGCAATGAAACATTGGTGATATTTATATTTTATGCCTATGTAACCAAGATGATGCCAAAATAGTGGGTCATTTCACTCAATTCATGTGATGTTTACTTGACATCCCATTTGGATCATGTGATTCCCTCCAGACATGTTAATAAAGAAATGTGATTCCCTCTATGAATGAGACAGAATTAATTTGATATCCTTCGTGATTTACAACTAGATCTTGTGATGTCCTTGATATATTTCTCCCATATTATGTGATGGTTCTTGGGTAGGTCCTCATGGTATCATGATTTCAGAATGGAATGTAAGTCTTGATCTTGTGGAACCCTCCATACATGTTAGCCTAGATCATGTGGCGCTCTCTAGGCATGTCGTCATTGAATGTGGAATGGCCTCAAGGATTTGTCTTCATGGTGTTTTGATTTCTTACGAATACTCCTTAATTGATCATTTTATGGCATCTAAAAAACATATTGGGTTCATACGATGTCTTCCAGACAAGTCATCCAGGTATTGTAATGTCATCGAAACAAGTAATCCTCGACCATGGGATGGACTCCGGACATTCCATTTAGATTATAGACCATCCTTAAAAAATTTCATCTGAATCATGTAATTTCTTTGGACATGTATTCAATGAAATCAAAACATTTCTGGAAATTGTAAATCATGTTAGAAAGGAAATCATACATGTCAATAAGGAAACCAAGTCATGTTAAGAAGAATTACCGAGACATGATAATCTTATCCTATAGATATATATTGGAAAACGTAGATCGTATGAATCAATCTAACTGAACTATGATAACTATAATTACTACAAAAAAAATTATTCATAGGACTCATTTTGATGGTCTGAGCTCAAAAAAGAATATGATTTGGTGTATGACTCTCAGTCATCTAACATTAAAACTGCAAGTACCCAATATCTACCATGGTAATATCTCTCTTCCTCATATACCTGTGGACTAAACAAAAAAATAATCTATGGGAACTCTGATAACATCTATAGCCTTGATACATATGAATCATTCCCAAGGCCTAATCTTCAAGTCAAACATTTCATGGTCTTTCATAGTTCATGAGTCCCATATTCACTAGTAGTGACACATATTACATACTATCCCTTTTTTTCTCAAATTGAACAGAGATAACTTGGTTATTGGAATTTTCAATAATCATATAATTCAAATAATAAATCTACACCATCCAAAGAATCATCAATGTGTAATCCCCACTCATTATCATGATCTGGATTCCCCCATTCGAGGGAATACACTTCAGGGTAAGTCCCAATGGGGTGAGTGAACTATAGTGAATCTAATTCCTACTATTGACAGGATATATATGATTCCTCCTTAAGGACCAAGCTCAATATCTTATTCCCTTGTTCACCCATATGTATTCTTTATCAATAAAAATAAACATAATGGGTATAACAAACTATGTGTGTTTTTATTCCTACAATATGTAATGTAAACAAGATGCCTCGTAAAGGTTCAATCCCAACATTGGAAAATTAATCGCTTCCCTAGATGGAAAAAATTATTGAGTGTCTAGCTATAAGGATTCAACATTTGAGAAGCTATCCATTAAGTGGAAATGGATGAAGATCCTTATATATATACAGAAAAACTCACCAATGTACCACATTTTTACACATGAGAGGATTCCAGAGATGATAATATTGTTAGGGTAACCAGTCTCATATCATGATTCGGAAGATATTATAAAAAGTATCATATATCTATAAGAGTGTCCAAATGTAGGATAAAATTCCACCCAAAATTGTGTGATGATCCCAGACTCCCTTTATCTTGACCAATGTGAGTTCCTAAGTATCAATGGGTCTAAAACTAGAATTGACTGCCAACCATTAGAATGTTGTTCGTAACCAGTTATGGATTTTGGAACAATTGTGAATTTATTTGAAATGTAAAAATAGTGAATTACAAGTGAATGATTATAAAATAATAACCCCCACAAAAAATAATCAATCAAAAATTAAATCTATAAAAAATATGATGAATTAAATCGTAGAACCTGATATGAACCTGGTATCAATAAAAGAAAATATGATTAGATACGTCGAACAATTTTTTAACATCATTCTGATGAAACAAAAATCATTTATTTTAATTTATTAAATTAATTTAACATAATGACAATTCGATAAATTTATTAATTTATAATATTATATGGGATACTTTCTAAGATAGGGGCTGATACAACATGACAATCTGAGACATTATAAAAATGAAATTGTTATTTGAAAAATATTAAAGATATAACTACCAAGCTCACACAACGTTTAAAAAAGATTATTGACTCCTATAAATAGGTCTAGATCATATATTTTTGGTCTTCATTGATTTTAGAGATTATATTTAACCCTAGATGTGACATAATCAATGTTTATGTGGGGCGTTGGGCTTGAGATACATTATGGGAAAATAAATAGATATATTTAAATATATTTTTAAATTAAGAAATTAAAAGAATAACCAAAGAATATCATAGCTTTCCATATATAAGTAATATTCAAGGGTTTGTGGTCATAAACTAGCTAATATATAGTAGCCATTGGAGATAAGAATTAGGGGAAAATTAGGTACTGGAAATCAGATTGATATCAAATCAAGGATCATTACACAATCGATGTTTGTAGATCTCACCAACTAAGGAAATGCAAGATTGTTCTTCATTTATGATTGATCCAAACTCTATATAGGATTTTTGACTTTTAATATTTATTCTCATTTTTTATCCTCGATGAATTTGGATCAATTCTATGAATAATAATTGATTCACACATTGATAAATGAATTTATTTATGGTTGATTAATATTTCATTGGTTCATTCCCTCTCCATATATTTACATCTTGAACAAAATGTTAAGGTACAAATTAAAGAAATGACATGGCTAATTATTTATATCCTGTTGTTTTTGAATTTACCCAATTCTTATTTACATGTTCCTAATTGTTATATTTTTTCCAACGGTCTGACACATGGTAGAGATGGGTTTCTCAATAGAGTCCCTTTTTGAGAAAATATGATCCAAAATCCTGGCAATTGGAAATGGTTGGCCTTGACATACCTGAAATCCTTGATTTTTTTGAATAATGTGGGAACAAAGATGTGATAAAAAATTCCACGGAAAACCAATAAGAACTGAAAAATCCCATGTTACACTACATGTAATCCAAAATTACATGTTGTGTTCCCCCTATGTAGTAATAATGCTTAAACAGATATAAAAGGATCATATATCATGTGACCCCTATCAAATTATATTTTATCCATATTAGTGGATTGGTTTGTATATTGGATGATACTCTTCATGGGAAGGATGAGATACATGGACATGGCCAGAGTACACAGGCCTAATCATGTACTAAGACATAGACCAACAACACATGAATCATACTGAGGGACCTATACACACTACATAAATTTAGTTACAAACAATTTATTTGAATTTATACATTACATGTAATGAAGAACAAAAAATTCCTGATACGGTTTGTCTGGATATTTTATTTACCCCCAGCACACACTAAGTACCCTCATTGAGGGTGTATAGAGCCCTTTTTTTCTTCAGTTTTGACCAGTATAGGTTGTGTCTGTTTCTTGGTCCACAATCTTGTGGGTATATCATAAAATTATGTCAAAATATACAGATTTTTATTCCATATGGATGAAATGTCTCTGATACTGTTTGGGATGTCCCTCCATAAGTCTTGAGTGTAATCCTGTATAATTTCATCTTAAATTGTAGGGTGTGTTTAGGTAATCATCATAACCTCCATGAACATGGGATTGATCCTCAATCAAAAATAAATTTTTTTTTATGGTTCATGGAGTAATATTTATATGTTCTCGAATATATTGGGATGATCTATATAGGGTTTTTGTTGTCCCCTAGTGGTCTTAGGTGTGATTTTCAATCTTTTTTTGAGGTATTTAAAGACCGATGAGATTTCTATAGAGGGTACTAATGCTCCTGACCTCTTGGATGAGTTTATCTGGTGATATCATGGCTCATGGTTTTGGTTCTGCAATAATGAGAATTGGTTCAAGATGAATCATGTGGCTCAACTTTTGGTTGTGACCATCCATAGGTGTGGTGGTCGTAATGACTGATACCTTTATTAATGAAAATTCCTCTTGATCAAATTAAATGTATTATTATGTAAAATAGGTATTCAACATATAAACTTATTTTGATTTATTATTTTGGATTTTAAATTTCAATAAAGAATTTTTATCACTTCAAAAATAGATCTTGAACAATAATCACATGATTTATATAAATATAGAGATTTAACCAATCGAATTTAATCAGAAAAAGGAATGGATGGCCTCATTAAATAAAATTTCTTCGTATAAAGCCAATTTGTCAGAGAATATAATGGAGGTGTAATCTTTGGAATTATCTCTTGTCCAAGCCTAATGTAGAGCCTCAACACATTATTCTTGAGCAGAACCACCTACGGGAGAAGGGTTAGATGAAACAGATTACAAGATGAGTGATTTTACCCAAGCCACCCCCAGATTATGTTAGCATCACACCCATTACCCATAGGTCTTATGCGAGTTCTTATAGTGTTATCTAACAAGATCATAACACTATGATTATGTGCATTATTTTTTTATATAATAAAGAACAGTCATTCATTTTATTATTGCTTCATTCTAAAGAGTTTTTTAAATCAAGAATAATATTTTTAGTAAACATTGAATTAAGAAATGTATTTTTATGAATTAATGGATTTTTTTAATTAAATAATAATTTAAAAAATATCATTACAAAATTACTTTTTAATAAATATAAATTATCATTTAATTTTTATGAACAATATTGTAATTTTTATTACGGATTGAAAGCTGTTTTTGACAAAACCCATTAATTTTCAATAAATTTCGGTTGTTATTTTAAAATTAAAAAATAGAATATTTAGATAATTATTTAGATAAAATTAATATTATTTTTGGAATCAGGCCATTAGAATTATCCAATGATGAATTTTTCATAATTTTCTGAGATAGTTGATTTTTTGGGTAAAATACCATTAAATTATATATTGAGTTTTATGACATCATAATGACTTCATAGTGAGGTAATAAAATACTATAAATGGTAATTTTGGAAAATATCTATTTTACCATTAAAATAATAATATTTTAATATTTTTTATTGATTTTACAAAGCTTTAGTGGACCCTCTAAGACATGTTACACATTTTAAATTTTAAATTTGGCTTCCTTGAGAGTGTGGCTCACCTGCACATAATCCAGACCAATATTTTAAGACGTTCGTCCATTTGAATTATAAACTAATTTTTCCCCACCCCTTTGAAAAAACCCATTGAAAAACCCATTGTTTGGTATGTTTTTTTGATTAGTTTAATGTGTGGTGTCAAAAACCTAAATTATAAAGAATTTCCTCTCTTTTTTATATAATCACACCCAATATCCCACTTCCTCTCCATTAAAAGCCTTCTTAACTCAACCAAACTCTTCCCTATTCTCTCTATATTCCACCCAAGGTTCCCCATTCTCCAAATAAACCACTCTCAAGTAAATCCCAAGTCTGTGGGATCGCACATCCAAGTAAAGGATTTCATCCTCTCTCGATTTTTTTCCATGTTTTTTATGTATCTAATCCCTTTACTTGTCAAATAATAATACTAGGGTTTTATTTCACACCTCTTCTATACATAAATCCGTATGTTTTAATGATGAAAACCCCCATTCCCTCTCAGTAATTCCTATCATGTACACCTATTATCATGACAAAATTCTATAAGGGATTTCTCTCCTTCCTTTACATTCAAGAGATTATTTTGTTTCATGAATCTAAATTAAATTACATATATTAGTACATGTATATATAAAACCCAATTACATTACATTTAATGCAAATATGTTGAGACACCCCTTTATCTGTCATCAATCCTTTTTATGAATTCTTATTTCACGTCGTTATGCTATTGAAATTGCACCGTGATATTCCATGACAAAGTCATTGTGTGGTAAATACCATGCACATTTCTCTATCATGGGTATTCACCTTTATTCACATTTAGTTATTAATTATAGATTTTAATTTTTTCATTACACATTCCATTTTTTTGAAATAAATTATTTTGTTTAATGAAACCATGTTATATGATCAATGTGGCACTCTTATGCATGAAATGAATGATTAAGAAGGGTGTGCTCTGATAGTTCTCCAATGCATTGGGTAAAGATTAGTATCATTATACTTCAAGTGTAATTAGGTTTTGATCATTATAATTAATGTTAATTGAGGGGTTACTCATGATCCATGAGCAATTAGCCTTGGCTCATGCTAATATCAAGTTAAAGGTTTATGCCACATTTCCATGTTATGATAATCATGTTATATCAGGCCTTTATAAACTTGATAATATTATGCTCCATTGATATTACTATTTTCAAAAAATGTACTGTATTCATTATGTTATGCCTTGTTTACTCCCTTACTGGGCTTTATAGATCACCTTTTCTTATTCATGTCCTCATGTTATCCCATAAATGCTAAGTACGATGGATTGTGTGTTGGCATGAAAAAACTTGTCTTAATAAATATGTTATGTATTATGTTTTTATGTTGTTATGTAATGATCTTAATCCCAAATTACACAATACCTATTGATATTCTATGTCATATCATGTGAATGTTTTATGTAATAAATTATGTTTATGTGTGAAATAAAGAGTAAGGTTGTTGTGTTTGGTATCAGAGGATAGGTTTAGTAATTTATGGGATAAGGATTAGAAAACCATAATGAAAGCCATTGGGATAAGATTAAGAATAATAAAAACATCCCAAAATTTTGATGAGTATTGAGTATGTGGTTTATCAATAAAATAAATCCATTTCTAAATACGATTAGGTAGAGGCAGCTCTACCACAGATGTATCTAGGGGTAAAACCCGAAACACCACTTTGAGCTAGACTCGAATGAGAAATGGTGCCCGAAAATGAGCCTCATTGAACTCTTGGTTATGAAACTATAGGGTGATATGATTTGGTATATTCATAAAACTATTAAGAACCATTCTTATGGGAATAAAAAAATTCCCCTAAAATATATGGTTGGAAGTAGATGGTGTATAACCTAGATTAAAGTCTATAAATTCATTAGTTATGTAAATAAAAGAACATTATAATTCATTTTTTTGTTTTTGGATTACCCTTTTTGTGTTACCCATAAAATTCCATTTATTCCATCAAATGGCCCATAATAAGAGTACTAGGGATAACAATCGATGTAAAGATAAATGTGATGATAGTTCATATGAAATGTCCAATCTGAAGGAAAAGGGAATTGTAATCATTGTCACGAAACTTTCCCTCATAACTAATGTTTTGAATATAATCATGGATTGAGAGAAACGTTCAAAACCCCCTAGGAAATAAAAATTCGCAATTGATATCATCATGAAACAAAGGCCTCTTACTTTCTAAATTATCATCTGATCCCTCAATTGCTGAACAATAGTTCAAATACATTGAAATTATCATATCAATCATTATATATTCCGAACAGGAGAAGTTTATTATGGATGTATATCATATGGAGGGTGAATATGATAAATATGGGAAATTGATCAAAAATATGATTCCTCATGAGGAGATCGAGGTGTTGGAATTGAATGATTTCTAGAAACTGGTTTTTGATAAATATTTTCCTCTCTCCCTCTGACTTAATATGGAATGAGACAACCATTCCCTCTAGAAAAAAAGATGATGAATCCATCTAAGGGTGTGTGGAAAACATCACAATTCTTTCACTATACAACTTCTTCATTTTTGGAACTCCCATATTTATGGTTGACTACTTATTTGGTGGGAGAAAACCTAGCCTACAAAAATTCCTGGTGATTCATGACTTCGATAGCTATGAGTAAATTTTCTGATCTGCCTTCAATGATGAAATGTAGAATGGTAAAATTAATGGTATCACGAGGATAAGAAGCATAAGGTGGACTTTAATTATTGAATACTGTTGGATAAATCCAATAGTGCTATGATGATCCAACACCCCACATTCTAAATGTGTAGAACTAAGCACACTAGAAATTGCTTTAAGGGTAAGAGGAAATGGAATAGGTGTGGGAGAGCATGCCACCAGGATATTAAATTAAGATAAGAAAAATCAGTGGTTGTGACATAGGAGAGGAATGATCTATTTGACCCTCAATCTATAGTTCCTAAAGAACCATTACACTTTGTAAATTGGTGCCTTCTGCAATGCTTTATTAGAGGCAACCAACAACATCCAAAGAAGATATCGAGATATTTTTCCATAACTTCTACCAAATCGAACCGTAAAAACAAAGCGGTGTTCGATAAACTAGTTATTACTTCGGGAATATTGAACACACTTTTTAAATTGGTTACTAATAATTCATTTATATCCCGAATTTTTTGTATAACTATCCCAACACCACCAAAAATCATGTAGGTAATGATTCCGGTAGAGAACGGAAAATGTATAAATCATTGCATACAATGAATATAAATTCTCCCCCATCACAATTTTTGGATTTTACTTCCTTGAAAACCTCATAATACTACTTCTAGTGGAATTTGATGAAATTCATATCATTGAAAACTTTCCCTATATAGAGCCAAAATAAATTTCCGTGAGAGGGAAATCACTCTTCATATGGTGAATCACCCCCAATTATATACAAGTACAAGGAGGAGGATGAATCTTATTTAGCACCATCATCTCAAGAATAGATATTACTACCCAATGAGCATGTTTATCTAGCTTAGGTGAATGTTTCTAAGGAAAAAACCATTTGTAAAGACATTCCTATTGTGAAGGAATTCGCTGAATTGATTCATGTGGAATTGATTTGTCTTCCTCCTAGAATGGATGTAAATTTACTAGATGATTTTAGACCCGGTGCATTGCTAAAATACTAGTCTCTATATAGAATGGTTGTTGTGGAGCATGAGGAGTTAAAGAAATAACTGGAGGAGAATCTTGAAAAGGGTATATACTCCCATGTTCTTCACCAAGTGGGGACACTAGTTCTCTTAGTCAAGAATAAGGATTGGTCAATTTTCATTTTCATTGATTATTGTGATGTCAAAAAAATCACGATAACAGACAAGTATCCCCTGCCATAAATTGATGTCTTCTTAGATCAGGTACATGTAGCACAATGCATCTATAGAGAAGATTGTTTTTTGTTGGGATTTTACCAAGTATGGGTGAAGAAGGAGGATATCCCCAAAACTACTTTTCAAAGAATATACAGGCACTATGATTTAATAGTATTTCCTTTTGGACTCACTAATGCTCTAGAAATATTTATGGACATAATGAATAGGAACCATAGAAATTACCTCGACCATGGGTGGTAGTCTTTAAAGAATATATTCTAATATACTCTAAAAATATGGAGGGGAATGAAAAGAATTATATAATTATACTAGATACCTTAAGAAAAGATAATATCTATAAAAAGTACATCATGTGTGAGTTCTGGTTAGAGGAGGTCTCATTCTTCGGTCATATCCTCACATGCAATGGGATAGATGGGGATCCATCCAAGATAGATGAAATTGAGGGATGGAAAACACCCACATTAGTGATGGATATCCATAACTTCTTGTGGTTATCAAAAAATTATTGCAAATTTGTGGAATTTTATCATGATTTTCCAACCCTCTTACTAAGATAACATGAAGGGAGTAAATATTTCATTGAGTGATGAATGTGAAGAGAGCTTCAAGGAGTTAAAAAGATGATTTATCCCTGCACCCCCTACTCACATTACCTATAAGTGGAGAAGTTATAGTGGTATTCGGGGATGATTCAATAAAGTACTTCAGTTGTGTGTTTATGAAAAATGACAATGTATTCACCTATGCTTCAAGTCATTTGTTAGTTCATGTGTAAAAATACCCAACACATGATCTATAGTGGGCTCCAATAATCATAGGTTTTAAAATTTGGAGGCATTACCTCTTTGATGATTAATTTGAAATATATACATACCAACAATTACTCAAGAATATATTTACACAGAAGGAGTTGAACATGTAATAATGAAGATGGTTAGAGCTGATCAAAGACTATGACTGCTCAATCTTTTACCACCTTTTAAAAGTGAACAAGGTGGAAGATGCTATAAGTAGAAAGGACTATGTGATTAAATCATTGATTTGAATTGAAAAGGATCTAATCATCTTAGATTTTATGAAGATGGACATGGGAGTCATAAATAAGGGAACATCATCAATACTTTCACAATTGATTACTCAACCACCGATATAGTGTTGGTTAATGGATACTTAAAAGGATGATGTAGGATTTCAGATAAAAGTGGAACTATAATAAAATAGAAATCCTCATAGTTCAATGTTAATGAAGATGAAATTGTGAGATTTGGGTCATGACTATGTGTTCCATAAAATCCTGAGTTTTGGAACGAAATTTTGGATGATGCACATAGTTCAAATTTCACCATACATCCTAGAAACACAATGATGTATCGATATATCTAAGGGAATTAGTGGTGGAATAACATGAAGAAGGAGATCGTTGATTATACCTCAGAGTGACTTGTATGTCAGCAAGTGAAGGCTGAGTGGCAGAAGTCTGTGGGGATGATGCAACAATTACCAATACCAATATGGAAATCAGAGAATATAACCCTGCACTTTGTCATCAGACTCTTGAAGAAATCCAAAGGAAACAATGCAATCTAGGAAGTTTTGGATCATCTTATAAAGACTTAACACTTTGTTTCAATTCAATAAGATTTCTTATTTTGTTATATTTAACAAATATATATCAAGAATGTGGTAAGGATACATGGAGTTCCACAATATATTATATCTTATCGAGATCTACGAATCACCTCTATATTTTTGATGAGTCTTCAAACTGATCTGAATACTAATTTGTACATTAGTATGGATTATCATCCTCAAACTGGTGACCAATCTGAGCGGACTATCCAATTACTTGAGGACATGTTAAGATCGTGGAAAATGGGCTTCAAAGGAGGATCGGATCAACACCTCTTTCTGGTTGATTTCTCTTAAAATTAAAATTTCCACTCATCAATCTGAAGGGCTCCATATTATGTGATGTATGGGAAGAGCTACAGAACACAAAAATGTTCTCATCAAATTGGGTATGGAAAACTCCTAGGAGCAAAAAGTGGTTGAAGAAAATGTATATAATGTTATGACCATACAGCGGCGCATTAAAGCTGCTCAGAGTCGACAAATTAGCTCAGTTGATAATCATCGACGAGACCTAGAGATTGATGTCATTAACATCAAATTCTTCTATATATCTCTGTGTAAAAGTGTTATGATATTTGGAAAATTGGAAAAAACTTATTCCAATGTTCATCATCCCTTTTGAGGTAGAAATTTCTTATGGGGGAAGATTGTATAGACCAAAATGATTATTAATGAAAATTAATTTTTATATAATTAAATTTATGATCATAAAAAATGGGCATATAACATATGCAAATCATTGGTTTTATGATTTTGGATTTCAAAATACCTTTATGAAGTTTTGGTGTTGCAGATATAGCCATTGAATAGTGATCAAATGATTCATATAAATATAAAATCATTAATAAATATAATTTACTAAGAGAAAGGACGTGATGGCCTCATCTAGTAGAATTGCTTCATATAAATCCTATTTGTCAGATCTTGGAAAAAGAGGTGGCATTATCAGGCTTCGTTTTGTACCAAGACCAATCCGAGATTTTACACATTAAGAAAAAAATGGAACCACAAATGAAAGAAATGGGAGTTGATAGAGATTACAACCCAAGAGAAGTTACCAGATCCACCCCAAAATTTTTTCACCATTGCACATGTTACCCTCAGGCCTTATGTTGATGTTTCAAGAGGTTATGTAACAAGACCGTAGAACTATGATTATATGCATTATATTTTTATATAATAAATAATATACATTAATTTTATTATCATTACATGGTAAATAGTTTTTAAAGCACAGATAGTATTTTTAGTCAATAATCAATTAAAAAATCAATTATGATGATTTAATAGATTTTTGAATTAATTAATATTTTAATAAAATATTATTAATGAATTAATTTTTATTAAATAGAAATGATATAAATTTTTTTATTACACAATTGTAATTTTTATTATTGTTTGAATGATGTTCTTGAGAAAAACCATGTATTTTCGATAACTGACATTTATTATTTTAAAAGTAAAAATTCAAATATTTATAAAGTTATATTGAAAATTATTTAGATAAAAAATTTTTTTTTTGAAATCAGCACATCAAAATTATAAAATAGATATTGTTTCATAATTTTTTGACACAGTAGAATTTTAGGGTAAAAATTAAGTATCGTTTAATTATATAATGTGTTTTTTGACATCATAATGATTTAATAGTGATGTAATGAAATAATATAAATTGGTTCTCCTCCCAATTTATTTATTACAATTAAAATAAAGTAATTTTATGTTTTTTATTTATTTTTTTCCCATGCTTTTGTGGACCCTCCATGAATTATAATACATATTAACTTTTTAAATTGATTTACATGAGTGTGTGACTCACTTCTACATATAAATGCCTAAAATTTTAAGAAGTATGGACATTGGCCTTATAAAATAATGTTTTCCATGTCCCTTTTCAGAAAACCGATTTGCAAAAACCATGTTTTTGTTTGTGTTTTTTATTAGTTTAATGTGTGGTTTCCAAAACCAAAATAATAGAGAATTCCCTCTTTTTCCAATATAAACCCACCAATGCTCCCACTTCCTCTTCACTCAAAGCCCTTGTAGCTCAACCAAATTCTTCCATCCTAACCCTAGAATCCTCCCAAGGTTCACTAAGCTCTGAATACTCCCCTATCAAGCCTCTCCCAGGCCATTGGGTTCACAATTCTGTGTAAGGTATTTCTTCCTCTCTCAATTTTTGTCCATGTTTCGTTATCCTACTATACCCTTGTCTTTTCCAGTTTAAATGTAGGCATATGATTTTGAAAATCCCCTATACATCATAACTTATGTTTTAATGATGATAGATCAATTTATCACTCATTAATGCCTCCCATTTACACCTTTTACCATGCCAATATTCCGTAAGAGATTTCTCTCTCATCATTTACATTCAATTAATTCGTTAGTTTTATGAATCTAAATTTCATATCATATGTTAGTAAATATATCTATATGACCACCTTGTTTTCCATTTCATTTACATATTATGATACACGTATTTATCTCTCATTAACCATTTTTATGATCTTTTATATAATGTCCTTATTTTTCTGAAATTACACTGTGCTTTTTGAAGCCAAAGTAATTGTGTATTAAATACCATGCTCAATTCTATATCAAGGGTATTCACATTTTTTCTCATTTAATTATGGATTACAGAGTTTTGTGATTGAATTCCACATTCCATTATCATGAAATAAATGATAATTTTTAATGAAACAATGTTATACGATCCATGTGGCACACATATGCATGAAATGAAATGATTAAGAAGGGTGCTCTCGGATCATGCTCCTATGAATTGTGTAAAGATTAGTATCAAGGATCATTAATACAAATGAGGGTTTAGTCATGCTAATTAATTTACATTGAGGTTTTACTTTGGATACTTGTGCAAGGATCCTTATCTCATGTTAATATCATGTTAAATATTGATGCCACATTTCAATGTTATCATAATCATGCTAAATAATGCCTTTATGTTCATGATTTATTATACTCCATTGTTATTAATATTTAATAAAATTTATTGTATTCATCATGGTATGCCTTGTTTAATCCTTTAACGGGCTTTATATCTCGCCCTTTTCTTATTCATGTCCTTATGTTATCTCATTCAATGCAAAGTATGAAGGAATGTGTGTAGCCATGTAAAAGACGTTTTTTGAAAAGGATGTTGTGTTTTATTTTCTAAGTTGTTATGAAATGTTCATTAGACCCAAAGACACTATACCTCTTGTAATTCTATGATGTATCATGTAATAATTCTATGTAATAAATTATGTTTATGTCTGAAATAAAGAGAATGTTTGTTATAATGTCCATATTGAGAATATCTAGATTTTTTATGCATAGATTATTATATCCTTTTTATTTTCATACATTCCTTGATTCAATGTTTTTATTATTTTTCGGATGACATATTAGGTATTTTTATACTAACCAATGTATGGTATCTACCAAAAAATGTCATGTATTATTCAGAATAAAACACATTTGATGTTGTCTTAGGAAGACAATGAGTTGGTATAGCATAATGAGAGCTAGAAATATAGAGGTGTTTTCTGGGTGGTTTCAGTAAATAATTGTCCTCAATTTCTAACTGTGGTATATATTATTTAGTTTAGGATACCTCATTGAATATATACATTACGAAGTCTTCTATGTGTGCTTGATGATGATTATCCAAGTAACGAGGATTTAATATAAGGGAATGTACTGGAGATAGTACCTATCATTTGATTACCTTCTATATAACCACTCATGAGAACTAGTTAACAATTGTTGTTCCTGCTGGGGATGTGCATTGGATTTTCATTCTACATGATTTCGATAGGACGTGAACTCACAGGTTTTGAAGATGATAGAGAACCAGTTTGAGTAGGACTAGATATATGCAGAAAATTGAGTATTTTTTCTTTTGAGGAGACCAACATATCAGATAAAATTAATCATGGAGAGTTTTATTGAGGGATCCAACTGTTGATGGTGGTTTCTTGTAATTAATTCACATTATGAGAGATCCATCTTATTATAAAAAAAAATTAATCTCTTCAAGGAATATTTTTATCCATCCATGTTATAACCATTATGCATCTTGGATATCCTACATCGGTAGTAGGGTAGTATGATGGTGGATGAATATTCTATGATGTTTCATGATATATAGTGATAATCAATATATATGGGATAAGATCTATTATTCATTGCACTATCTTTCAAGTAGGATTTATGTAGACATATCAGGTATTCATTGGTATCACTATTAATTCCCACTAAATATGGAGTTCTAGAGAATGTCTTAGTTGTGGAGAGATTCCAAATAGGAGAGGGACCATCGTTGGGTGACGGTAGTGGGATCACCAGAGCTGAGACCTCACCAGTAGGTATCCAATAGAATTAATAGTGTTACCAGAATGCCAAATGTTTCAGGAGAAGATCCCATGATAGGGTATTAGTGGTAAATGTATCTCAAGATTCATCAAGTTAGTTGAACGAGAGACACTATTTCTCCAATGATGGTGAGTGACACCTTTAATGAGATTTGCTAGCCTATAGTATAACTGATTTAGAGATTATCAAGGTACAACCTAAGAAAAAAGGTGGGAAAGTATTATGGTAATGCATAGGGGGTGGGGAGTCATGTAATATGGGAAATTATAGTAGCATGTGGTGTCAAATATGTTTTATATTACCACCATCTCCCTTAGGCGGTCCATGATACCCTCATAGAGATGGTGGATAGGGTTGGGGACGACTACCAGATACAGAGACCATTGACCCTGAGGATATTAGGATGGTACTAGGTATGTTCTATATCTTTTATAGCTTAGTTTTATATTGATATTAAAAATTCTGAGTCATTTATTTTTTACCTCATATTTTGTTCATGACATATATATTTTGGATGAGGTTTTGGCTCTACCCATGCACTTGGATACTTTGATAGTTGGTGACTCAATGATTGCACACATCTACCAATCATATGATCTGATTCGTGAATGTGAGATATTTTTAAGTTATTTCTTTGAAGCAATGATGTTCCCTTATGATTCCATATTAGGTATGGATGGTCTATCTAAAGATCATATCGATATTGACTATTTTATCTGGAGGATATGGTGTGTCTGTAAATATGGGATGTGAATTTTATTTGTTGGTGAAAAAGGAAACCATGGCAGAGTTGACAGAGCTCTGGAAAATGAGATTGAATATGATTACAGAAAAACATACTAGTATGACTATTGGAGTAGTGTATTCCATGGGTTGTTAGTTCCCCATGCTGGAAGTGGAGTATGAGGACCTATTTCATGAGAAAGATCTTGGCATTCTACTATACTAAGAGATATAATTCTGAATAGAATGACACCCCTGGAAGGACCAAATATATACAACATGATATCAGATATATCCTTAATAACTTCTTGAACTAAGGGTGATGTTATAGTACCAGTAAGAGAAGTGCCTTGTGAGACCCCATGTTTCCACTTGGGTAGCCGCAATGTTTTATGATAAGACTGTGGACTGGAAAATGAGGACATATGTGGAAAAACATAACATGGACTAGGTGACTATGAGGGATAAGTCTCTTCGACCAAGTATCAATGTCCTCTCAGATCAATTTAGTGTTTTGTGATCATTCTCAAATATTGACTGTTGATCATTATATCATTATCAATGAGTACATGATCAGGATATCCTGAAGAAGAAATTTAGATGTTGCTATAGACTCTATTAGTATTTGGTGACTTCCTTCAGTATGATGAAATAACAAAAAGTGTTCATGGGACTCAATATATTGATATTTCTGTCTTCTAAATTTCTTTTTGTGGTGTTTTTCATGGAATACTTCCTATATTACTTATAAAAATAGGGGAAACACATGAGAAACGTGAGTATGGTAATGTAAACAATCTATAAACACCATTATTATGAGAATATCTTTTGTCGTATTTATGGATTCGAGATGTATACTTCCATGTATCCAACATCTCAGAGGTAGGGGTTGCAATGGACCCATTGAAGGTTGAGGCAGTGCTAGATTTGTATCCCCCAAAATATTGTTACTGAGGATTCTATTTTTCATAGGTTAGAAGTGTACTATCAATGGATTATACCGACTTTATTTAGAGAGATATCACCCTTGATATATTTGAACCAAAAGGTTCATCATTTAATTTGTTTAAAAGTTTGATAAAAAGACTGTTAGGATTTGAGGAAGTGGTTAAGGTACATCCCAAAATCCATTTTTCATAATGTGGGTGTCAAATATATAGTTTAATGAGATTTATCATGGACCATACATGGTTTTGTAATGATGCATATGGATTTCATCCTTTCCTATGGGTCTAGGAATTGGGGACCACATGAGAAGAACTATGTGACCCCTGATCTTGAGATAGTTGTGGTAGTCCTCTCCCTAAATATGTGGAGACACTAACTGATTGGAGGTTTATTTATCATCTAATCAGAAAACAAGAGTATCATGCATTTATAATATCATAAGGATATTAAAATGAAATTGAGGAAATGGATATTGTTCCACAAGGATTGTGACTTTATGATTTCTATTCTAATTTAATAAGGAATGTGGTGGTAAACACTCTCCAAAGTATATATTGTTCTTAGTTGTTAATCAAGGCATCAAATTAATTTGCCCCATTACAGTTGTACTTAGTGGATAATGATGGTGCTTCATGTCATTAGTCAATGGTTGTTACGCCACAACTATTGTAACTTGTTGGTGGATCTCATCATATAGATACTAATATGGAGGCCTTACATACATAGATATCTACTAGACATGATCTTGATGGATATTCTAGAATGGGAATTACAATAACATATTTAGATGATGGAAAATGGTTCCATTGATTATGTAGTAATAGATGATGAGACCATTTCAAACATCCCCTTTTCTTGTAGATCCAGGTGAAGAAAATTTGTAATAGGACCTCCAAAATTAATATTTGTGGCCAATAAATAAAATTTGTGTTCAATTTTATTATTTCTCAATGCCACACTTTTTCAAAAAAGATTGATAAATATTGGTATCTGGTGGGTTTATCACTACCCCTTGACACAACAGAGTGTATTTTCAATGGGATATCAATAGAATTTTCGATGGGGAAACCACATACATCTAGAGGACATGATACCATCTCGATAATCATATATTGGCTCCCCTAATTTAGACTATTTCATATCCATATGAGAGAATAGTTGTGTAGGGATCTTGTGATGATTGTATGATAATGAGATAGTCCAGATCCATGGATTTACCTTGATGATCATTTTAGTCTATGATGCTTTTATGAAATTTTATTTTAATAGGGGATGACTTGATACCTTTGGGACTCAATTTCATTTGACAAGGACGTTTCCCCCCATACAAAAGACTAGACTAATATATATCCAATTAGTTATTGTACAACATGCTACATGAGTGTATGTTGTATTTTTTCCATAGTAGTGATGATCACCTACCCTTGATAGTGTTTTGATAAAAAAATATAACATTACACCATTGGTATTGAAATACTTAAGTCTTTATATGGGTGACCATTGATTTCACCACTATACCTGATTAATCCATGGGAGTCATCACATATGGTCCCAATGTTGGTGTGATCCACAACAGAGAAGGTGTTGATCATAGATGGGAGGATGCATAATGAATAATGTCATCTAGAGTCCTATAAATTACAATAAATATGGCCTATTGAATACAATGAGGGTGACAATGTGTTCATGAGTTTCTCACCTCTATGTGGATTGCATAGATTTTTTTGTCTCAACCAATTGTCTATGTAATTAATTCTATCTTTTGAGCTTCTGTGTAGATTTGGGGAGGTGGTGTACTTCCTAACTCTATAATTGTAGTTACACAATGTATAGTATGTATTATGTGTGTTGCAATTGAGGAGGTACATTCAAGACCAATGACACGTTATCAACTTGCACATGATTTACATTTAGGATGGAGAATCTATAGTAGAGTAAACAATATAAACTGGTTATTATTTGGAGATTATCCTTCTTGAGATATTGATTCCCCTAGAGTGTGTCTTGTGAATGAATATGAATCATTGTGAGAGAAAATGGGAGTGAGACTAATATGTGTACCCATTACCCTTATATTTTGCAGTAGGTTTTACTATTTTAGAGAAAACAATCCCTAAGGTGGGGAGAATGTAATGAATATTATTTTTAAATTAATTACATTATAATTACATATGGATTATTTCGGATCCAGGTGCTAAGATGGTGTGAGAATATGTGTCTTGGTGAGGCTGATATTAAAATTACAACAATATTAATGTTATTAATATCACACACACATTGTGTTACTAATAAATGTAATAAATCCCAAATGGAGGATCATATTAAACATTTTATTCCTTCATTATGTATAGAAATTGGTGTACCCTTATAAATGATATAATCATGGTCATTATTGGGTTTTTGGAATTATTTACTTCATTGTTGAATAATTTTAAACAATTATAATTATTTAATTATGAAATTAAAAGACTGACCTAATAGCCTCTAATATATGCAATGCTACATCAATGTTTTAGTGTAAGATTCATAACCATTCAAATTGAGGTGATCCTTTTGAAAGAATAATTGGAATATATCTTGTTGATCGACATCAGATCAAGATAAATTCGAGGATCATTTGACCATCGGTGTTCACATATCTAACCATTAATGAAAACATAGGACCGTTCTTCATAAGTGATCGATAAAAAATAAAGATATGATGTTTTTTTGGTGATTTAATTCAATCATTGTAACAGTTGAATGTAGATAAAATACATGAATATGAATTGATATATTCATTTATGGTTGATTATATTTATGGGTGATTAATTTGTTCTTTGTTAACTTCTTCGTAATTATTCTATTTCATTGACCACAACACGTTGTTGAAAACAATTGATTCCCAAGGATGATCCTCACATATTTTAGAATATTTATCTCACCCCCATTTCTTCATACATTCATTGATTCTATTTTATTTATTCAATTGTTTGAAAAACTACATTTTATTATATCCTTAAGTGACCATTAATTTGAAAAATGGATCAATACTATTGGTTTAGTTCATGATCAAGGGTGACATTGAGCTGTAATGATGATATATGTTAAAATGTAGTTAAAATGATGGATCGATAGGTTTTGTTCCTCCTAGTTTTTTCAAATAGTGGTGACACGTGGATCGACTGTTCCATTTTTTGAGAATAACTGATCTTAGATCCCAGAATGTGGAAATAACTAGGGTTGGTTGACCCCAGGTCCTTCATTTTCAGTGAGGACAGTGCATGTAGTGATGTAGAGGATGATTCCAAGGAGAACCAACAGGATCTAAATAATCCCAGGATACACTGAAAGTAGACCACAGTTACATGCCATGTGGGAACCCCCTATATAGTACTAGGGATTCTATAGGTAGAAAAATATCACATGTCATGTGACCCCTTTCAAAATCTAGGTGACCTACATTCTCATATCTGAATGTATCTAAAAGGATACACTTGATTGGGTAACCATTGATACAATGAAATAGCCAACTAATGTGATTCTATCCATGTACACATACATATACAAATAACATGTACCTGATTTTATAAAAACTATACATGCTATGTAAATTGTAAGAACCCGATTCTTATGTTAGAGGTACATGCTTCCTCTTTTCCTTTCCATTAAGTGTTTTTGAGAAAATATGGAAAATGGGGAAGAATCCTGATTTTTGGAACTACATGTCGTGTACATTATCCACATGTCGTGTACTTTTGGCCGTGTTGGGATGAGTACATGGGGCATGTAGCTATGCCAGCGATGAAGGGTGTAGGAACCACTACATGCCTTGTAGTGGTGCCTTACACGCCGTGTGTTCAGTTGGAAGGCTTGAATTGTATGGCATTGGTGTCGCTGCTAGTTGGGCGACAGTACACGACGTGTACTCAAGAGGACATGTTGTGTACTCATGTCGACAGATGAACAGTGTGGCAGTGCTGCCAAATGAACAGTTAAATGAAAGAAGTACACGCCGTGTACTCTGAAGTACACGCTGTGTACTTTTTTTTCGGATTAAAACAGGCAGTAGCCTCCTTATTTGGCAGAGGAGGCGTTTGGGCCATTTTGGATCCAAAGGAGGAGGCCGAATCTTTGAAGATACACTAGGCATTTGTCTGGAATTCGAATCGGCTTCGAGCAATTTCGTAGGAACCGCACGGGTAATCCCTCTCCTCTCCTGGTACCGTTCTTTCCAATTATTCTCCTAACGTAAGTTATTTATGTTTTAATGAGTTTTTTTTCATCATATCTACGTCGTTCTTGGGCGTTTCGGGAACCGAAGTTCGTATATAACGCTCGTTGGCATATAAGGTAGGTGGCTTGGTGTTATTTTTCCAACTGTCGTGCGTTTTTGTGTGTTTTTGAGCTAGGAACCCATATTGGGGTGTCGTGAGGCTGAGGTCGTGGCTACCTTAACTACCTAGAACAATATAAGTAATTAAATAAAATTGTAAAAATGTTGTTTGGGATCGTTGCTTGGATCCAGGACCATCCCGAGGGTTGTGTTCCTCTATTTAGCCGTTTGGCCAGGATACACAAGGGTATGCCTTATATGTAGTAACTATTGCATTGACATGAGAGGTATTGCTTGTTTACTGCATTTTGATATGTTGGTCATGGACTTGTTACTTGTTTATCTTGAGGGCGTTATTATGATTGGCCGGAGGGCGTGACTGTTTTAGCTCGAGGGATGTCGTTATTCCGCCTGAGGGCAACCTTTCATGCCTGAGGGCTTGACATCTGTGCCTAAGGGAAACACTTTGTATGCCTGAGGGAGATAATTTCTGTTACGCCTGAGGGAAATACCTGCGTGTTGGATTCTGTGTGGCCTGAGGGTAAGCCTGAGGGTGTGGTTACTATTTTAGCCTGAGGGCACGGTTCTGATTATCCTGAGGGAATGGTGTTGTTGAGCACAAGGATGTTACTAAGTTGAATGAATTAAAAGTAAAATATAATGGAAATATAAATGGTAATTAGTTTATTTTCAGTATTTCTTACTTTATTGCATTTTACCACTGCACACTGTTGTTGCATTCTTACACGCAGTTGGGCACGGGCCTTTGGTTGGTTCCTACTGAGATATATTTCTCACACCCTATTTAGGTCATTCTTTTCAGCCCAAATAGATTACGTTTCTGCATGTGTGGATAGGGCAAGAGTCCCTATACAGGTACTTGACTGTTTCTATGGAGTAAGAGGGCATGGGACTGAGCCTAGGCTCGCGATGTCACTGCCATCTCTTTGCTTGTTTTGCTATACTCTATTTTCTGTTATACTGTATTGATGTATAACATGTTTTGGCTGTTTTCTTAATACTTGAAACATGTATCATCATCACTTATATATTGTTGGTTATATCCACTGCTGTAGTTTTTTCAGTTGTTCATGTTTACTGCTTCTACTGTTTGATGTTTGTTTTATTTTGTATTCCGCTGCGCTACACATTGACAAATGAGGTCATAGTTTCCCCACTATCAGTCCTTGGCCCTCACTGATAGTCGGCATCCTCTGGCATTTGATGAAATGCACTTGAGGTCATGTGGTGAACGGGGATCGGGGCACACGTTGTGTGGCACCTGGGTCCGGGACGTTACAAATTGGTATCAGAGGAGTTTATTTTCATTGACTTACTATTTGGAGCCGTAGTCAGGGATAGGACAGAACGATAGTTGGTAATAAGTTGTGCCCGGGTGTAGCTGACCCGTGTACAGGGAAAAGCTAGTATACCTTATATTTTACATTCTTTTGATTTTGAAAATTTTACGGTTGATATGTTTTCACCGTTGGGTGACACACTTGGATTGTGCTATTTATATTTTATCTATGGGTGCAATTCAGCTACAACCCGATGAGATGAGGCTATGTCGTCTCATGCATCATATAGGAACATGATATAAATCACATTCCATGCATAGTTTCCATACCATGTAGGTGCATCAGAATTTTCATGTTGTTGTGATAGTTGTTGTGCTAATAAGGCATGCTATTGTGATAGCTGCTTGATAAATACCTGCCTTGTGATATGATATGTTTGTTTGAGCTTGTTTATATAATTGACGCCAAACTTTGGTTTTTGGGGAGTATGGGCCCCCATTGACCTGAATTTGGTGGATCATTGATTGTTTATTGGTTATAACATAGATAAGATGTCAAACATTGATTCATGGGGAGTATGGGCCCTCACGGATCAGAATTTGACACATAGGTGTTGGTTTTTAGTATTTTCTGGGTTCTGAGGATGTTTCTGAGGCATACTGTACGGAAAACCCAGAATACACGTCGTGTAGGACCTCATACACGCCGTGTGTGTTCTTCTGCTGGAGAATAAAAAAGAACTTTTTGAGTACACGTTGTGTACCCCGAGTACACACCGTGTAGTCGCTTCCCATGTCACAAACCATGCGGGTGGCAGCACGGGGTAGGGAAGGTCTTGGGTAAAACACACCATGTCATTTTTGTGCACGCCGTGTAGTGTGACCCAGAGTTTGGCTGTGTAACTAACAACACGGGTCAGTGAACTCCTTGATAGAACACGCCGTGTCAGTTATAGAGACGTCGTGTAGTGTGACCTGGGGACTCAGCTGTGTATCTAACAACACAGGCCGGTGTCACCTCTCCCTAAACATGTCATGTACCTTTGGGACACGCCGTGTAGTCTTGTCTGAGGAAAGACTGTGTGGAGTTAGCCGTGTGGCTGGGAAACAGGGTGATGTACACTCCGTGTACGGGTGTAACACACCGTGTGAAGTAAAGCCGAGTAGTCGTCCATGTCACAGATGACATGGGCAGTTGGAAAATAACACCGTACATGCCGTGTATATATTATACACACCGTGAAGTTTTGTTGAATGGAAGTCATGTGGCATAGCCGTGTAGAAGGACCCGTGCAGGGGAAAGGAAGTCAAGTACATGTCGTGTAGTCAGTGTACACACCATGTAGTATTGTTATGTAAATTTTGAAATGCCTTCTTCCTCTTGTTAATTTGTGGTTCCTTTGTTTTGGCCTTAATAATCTTGAATCTGAGGCGTGATTTTGACCTTGTAGAGTCATGCCGGCTAGACGACCGCGAGTTGCTGGCAAGGAGAGTGGCGATGATTATACTGCAGAGATGGTGGGCTATGGGATACCAGTTGATCCACCAGTAGAGCCAGATGTGGCACCAGCTGTTATACCAGACACATGCACAGAGGCGTAGTTTCGTGAAGGCTTATTACAGTTCATGCAGACCTTTCAGGGAGCACCGCAGGCCGCCACATCTATGGCCGAGCTGACTCGTATATTTCAGTAGCAGCATCCGCCTACGTTTTTAGGGGATGGCGGACAACAGGCTGCAAAGTCTTGGCTAGGATCGATGCAGACTATTTTCGAGCATCTAGAGACGCCTCCAGGGTGGAGGGTCAAGCTCACGACTTACATGCGGCGTGATTCTGCCAAGAGGTGGTGGGATGTTACCACCCAGTCAGAGCATCACAGGAACATGGCATGGGAATATTTTCAGGCAGTCTTCTATGACTTCTTCTTTCTCGAGATGATGAGGGAAGATAGAGCCCGAGAGTTCATGAATCTACAATAGGGTGCTATGTCAGTGATGGACTATTCTTCTCATTTTATTGAGCTTCAGCGCTTTGCACCCATGGTGGTGGGTGATGAGATGCTGAGAGCCAGAAGTTTTGAGGATGGTATTCGATATGACATCTGAGAACTGGTGAATGGTTTCAGGGTACCTACTGTACACGCGATTGTGAACCATGCGTTGTTTATAGAGAGGAACCTGCGAGAATCTGGTGGTGTGGGCCAGGGTGGTTCATCACCAGTTACTGGTACTATTTCTACTGGCAAGAGGAAGAGACATATGGACCTCTCTCAGGATGGCAGTACCAGCAAGGAAGCTTCTACAGGTTGTCCGATCAGGTGCTACTAGTGTGGTAGAGAGGGGCACAAGAGACCATAGTTTCCACGAGACCCAGTAGAGTGTCGAGCTTGCGTCAAGATGGGTCATCTGAAGCGCTTTTACAGGGCATTTCTACCAGTGGCTAGTGAGAGGGGTTCTATGCAGACTCCGCGTGTAGGAGTAGGATTAGTGGCTTCTTACCAGTCAGGGAACTGGAATACGTCAGGGCGTGCAGGAAGAGATGGTGGTCGTGGCCATGGTAGCCAAACACCTGGATCTCAGTGGCAACAGGGCGGGACAGCTCAGGGTATCCAGGCTGTGTCGTGGGGCTGCGACACTGGATAGGCATATGCAGTGCAACAGACCCAGCATGAGCATGATCCCGCACCTTCGACAGTCAGGGGTACTATTCTATTAGCTTCTGTCTTGTCTTTAGTACTTCTTGATATGGGTGCTAAACATAGCTTCATATTTGTACCCGTTGTGGAGAGCCTTGGGATATGTGTTTCTACTTCTTCTGATATCATGATTCTAGACACTCCATTGGGGACTAGGACGGTTGGTGCGCCTCAGTGCAAGGAGTTCCCCCTTGAGGTTGGTGGGTGTCACTTCCTTTGGGACCTCTATGTCCTAGAGATAACGAACTATGACGTCATTCTCATGATAGACTGGTTGGTTCTCGTTCGAGCTTTTGTAGACTGCTATCATCGCAGGATGCGTTTCATGTCACCAGAGGGAGGGGAGTTTCTATACAAGGGTGAGTGGGATGTTTAGGCGAGTCGTGCTGGACCAGAGCATCATGGGCGAGGTGGAGTCACATCCCAGATTGCGAGATTATATCTGGATGACCAGGGGACTTTTCAGACAGATTTCCCTCCAGTTCTTGATCATTTCAGGGATGTCTTCCCAGATGACTTTTCCGGTCTACCTTCGGTGCGCGAGGTGGATTTATCTATTGAGCTAGTGCCAGGAGAAGCACCAGTGTCCATTCCTCCTTATAGGATGGCCACTCCTGAGTTGCAGGATCTCAAGAGGCAGTTAGAGGAGTTGCAAGAAAAGGGTTTTATCCGACCCAGTACATCACCTTTAGGTTCTCTGGTCCTTTTTGCAAAGAAGGTGGATGGTACCCTCAGACATTGTGTGGATTATCGGAAGCTGAACCAGTTGACAGTTAATAACCGATATCCCGTGACGAGGATGGATGATATGTTTGATCAGCTTCGTGGATCAAGAGTGTTCTCTAAGATTTACTTGAGATCCGGATATCATCATATGCGCGTTAGACCATAAGATATTCCGCTTACAACTTTTCGGAGTAGGTAAGGTCTATATTAGTATACGGTTATTCCGTTAGGACTCACGAATGCGCAAATAGTTTTTATGGCTCTGATGAATCGTGTGTTTCATCCGTATCTTGATTCATTTGTGGTAGTATTCATGGATGAAATCTTAGTGTACTCTCACACTCGACACAACCATGCCACCCATTTTGAGATCGTTTTGAGTACATTGAGAGAGGATCAGCTATATGCTAAGCTCTCGAAGTTCCACATTTGGATGGACCGTATTCACTTCCTAGGACATATGATCTCTGAAGAAGGAGTTACAATTGACCTAGAGAAGGTGAGAGCAGTAGTTTTCTGGGAGCATCCCAAGAATGTGTTTGGGATAAAGAGTTTCATAGGGTTGGATGGTTACTATAGACGCTTCATACAGGACTTCTCCCGCTTAGAAGCACCGTTGACAGGTTTGACTAAGAAGGGAGTGATTTTCATTTGGTCAGAAGAATGTGAGACATATTTTCAGGACCTAAAGGGAATACTGACATCAGCACCGATCCTGATACTCCCAGACCAGGGGAAGAGCTATACAGTTTACTGTGATGCATCAGTGATTGGGATGTGAGCTGTTTTGATGCAGGGTGACCGAGTTGTGGCACACGGGTCTCGGCAATTGAGGCCACATGAGAGGAATTACCTGACACATGATCTCGAGTTGGCTATAGTTGTTTATGTGTTGCGGTATTGGAGACATTATCTGTTGGGAGATCATTTTGTGGTTTTCCCCAACCCCAAAAGCCTCAAATATATCATTACTCAGTGTGACCTAAATTTGAGGCAGAGAAGGTGGGTCAAGTACCTACAGTCTTTAGATTTTGAGCTTGCCTATACACCTGGTAAAGGTAATGTAGTAGCTAATGCACTGATTATGAAGACTCAGATACAGGCACTGTAGGAGGCCAGTGGTGAGTGGCAGCTTATGGATTTGTTCTCTGAGATGCATATGGAGGTGCGTGACAGTCAGGAACAGACATATCTTTCCTCGTCAACTGTGACTTCTACCCTCTTAGACAGAGTAAGGATGAGGAAGCTATCGGATTGAGAAAGCCTAGTTCTACGGGAGTCGGTGGCTAGTGAGGACCCTCCTCTCGGTTGGATGATAGGAGATGATGAGGTTTTTCATTTCCATGGACGTGTATGGGTTCCAGGGGATATACGTGAGAGGTGATGTGGGAGTTTCATGCTTCAGCTTGGGTAGTTCATCCTAGGGTTACCAAGATGTAAATATACTAGAGACGTCAGTATTGGTGGAAGGGTATGAAGAGAGAGAGAGAGAGCTGGTTTTGTTACGAGGTGTTCCACCTGTCATTAGGTGAATGCATGGAATCAGAGACCAGCTGGGCTGTTATAGCAGTTTCCCATTCCAGAGTGGAAATGGGATGATGTCGTGATGGATTTCGTGACGGGATTTCCAAGTTCACCTTGAGGCAATGACACTGAGTGGGTTGTTGTGGACAGACTCGCGAAGGTAGCTCACTTCTTGCTGATCATGGAGACCTTCAGTGTGGATGAGCTCGGAAGGCTATATATTCGAGAGATCGTAAGTCTTCATGGGGTCCCTCGTTCTATCGTTTCAGATAGGTACACCCACTTTACGTCTCATTTCTAGTAGTGTTTTCAGAGAGCGCTGGGTACACAGGTGCTTCTGAGCACATCATACCACCCTCAGACAGATGTCCAGTCAGAGCGGACGATATAGGTGCTAGAGGACATGCTGCGTGCATGCATCCTGGACATTGCGGGCTCTTGGGAGAAGAATATACCATTAATCGAGTTTGACTATAACAGTAGTTTTTAGGAAACTATTGATATGGAACAATATAAGGATTTATATGGAAGGCCATGCCGATCACATTTTTGCTGGTTAGAGGCAGGTAAGGCAGCCATACTGGGGCCACAGCTCATGCAGGAGACATCTGAGTAGGTCCATTTGTTTCGAAGGTGGATGGCTACCGCACAGTCTTGTCAGAAATCTTATGCTAATCGCCGCAGACGACCTTTGGATTTCGTGGTCGGGTATCAGGTTTTCTTGTGTGTTTCACCGAGGCTGGGACACAAGAAGATCAGTAGACAAGGTAAACATTCACCGAGGTATGTGGGGCCATTCGAGATTCTGGAGAGAGTCGGGTTGGTTGCCTATCGGTTGTAGCTATCGCAGCGGTACTGAGCCATTCATGACATTTTCCACATGTCTCAGTTGCGTCGCTACCATTCAGACCAGTCTCACTCCTTTCAGCCAGCAAGGGTTGAGCTTCAGCATGATGAATCCTTTGAGGAGCATCTAACCTGCATCGTTGACAGGAGCACGAAGGTTATCCAAGTCCTGTCAATTCCTCTCGTACGGGTGCTATGGCAGCATGGTCGGGAGGAGGACGAGACCTGGGAGTGTGAGGCCGACGTACATGCTCAGTGGCCAGAGTTGTTCTGAACTTATTCTTCACCACCCTATGAAGGGCAATTCGGGGATAAATTGTTGTAAGGGGGGAAGTTAGTAAGAACTCGGTTCTTATGTTAGAGGTACAGGCTTCGTCTTTTCCTTTTCCTTAAATGTTTATGAGAAAATATGGAAAGTGGGGAAAAATCCTGAATTTTGGAACTACATGTTGTGTACTTTTTCCACACACCGTGTACTTTTGTCCGTGTTGGGATGAGTACACAGGGCATGTAGCCATGCCGGTGATGAAGGGTTTAGGAACCACTACACGCCGTGTAGTGGTGCCTTACACGTCGTGTAGTCAGTCGGAAGGCTTGAACAGTAAGGCGGTGGTGTCGCTGCCATCTGGGCGATAGTACACGCCGTGTACTCAAGAGTACATGTTGTGTACTCATGTCGATGGATGAACAGTGTGGCGGTGCCGCCAAATGAACAGTTAAATGAAAGAATTACACGCTGTGTACTCAGAAGTACACACCGTGTACTTTGTTTTTTCAGCATAAAAAGGCAGTAGCCTCCTCATTTGGAAGAGGAGGCATTTGATCCATTTTGGAGCCAAAAGAGGAGGCATGATCTTTGAAGATCCACCAGGCATTTTTCTGGAATCCGAATCGACATCAGACAATTTCGTTGGTGTAACACCCCAAGATTTCATAGTGTGTTATTCAATAACTTGCACTACACGCAACACTGAGTTCAATTGCACCATGACTTACCAAAAAAAATGCCATTAAAAGAGGTCATGAATAGTATTAACTAAATTTTAAACTTTATATAATCCTTATAATTTTCGAATCCATATTATGAGTTTCTTAGTCATAATGCTGGAACAGATTCATTTTCAGTATTGCACTTTTATCAACTTTTGATAGTGAAACCTTTTTAAATACTATATTTTTAACTTTTTGACTAAATGGAGACATCAAAAAAATTTAAAATGAAACATCCCAAGCTTCCACGGTACGCTTTCCTTTGAATAAAACAGTAGCGTGTGTTGTACGCAACTTCGAGTTCTAACACACCGTAACCAATCAAACTAGCTGTTATCAATAGTAATACCTACGTTTTGAAGTTATATATATTTTATATTTTAAAATGGACTTCATTTTTGGATTCGTAATATCAAATTTAGCCTAAGGTGAAATTTTGGTACTTTTCGGATAACTTTCATATTTTGATGAATAGTGAAAATTACTAAATTTTAATTAAAAACAACTTTTTTAATCAAAATAATTAATAGTGATAAATTATGAATTTGAGTGGTTTTAAAATATATTTAGAATATATTTTTACTATTTAATATAATGTTGGTCATTGGACATAATTTTACAATTAAACCGAACATAAACAAGTGTCAATCTTTTGATAGTTATTATCTCTTAAAAACACGCTTTTTGTTTTGACAGCGGGAATTAATTTTAAATTAATTTATGCCACTTCTGTGTTTTGAATTTAGGAAAATGGATTCCATATTTGGAATCAGGATGTTCAAATTGTGTAAATAGGTAACTTTTATTTTTAGACATTTTGAATAATTACTGCGGTAAATATTTTATTTACCATGGTTAAGGGTAAACCCGGTAAATAGGGTTAAAAAATAATATTATAATAATACTAAATTACCCTAAAACGTGTCTTAACCCTATTGGTTGATACATGGTCGACCATGGGAATCTTTGGGTCTATTTTGGGACCCCATGGATCCACTTGTAAGTGATAATGACATTTTATTTTAATTAAGTTAAAATGAATTCAAAAATGACACAAGCATATATCTTTTAGAAAAACAATTGTTACATAGGGTTATATATGTTGTATTTTAGATTATAAATATTAATTAGAAAGCTAAAAAGATTTCCTACATAATGATATTTTATTTATAATTTTTAGACATTAAATAATATATTTAATTTATGACACAATGATGATGCAGTAATTACTATAATAGTGAAAAATTAAAATAATTGATATTATAAATACCCAAATAAATATAATATGAAACTTTTAATGAATTAAACTAATTTTCTAGGATAATATGATATATTAGTATTGATTTAATTGACTTTTTTCGAAGTAATCAATCTTTTATGAGTTTCACAAAAAATCAACTATTGAATAGTGTCAAAATTGACATAAAAGAGTTCTTAAAACAAATATTATATTATTAATTGATATTAAATTCCTAAAAATCTACTGTTCGGCCAAGAGACTTATATCATGATAGGTTCATCATTAAGGTACCACTGGGGGGTCGCTTGGATGTATATAGTATGTTTATTAACCATATTATATAAAAATACAAAGAGACATTGTAAAAGTGAAACTAATTAACTTAGAGTTAATACTTAAAGATAAGGTTAATATAAGTACCAAAACCTGTCTAAATTCTATTGGTTGAGTGTTTTTCGACCTATCCCCACCTTAACCTTTGAATAATCAACTTTTGAGCCATTAGAAACCGAATATGAATTTATTATAAATTAATATTTCTAGTTTTTCCAAAGGTGTCCCTCACCCCTCTTATAAAAGGGCACTCCTCCTTCTCATTTCTTCACACCTTAAAAGCCTTTTGGTTCGGCCAAACTCTGCCCGAATACTCTCCCAACTTCCCTCACTACAACCTAGGGGACTTATTTTGATCAGAAAGCCAACCTAAGGAGCCCTTTTGATCAAATCAAAAAGGAAGAACCCGAAGAAGAGGTAATTATTTCACCACCCTTCTCCAAGTTCATTTCTTCTTCCACTTCTTCTTCCTTTGTTCTTACCATTCTAAAATAATAACTCCAGTATCTCACATATACTGTGATGTTATTATAAATATGGTACAATCATATTCAGTATTCTATCCACACTTTTAATAACATGTCACCATACGTGCGTACGTACGGCTTACCGTCTCCACGTCGTGGTGTAATTGTTATTCAATATAATATTATTTGGATGGGTAAAATAATGATGTGTAACTCATGTAAATAATAAATATAACATGTTAATGATTCTGTATATATGATATACCATCCATTTATATATTATTTTAATATCAAAAGAATGATATTGTTGCTCGTGCGTACGTACGGACTACCGTCTCCACGAACGCGATGAGATTCATTCTCCATCGTATCTATTCAAGTATAATTATCATTTTATGATTTAAAAATGATGTTTAAGGACTGGATATCATTCTGGATATGAATAAGATACAACAACCACGGATTATGTAACAAAACATATAAAAGAAAATGAGTAAGTTAACTCCCGAAACGACGATAATTCTAAGATATTATTAACAAATCAATGTTAAAAGATCATATATGATATCATATTAATATATATGATTCTTGTATAATTTAATAACAAATATTTCACCATTATACAGGAGGTTAACCTACCCCAACCAAGGAAAAGTACAAGGTAAGTGTTTACTTTATAACCTCTTCATTATCAAAGGTTGTTTATACGTAATAATCTACTGGGATCTCTTTATCATCCACATCCATGTTTCTTAAAAATGCATTTCAAAACATTTTTGCTATTTACTAGAATATGAGTTAAAGTCATTTATACTCTTTTTGACTTTTATAAGTGGTTTATAAAGGAATCTTTTGGTCGTTTTCAAAACAAGGTCCTTTTTAACCTTTTCGACAGAATTAAGGTAAGAATGTTTTTTTAACTTATACGGCGGGTGCGGCTATTTTCCGCCGTTATAAAATCTTCAAAGCTTCCCTTACAAGCTTATAAGAATATTTTCAAAGAAAATGTTTTATTTTATATGGATCTTAAATTATTTCAAAATAAAAGGAGATATTTCTTTAAAAAGAATTTTGATTTCATCTATGTCAACATCCTTTGATGGATTTTAAGATTATTTGAAGTTGATTTATTATGATACAAAACTTCTATATTGTATTGAAGGTTTTGTGATATGTTTGACTGTGGATGTGCAATTTTTATACCATTCATAGTTTATGGTGAAAGTATTGACATTTCAAATGCTAGTTTTAATATGAATGTTTATGTTATGTTTAAACCTTCTCATATGGGAATGCATTGGACTTAATATGTGACGGGTGGAGCCCGCTATAGCTCATCGATGCATCGGTAGGTCTCATGAGACAAACTAGTGTCTTGGCACAAGTCCTTGACAAAATATTATTTGTAGTCTTGGCACGAGGCCTTGACTATGTGGTTATGATAGTCTGGCATTATGCATTCCAACATTATGAAAGTGGTTATTGATTTTTGCATGTGATTATTCGATTAGTAGAATATCCATGTGAATAAGTAAATGGAATTATTTCATTTTATTTATGCCATACCATGTTGAAAGTTCATATTTAAAAGGCTTTTGTTTTAGTTATACATTGCCTTAAATGTTTATTCTTATTTATGAAAGTTTCCGCTATATTGTTATCCTTACTGGGCATTTGAGCTCACCCCTTTTCTATGTTTTATTTTTCCCAGGATGTGAAGAAGTAAGTTATGAATGACCTGCAGGGATTTTATGAGGGGTTAATAGTGTGGATTGTGGAAACGTTATGTTGTTGTAGTATTTTTTCATTTTATGATGTAATGTAAAACTTATGAATATATCTAGTGTTTCCAAGGCTACTAAACCAATCGGTCTTTCGAGATTTGATCTTTCTTGTGATCATGCCAATGTTATGTAATAATGCACCGACTCTGGGTAACTGGGGTCGGGGCGTTACAGTTGGTATCAGAGGAAGTTTAGTACAAACCTTGGAAGCTAGATTTAGATAAACTCTGATTAGAGCACGTAGACTTAAGATGAACATTGAGGATTAGTATAGAAGAACTTCCTAGAATTTTGGTATTGTAGAGATTTTGTGAGTTTTCCGAGCAATAAATCCATGTCTGGATACGAGCAGGTAGAGGCGGCTCTGGCATAGATGTACCTAGGGGTAAAACCCGAAAACACCGCTTTGAGCTAGACTCGAACGGGAACTGGTGCACGACAACGGGCCTTGCTGCACTCTTGGTTACGACACTCCCGGGGGATATGCTTAGGATAACTCTCATTTTCTTTACAAATCCTTATGAAGGGTTTATGAGTATATACTTCCTCAAAGAAAACATTTTTATGATTATGGATTATATCCATAAATAGTTCAATTTATGTTAAGTGTTTTATAAGTATGGGATTATGTGTTTTGATTCATAAACTGGTCTAGTTTATACCATGGTATAGAAATGGCGCCCAGTAGAAGGAATGAGAACCCCAGAAATACACATGATTCAAAGAGAAGGAAGGATCATATCTTTCATGGTCTTAAGCTAGAATTTATAAGAGAAATAGTCTCCCATGTATTATCATCATATGAAGAAATAATATCATGTATTGATAAGATAAGTAAAGAGTTTACTGAGTCCTATGGTTTTGAAGGGAAGTAAGAGAAGAAAAGGATAGAAGAGAAAAAGATGGATAAAGGGAAGAGGGAAAAGAATAATTTTCCCATATGTGGTAACTGTGGAAAGAAACACCCTGGAACTTGCCTGAAAGGAATGTGAGTTTGTTATAAGTGTGGAGGAAAAGTGCAAAAAGTACGTGACTGCAAGGGTAAGAAAATGGTTTCAAATGTACAATGCTTCATTTTCAAGGAGTTTGGACACTACACGAACCTATGTCCCAGTCAACAAACTATGCCGCAAATGATGTTATTGGATAATAATCAAGTTATGATACTACCACAGATGAATAGGAATGATTAGAGCTCTTATGTTGATTATGTCAATTGAGTGTTGTATCAACAATGTACTTGTTATAATAATTATGGAGTATATAAGGATTGTAATGTAGTACTATTTCATTAAGGACTTGAGATTGTGTGGAACAAAGAAAAGTGACTTAATAGCAGGATAAATTTTAGGAAAATATATGGTTGAGAGAATGATAAATCATAATATAGTTCTGATACTGAGGTTGTGATTTTGGAATAATATGTGATTGTTTTGGATAAATTATATTGGATATTCTTGACTACCTTGGAACTGATTAATGATTTGTATATTCTATCATTGTTGGGGTTTAAAACATTTTTTGGATTAATGAAGTATATCCAGCATTCTATATGGAATAAGGGAGCATGAATGTAATCAATAAGGAATATTGTAATACATGATGAAGGTATTCATATGCTATTACGGGGTAAAAAGGATCTATATTATGTTTACCTTCCTTATAAATGTTGGACTGTGAGTTTGGACAAAAGTATTCTGGATAGTTCTAGTTTGGATTATTTTGGATTGCCATAAAAGGACAACCCGGAGGTCGGGCGGCAACCCGTCGCGTCCGGAAAGGCTGCGAGACTTGAACCCGCAACCGAAGGGCGACAAGGGTGTATCACCTACCACTTGCCCAAGAGATGTCCTGGATTAAATAATGTAGTTTTTTTAAAAGATCTGGTAGATGAATTATAAATTCGTTTATTTTGGAACCCAGTACGAATAGTATAAATATAATTTTTTTTACGAGTGAAAGATGAGTTTATGGTAGAAACTTTTCAATGGATAAAACTCTGATTATAAAGTAAGTATATCTCCTTATGATCTTAGCCAATATCATAAATAAATTCCTCAACATTAATAAAAGGAACTTAGAACAAAAATGTTTCCCTAGATGGTACCTTAAATCATCAATAATTTATGTATTTGGGATTGTTGGCCTTTTCATAGCCATGTTCTCTACCACTCTCCATCAGATAATTGATGGTTAGATTTCTCTTCCATATCCATATTTTCCTACATGGAACCCTAGTATGTGTTATTTTTGGTAATATTCATACTTTCCACTCTTTATTTTAAATAGACGTCTCATTAATCCATTTTTCGATGTGGGTTTTCAACTAAGATATTTTGAAACGTCAAAAATGTGTTATCCTAATACCCTATGTTTTGTTGAACCGATGGTATTTCAAATCATCATACATTGATGAATTTAAGGACCTCAATTTTACACTTGTTTGTGATGGATGACCCCAATCACTACCTATAAATATTTACGTTTTTCCTCCAATTATATGTCTCTAATTGCCACCAATGTTCTCCTAATCAAGATCATAATTTGGTGGTGACCCTTTGATTTCTCTTTTCCTCATATTAAGACTAAATTTTAGTAACCCAATTTCCGATGTGGGTTTTCCAACAAATATATTTTCTACTTTAGACCTTTTATTTTTGAAGAACAATTTCAAATTGCAAGGACGCAATTTAATGAAAGAGGGGAGAATGTAACACCCCAAGATTTCATAGTGTGTTATTCAATAACTTGAACTACACGCAACACTGAGTTCAATTGCACCATGACTTACCAAAAAAAAAGCCATTAAAAGAGTTCATGAATAGTATTAACTAAATTTTAAACTTTACATATTCCTTATAATTTTAGAATCCATATTATGAGTTTCTTAGTCATAATGCATGAACAGATTCATTTTCAGTATTGCACTTTTATCAACTCTTGATAGTGAAACCTTTTTAAATACAATATTTTAAACTTTTTGACTAAATGGAGACATCAAAAAAATTTAAAATGAAACATCCCAAACTTCCACGGTACGCTTTCCTTTGAATAAAACAGTAGCGTGTGTTGTACGAAACTTCCAGTTCTAACACACT
The DNA here is from genome assembly GCA_963277665.1 of Viscum album. NCBI lineage: Eukaryota > Viridiplantae > Streptophyta > Magnoliopsida > Santalales > Viscaceae > Viscum > Viscum album. Next base: position 92,663,850 of record OY728132.1, on the reverse strand, counting down.
GTAACCAATCAAACTAGCTGTTATGAATAGTAATACCTACTTTTTGAAGTTATATATATTTTATATTTTAAAATGGACTTCATTTTTGGATTCGGAATATCAAATTTAGCCTAAGGTGAAATTTTGGTACTTTTCGGATAACTTTCATATTTTGATGAATAGTGAAAATTACTAAATTTTAATTAAAAACAACTTTTTTAATGAAATTAATTAATAGTGATAAATTATGAATTTCAGTGGTTTTAAAATATATTTAGAATATATTTTTACTATTTAATATAATGTTGGTCATTGGACATAATTTTACAATTAAACCGAACATAAACAAGTGTCAATCTTTTGATAGTTATTATCTCTTAAAAACACGCTTTTTGTTTTGACAGCGGGAATTAATTTTAAATTAATTTCTGCCACTTCTGTGTTTTGAATTTAGGAAAATGGATTCCATATTTGTAATCAGGATGTTCAAATTGTGTAAATAGGTAACTTTTATTTTTAGACATTTTGAATAATTACTGCGGTAAATATTTTATTTACCATGGTTAAGGGTAAATCCGGTAAATAAGGGTTAAAAAATAATATTATAATAATACTAAATTACCCTAAAATGTGTCTTAACCCTATTGGTTGATACATGTTCGACCATGGGAATCTTTGGGTCTATATTGGGACCCCATGGATCCACTTGTAAGTGATAATGACACTTTATTTTAATTAAGTTAAAATGAATACAAAAATGACACAAGCATATATCTTTTAGAAAAACAATTGTTACATAGGGTTATATATGTTGGATTTTAGATTATAAATATTCATTAGAAATCTAAAAAGATTTCATACATAATTATATTTTATTTATAATTTTTAGACATTAAATAATTTATTTTACTTATGACACAATGATGATGCAGTAATTACTATAATAGTGAAAAATTAAAATAATTGATATTATAAATACCCAAATAAATATAATATGAAACTTTTAATGAATTAAACTAATTTTCTAGGATAATTTGATATATTAGGATTTATTTAATTGACTTTTTTCGAAGTAATCAATCTGTTATGAGTTTCACAAAAAATCAACTATTGAATAGTGTCAAAATTGACATAAAAGAGTTCTTAAAACAAATATTATATTATTAATTGATATTAAATTCCTAAAAATCTAAGGATCGGCCAAGAGAATTATATAATGATAGGTTCATCATTAATGTACCACTTGGGGGTCCCTTGGATGTATATAGTAAGTTTATTAACCATATTATATAAAAATACAAAGAGACATTGTAAAAGTGAAACTAATTAACTTAGAGTTAATACTTAAAGATAAGGTTAATATAAGTACCCAAACCTGTCTAAATTATATTGGTTGAGTCGTTTTCGACCTATCCCCACATTAACCTTTGAATAATCAACTTTGGAGCCATTAGAAACCGAATATGAATTTATTATAAATTAATATTTCTAGCGTTTCCAAAGGTGCCCCTCACCCCTCTTATAAAAGGGCACTCCTCCTTCTCATTTGTTCACACCTTAAAAGCCTTTTGGTTCGGCCAAAATCTGCCCAAATACTCTCCCAACTTCCCTCACTACAACCTAGGGGCCTTATTTTGATCATAAAGCCAACCTAAGGAGCCCTTTTGATCAAATCAAAAAGGAAGAACCCGAAGAAGAGGTAATGATTTCACCACCCTTCTCCAAGTTCATTTTTTCTTCCACTTCTTCTTCCATTGTTCTTACCATTCTAAAATAATAACTCCAGTATATCACATATACTATGATGTTATTATAAATATGGTACAATCATATTCAGTATTCTATCCACCCTTTGAATAACATGTCACCATACGTGCGTACGTACGACTTACCGTCTCCACGTCGTGGTGTAATTGTTTTTCAATATAATATTATTTGGATGGGTATAATAATGATGTGTAACTCATGTAAATAATAAATATAGCATGTTAATGATTCTGTATATATGATATACCATCCATTTATATATTATTTTAATATCAAAAGAATGATATTGTCGCTCGTGCGTACGTACGGACTACCGTCTCCACGAACGCGATGAGATTCATTCTCCATCGTATCTATTCAAGTATAATTATCATTTGATGATTTAAAAATGATGTTTAAGGACTGGATATCATTCTGGATATGAATAAGATACAACAACCATGGATTATGTAACAAAACATATAAAAGAAAATGAGTAAGTTAACTCCCGAAACGACGATAATTCTAAGATATTGTTAACAAATCAATGTTAAAAGATCATATATGATATCATATTAATATATATGATTCTTGTATAATTTAATAACAAATATTTCACCATAATACAGGAGGTTAACCTACCCCAACCAAGGAAAAGTACAAGGTAAGGGTTTACTTTACAACCTCTTCATTATCCAAGGTTGTTTATACGTAATAATCTACTGGGATCTCTTTATCATCCACATCCATGTTTCTTAAAAATGCATTTCAAAACATTTTTACTATTTACTAGAATATGAGTTAAAGTCACTTATACCCTTTTTGACTTTTATAAGTGGTTTATAAAGGAATCTTTCGGTCGTTTTCAAAACAAGGTCCTTTTTAACCTTTTCGACAGAATTAAGGTAAGAATGTTTTTTTAACTTATACGGCGGGTGCGGCTATTTTCCGCCGTTATAAAATCTTCAAAGCTTCCCTTACAAGCTTATAAGAATATTTTCAAAGAAAATGTTTTATTTTATATGGATCTTAAATTATTTCAAAATAAAAGGAGATATTTCTTTAAAAAGAATTTTGATTTCATCTATGTCAACATCCTTTGATGGATTTTAAGATTATTTGAAGTTGATTTATTATGATACAAAACTACTATATTGTATTGAAGGTTTTGTGATATGTTTGACTGTGGATGTGCTATTTTTATACCATTCATAGTTTATGGTGAAAGTATTGACATTTCAAATGCTAGTTTTAATATGAATGTTTATGTTATGTTTAAACCTTCTCATATAGGAATGCATTGGACTTAATATGTGACGGGTGGAGCCCGCTATAGCTCATCGATGCATCAGTAGGTCTCATGAGACAAACTAGTGTCTTGGCACAAGTCCTTGACAAAATCTTATTTGTAGTCTTGGCACGAGGCCTTGACTATGTGGTTATGATAGTCTGGCATTATGCATTCCAACATTATGAAAGTGGTTATTGATTTTTGCATGTGATTATTCGATTAGTAGAATATCCATGTGAATAAGTAAATGTAATTTTTTCATTTTATTTATGCCATACCATGTTGAAAGTTCATATTTAAAAGGCTTTTGTTTTAGTTATACATTGCCTTAAATGTTTATTCTTATTTATGAAAGTTTCCGCTATATTGTTATCCTTACTGGGCATTTGATCTCACCCCTTTTCTATGTTTTATTTTTCCCAGGATGTGAAGAAGTAAGTTATGAATGACCTGCAGGGATTTTATGAGGGGTTAATAGTGTGGATTGTGGAAACGTTATGTTGTTGTAGTATTTTTTCATTTTATGATGTAATGTAAAACTTATGAATATATCTAGTGTTTCCAAGGCTACTAAACCAATCGGTCTTTCGAGATTTGATCTTTCTTGTGATCATGCCAATGTTATGTAATAATGCACCGACTCTGGGTAACTGGGGTCGGGGCGTTATAGTTGGTATCAGAGGAAGTTTAGTACAAACCTTGGAAGCTAGATTTAGATAAACTCTGATTAGAGCACGTAGACCTAAGATGAACATTGATGATTAGTATAGAAGAACTTCCTAGAATTTTGGTATTGTAGAGATTTTGTGAGTTTTCCGAGCAATAAATCCCTGTCTGGATACGAGCAGGTAGAGGCGGCTCTGGCATAGATGTACCTAGGGGTAAAACCCGAAAATACCGCTTTGAGCTAGACTCGAACGGGAACTGGTGCACGACAACGGGCCTTGCTGCACTCTTGGTTACGACACTCCCGGGGGATATGCTTAGGATAACTCTCATTTTCTTTACAAATCATTATGAAGGGTTTATGAGTATATACTTCCTCAAAGAAAACATTTTTATGATTATGGATTATATCCATAAATAGTTCAATTTATGTTAAGTGTTTTATAAGTATGGGATTATGTGTTTTGATTCATAAACTGATCTAGTTTATGCCATGGTATAGAAATGGCGCCCAGTAGAAGGAATGAGAACTCCAGAAATACACATGATTCAAAGAGAAGGAAGGATCATATCTTTCATCGTCTTAAGCTAGAATTTATAAGAGAAATATTCTCCCATGTATTATCATCATATGAAGAAATAATATCATGTATTGATAAGATAAGTAAAGAGTTTACTGAGTCCTATGGTTTTGAAGGGAAGTAAGAGAAGAAAAGGATAGAAGAGAAAAAGATGGATAAAGGGAAGAGGGAAAAGAATAATTTTCCCATATGTGGTAACTGTGGAAAGAAACACCCTGGAACTTGCCTGAAAGGAATGTGAGTTTGTTATAAGTGTGGAGGAAAAGTGCAAAACGTACGTGACTGCAAGGGTAAGAAAATGGTATCAAATGTACAATGCTTCATTTGCAAGGAGTTTGGACACTACACGAACCTATGTCCCAGTCAACAAACTATGCCGCAAATGATGTTATTGGATAATAATCAAGTTATGATACTACCACAGATGAATAGTAATGATTAGAGCTCTTATGTTGATTATGTCAATTGAGTGTTGTATCAACAATGTACTTGTTATAATAATTATGGAGTATATAAGGATTGTAATGTAGTACTATTTCATTAAGGACTTGAGATTGTGTGGAACAAAGAAAAGTGACTTAATAGAAGAATAAATTTTAGGAAAATATATGGTTGAGAGAATGATAAATCATAATATAGTTCTGATACTGAGGTTGTGATTTTGGAATAATATGTGATTGTTTTGGATAAATTATATTGGATATTCTTGACTACCTTGGAACTGATTAATGATTTGTATATTCTATCATTGTTGGGGTTTAAAACATTTTTTGGATTAATGAAGTATATCCAGCATTCTATATGGAATAAGGGAGCATGAATGTAATCAATAAGGAATATGGTAATACATGATGAAGGTATTCATATGCTATTACGGGGTAAAAAGGATCTATATTATGTTTACCTTCCTTATAAATGTTGGACTGTGAGTTTGGAAAAAAGTATTTTGGATAGTTCTAGTTTGGATTATTTTGGATTGCCATAAAAGGACAACCCGGAGGTCGGGCGGCAACCCGTCGCGTCCGGAAAGGCTGCGAGACTTGAACCCGCAACCGAAGGGCGACAAGGGTGTATCACCTACCACTGGCCCAAGAGATGTGCTGGATTAAATAATGTAGTTTTTTTAAAAGATCTGGTAGATGAATTATAAATTCGTTTATTTTGGAACCCTGTACGAATAGTATAAATATAATTTTTTTTACGAGTGAAAGATGAGTTTATGGTAGAAACTTTTTAATGTATAAAACTCTGATTATAAAGTAAGTATATCTCCTTATGATCTTAGCCAATCTCATAAATAAATTCCTCAACATTAATAAAAGGAACTTAGAACAAAAATGTTTCCCTAGATGGTACCTTAAATCATCAATAATTTATGTATTTGGGATTGTTGGCCTTTTCATAGCCATGTTCTCTACCACTCTCCATCAGATAATTGATGGTTAGATTTCTCTTCCATATCCATATTTTCCTACATGGAACCCTAGTATGTGTTATTTTCGGTAATCTTCATACTTTCCACTCTTTATTTTAAATAGAGGCCTCATTAATCCATTTTTCGATGTGGGTTTTCAACTAAGATATTTTGAAACGTCAAAAATGTGTTATCCTAATACCCTATGTTTTGTTGAACCGATGGTATTTCAAATCATCATACATTGATGAATTTAAGGACCACAATTTTACACTTGTTTGTGATTGATGACCTCAATCACTACCTATAAATATTTACGTTTTTCCTCCAATTATATGTCTCTAATTGCCACCAATGTTCTCCTAATCAAGATCATAATTTGGTGGTGACCCTTTGATTTCCATTTTCCTCATATTAAGACTAAATTTTAGAAAACCCAATTTCCGATGTGGGTTTTCCAACAAATATATTTTCTACTTTCAACCTTTTATTTTTGAAGAACAATTTCAAATTGCAAGGACGCAATTTAATGAAAGAGGGGAGAATGTAACACCCCAAGATTTCATAGTGTGTTATTCAATAACTTGCACTACACGCAACACTGAGTTCAATTGCACCATGACTTACCAAAAAAAAAAGCCATTAAAAGAGGTCATGAATAGTATTAACTAAATTTTAAACTTTACATATTCCTTATAATTTTAGAATCCATATTATGAGTTTCTTAGTCATAATGCAAGAACAGATTCATTTTCAGTATTGCACTTTTATCAACTTTTGATAGTGAAACCTTTTTAAATACAATATTTTAAACTTTTTGACTAAATGGATACATCAAAAAAATTTAAAATGAAACATCCCAAACTTCCACGGTACGCTTTCCTTTGAATAGAACAGTAGCGTGTGTTGTACGCAACTTCCAGTTCTAACACACCGTAACCAATCAAACTAGCTGTTATGAATAGTAATACCTACTTTTTGAAGTTATATATATTTTATATTTTAAAATGGACTTCATTTTTGGATTCAGAATATCAAATTTAGCCTAAGGTGAAATTTTGGTACTTTTCGGATAACTTTCATATTTTGATGAATAGTGAAAATTACTAAATTTTAATTAAAAACAACTTTTTTAATGAAATTAATTAATAGTGATAAATTATGAATTTCAGTGGTTTTAAAATATATTTAGAATATATTTTTACTATTTAATATAATGTTGGTCATTGGACATAATTTTACAATTAAACCGAACATAAACAAGTGTCAATCTTTTGATAGTTATTATCTCTTAAAAACACGCTTTTTGTTTTGACAGCGGGAATTAATTTTAAATTAATTTCTGCCACTTCTGTGTTTTGAATTTACGAAAATGGATTCCATATTTGGAATCAGGATGTTCAAATTGTGTAAATAGGTAACTTTTATTTTTAGACATTTTGAATAATTACTGCGGTAAATATTTTATTTACCATGGTTAAGGGTAAATCCGGTAAATAAGGGTTAAAAAATAATATTATAATAATACTAAATTACCCTAAAATGTGTCTTAACCCTATTGGTTGATACATGGTCGACCATGGGAATCTTTGGGTCTATATTGGGACCCCATGGATCCACTTGTAAGTGATAATGACACTTTATTTTAATTAAGTTAAAATGAATACAAAAATGACACAAGCATATATCTTTTAGAAAAACAATTGTTACATAGGGTTATATATGTTGGATTTTAGATTATAAATATTCATTAGAAATCTAAAACGATTTCCTACATTATGATATTTTATTTATAATTTTTAGACATTAAATAATTTATTTTACTTATGACACAATGATGATGCAGTAATTACTATAATAGTGAAAAATTAAAATAATTGATATTATAAATACCCAAATAAATATAATATGAAACTTTTAATGAATTAAACTAATTTTCTAGGATAATATGATATATTAGGATTGATTTAATTGACTTTGTTCGAAGTAATCAATCTGTTATGAGTTTCACAAAAAATCAACTATTGAATAGTGTCAAAATTGACATAAAAGAGTTCTTAAAACAAATATTATATTATTAATTGATATTAAATTCCTAAAAATCTAAGGATCGGCCAAGAGAATTATATAATGATAGGTTCATCATTAATGTACCACTTGGGGGTCGCTTGGATGTATATAGTAAGTTTATTAACCATATTATATAAAAATACAAAGAGACATTGTAAAAGTGAAACTAATTAACTTAGAGTTAATACTTAAAGATAAGGTTAATATAAGTACCCAAACCTGTCTAAATTATATTGGTTGAGTCGTTTTCGACCTATCCCCACCTTAACCTTTGAATAGTCAACTTTGGAGCCATTAGAAACCGAATATGAATTTATTATAAATTAATATTTCTAGCTTTTCCAAAGGTGCCCCTCACCCCTCTTATAAAAGGGCACTCCTCCTTCTCATTTGTTCACACCTTAAAAGCCTTTTGGTTCGGCCAAACTCTGCCCAAATACTCTCCCAACTTCCCTCACTACAACCTAGGGGCCTTATTTTGATCATAAAGCCAACCTAAGGAGCCCTTTTGATCAAATCAAAAAGGAAGAACCCGAAGAAGAGGTAATGATTTCACCACCCTTCTCCAAGTTCATTTTTTCTTCCACTTCTTCTTCCTTTGTTCTTACCATTATAAAATAATAACTCCAGTATATCACATATACTGTGATGTTATTATAAATATGGTACAATAATATTCAGTATTCTATCCACCCTTTGAATAACATGTCACCATACGTGCGTACGTACGACTTACCGTCTCCACGTCGTGGTGTAATTGTTATTCAATATAATATTATTTGGATGGGTATAATAATGATGTGTAACTCATGTAAATAATAAATATAACATGTTAATGATTCTGTATATATGATATACCATCCATTTATATATTATTTTAATATCAAAAGAATGATATTGTCGCTCGTGCGTACGTACGGACTACCGTCTCCACGAACGCGATGAGATTCATTCTCCATCGTATCCATTCAAGTATAATTATCATTTGATGATTTAAAAATGATGTTTAAGGACTGGATATCATTCTGGATATGAATAAGATACAACAACCATGGCTTATGTAACAAAACATATAAAAGAAAATGAGTAAGTTAACTCCCGAAACGACGATAATTCTAAGATATTATTAACAAATCAATGTTAAAAGATCATATATGATATCATATTAATATATATGATTCTTGTATAATTTAATAACAACTATTTCACCATTATACAATAGGTTAACCTACCCCAACCAATGAAAAGTACAAGGTAAGGGTTTACTTTACAACCTCTTCATTATCCAAGGTTGTTTATACGTAATAATCTACTGGGATCTCTTTATCATCCACATCCATGTTTCTTAAAAATGCATTTCAAAACATTTTTACTATTTACTAGAATATGAGTTAAAGTCACTTATACCCTTTTTGACTTTTATAAGTGGTTTATAAAGGAATCTTTCTGTCGTTTTCAAAACAAGGTCCTTTTTAACCTTTTCGACAGAATTAAGGTAAGAATGTTTTTTTAACATATACGGCGGGTGCGGCTATTTTCCGCCGTTATAAAATCTTCAAAGCTTCCCTTACAAGATTATAAGAATATTTTCAAAGAAAATGTTTTATTTTATATGGATCTTAAATTATTTCAAAATAAAAGGAGATATTTCTTTAAAAAGAATTTTGATTTCATCTATGTCAACATCCTTTGATGGATTTTAAGATTATATGAAGTTGATTTATTATGATACAAAACTTCTATATTGTATTGAAGGTTTTGTGATATGTTTGACTGTGGATGTGCTATTTTTAAACCATTCATTGTTTATGGTGAAAGTATTGACATTTCATATGCTAGTTTTAATATGAATGTTTATGTTATGTTTAAACATTTTCATATGGGAATGCATTGGACTTAATATGTGACGGGTGGAGCCCGCTATAGCTCCTCGATGCATCCTTAGGTCTCATGAGACAAACTAGTGTCTTGGCACAAGGCCTTGACAAAATCTTATTTGTAGTCTTGGCACGAGGCCTTGACTATGTGGTTATGATAGTCTGGCATTATGCATTCCAACATTATGAAAGTGGTTATTGATTTTTTCATGTGATTATTCGATTAGTAGAATATCCATGTGAATAAGTAAATGGCATTATTTCATTTTATTTATGCCATACCATGTTGAATGTTCATATTTAAAAGGATTTTGTTTTAGTTATACATTGCCTTAAATGTTTATTCTTATTTATGAAAGTTTCCACTATATTGTTATCCTTACTGGGAATTTGAGCTCACCCCTTTTCTATGTTTTATTTTTCCCAGGATGTGAAGAAGTAAGTTATGAATGACCTGTAGGGATTTTATGAGGGGTTAATAGTGTGGATTGTGGAAACATTATGTTGTTGTAGTAGTTTTTCATTTTATGATGTAATGTAAAACTTATGAATATATCTAGTGTTTCCAAGGCTACTAAACCAATCGGTCTTTCGAGATTTGATCTTTCTTTTGATCATTCCAATGTTATGTAATAATGCACCGACTCTGGGTAACTGGGGTCGGGGCGTTACAGTTGGAACTGTACAAGTAAGCACTCTCCTCTCCTAGTATCGTTCTTTCCATTTCTTCTCCTACCGTAACTTATTTACATTTGAATGAGTTTTGTTCTTCATCAGATCTGCGTCCTTCTTGGGAATTTCGGGAACCGACGTTCATGTATAATTCTCGTTGGCGTATAAGGTAGGTGGATTGGTGTTATTTTACCAACTGTCGTGCGTTTTTGTGCATTTTTGAGCTACGAACCCATATTGGGGTGTCGTGAGGCTGAGGTCGTGGCTAACATAACTACCTAGAACTGTATAGGTGATTAAATAAAGTTGTAAAAATGCTATTTGGGATCGTTGCTTGGATCCAGGACCATCCCGAGGGGTGTGTTCCTCTATTTATCTGTTTGGCTAGGATACCCGAGGGTATGCCTTAAATGTAGTAACTGTATAATTTCCTTGAGAGGTATTTTCTTTTTTACTGCATTTTGATATATTGGGCATGGCCCGGTTACCAGTTTAGCCTGACGGCGTTGTTGTGATTGGCCTAAGGGCATGACTATTTTCGCCCGAGGGTTGTCGTTATTCCGCCTGAGGGAAACCTTTCGTGCCTGAGGGCTTGAATTATGTTCCTTAGGGTGACACTTCATATTCTTGAGGGAGAGAATTTCTATTACACTTGAGGGAAATACCTTTGGGCTGGATTCTGTGTGCCCTTACGGTAAGCCTGAGGGCGTGGTTACTATTTTAGCCTGAGGGCACGGTTCTTATTGGCCAGAGGGCTTGGTGCTGTTGAGCACAAGGATGCTACTAAGTTAAATGAATTAAATGGATAATAAAATGGAAATATAACTGGAAATTAGTTACTTTTTAGTACTTCTTACTTTACTTCATTTTACAACTGCACATTCTTGTTGCATGCTTACACGCAGTTGGGCACGAGCCTTTGATGGGTGCCTACTGAGATATATTTCTCACACCCTGTTTGGGTCATGCTTTTCATCCCAAACATATTACATTTCTTGCAGGTGTGGTTAGGGGAAAGATTCCCTATATAGGTACTTGACTGTTGTTGTAGAGTAGGAGGGCATGGGTCGAGCCTAGGCTCGTGATGCCGCTGCCATCTGTTTTCTTGTTTTGCTGTACTCTGTTTTCTTCTATACTGTATTGATGTATAACATGTTCTGGATGTTTTCTTAGAACTTGAAACATGTAGCATCATCACTTATATACTGTTGGTTATATCCGCTGCTGTAGTTATTTCAGTTGTGTATGTTTACTGCTTCCGCTTTTTGATGTATGTTTTATTTTGTATTCTGTTGCGCTACACTTTGACAAATGAGAGCATAGTTTCCCCACTATCAGACCTGGGCCCTCGCTGATAGTCCACAACCTCTGGCATTTGTGGAAATGCGCTTGAGGTCACGTGGAGAACTGGGATCGGGGAACCTATTGCGTGGCACCCGTGTCCGGGACGTTACATAAATATACATACACATTGTCAAATTGGATAATTACATTTTGAGTGAGGCAGATCCACACTAGTGGACTAGGGGTTGGTTGGACATGTGATGTACGTATAGTACATGATGTGTAACCCCCCTTCCCTCGCCCATTGTGGGTGTTTAGTATCACGACCCAACCCTCGAGGCCTCGAATGTGACTCCCCCAAGCCCGATTCCCAACGGTTAGGGGGTGGTGACTAGCATCGAAGGTTTCAACATACAATTGGGAGGTATTTTTTAGATTACCTATACACCAGCACATACAACAACATCCCAAGAAAACTGCAAAAGAAAACATGCATGCTAGTAAACAACCACTGAGTGTAAAGTTACAACTGAATGTAAATAGGCCAGAATACAAACCTAACAAAAGAAGACTATAATTAGAGAAATTAAAATATCGATGGAATTTCTCACTTGAAAATACGACATGATGGGTAAGTATAGAGTAGCTTCTTGAAGCTGAATAAGCACATCATGTCTCCCTAATCTCACTAGGAACTACCTGGCCCTGGGCTACCAAGCCATCCACCATGTCGTCAGTCTCCTACTGTGTAAAATATATGTGATAGAGAATCCCATATAAGGATTTGTAATAAAATATTCAGAAGGTACCCCAAACTAGTAAGGAAATACCACAATGAAATCCACAAAGAAACCCGTGATGCATGAAATCTCACATAGTTATAAACTAATGTACATAAAACCATATAATGAGTTTTAACACTTCTCACATCAGACTGTTGATGTATTAATCCCTAATGAGTATCTTGGGTCTGTTGGGTCACTCAGAGCCACATCTAGTTGATTCTCACATGGTTTCTATGAGATAATTCACACATGGCCTCTAATAGCTTATCCACATAGGGTATCCTCGAGCTGATCCACATAGGGACTCTAGGAGCATATCCAAAAAGGGTTTCTAAGAGATAAACCACAAAGGGTATCTTGGACCAGTTCCACACATGGTCTATGGGAGCTGATCCACACATGGTCGCTCAGAGATGATCATCCCATGATTTCAGGGAGAAGATCCACATGGGGTCACTCATAGCTGATCAATAAAGGGTCTATATGAGCTAATCTATATAGGGTATCGAGGAGTTGTTTTTCATAGGTTTGCTAGGATTTGATCCACACAAGGTCTCTAGGAGATGATCTACATAGGTTTGCATGGAGATAATCCAAACAAGGTCTTTAGGAACCAATCGACACATAGATTCTAGTATTTGGGTCTCATCCAGTCGTAGGATTCCCTCACAAAGCGCACTTGATTCAGGAAGAATCTACCCCACTATCCAATCATCATATTTCATCATTTTTAAATGTATCCTTATATAATTACATAATAACATCGTCATCATGAGAGTTCCAACACCGCAAAAGACCATCAATCGGATGCCCGGTTTGAAGGAGATGGATGATTTTCCCATGAGGAGATGGTCGAGTCTGTGACCAATCCAACCAGTTTGGACAAACCCAAAATAGATCCAACATGGCCCTAACCATGACCGGACTAACCTATTGACAGCGGACTAACTCCTACCTTTCCAGGGTTCATCATGAAGCTGCATCTGTCCCCTTTCTTTGTGTGTTGTCTACAAGGCCACCTCCTCCTCTACTGTCCTTTGATCATAGTCGTTATCTATGTGAAGCAGTACGGTACTACATCAGCAGTTCAACTAACTTGGCTAGGTGTTCATGTCCATCCACCACGATCTTCCTCCACAAAGGATGGATACTCCTTCAACAAAACTATATCCAAGAGCCGCAATGATGTTCCTTTTGCGGTGTCATTGTGGCACACCATCAGGTTTTTCCGCAGACCATCGGGTTTGTTCTGGTGGACCGTTCATGGTGTCCTCTAATCTTCCAGCCTCCATGGGGTACCTCCATCCATGCTACGACCTTGAAATATCTTCATTATAAACATCGGGGTTTTTCCATGATGAACGAAAAAAACAAAGGTGCTAGGGCCTAGTTCTTGTCGGTTGGGACCCTCTACATTAGTCTTTTAAACATGGGGAGTTTGGGATTACAGTTATGGAAGATAACAACCAATCCAAGTGAAAACACCATTATAAACACCATCCCAAAAAAAACACAAAATTCCCTGTTCAACCTGTTCAAGGGTTGATCTGCCTTTGTTGTTTTAGAATGATGAACTGGGAAAAATAATGAACCATGTAAACCCCAACATCATTGGAGTTCGTCGTTAAAGTGATCAATCCCTGGGGCTTCATTTTCCGTTTTCATTCGATGAAATTTGGTATTGTTATTTGAAGTTTTTTGATGTTTCTGGAGATTCCCTGGAATTTTTCATTCGTCGTTATAGAGAAATATAATCATAGGTTTATTAGAAAAATTCCACCCTTTGATCCGGATTTCTCTAACCCATTAACCCATTAATAGAAAACATGTCCCATCAATTATGTTACTTTGTGTCAATGTGTTGGTACACTATTTCATTTATGAAATATCATATATATTACGCTTTTTCTAAATATTTTTTATGTTGTATTATATAGGGATTGAAACAGTCACTATATATACGCATTGAGGCACAACCATTTCTGAATAACATCATCTTTTTATTATTATTTTATTTTTCATTAAACGACAAAAAATAAACATTATTACTCCACCTGTGATGGTGATGGTAAAGTACATTATTAGGTAATATTGTCATTATGGATGCTAAGGTTCCCCCAAATATTCAATCAGATACCCCATTTACAAGTTTCATGAACTGCTCCATTTTAATTTACATAAAAAACCACAAAAGTTATCATTCCCCCTTGACCCCCACCAGACATGGATATGACCTACTGAAGAAGAAAATTTCATTATAAACTCAAAAGTGGTAAATGATTTTTCCTCCGAGTTACTATATTTTATTTAAGATGATTTAGAAACAGAATAACTTTTATTTAAATTATTTTATTTACAGTCATGTCCCAAAAACCAACATTCACAGCCATCCCGCACCTGTCGATGATAGGCTCCTCCTAAGAAATGAATACCCTCATGAAGTCAATGGTACACTCATGTTTTCATTATGAGTAATTTTTTTGATTTATAATGATTTGTAAATAAAATAACCTATTTCAATTATTTTGTTATGATAAAATCTACATTCCACTATTGACCCACACCAGAAAATATTATGATCTTACTAATCAATGAATACCCTGAAAATCTCAGTAGTGGTCTTAGAGTATCAATACAAGTCAATGTCCATGAGTTATAGGCATTAAAAAAATATTTTTTAAATTATTTTATTTATGGTTCTGCCATTTTTGGGTTTTCTTAGTGGAGGCCTATGTTGACTAAGCCTTAGTAGCGCTTAAAGTAAAAACACCATCTTGAACGCAATGGTTCCATCATATTTTCGATATGGTATCTTATTTAAGAGTTATTCCACATTTTTCAGGAAAACTGCTCAAATGCGCTATTTATAACAAATCATTTTTTGCGACCCACAAGTCTGGGCACTCTAGGCCTCAGAATCCCACACTATTTTAGAAAATTATATAGAAATAATCCAATTTAATTTATTAAAAATTAAAATGGAAACTTGGGGTATTACATTACTCCTCCATTTTAGGACGTTATTGTAACGCCCCGACCCCAGCTACCCAGAGTCGGTGCATTATTACATAACATTGGCATGATCACAAGAAAGATCAAATCCCGAAAGACCGATTTGTTTAGTAGCCTTGGAAACACTAGATATATTCATAAGTTTTACATTACATCATAAAATGAAAAACTACTACAACAACATAATGTTTCCAACGTCCACACTATAATCCCCTCATAATATCCCTGCAAGTCAATCATAATTTACTTCTTCACTACCTGGGAAAAATAAAACATAGAAAAGGGGTGAGCTCAAATGCCCAGTAAGGATAACAATATAGCGGAACATTCAAAATAAGCATAAACATTTAAGGCAATGAATTACTAAAACAAAAGCCTTTTAAAATTGAACTTCAACATGGTATGGCAAAAGTAAAATGAAATAGTTCCATTTACTTGTTCACATGGATATTCTACTAATCGAATAATCACATGCAATATCAATAACCACTTTCATAATGTTGGAATGCATAATGCCAGACTATCATAACCACATAGCCAAGGCCTCGTGCCAAGACTACAAATAAGATTTTGTCAAGGCCTTGTGCCAAGACACTAGTTTGTCTCATGAGACCTACCGATGCATCGAGGAGCTATAGCGGGCTCCACCCGTCACTTATTAAGTCCAATGCATTCCCATATGAAAAGGTTTAAACATAACATAAACATTCGTATTAAAACTAGCATACGAAATGTCAATAATTTCACCATAAACTATGAATGGTATAAAAATAGCACATCCACAGTCAAACATATCACAAAACTTTCAATACAATATAGAAGTTTTGTATCATAATAAATCAACTTCAAATAATCTTAAAATCCATCAAAGGATGTTGACATAGATGAAATCAAAATTCTTTTTAAAGAAATATCTCCTTTTATTTTGAAATCATTTAAGATCCATATAAAATAAAACATTTTATTTGAAAATATTCTTATATGCTTGTAAGGAAAGATTTTAAGATTTTATAACGGTGTAAAATAACCGCGCCCGCCGTATAAGTTAAAAAAAACATTCTTACCTCAATTCAGTCGAAAAGGTTAAAAAGGACCTTGTTTTGAAAACGACGAAAAGATTCCTTTATAAACCTCTTATAAAAAGTCAAACAAGGGTATAAATGACTTTAACCCATATTCTTGTAAATAGTAAAAATGTTTTGAAATACATTTCAAAGAAACATGGATGTGGATGATAAAGAGATCCCAGTAGATTATTACGTATAATACAACCTCGGATAATGAAGAGATTGTGAAATAACCCTTACCTTGTACTTTTCCTTGGTTGGGGTAGGTTAACCTCCTGTATAATGGTGAAATAATTGTTATTAAATTATACAAGAATCATATATATTAATATGATATCATATATGATCTTTTAACATTGATTTATTAATAATATCTTAGAATTATCATCGTTTCGGGTGTTAACTTACTCATTTTCTTTTATATGTTTTGTTACATAAGCCATGTTTGTTGTATCTTATTCATATCCAGAATGATATCAAGTCCTTAAACATTATTTTTAAATCATAAAATGATAATTATACTTGAATGGATACGATGGAGAATGAATCTCATCGCGTTCGTGGAGACGGTAGTCCGTACGTACGCACGAGCGACAATATCATTCTTTTGATATTAAAATAATATATAAATGGATGGTATATCATATATACAGAATCATTAACATGTTATATTTATTATTTACATGAGTTACACATCATTATTATACCCATCCAAATAATATTATATTGAATAACAATTACACCACGACGTGGAGACGGTAAGCCGTACGTACGCACGTATGGTGACATGTTATTCAAAGGGTGGATAGAATACTGAATATGATTGTACCATATTTATAATAACATCACAGTATATGTGAGATACTGGAGTTATTATTTCAGAATGGTAAGAACAAAGGAAGAAGAAGTGGAAGAAGAAATGAACTTAGAAAAGGGTGGTGAAATCATTACCTCTTCTTCGGGTTCTTCCTTTTGATTTGATCAAAAGGGCTCCTTAGGTTGGCTTTATGATCAAACTAAGGCCTCTAGGTTGTAGTGAGGGATGTTGGGAGAGTATTTGGGCAGATTTTGGCCGAACCAAAAGGCTTTGAAGGTGTGAAGAAATGAGAAGGAGGAGTGCCCTTTTATAAGAGGGGTGAGGGGCACCTTTGGAAAAGCTAGAAATATTAATTTATCATAAATTCATATTCGGTTTATAATGGCTCCAAAGTTGATTATTAAATGGTTAAGGTGGGGATAGGTCCAAAACCACTCAACCAATAGAATTTAGACAGGTTTGGGTACTTATATTAACCTTATCTTTAAGTATTAACTCTAAGTTAATTAGTTTCACTTTTACAATGTCTCTTTGTATTTTTATATAATATGGTTAATAAACTTACTATATACATCCAAGCGACCCCCAAGTGGTTCATTAATAATTAACATATCATAATATAAGTCTCTTGGCCGAACCTTAGATTTTTAGGAATTTAATATCAATTAATAATATAATATTTGTTTTAAGAACTCTTTTATGTCAATTTTGACACTATTCAATAGTTGATTTTTGTGAAACTCATAACAGATTGATTACTTCGAACAAAGTCCATTAAATCAATCCTAATATATAATATTAGCCTAGAAAATTAGTTTAATTCATTAAAAGTTTCATATTATATTTATTTGGGTATTTATAATATCAATTATTTTAATTTTTCACTATTTTAGTAATTACTGCATCATCATTGTGTCATAAATAAAATAAATTATTTAATGTCTAAAAATTATAAATAAAATATCATTATGTAGGAAATCTTTTTAGATTTCTAATGAATATTTATAATCGAAAATCCAACATGTATAACCCTATGTAAAAATTGTTCTTATAAAAGATGCAAGCTTATGCCATTTTTATTTTTATTTTAACTTTATTAATATAATGTGTCCCTACCACATACAAGTGGCTCCAAGGGGTCCCCAAATTGACCCAAGGATGCCCATGGTCGGGTATGTGTCCACCAATAAGGTTATGACACGTTTTAGGGTAATTTCGTATTATTATAATATTATTTTTTAACCCTTATTTACCGGATTTACCCCTAACCATGGTAAATAAAATATTTACCGCAGTAATTATTCAAAATGTCTAAAAATAAAAGTTACCTATTTACTCAATTTGAACATCCTGATTCCAAATATGGAATCCATTTTCCTAAATTCAAAACACAGAAGTGGCAGAAATTAATTTAAAATTAATTCCCGCTGTCAAAACAAAAAGCGTGTTTTTAAGAGATAATAACTATCAAAAGATTGACACTTGTTTATGTTCGGTTTAATTGTAAAATTATGTCCAATGACCAACATTATATTAAATGGTAAAAATATATTCTAAATATACTTTAAAACCACTCAAAATCACAATTTATCACTATTAATTATTTTGATTAAAAAAGTTGTTTTTAATTAAAATTTAGAAATTTTCACTATTCATCAAAATATGAAAGTTATCCGAAATGTACCAAAATTTCACCCTAGGCTAATTTTGATATTCCGAATCCAAAAATGAATTCCATTTTGAAATATAGAATATATATTATTTCAAAAAGTATGTATTACTATTCACAACGGCTAGTTTAATTAGTTGTGGTGTGTGTTAGAACTCGAGGTTGCGTACAACACACGCTATCGCATTATTCGAAGGGAAACGTACCGTAGAAGCTTGGGGTGTTACATTCTCCCCTCCTTCAAATAATTGCGTCCTCGCAATTTCTAGGGTATTACTGCATAAAAAGACTCGGGTGGTTCTTCATCATAAGTTCCTCGGAATCCCACGTTGCCTCTTCCATCTTATGATTCCTCCACAAAACTTTTACCAGACGCGTCGTCCGGTTTCTCAGCACTTGTTCTCTCGTATCAAGAATCCTGACGGGATCTTCACAATAGGAAAGATCGGGTTCCAGTTCTAATTCCTCATAGGTGAGTACATGCGTTGGGTCAGGCATGTATTTTCTCAACAGAGATACATGGAACACATCGTGAACTTTGGAGAGACTTGGCGGCATTGCCAATCGGTAAGCTACAGCCCCAATTCGTTCTAGAATTTCGAAAGGTCCGATGTACCTGGGACTCAATTTACCTTTCTTACCAAAACGTATTACTCCCTTCCACGGAGATACCTTCAGGAAAACATGATCACCGACTTGAAATTCCAAATCCTTCCTTCGATTATCGGCATAGCTCTTCTGCCTACTTTGAGCTGCTTTAATGTGATTTTGGATTACCTTCACCTTTTCCACCGTTTCCTCCACCAGTTCTGGGCCTACAAGTTTTCTTTCACCAACTTCATCCCAACAGGTTGGTGTACGACATCTCTTTCCGTATAACGCTTCATATGGTGCCATCTGAATACTCGAATGGAAGCTATTGTTATAGGAAAATTCTACCAGTGGTAAATATTGATCCCACATACCCTGAAAGTCAAGTGAGCAAGATCTCAACATATCTTCTAAGGTTTGAATAGTCCGTTCTGACTGTCCATCTGTCTGAGGGTGGTATGCAGTGCTCAAATGAAGTTCAGTATCCAGGGATTTCTGAAGACTTTTCCAGAATCTTGAAGTAAAACGGGGATCACGATCAGAAACAATCGATAGGGGTACTCCATGAAGTCTCACAACTTCATTAATATATAGTCTTGCTAGACGTTCCATGGGTAGATCTTCTCTTATAGCAAGAAAATGTGCTGACTTGGTAAGACGATCAACAATAACCCATATTGCATCGTTCCTTCTAGGAGTCTTTTGTAGCCCCATGACAAAGTCCATCGTAATATTGTCCCATTTCCACTCCGGTATGGGAAGAGGTTGCATGACTCCTCCAGGCTGTTGCCTTCCAGCTTTGACTTGTTGACAAACCATACATCTTGACACAAAATCAGCAATCTCCCTCTTCATGTTGTCCCACCAAAAATGTTCCTTCAAATCTCTATACATTTTGGTGCTCCCAGGGTGTATAGAGAAATTGGAACTATGAGCATCATCCAGCAATTCCCTTTTTAGATCAGGTATATTGGGAACACAAAGTCTCTTCCCGAATTTCAAAATTCCACCTTCATACGCAAAGTCTCTCAATCTCCCATCATTCACAACTTTAATCTTCTTTTGGAATTCTTCATCATCAGTCTGAGAACTCTTAATCCTTTCTAGTAAAGATGGTTTGGCAACCATTTGAAAAAGCATTGATGTTTCACCTTCCCTGGTTATTCCCATGTCCATCTTCACTAGCTCCATGAAAATTGGATCCCTTTCAATTCTCATATTGTTCAAAACTCCATGGTCTTTTCTACTCAAAGCATCTGCCACCTTGTTTACCTTCCCTGGGTGGTAGTGTATCGTACAATCATAATCCTTGAGTAATTCAAGCCATATCCTTTGCCTCATGTTGAGTTCTTTTTGTGAGAAAATATACTTCAAACTCTTGTGATCAGTATAAATCTCACATTTTTCATCATAGAGGTAGTGCCTCCATATTTTCAAAGCAAACATCACTGCTGCTAACTCGAGATCATGAGTAGGATAGTTTTGTTCATGAATTTTCAACTGTCGTGATGCATAGGCAATAACTCTATCATTCTGCATAAGGACACAGCCAAGTCCTTTCTTTGATGCATCACTATAAATAACGAACCCATCATTCCCCGATGGTAGAGTCAATATAGGATCATTGACTAATCTTCTCTTCAGTTCTTCGAAACATTCTTCACACTCTTTTGTCCAAACAAATTTAACCCCTTTACGTGTGAGCTTCGTTAATGGGTTATCCAATCGGGCAAAATTCTGGACGAAACGTCGATAATAACCTGCCAAGCCAATAAAACTGCGTACCTCAGTTATACTCGTAGGTGCTGGCCATTCTTGGATTGCCTTGGTCTTAGAAGGATCAACAGAGATTCCATCATTAGAGACAATATGGCCAAGAAAAGAAATCTCCTGAAGCCAGAATTCACACTTGCTAAACTTCCCATATAATTCATGCCTCCTCAGAGTCTTCAAGATAATGCGCAAGTGATTTTCATGATCTTCGTAGGTTTTGGAGTATACCAAGATATCATCAATAAATACCACCACAAATTCATCTAGATACTCCTTGAAGACTCTATTCATCAGATCCATGAATACAGAGGGTGCATTAGTCAATCAAAATGGCATTACAGTAAACTCGTAATGCCCGTACCTGGTTCGAAATGCTGTTTTCGGAATGTCTTCCTTCTTCACACACAACTGATGGTATCCAGATCGAAGGTCAATCTTTGAAAAGTATTGAGCTCCATGCAGTTGGTCAAATAAATCATCAATACGAGGTAGGGGATACTTGTTCTTTATCGTTATAGCATTGATCTCCCTGTAGTCGATACATAACCTCATAGATCCATCATTCTTTTTAACAAAAAGAACAGGGGCTCCCCATGGAGAAACACTAGGGCGAATAAATCCCTTATTACTCAATTCCTCTAGTTGTTTCTTTAGTTCGACTAACTCTACAGTGTCCATTCTATAAGGGGTCTTCGATATAGGCCTTGATCCAGGAATCAAATCAATGGAAAACTCTACTTCTCGTTCTGGAGGATGTCCAGGTAAATCTTCCGGAAATACATCTACAAATTCTTTCACAATAGGTACATCCTCTATTTGAACATTCCTTTCCTCACCGACAGTTATTTCATTCTCTTCCTCCCCGATAATTGAATTAAGTTGAGCTACAGGGGGTGGATCTAAATAAGAATTAGGTGGTGACGATTCTGCTCTAAAAATAAGGTGCTCCTTATCATTATCATCAAGAATCGTAACCTCTTTCTTCTTACAATAAATCTTCGCATCATAGTCCGAAAGCCAGTCCATACCGAGGATTATATCAAACTCAATCATAGGTATGACGATGAAATCAGCAGATAAAGAAAATTTATGTGCTCTAATGGGGACTGATTCACAAAACTTTGTTGCAACGATACTTCCCTTAGGAGTTTTAACTGACAACTCCCTTATTAAATCAAATTGGAAATATCTAATTTTCTTAGCAAACTGGGAAGATATGAAACAATGCGATGATCCAGAATCAAATAATGCATTTTCTAAACTTGAGGAAACCATTAAATTACCTGCCACCACGTCTTTCGGAGCTTCTACCTCAGCAGTAGTGATAGCATAAGCCTGGCCTTGATCCCTTGGCCTTTTCTGAGGTAAGTTCTCCTGACGCTTAGGACATGCATTTGCATAATGCCCCATCTCCCTGCAATTGTAGCACTGAACGTTGGTAGCTTCCTTCTTCCCCTTGCAATCATGAGCTTGGTGGCCTTTTTCACCACACTTGTAACAGACTCCCATTCCCTTCAGGCAAGCACCAGGATGTTTCTTCCCGCATTTACCACAAGATGGATATTCAACCTTTCCCTTCTTCCCCTTATTTCCATTCCCAGATTGATCAGCAGGTCTCTTCTTCTCTTGCTTCGCTTTAAAGTCATAAGACTTAGAGAATTCTTTTTCGGTCTTGATAGCACATGAGACAATGTCTTCGTACGACGAAAAGGATTGTGAGACTAATGCTCGACGGAGAAATGGTTTTAACCCATCAAAGAAACGATCAATCTTACTTCTTGTGTTGCGAATATAATCTCCAGCATACCTCGCTAACCTTGTAAAGTTAGCCTCATACTTTGTGACATTCTCATCCTCCTTTTGTCTCAGACTCAGAAATTGCCTTTCCATATCTGCTCGATGGTCGCGAGGAAAGTATTTTTCTAAAAACAGATCATTGAACTCCCTCCATTCCATATTTGATACTTCATCATCTTCCTTCATGTTCTGAATCAATGACCACCATTGATCAGCATCTCCAGTGAGGCGGTAAACTGCCATGGTAATTTTTTCCCTTTCACTACTCCCCAAAGCCTGAAATATTTTCTCTAGGGAAAATATCCATTGCTCAGCTACTAAGGGATTTGTACTCCCATTGAACGTTGGTGGTTGTTGTCTCATGAATCGATCTAACATTGATCCTCCACGCTGCGGATCAGGGTGCTCCATACGGGTAAGGTTATTATTCATAACCTGAGTAAGTTGTCCCAGTACGGTGATTAGCTGATCAGCACCAGTTGCATCACCAGCCCCACTATAATTATCTTGAGCCGGAGGGCAATCCCTACATGGAGTGCGTGCATTGATACGGTTTCCATTTCTTCCACTAGGCGCCATTTCTAAACAATGGCATAAACTACATCAGTTTATGAATCAAAATACATAATCCCATACTTATAAAACACTTAACATAAATTGAACTATTTATGGATATAATCCATAATCATAAAAATGTTTTCTTTGAGGAAGTATATACTCATAAACCCTTCATAATGATTTGTAAAGATAATGAGAGTTATCCTAAGCATATCCCCCGGGAGTGTCGTAACCAAGAGTGCAGCAAGGCCCGTTGTCGTGCACCAGTTCCCGTTCGAGTCTAGATCAAAGCGGTGTTTTCGGGTTTTACCCCTAGGTACATCTGTGCCAGAGCCGCCTCTACCTGCTCGTATCCAGACAGGGATGTATTGCTCGGAAAACTCACAAAATCTCTACAATACCAAAATTCTAGGAAGTTCTTCTATACTAATCCTCAAAGTTCATCTTAGGTCTACGTGCTCTAATCAGAGTTTATCTAAATCTAGCTTCCAAGGTTTGTACTAAACTTCCTCTGATACCAACTGTAACGCCCCGACCCCAGCTACCCAGAGTCGGTGCATTATTACATAACATTGGCATGATCACAAGAAAGATCAAATCCCGAAAGACCGATTTGTTTAGTAGCCTTGGAAACACTAGATATATTCATAAGTTTTACATTACATCATAAAATGAAAAACTACTACAACAACATAATGTTTCCAACGTCCACACTATAATCCCCTCATAATATCCCTGCAAGTCAATCATAATTTACTTCTTCACTACCTGGGAAAAATAAAACATAGAAAAGGGGTGAGCTCAAATGCCCAGTAAGGATAACAATATAGCGGAACATTCAAAATAAGCATAAACATTTAAGGCAATGAATTACTAAAACAAAAGCCTTTTAAAATTGAACTTCAACATGGTATGGCAAAAGTAAAATGAAATAGTTCCATTTACTTGTTCACATGGATATTCTACTAATCGAATAATCACATGCAATATCAATAACCACTTTCATAATGTTGGAATGCATAATGCCAGACTATCATAACCACATAGCCAAGGCCTCGTGCCAAGACTACATATAAGATTTTGTCAAGGCCTTGTGCCAAGACACTAGTTTGTCTCATGAGACCTACCGATGCATCGAGGAGCTATAGCGGGCTCCACCCGTCACTTATTAAGTCCAATGCATTCCCATATGAAAAGGTTTAAACATAACATAAACATTCGTATTAAAACTAGCATACGAAATGTCAATAATTTCACCATAAACTATGAATGGTATAAAAATAGCACATCCACAGTCAAACATATCACAAAACCTTCAATACAATATAGAAGTTTTGTATCATAATAAATCAACTTCAAATAATCTTTAAATCCATCAAAGGATGTTGACATAGATGAAATCAAAATTCTTTTTAAAGAAATATCTCCTTTTATTTTGAAATCATTTAAGATCCATATAAAATAAAACATTTTATTTGAAAATATTCTTATATGCTTGTAAGGAAAGATTTTAAGATTTTATAACGGTGTAAAATAACCGCACCCGCCGTATAAGTTAAAAAAACATTCTTACCTCAATTCAGTCGAAAAGGTTAAAAAGGACCTTGTTTTGAAAACGACGGAAAGATTCCTTTATAAACCTCTTATAAAAAGTCAAACAAGGGTATAAATGACTTTAACCCATATTCTTGTAAATAGTAATAATGTTTTGAAATACATTTCAAAGAAACATGGATGTGGATGATAAAGAGATCCCAGTAGATTATTACGTATAATACAACCTCGGATAATGAAGAGATTGTGAAATAACCCTTACCTTGTAATTTTCCTTGGTTGGGGTAGGTTAACCTCCTGTATAATGGTGAAATAATTGCTATTAAATTATACAAGAATCATATATATTAATATGATATCATATATGATCTTTTAACATTGATTTATTAATAATATCTTAGAATTATCATCGTTTCGGGTGTTAACTTACTCATTTTCTTTTATATGTTTTGTTACATAAGCCATGTTTGTTGTATCTTATTCATATCCAGAATGATATCAAGTCCTTAAACATCATTTTTAAATCATAAAATGATAATTATACTTGAATGGATACGATGGAGAATGAATCTCATCGCGTTCGTGGAGACGGTAGTCCGTACGTACGCACGAGCGACAATATCATTCTTTTGATATTAAAATAATATATAAATGGATGGTATATCATATATACAGAATTATTAACATGTTATATTTATTATTTACATGAGTTACACATCATTATTATAACCATCCAAATAATATTATATTGAATAACAATTACACCACGACGTGGAGACGGTAAGCCGTACGTACGCACGTATGGTGACATGTTATTAAAAGGGTGGATAGAATACTGAATATGATTGTACCATATTTATAATAACATCACAGTATATGTGAGATACTGGAGTTATTATTTCAGAATGGTAAGAACAAAGGAAGAAGAAGTGGAAGAAGGAATGAACTTAGAAAAGGGTGGTGAAATCATTACCTCTTCTTCGGGTTCTTCCTTTTGATTTGATCAAAAGGGCTCCTTAGGTTGGCTTTATGATCAAACTAAGGCCTCTAGGTTTTAGTGAGGGATGTTGGGAGAGTATTTGGGCAGAGTTTGGCCGAACCAAAAGGCTTTGAAGGTGTGATGAAATGAGAAGGAGGAGTGCCCTTTTATAAGAGGGGTGAGGGGCACCTTTGGAAAAGCTAGAAATATTAATTTATAATAAATTCATATTCGGTTTCTAATGGCTCCAAAGTTGATTATTAAAAGGTTAAGGTGGGGATAGGTCGAAAACCACTCAACCAATAGAATTTAGACAGGTTTGGGTACTTATATTAACCTTATCTTTAAGTATTAACTCTAAGTTAATTAGTTTCACTTTTACAATGTCTCTTTGTATTTTTATATAATATGGTTAATAAACTTACTATATACATCCAAGCGACCCCCAAGTGGTTCATTAATAATTAACATATCATAATATAAGTCTCTTGGCCGAACCTTAGATTTTTAGGAATTTAATATCAATTAATAATATAATATTTGTTTTAAGAACTCTTTTATGTCAATTTTGACACTATTCAATAGTTGATTTTTGTGAAACTCATAACAGATTGATTACTTCAAAAAAAGTCCATTAAATCAATCCTAATATATAATATTAGCCTAGAAAATTAGTTTAATTCATTAAAAGTTTCATATTATATTTATTTGGGTATTTATAATATCAATTATTTTAATTTTTCACTATTTTAGTAATTACTGCATCATCATTGTGTCATAAATAAAATAAATTATTTAATGTCTAAAAATTATAAATAAAATATCATTATGTAGGAAATATTTTTAGCTTTATAATTAATATTTATAATCGAAAATCCAACATGTATAACCCTATGTAAAAATTGTTCTTATAAAAGATGCAAGCTTATGCCATTTTTATTTTTATTTTAACTTTATTAATATAATGTGTCCCTACCACATACAAGTGGCTCCAAGGGGTCCCCAAATTGACCCAAGGATGCCCATGGTCGGGTATGTGTCCACCAATAAGGTTATGACACGTTTTAGGGTAATTTCGTATTATTATAATATTATTTTTTAACCCTTATTTACCGGATTTACCCCTAACCATGGTAAATAAAATATTTACCGCAGTAATTATTCAAAATGTCTAAAAATAAAAGTTACCTATTTACTCAATTTGAACATCCTGATTCCAAATATGGAATCCATTTTCCTAAATTCAAAACACAGAAGTGGCAGAAATTAATTTAAAATTAATTCCCGCTGTCAAAACAAAAAGCGTGTTTTTAAGAGATAATAACTATCAAAAGATTGACACTTGTTTATGTTCGGTTTAATTGTAAAATTATGTCCAATGACCAACATTATATTAAATGGTAAAAATATATTCTAAATATACTTTAAAACCACTCAAAATCACAATTTATCACTATTAATTATTTTGATTAAAAAAGTTGTTTTTAATTAAAATTTAGAAATTTTCACTATTCATCAAAATATGAAAGTTATCTGAAATGTACCAAAATTTCACCCTAGGCTAATTTTGATATTCCGAATCCAAAAATGAATTCCATTTTGAAATATAGAATATATATGATTTCAAAAAGTAGGTATTACTATTCACAACGGCTAGTTTAATTAGTTGTGGTGTGTGTTAGAACTCGAGGTTGCGTACAACACACACTATCGCATTATTCGAAGGGAAACGTACCGTAGAAGCTTGGGGTGTTACAGTTATGCAGTCATAATCCAAAACAAGGTTTAATCAATCAGAAACGGGAACTGATCATAGATCTAATCATCCTTATCCCATGTTCCCTAATGGAGATTCTGGTACATCCAATGAACACACACCAGAGGAATCAACCATCCAAGAAGGACTCAGTCTAGTCGATCATCTATATCCCTCAAGAGTCTGAAATATTTTCCCATTCATCAATATCCAACCCACCGCTACCTCATGTTTAGTTCCTTCCGGAAGAAAATATAATTGAGACTCTTGTGATTGGAATATATAGTAAACCATTCACCCATCATGTAGTGCCGCCACATCTTCAATGCGAAGGCCAATGCTTCTAAATCCATGTCATGGGTCACATTTTTCTGTTCATACTGCCACAACTGCCATGAACCATAGCTGATCATAACTCACACCTACACCAGGACACAACCTAGTATTGTCAGTGATTCATCATAGAAAAATCTATACCTAATTCCCTCCTCCGGTATTCTCATGATGGAGGCACTTTTCAGTCTCCACCTCAACTCCTAGAAAATATGATGGCACTTCTCCATCCTCATGAAGGGTACTCCCTTCCACATAAAAGTCAATAAGGGTCTTTCTAATATGGAAAATTTATTCATGAACCTCATGTAGTATGAAACCATCATCACGAAACTTTTCATATTATTCAAGCACTTGGGTGGCTCCCATGAAATCACTACCTCTATCATTACCGGATCCACAGAAACTCTAGACTCTGATATGATGTGTCCCTCAATGATGACCTACCGAATCTAGAAACAACACTTAGGGAGCCTCCCATAAAGCTAGTGATTTCAGAGTGTATCCAGAAATTTACATGGGTGTGTAGCATGCAACTCTTTTGTCGTCGAGTACACAATGTTTTCATCAAATAAGAACACCATGAAATGATCAAGGTAAGGCTAGAAGATCATGTTCATGAGTCCAACAAAAATTATTTAGTGTTGGAAATGCCGAATAGAATCACCAAGAACTACTAGTAGGAATACCCACATCTGAAATATTCTTCAGTACATCCTCATCCCGTACCCAATACTGGTGATATCCTGATCTGAGTTCTATCATTGAGAACCACCTCACACCATTCCACTATTCGAGGAGGTCCTCAGTTCTCAGCAGTGGATATTTTTAATTCACAATCACTTTTTTCAGGAAATGGTAGTCCATGGATAACATCAGGATTTGGTATTCCTTCTTATAAAAGAACATTGGGCATGCTCATCGTGATATGCTAGAATATATGAATCAAATCTCTCTCAAGTCTTACAGATGTACCCTCAATTCACGATGATCATAATAGGGCCATCTTATATGCCAGAGTGGATATAAGTATCGTCCTAGTGTATAGGTTGATGTAGTAGTCTACCTCTCTATGAGCAGGTATCCTGTGAACATCCTTAAGAAAAATGACATCATACTCATCCACCACTATAAAAATTCTTAGTCTCCTCTCTTCCACTGCATCGATGGAGAGGCTAGCCATCCCGAATGGTGACTGGATACACCATCCTCTAAGAATGTTTTCCCTGCACTACTAAAGTTCCCATATTATTGATGAAGGAAAACCTGGTACCATATTCTCAAACACACAACACACTATGCCTAAAACAGTCAATCCAATCCTAAACTATTGATAATTGTTTCATTCCCGTGATTACAACATAAGGCCTCATTGTTACTACTAGGAGATTCAAGACGAAGCTCTCACATCTATGAGTAAGCTGATACAGCTAGAACCGGTGTGTTTTCAATTAATCCCCTCCAAGGGAAGTCCCTAATAGTATGAATTGAGCCAAAGACTCCACATGAATCACCAAGACTCAAATGAGGTCCATGTAAAGGAAGTAATAAAATGAACCTATGTTTAAAAAAACTACAAATAATGTGTATAAAACAAATATCATACCTCTAATAATCCTTAGAGAACTGTGGTCATAGGCCTATACTTCCTACAACTGAGCTATCCCTGGTCCACCTGCTTCATGTGGCTCTGGTAGACCACCTCGGGATTATAGAGGTAGGTTCCTGAACCATAACCCACTACATGCGGCTCATCCTTCTCCCCTTACATGATCTCCAGTCTACAAAACTCATCTCTGAAGAAATTACCTATGCCTTGGTGTTCCAACAATCGTCGAATAATCATCTCTGTGGCAAGTAAGTCAATCATGACCCATGTGTCCATGCCCGCTGCCCGAGTATCATGACCTATCCCTATACTGACCCCCACCACATTGGTGGCCTCACACCACTAATATTTTGTCTGAGGGACCCCTATGGATGGATTGGCATGCTTGGATCACTGTGTCATTTGTTCGCTACCCAAAATTTATGACTTGTCTACCTGTCACGTTGTGGTAGCTCCCACAATCTGTGCCTTCTCTGTGAGTAAGATCTCTAGATATATATCTTGCTCTAGAACTCCATCTTGAGTGGGGAAGCTGAGGAAAATAATTTATTCCCTGATATCCCATCAGAATGCCTATTCAGTGGTCCGGGCCCTGGATAAAGGGTCTTGTACCATATCCATTGAGTAGTGGAAGAGGTCTGTGAAGCTCATAGAGTACTCACCCACTTACATGTTTCCCTACCACAGGTGAAGTAACTATTATATTCACACTAAGAACATGGTCGTGTGGAAGAACTCCTCCCTAAAAATACCCACTAAGTCGGCCTAGGACAGGGTTGCCTCATCATGAGTTTGAATCGTCAAACTCGATCATCTCTTTACCAAGCCCAGAAGAAGGATCACTACATAGTTCACCACCAAGAAAAGTGTTGTTCTCACTATGTAGAAGAACAACTTCACCACCTTCAGCCGATCCTTAGTGTCCTGTGGATCTGTCTCTCCCCTAAACCAAGGAGGCCATTGTCTCTGAAACTCATGTAAGGTGAAAATCTCACATGATTCATCTACAGATATCTTATTTATAAACAAATGATCAATGAGTGGTGGTAATGCAGGTTCCCCACTCGACGAGGCCATTTTTTATACGAGTACCTATAATGTCTCCCCATCACTAAGTGGTTTTTCCTCATAGTCATGCATTGGAATTGTTGATGTATATCTGGGTGAATTCACTTTGATAACAATCAATATGTACCGTAGTCTATAGATTATATCGGGTGAGAAGACTTTAATCCAATAAGAACATGAGAAAACACCCAATGCTTATATGGTGCATGTAAACATTTTTTATGTATGAGGGTGAAAAGTATATTCAATATCCTGGTTAATGGATATGTCAACTACCACAACAACCCTGGATTCCCCGAATATGATTGTCAAACATAAATGATTTTACACTATTTACCAAATGAATAAAACAACACACTCCTAGTTTTTAATGTGTAACTGACATCCTCTAATACCACTTTTTCATGACCCATCGCCTGGGGCTCATTCCATGATCCCCCCATGCCTGCATCCCAAAGACCAGGGATTTGAGACTAGCCCCAAAGTCATCAAAGTACAAATGGGAGGCAATTTATTGAGTACTAGTACACACAAGCATACAACCATGTCCCTAGAAAACTGGAAAAGAGAGCATGCATGCTACTAAAAGAACATAAAGTGTAAAGGTAAAATTAATAGTAAATGGTCCAAAATACAATCCCAAAAAAAACACTACAACAAGGGGAATTACATGATCGATGAAATTTCGATGTTTGAAAACCCCACCTGATGGGAATGTATAGTGTAGTTTTCAGAAGCGGTAGTATTACATCATGCCTACCTGATCTCATTGGGCACCAGCTGGTCCAGGACCACCAAGCCTTTCGCGAAGTCTTAGGTTTTTTCCATTTGACACAATACATGTGGAAGAAACCCATGCTGGGGTGAGTATCAAAATACCCAGTAAGGATGCCAGACTAGGAAATAAAGACAAAAAATTAATCCACAAAGTAAACCATAAAGCAAGATTGTTCACACTGGTGTAATCTAAAGAATGGAAAGTGTGATTATCGGTTGTAAAACTTAACCGCTTGGTCTATTGAGGTACTCATCTTTGATAAGTACCGTGGGTCTACTATATGACATGGAATGACTTGTATCTTGTCCACATTGGGTTTCTAGGAGCTAATCCACATAGGGTCCCTAGGAGATGATTCACACATGGTCAATATGAGCTGATCCAAATTGGGGTTTTTACGAGATGAGCCACTCAAGGCCACTGGATGATGATCCACAAAGGTTTTCTTGGAGCTGATCCAACAAAGGTCACTATGAGATGATCCAAATAGGGTCTCTTAGAGTAGATCCACATAGGGTTTCTAGGATCTGTTCCACACAAGGTCGGTAGAAGATAATATACACCATGTTACTAGTCTTTGGGTCCTTTCCAGCCGTAGGATTCCCACACGATGCAATGTAGATTCTTGGGAAATCTAATACCCAATACAAATGATATGTTTCAAATTCTAGGAAATTTTTATAATGAATTCTAAATAAACCCCATCATATTGAGGGTACCAACGCTACAAAAAAATCATCAATCGGAAGCCCGATATGAATGAAATGGATGATTTTTCCATGAGGGGATGGCGGGTCTGGACCAACATGGTCGGACCGACCCTAATACCACATGAATCAGATCTCACATATCGCGGCCCATTTGTCGTGGGATTGTTGGGACATGATTCTTTCCCGACCCGCTAGGGTTTCCCTTACCCAGCTCAGCTCACCATGGGCGGGTTGGCACCTACCTGGCCAAGACGTTGATAGAAGATGCATCATCCCTCCTACCCCATGGGACGTTTGTGAGGCCTTATCCTCTCTGTGGTACATTGAATTTGTCCAAGTATTGTGTGATGTGGCGTAGTGCCATGTCTTCAATACTATGACTGCGATGCCGTGTCGACATTGTCGTGTCAGTGGTGCCTCTGATGTGGTTGGGTGGCTGCATATTCCTACTACCAGTATGGTGGATGGAGGATCCTGTCACACATCTGTAGCACATGCCTATCACGAGGTTTCTTTTGTCGGTCGTTGAAGAGTTCTTACACATACCACTAAATCTACTTTGGTGGTCGGTTCTTCATGTAATATGCTCCACCACCCTTAATGGGATACTTCATTCCCTGCTAAGGCCTTCAATTCACTTCGTCATCAACTTGGTTGTTCAACAATGAAGAACTTACAAGTCAGAGGGTCTTCGGCCGTGTTTGTTTCAGCCTTCACCCACAACATTATAGTTTTATTCATGGAGAGATATGGTATTATAATTCTCTTAGATAACTAACAATCCTTGTGCAAACCCTAGGAAAAACACCCTCCTACAAGAACAATGATCTGATGAACATAATATTCTTGGTTTGATCAGAATTCATTGTTTTATAATAATTATTTGGGAAAAATAAATCACATAGAATACCCCAACTTCATTGTTGTTCATCATTGAAGTGATCCATCTGTGGGGATTCATGTTCTGTTGGAATTTGACACTCTATGTTCCCATTATTCGAAGAGCATCAATATAAATAGTGATTCTAAAACATTATTCATTTGTTGTTGAATTGAATTCTCGTCGTTGGTTCATCAATGAAATTATACCCTTTGATCATGATTTCTCCAACATGATAACCCATTAAAAGAAAACTCATCGCATCGTTTCTGTTATAGTGCATCATTTTTTCACTATGAAATTTAATTAATGAAACAACATATCTTTTATGCATCAGTTAAATAGTTTTTATGCTTTCATTTATGGAATGAAATAGTCATCTCATGGTTTCATTGCGGAAAAACATTTTATGAAGAAAATAATAATTTTATGGTAATTTTATTTTTCTTAGAACGACAACAAATTAACTTTTTTCATCAAACATTCCCTCATCATGTTTAGGTATATTCAATGGTAATATCACCATTCTGGATGAAACAGTTCCCTCAAATTTTCAATTGAGGAACCTATTTAGATGTTTCCAAAACCACACCATTTTATTTTGATTAAAAAAGCTCAAAAACTATTTTCACCCCCAACCTGCACTAGTAAAGTTTAAGACCATCTTATGGATAAAAATTCATTATAACATCAATGGAGGTATCATGTTATTAATTCGAGTTATGGTGTGTGAGTTATGAGGATTTTAAAATAAAGTTTCTTTTATTTAAATTATTTTATTTATAGTCATGTCCCAAAAACCAACATACATAGCCGGACCACATCATCCTGTGTTAGGATCCTCCTTATAGAAGAATAACCTCATGAAATCAATGTAATTCGTGGAATTCCAATTTGATTTACCATTTCAGAGTATTATTGATTTTAAAATAAAATAATTTTATTCAATTATTTTATTAATGGCCCAAAACTACCTTCCACAATTGACCTATGCTGGCCAATGTCAGGCTCCTCCTATGGAAAGAAAATTGTCATGAGTTCAACTATGGTTTAATATTATCAATCTATCTAACCATTAGTGAGTTATGATAATTTGAAAAATAAAATAATTTTATTTAATAATTTTATTTATGGTTGATCCATTTTTGTGTTTTCTCACAAGATTCCTACACCGACTAATCTAAAGTCGCACCTAGGGTAATCCCACCATCCTGAACACAACATTTATCTCAAATTTCGAATTCGAGATCCCATTTAATAAGTATTTCTCTTTCTCTAGAAAACACCCCAGGTGATCTTTTAAAAACATAATTTTTTTGACAGATCATTCTAAACACTCTGTGCCTCGAAATCTCACTTTGTTTCAGTGCTTGGTCTCAAAATAATCAACTTTATTTAAATAAACATGTAATAAAATGTTATTACATTTTGAGACCATAATTTCATCATTTTTCACAATTATTAGTTGACTGTGTTCCCTTGGCCCATCCCCATACGCTTACAATGTCATATTACATCCACACCTATGGATTTTAATCCCCTCTGAAGGATTATTCTCATATAGTAAGTGTAGTGTACCTCCATAAGATTA
This sequence comes from Viscum album, assembly GCA_963277665.1. Lineage (NCBI taxonomy): Eukaryota > Viridiplantae > Streptophyta > Magnoliopsida > Santalales > Viscaceae > Viscum > Viscum album. The sequence continues at coordinate 92,628,943 of OY728132.1, read as the reverse complement.
GAGTGTAATACTATATCATATCTTCTTACAACTTGGGTTGGGTTTATGGAATAGGTTTGACCACCATGCAAAGTGATTTGATCCTCCATCTAGAATTCCATTTTTGTTAGGTTCATGGTATCATTTCTATATGATTCCATGTATAGAGGGTTGTTCAAAAGTGGGTTTTGGTTGTCTCTTTTTAGTTTTTTGTATGATCCATTATCTATGTATTGAGGTATTCATAGTTCAATGATTTTTCATTGTTGGGGACCAATGATCATGACCACTTGGATGACTGTCTTTGGAGATAGAATATCTCACGGAGTGGGTTCTCCCAATATTAGCACTACTATGAGAACAATCATGTGTTTTGATGTTTTGTAAAGACTATTTGGAGGTACGTTGTATTTCATTAGTAACTATTGGTTTCATTTGTGCATTGAATTCTATATCCATATTATGAGATATCTATTCATAATGTTATGTGTTTAGTGTTTTAGGGTTTTCATAATGGGTATTGTTATATATACCCCTTAATGGTAACTTCTCATATGTGTTGTGTCTTATGTAGCTGATGTTACAGTTGATGGTTTCATTAGTGGACTCGGACTTAGTGGATAATATCATGAGCTAAACCGAATAATGTGAATTTGGTTTTTTTAATTTGATATTATCCCTAGCCTTATGATCAAGTTGGAGTAATTACATTTTTTAGTAGGTCTTGTATTTGTACCCTTCACCACTTTATGAAAATTATTTTTGTACAAGGATTGTGGGATTTTATATGAATTCATGCATTGGATCTAGTTGTTTTATGTGTCATCATTGTATGGGCTTGGATATATGTGAGTGTGTGCAGCTAAAGACATCCAATTCCTCTAATGTGTGGGATATTCCTAATCATTGTTGGTTTCTTCCCAATGACCTATTGGTAGTGTCCCTAGGGTAGTTATGGATGGGGCCCCATTGAGTCGAGTCATCGAATTCAAATGTACCATTATTTTTTTGATATAAATTATGGTGACATGCATACCATATAATTTAAAATGGTATAATTAAATTTATTTGAATTAATAATTTTATTTATTTTATTATAAGTACATGTTTATTTATAAATACAAAATTTTACTAATACTTTTTTTGTGTATATTGATTATCCATATTAATTAACTAAAACTACACATAATAATGAAAAAAATTAAAATTATATATATATATATAATCTATTTTTATGAATTATAATCCATATAAGGATGGATTCTTTTGATAGAGTAAATATAATATCATTAATTACATTACAAATGTACTTTTCTCCTAAAATATTTTTCTTCATGTTTTGGTAGTATAATTTTATATTAAATTCGACAAATTATAATATTTAATTTTGATAAAAATAAATTCTTTATATATAATAATTTTAATTAATATTAGTTAATAGGTTCATATACCTTTTTTATAATAATGAAATTTAAAATCTTTATAAAACTTTATTACCATGGTAATGTTTAAAACCTGTTTATCAAGATTTAAACTAAATAGATATGGGTTATAATGTTATGAATCCATTATTTATTTTTATTTGGTGAAATGTTTTTGACCCTATATCATTTAATAGTGATGAATGGTTTATTTTTGATCCATTTCTATTTGAATAATATTTTTTTTAAATTTTTGAATTTTCAAAAATGTTAAATGGATTCTCTCCCCCACTAATAAAAGGACACCCCATCTCCTCTACCCTCCCCACGTAATTTTATTTTTTTATTTGGCCAATAACATCCAAAAAAAATTTCATAAATTATTTTGTGATATATATAGTCCATTTTAGTCACATCCATGAATTATTTTAAAGGTATTGTTCATTTAATTTCCATTCTTTCTTTGTTTTGTTTATTTCCCACAAATTTTTTGGAGGAAAGGGCGTGTTTTCATGATTTTGGCCAAACTGCGAGATCATTTCCATATATAAAAACCAATTTATTTTTTATTATAACTATTTCATTTTTCAAAATATTACACCCATTCCACTTCCCAATTAGCATGCCTTGGTATATTAAAACCACCATATCCATTTTCACCCATAGTAATTCATAACCAAGATGGATATGTGTTTTATTATTATGGTATTTGGGGATAAAAAAAAAACATTTCCTTCTTTAATTTTTTTTTAATTATTTAATATATCATAAAATTATTTTTATTTTATTGTGATTCGAAATCTCACATGAGCCCACTAACCCAAGTCATACCCCCATTCTCTCCTCCCCCACTTTGGAACTCAAATTCATCACGAATTTGAGCGAAATTTCTCTATATTTCATCAATCGCGTTGATTTGCAGAGGTAAATTGTTTTATTAATAACTACTATAGTTTTTTCTCTAATTCCAAATTCCAATTATTAAATGAACTCCTCAAAATTATGCAAAATTCACATTCATTTTTGGCTGTTTGGAAATTGATCTACTAGTGTATTTGGGTTGTTTTATTCAATATTTCTTCAATTAAGTGTTTCTCTCTTCATTTCATTCATTAGTCTTAGGGTTTCCTCCCTCTTTCATGAAGTAATAAAATTTCCAGAAGATAGGGTTCATATGTAGGGTTTGATTATATGTTTTTTTGGTCTAAATATTTGCATTTTAGGTTGTATTTCACTCACTCGTGGGGTGAAAATGGTGCGGTTGAAATTTCTCTCAACAGATTGGTGTTTTTGACACAAAAGGATGGTGATTCCATGTATAAGAGAGTATTTATGATTTTCAATTCTTTATTTATTAATTTTTATTTTTCCTTATATGTTGTGTGTTGTGTAGAAACCATTTTTGAAAGCATTAGTTACACATGTATTATTAAAGTTACAATTTTTCTTGCAGTTGGGTATTTTTCAAATGTAACTCATGTGAAATATTTTGTGGTAGATTTATATAATATAAATATAATTTGTTAGTCTTTTAAAGGGGAATTAAATTACATATTGGTAATTCTTGGGAGCAATTTTGGCCTTTAAAGAGGTTTTTGAACTAGTTTTTATGTGAAAAACATTGTTATACCCCTTGGGATTGACTTGTGAAAATTGTAAATGATTTATGGGGTAAAAAAATTAGGGTAAAATATGTACATGTACTATTTTGGTGACTGTGTTCTTCTAAGATGAGAATTTCTAAAGGTAAATAGGTGATTCAAGATGTAAAACATTTTTATAATGTTTTATAATTTACTAAATGGTTTTATTAAATTGATAGAAAGGAATAAAACATATTTTTGGGTTGTTTTATGTGAGTATGATGTGAAAAATGAATTTTGTTTATGATAGGAGTCTTATGTGACATGTGTGTGGGATGTTATGTGGCAAGAACTATCTTGTAAAGGTTTTATAAAAGTGTTAAATTATTTTTTTTTGATGTGTCAAAGACACGCAAACAGTGTGGTGTGATGTTTTGTTATGATTATGATTTCAAAATGAATTTAATGAAAAAGGGCATTATGTGACTTGTGTGATATTCATCTGGGGTTTGGGTGTGTTTATGGGATTTAGAAGTGGTATTTACATTTATAAATTATATTTCATTGCTTCTGGAACTTATTTGAGAAAAATAGGGAACACCTGGGTAACTAGGTGGGTGGGTGCATATTAATATTCTTATGACCCTGTGGCATTTAGCCTCAGTTTCACGTAGCATGATTAGCGATTACAAGACTAACCAAACTATGATGATATTGATGATGAGTTTGGGGGAACACTAGGTTATGTGTATGATCCCTACTAGTGGCTCGTGTGCATGAGAACTAGTATTTTTATGGTTACATTCACCGAGATGTGAGGTACCTGCGACCCACAATGAGAAAGTGCATAGGGGTTATTTCACATTTTTTGTGCTAATTAGATATTGTATGCCTACCATCAAAATACAGTATGTTTGGCTATAAATTTTAGTTGCTTTGGAACTATTTTTAAAATTGTCCATTGATTATAGTAGCCCACATGAAAATGGCTTTTATTTTATTTTCATATATTTAAAATTATTATTATCATCACTTCTTTATGAAAACATTCAAGATTTTAGTCTTTGAATGTTTAACACAGTGAATAGTTTAGTTGTGGAATCCTAATGGGCATTGGATCACACCATAAATACCATATTATTTGTTAGTATACATGGTTATTTTGGTTGCAGGTTTGGGTAAAAAAAAATTCAAATGGTTCTTGTTTTTAATGGTCCTTCATGATGCAATGTTGTGGAGATGGATTGAGGGAAGGGCCTCTTCCCATGAGTATATTCCTTGGGATGTCCATTTTGGGTTTCATCATTATTTATAGTCTTTTAGAATTGTTTTAAATTTTTTAATTCAATTCTATTGCTTTTAAAAAGATGGTTTGTTTCGAAAAATCCACATTGGTTATATTGGACTTTTTGTTGTTTTATTATTTATGATATTCGGTAAATTGATCCCTAATAACATTTTATGATACCTGGGAACGTTCACGAGCCATGGGGATTAGGAACGCCTTTCAGGCCATGTCAGAGACCATGTCGGGTGCCGGTTTAGATGGAAACCAGATCTAGTTAGTGACAATATGCTATCCAAGGGGGTTTTCTCTCTTAAGTATTGTTATTTGGGGAAGATTCAGGATATTCTTGAGTTAGAAATGTCAGGGCTTCACATTCTGATTATTTGAAGGGTTCTTGGCTAGTACACCTCATGATGTGATTCAATTTTCATGGGGAAGTTGTGTTTTATTGAGTCCTTTGGTTTTCATGCATAAATGGTGATTAGGGGAAATGAAAATATAGTTGGGATAATGGTCCTAGTGTGATCATAGGTCTTGGAAAGCCATGTGGATCTGAGGATGTTTCCTTAGAACACTCACTATGATGGTGAAGTGATTAGGGTATGGTCTTTAACCATATTTCTAATTCACCCACTAAAACTAGTTTTCCTCGCATTGTCTTATGTTCTTTAGTTCTGAAATATTGGAAATTTATTTAAAGAAAATATGAATTGTTTTTTATGAAGTGTAATGTTTTTGTGAAATGGTTTTCTAATAAAGATGTAATGGTTTTATTTTGGAAATGGTAGAACTGAATTTTCATATCTGTTTTAAAATGGAAAATGGAGTGTTCCCACCTATTCTGAAAGCAGGAACTATATTAAAGTTTGTTTTGAAAGAGTGACTCTGATATACTTATCTAAACTATTGAATGGTGTTTTAATGGGATGGAATGTTTTTTAGGTCATGTGTGGAGTTTGGAAATGGATTTTGATTAGGTAACTATAGATCATTTGAAAAAATTTATGAAATTTTGGAATCTTGTTTTCAAATGGGAAGAGTTGAGTTCCCAATTTAATATGGTTTTATAAAATGGAGTTTGTCAGGAAATTTGACGGGTTTTGAAATTAGATGAAATGTATTGAAATTAATGTTCAAGAATTTAAAGTGATATTTTATTTAATTATTTGTTATCTATTGAAATTTTTTGAAAGACATAGATTGATTTATGATTTTATGGATAACGATCATGAGAAAAATGAATCATTAATTGAATGTTTTGGTTTTGAAAAGTAGAGGGATATTTTGTTTTACCCTTTTGTATTTCCTTGTGGGACCACATGTATTGGGTTATATGGGATGATGGATGGTTAATGGCATCACTGGATGAGTGCCTGGATGGATAGGGGGAGGGTTCCTGGTGTGGCATAAAAAAATGCACGTGTGGGGCCTAGGGGGTATGATTGGTGGATTCTGTAACTGCGGAACCATTTGTTTTAAAAGAGATTATTTTAAGGAGAAACATGATGTCTTTATGACTAGTTTTGGATGGTGTGTCTTATGTATTTTTAGAAAGGTTGTTATTGTGGGATGTTTTGAGTTCAACAAACCCTCCTGTGTGGATGGTGGTTTGATTTTTGGATTGGTCAGTTATGTCATGACCCACCTCCCCAGGCCATGAACCTTGTCATGTAACCCCATGGGTCTCCTTATATATCATGGTTGACTACCTAGCGCACCCTAGGCTAGTACTCACTAGGGTCTCTTATCAGACTAATGATTTTCCCCATAGTCCAATACATGTTCTTTCAGTGTGTTTTGTCCTCACTCACACAAACCATGAGTAATATCCCAGAAGCTCACCCATCCTGATTGCTACTCGAGGCCGAGAAAGCTTAACTATGAAGTTCTAATCAGGAAGGCTCCCAAAAAAAAGGTGCACCTTGTTGACATGTGTAGTAACATTTATCCTTTTATGGCTCACTTTATCATGGGTGTTACATTATTTAACCCTTTAAAGCACAACGCCCACATTGTGGATCCCAATCCTCAATCCCAGGCAGTACCTATGCACTTCTAGTTGTGTATTTTATCTGATACCATTTGTCCTGACCCGCCTCCCCGGTCAATGAACCTTGTCATCTGACCAGATGGGTCTCCTGTAATATCATGGTTTCCTTCCTAGCACACCATAGGGTATTAATCACTAGGTTCGATTATTGGACTAATATTTTTCCCCTCAATCCATCATATGTTCATTCAGTGTGTGTTTTCCTCACTCACACACACCATGGGTAACTTCCCAGAAGGTTACCCATTCTGATTACTACTCCAGGATAAGCATGATTAATTGTGCAGTTCTAATCAGGAAATCTCTCGAAAAGATAGGTTCACCTTTGTTACATGGGTAGTATCATTAAGCCTTTTATGTATCACTTTTTCTGGGGTGTTACATGTTAGTTGAGTTGTAGGGATGGTTAGTGGTCTCCTTATGAAAAATGATTCAAGATGCCTTTGCGGTGTTTCCCTTCATGTGTTTGAATATGGATTGTGGTATGTCTTGACCTGTACACCAGATTGGTTGTGTGTTTGGGATCTTACATTGGATAAGTCAATCCCCCGTTAAGGATTAGCGTACAACTAATGTGCAATCCTAATTGTTTTTTGTTGGATGTTCCTATAGTTGATGAATATAAGGAATCATTTTCATGGGATTTGGAGGTTTAGTCTACACTATTTTAATTTATTTTTTTTGTGGATCGTCTTGTAGTGGGAGAGTGTTCATGGGAGTTTGAAAGAGACCATAATTCCTTAAGATAACTATGTCATCAATGGTGATAGATGTTTGGGGTTGTTAGTGGTAGATGATTTCTAAGAGGGCCTCTATGTCCTTCGTCAGTCTATTTGATGCGAGGGACGCTGTTAAGCATCTCATGTGGAAAATCAAGAAAGGAGAGGATATCGATGTCATTTTCAAGAATCATTTTCTATTTGGTACTTGGCATAATATTCATTTCATTGTCTTGTTTCTATCACTCACAATGGTCATGTTTGAAGATGCCATGTGTTTTCATGTTGTTGTTTGAATGAAAGGTAAAGGTTTTGCAATCTTCTCAGTGTGTCACCTTTTTTAAAGTGTGTATCCCTTCAGAATGTATCCGCATCCTCTATTTTGATGAATGTGTTACAGAAGTCTTATCCTATTTCCATTTCTAATCTGATGCATCAATGGTTGATTTGTGTGCATCATTTAAGTCGTTGTTTCTGTTAAATGTTGCATTATGGTAAACTGAGGTGGGAATGTTTTATGTCGCGTTGAACCCATCTAGGATCCTAGTGTAGTTGTTTGTGGCACCAGAAAAAGAAATTCTATTGGGGGTTTAAAAAATTATAACTAAGAGGCCGATTATACTTAAATCATTTGAGCTACAGCCATAGGTCCGGGAGTGATGTTGGTGTGTTGTCGGGGAAATACCTGTGTCACTAAAACCATTGGATTAATTCCTATCCTCATTATGGAGGATATGAATAGATTAATGCTTTGGTGTCATCATAGTGTTCTATTTGTTTTTGTTTTGTGGTAGAGGTGGGAGGACCTCATTTCCATGTTGTAGCCAAAGTTCATACATTTCCCCTTTGGTTTCATTCCCGTTTCTGGAGAAAAGTATAAAATTTAGGCTAGGAAAATTAATGTGCACTATTTGTGCATGGTCTGTAGTTATTGTGAATCAACCCAGGGAACTATGCAATAAAAGAGAGTAGATTTAACATGGTTTCCACTTGGCTGTGAACATTGGCCTATGTAACCATGAAATTTTTCCCCTTTGTAAAGAATGTGTGGCAGGGTTAGCGCACGGTTTCCTGAATTGTGCGAACTAACCGTGCGGGCATGCCAAATTTTTAAATTTCGGGGTCTTTTCATGTCGGATCATTCTAGTCAGTTTAGATGGGTTTTTCTTATTCTAGGGAGACCCACTATGTGTCTCATATATTTTTTTTTGAAAAAATATTATGAGATTATACCGCTTTTGATGGGGAGTCTATTTGAGCCTCCCCGTGTTATTTTCCTGATTCCATCTCAAAAAAATTTACGTTGTGTCAAATAGTGGGGAGCCCATTTGGTTCACCCCATATCAGTAAAACAGTTTTGTCCATGTTCTTATCGTTGAGGTATTTAGGCTCGTTCATAGATATCTAACTACCAAAATCATCTTTTGGCAACCATTGGGATTGGACTGCACCCAACGATTTCCTTGAAGCATGGTTAGTGTAACCAAACTCGATGTAGTTGTTCATTTGGGTAAACCTCAAGAGTCTTATTCAGATTGTGTTTGAGGTGTTTCATTTGGGGTGAATTCTTAATGTTACTATTCATTACATACAATTGGTGTATGATTTAGATTTTTATAGTATTCATTCCTTGATTTTTCAACTGATGTTATCTTATCTTTTTAGATGGCAGTGAAACATTGAAAAGGAGTCCATTTTAGCCTTTCGGTAGGGATGAGTTTTTTTACTTTTTCCTTGTTCTGTCCTTATGAGGGAATACTGTTTTATGGTGGGGAGATTTGTTACATACATAAATTTTTTAAAATCTATTTTTTATTTAATTTTCGATCATTCTTTATTATGGGGGTTCCTTATACATTTTTTCGGGGAAACTGTGTGTTTTCATGATCTAGGCCCAAACGTGAGCCCATTTATAGATTTAAAAAACAAATTTGTTTCTTTTATAATTATTTATTTTTTTTTAAATTATACACCCATTACACTTTCCAATTGGCATACCCTACTATATTAAAAACCAATATCCATTTGGACCTTAGAGGAATCCATAATCAAGACGAATTTGTTTTTTTTAAAGCTATTGGGCCATCCTTAAAGCCCATATCTTATATTAATTTTTTATTTAATTATTTAACATATTATTAAATTTATAAGGATTATTCTGATTCCGACTCTCATCTGAGCCCACTTACCCATGGTATGCCCCCATTGCCTCCTCTTCGTTTTTAGATCTCATATTCATCATGAAGTTGGGAAAAACTTCTATAGATTTCTCAAATATCCCAGATTTGAAGAGGTAAATTGTTTCTTTCATAAATCATTAAATTTTTACTCTTTTTCCCCCATTTTAGTTCTTAAATGACCTCCCATGGATTATTTTTACCCGCACATTCATTTTTGGCGTACTGAAAATTCAAATTCTAGTGTATTTAGGTTGTTTTATTCCAAATTTCTCTATGTGTTTCTCTCTTGATTTAATTCATTTTCCTAAGGGTTTACTCCCTCTTTTATGAAGTTATAAAATTTCCAGATTTTAGGGTTCATACATAGGGTTTTATTTGGGGTCTTATTGATCAAATATTAGGGTTTTTGGTTGTATTTGAATCCCTCGTGGTTCGGTGGTGGTGCGGTTGATGTTTCACAGAACAGATTTTGGGGTTTGACACCAAAGGTAGGTGATTCCATGTGTATGCAATTATTGATGAATTAAATTTCTAGATTTATTGATTTTTCATGTTCCTAATATGTTTTGTGTGGTTAAAAAATCAATTTATGTGTCATTAGTTATGAATGTAGTATTAATGTTACAATTTTTGTTGATGTTTTTTTTTCAAATGTAAGTCATGTGATATTTTATTTGGTAGTTTTATAAATTATGAAAGTGATTTATTAGTTTATGAAATAGGTGGAAAAATTATGGTTTTTAATACTTGGTTCTGATTTAGTCCTTGAATGAGGTTTTCGAAATAGGTTATATGTGTAAAGAATGGTAATACCCCTTGGGAATGATTTATGAAAATTCTAAAGGATTTATTGTGTTAAATAATGTGGTCAATGGATATACATGTACTATCATGGTGAGTTTTTTAACATAAGATGGTATTTTTAAAGGAAACGCAGTGATTTCAGATGTCAAAAAACATTTAGGACGTTTTAAAATTTTTTGAAGGGTATTATTAAATTGAATGAATGGCATGAAACACGTTTGTGAGCTATTTTGTTTGAGTATGAAGTGAAAAATGGATTTTGATTTTCAAAGTAGTATTATGCGACATATGTGTGGGCTATTATATGATTTTAATATATGGGAAAACATTTATAAAATTTTTAAAGGATTATTTTATGAGGGAAAGATATTCGAAAAGTGTTGTGGGATATTTTGGTGTTAGTATGATCTCAAAATGACTTTGAATGAAAAAGGTAATTATGTGACTTGTGTGATATACATTTTGGCGGTTTGGTATGTTAGTTATTTGGAGGTGGTATTTGAATGTGAAAATTAAATTTCATGGCTTGAGGAACTTATTTTAGCAGAAGAGGGAACACCCCATTATCTAGGTCGGTGGATGCAAACTAGTATGCTTGTGATCTTTTGATGATTGGACTCATTTTCATGTAAGATGTTTGACGATGAAAACACTAACAAATATATTATGATGATGATTATGGGTGACCACTAGGTCCTGGGTATTATCCCTACTAGTGGATCATGTGCATGATAATGGATTTTTGTATGGTTACTTTCACCATGATACGAGGTACATCAGACCCATAGCGAGCTAGTTCTTAGGGGTTATTTCCTATTTCTTGTGCTTATTAGATACATTATGCTTACCATTGGCATATGGTATGTTGGGGTGTAAAATTCAGTATATTTGGAACTCTTTTTAATTTTTTTGTTTCTTTATAGTTTCCTACTTGAAAATATTTTTTATTTAATGTTTATCTCTTTAAAAGTATTTTTACCATATCATGTTTATGAAAACATCAAGGTTTATTGTCATTTCATGTTTATCACGTGGAATCTTATAGTGGTGGAATCATTCTAATATTTTTCTTACACCCTAATTAATCATTTGGGAGTATGTTGAAATTTTTATTTTTTCCAATGGTTTGGGTATAACTTTTTGTGCCGATGATTTGGGTTTTTAGCAGTCCTTCGTGATGTAGTGTTCTGGAGATGGATTGAGGGCGGTGCCTCTTTCAATGAGGAGGATATTGGGATTTCCATTTTGTATTTTTTTCATTTTTTGTAATATTTGAATTTTTTTTAAATTATGTAATTCAATTCATAATTTTTCTAAAAGATGGTGTGTTTGGAAAAAGCCAAATTTTTTATTTTTGATTTGTTTGTTGTTTTGTTGTTTATAATCTATCGTAAATTTTTCCCAAATATCAATTTATGATACCAGGACACTTGTGCAAGCCCATGGCGAGCGGGAATGCCCTTCTGGCCTTGTCATATACCATGTTTGATGTGGGTTTTGATGGATACCAGATCAGGTATGTGGCATTTTTTTATCATAAAAACATCAAACAAAGGATTTAGGTATAAATATTTTAAAGAAGAGGTATAATTCATAAACATAAGTTTTCATATTATTTATTCTCTTTACTCCTACATATATTAATATAACATGGAGATATAATAAAATTACTATATATAATATAATGGAAATTTATTAGGTTAATGGAATAGCAGATATTCATATCATCTTCCAACTCATGGAAAATAAACCCATCGTTCATGTGTAGAGAAGAGTGGCGCCTTGCCAAAAGATTTAATTCAATTTCCATCATCGCCTCTCATTAATGTTTTTAATTATTTAGATAATATATATATATATATATATATATATATGTATTCATGAAATAGGTTCCATTAATTAAATTTAAAATATCATTCATTATCTTACATTTACATTCATTGAAAAATAAAAACGCCATTCATGTGTTTTTCTAGACTACCACATCTATAAGGATATGTAATTCGTTCTTCATTACTGCATCACTTGGTTGATATATATAAGTTTTTTTAAAATATATTATATTTATTATATAATTATAATTATTTAATATTATTTTATCACATCCCTTTCTACAATTATGATCATTGAAAAATAGAAACACTTCTCATGCGTATATAAGGTGAACCATTTCCATGATCATAATTTATTACATATTTCAAAATCATAATTTAGGATTATTTTTAAAATTATAATTGATGTAGAAAAAATATAATTATATCCTGATTATTATAACAGATATAATGTAATAATATACACTTTGACTATATTTATTCTATTAATGACATTTTGGAAAAGTGAAATGAATATCATCAAAATCCCGGATGTAAAATTATTTGATTAGTAATTAATATTCCTTGGTAATAAATAAAATAAATAGAATAATTATCTTTATAAAAAATAATACATTAGACAAGTAAAATTAATTAATTATTATTTTTTACAATTAATTCACACTATTAGTTGGACTCGTGGTAAGAGGACTCTATAAACCACCCTTTTGTTCAAATTATGACAATTATCTCTCTAAATGATTTTCTATATAACTATATATCCCTATTTAATGTTGTTGGATTCTTATAATTTTGGTATATATGTCTCTCACATATATACATATCTTTTTATCTCTATATTTTATGGTTCAATACAATCTTTATGTTAATTTATCAACTACCTTCTTTTAGAAAATTTCTTTGATTGTGATATAAGGTAAGATTTTGAAACATATTTCTTTCTAGTGGTTATTCTTATAATTAAGCATTATATTTATTATTTTTAGGAAACAATCATGAATATGTTATAATGTTTGATCCAATAGCCCACTCAAATTAATTGGGTAATTCATTTGTCTCAGGGTATGTTATATATGGGATTTAAGAGTAATCCTAATCCAGTATAGGAATTTTTCCACTATTGTATATTTTAATTATAGTTTTCTATGACTTCTGATTATGACAATTAATTTTTTCTATAAAATTTCCAATTTTCCATGATAATTTGATACCATATAAATTATGTTATTTTCAAATTTTATTACTCATGTTCCGTATCTTTTATGATATCATATTATACCTTCGAATTGCACATTATGATTCTGTATTATATTTATTAACTTACAGATACTTTTATCACACCCCTTTTAACTATGTATCCATCAGGATATCCATTGAATTAATATGTGATCATAGGGATTAAAGATCTCATTAGTAATATTAAAATATTTACTCTTTATTTTCATGTTAATGTTTATATACATATTCTTCCAAAGACACTAAACCATTTCATCTATGATTTTTAGTAATGGATATTTATTTTAAAACAACAAATTAATATGTGTAAAAGGGATCAAGACACTATATTTGAATCATATAGTGGTCCAATTATATTAGTGGATTAGGAATAAAATACTATAGGGAGAACCCCCAGGATATTCCTATGTAAATAAAAGTAACTAATAGTTTTGTTTAAGTACATAAAAGGTGGATTCCAAGAAAGTATACCCCATTTTAGATACTAAAAGTTGATGAGGCACTCGAAAATGTTTACCTAGGGGTATGAATTTGAATATGGGAACATTGGGATGTGACTGGATTATCACATGGTGGATGAAAATGTGAAATTTCTACAGACATGGTTTGACACTCTCGGGGGATATAATTTTTATATTCACAATATCATTAAAGACTATTTTGTATGCTATTAAAAAACTGTTATTTTAGAATGAATAATATAAAATATTGTCAATGATAACCTAGATTTAAACCTATAGAATCAGAAGTTACGATATACTTATCATTTATAAGTTACCCCTTCTAACATTATATTTATCTCTTTTTATGTTTATTATTTAATGTAATTTCAATTTTTTTATTTTTTTAATTGTGGGAAATAAATAAAATTTTGAAAATTACAATTGATTATTAATGTTCTTATTTCCCCAAATGATATTCTTAACCTTATGGGAGAGAAAAAAACATCATTTTATTATTAGATCATCTATGCCATGCTATGAAAAATAACATGAATCATCCAAAAATTCCTCTTTCTCCTAAGAAAGAGAAAGTGATTGGCATGTCTATTATGTGAAAAATTCCAATTAAATTTTCTAAAACATCCAAATTTATCATAATGTAATAGTGTATTGACTCCATGTTTATGATATTATTATCCCATTAATTATCATATTAAGATAAATTTTATCTAGAAACTTATCACCTATTCGGGTATGTTGATCACGGGTGGATGATAATCAAAAAAATGATGTTGAAATAGGTTATTGATTCCTGCGAATGGGATAAATTTAAAAAATCTATATAAATTCCCTCCAAAATCCCTATCATAAAAATTTATAGGGAGTTCCTTATACTATATAAAATATAAGGCAATTCTAGAAGGATATATGAGGAAAATGTCACATTGATTTTATTTTATGCCTCTAGATTTTTTATCAACAAAAAATGTAAGGTGTAACATTTCAATAGTGTCTTAATGCTGAGTCTTAAAACAAATTAATTGACTTTGGACATTGAATGATATGAATATATTTTATGTTGTTCTCACAAAGTTGATATGTTTTTGGCACTACTTAATTGTCCTAGAATATTGGAGATATAACTGAAAAAATTATTTCTTTTTTGAGGATTAATAGATAAATCACATGGAGATGGAAAACACAAATCACCATTTTTCAAAATAATTGAAATATTATGAAGGGAACTGAGAAATTCATTAAGTGTGTAAAATAGGGAAATAATGATAACAAATACAAAGTAAATACAAGGAAACACATTAATTTTATGGAAGAAAATAATTTTAATATTAATAATAATCCTTCAGTACAATTTTTTAATAACATGAAACATGGAGACTATTAAAGCCAATTCCCTTAGCCAATGGATTTTAGAGACAATAAATGAAAATAGACTATACAGCCTAGAGAGTATTGACATTCTTATTCTATATATACTACTCATGGAGATCCCAAAAAAATGTGGTGATAGGTATGCTGGAAATTTATTCTATAATAAAAATAATAATTTTCATGATTCTTGTTCTACACATGCTTTCATATCATGCAAATTTAGTGAAACTATTCAAACACAACCTCGAGACATGGGGGTTTATGTATCTATAACAACAAGAAAAGGGGGAAATTGTTGTATCCAAAGTATATAAATCCATCCTAGACAAATTTTAATTCTAAATCCTCCATAAAATATTATTTTACAACATTTAGTGGAGTTTCAGGATATATTTGTCATGGATTGGTTGTCTTTGTGTAAATCCATTGTCAACTGTCAGTAGAGATAAATCACTCTTCACATCCCATGTCATCATCTAATTTAATACAATTGTAAAGAACTTGTTGAATTTACCTCATTATATTATGATAAATAGTCCATATTATTTCCTTAAAAGGGCGTATGTATATCCAAAATGATTGATAAAATTGAATGAATCATACTTGATGTCATTCACATGGTGAGGGATTATATTGATTTATAACCAAATAGTTTTTTGGTCTTCTTCCGGGGTATAAATTTGAGTTATCAATACAACATCCACCTAGACCTCTTAAAATATTGAATTCTTCATAAAACATGGTCACCATGGAATTTGAAGAGGTGAAAAACACATTATAGAATAATGGGTAAAAGGGGTTTTAGAATCTCGAGTTCTTCATTGTGGAGTGCACCAATCATATTTTTCAATAAGTATGATTGGTAAATTTTCATCTATATTTATTTTTTGAAATCTATAAAATCATGATAAAGAATAAGTATCCCCTACTAAGGATATTTTTTTTATCAACTACGTGAGGAACATTATTTCTCAAATGTGGACCTTAGGTCGAGATATCACCAATTAATGGTGAAGTAGAAAGATATTCATAAAATAATTTTGTATAAGGTATAGAAACAATTATTTCATACTGACGCATTTCAAAATCACTAATTCCAAAAAAAATAATTATGGATGTATTAGATAGTGTCTTCAGAGATTACCTCAAAATATTATGAAGTGTGTATATATTATTTATTGATATTATAACATTTTAAGCAAGGGCATGATGATAATTTTGATAGATTTATAAATACTTTTCTAAATGTGAAGCTTTATGTATACTAAAGTAAATGTGATATCTAGATTAATGAAGTGTCATTTTGGGGTGTATATTATTACCAACAATGGGCTATCAGTTGACCCTTCTATGTTAGAGAAAATTTAGGACTCCCTCAGACTAGAATCTATAATATACATCTGCTCTTTTATAGGATTATATAGTTATTACTGATGATTTCTGAGAAAAAAACCTCATAATTTTCAAGAACACAAACCAAGTTACCTTAAAAGTGGTAAATGTTTTTAGAATTATATGAATTTTAAGAGAGATTTGAGGACCTGAAAATGATGCCAGTCACTACACCAGTCAAAATACTTTCTTCACGTGCGGAACATATTTTGGTTTATAATGGTTCATAATTAAAAAAATTAATTATGTACTAATATAAAATACCAAATTTATAGCCTAAACCTCCTGAAAGTTTAATGTTCACGAAGAAAATTGTCTAACACATGATCTGTAGTTGGATTAATTGATCTATTTGTTGAAAATGTATTATCATTATCACTATAGGATTGAATTTATTATATATATATATCAAAACAACATTAAATATAAATATTCACATGGAATGAGAAGAATATGTTATAGGGATGATTATTATATATGATCATAGACTATCACTGTTTAATCCAGTATCATCGTATGGAAGGAAACAAACTATATTATAATCTAAAAAT
Source organism: Viscum album (assembly GCA_963277665.1). Classification (NCBI taxonomy): domain Eukaryota; kingdom Viridiplantae; phylum Streptophyta; class Magnoliopsida; order Santalales; family Viscaceae; genus Viscum; species Viscum album. The sequence continues at coordinate 92,612,076 of OY728132.1, read as the reverse complement.
AATAGATCCTAGATCATTTCCTAAAATGAGAATTGTAAAATATCCAATCCTATTATACTTAAAGATGATCCACATATGAAACATAAGGTGATGATCATTGAAACAACGCAGACATTTATAAATGAGAAGTCATATTGATCAAATTAAATGTATTATTATGAAAAATGATTATATAAAATTTTAAATTCCATTGTATTATGTTTTTAGATTTCAAAATACCATTACTAATTGATACCATTGTTAATATAGTCGTTGAATAGTTATCACAATATTAGTATAAATATAGGGCATTTGCGAATCCAATTTAATCAGATAAACGAGGTGATGGCCTCATTTAGAATACATTCCCAATACTAATCCCATTATTCAGGGCTCAGAAATGTGGTGACATCATTGGGCTTAGATCTCAACCAATCCCAATCTGAGCTTCAACATGTTAATATTGAACGGAACCACCTATATGAGAAGTGGAAGTTTATAGTGATTATAAATCGAGCGACGTTATCCGAGCCACCCCAAGAGTCTGTCACCATCATACATCTTACCAATTGTTCCTATGCAGGTGTTATAATAGGTTATGTAACAAGACCATATCACTATAAATATGTTCATTATTTTTGTATATAATTAAAAATCTAAATTCATTTTATTATTATTACTTTGTAAATATTTTTTAAAGCAGAAATAGTATTTTAAGTTAATATTAAACTAATAAATTTATTTAGATAAATTAATGTATTTATTTATTTAATAATTACATAATATAAAATTATTAAATTAATATTTATTAATTATAAATGATCGTATAATTTTAATGAAAAAAATTGTAATTTTTATTAAGGTACGAAAGCTGTTTTTTCAAAACGTATAAAATTTTCAAAAATCATGGTTTTTATTTTAAAAGGGAAAATTCAAATATATATAAAATTATTTGGATAATATTAATATTATTTTTGGAATCTGGATGTTGATATAATCCAATGTTGAAATTTTCATAATTTTTTTTGATATTTGAATTTTTGCATAAAAATTAAATACCGTTTAAAAATATAATGTGTTTTATGACGTCATTATGACCCAATAGTGATGTAATAAAATACTGTAAACATTATTTTCTGAAAATATATGTTTTACCGTTAATATAATGTGATTTTATGTTCCTTTTATTTATTTTACAAAGCCTTAATGGACCCTCCAAAACATATAAAACGTTTTAGCTTTTTAAATTTATTTCATTGAAAGTGTGACTCACCTACACAAAAGAAATCCTATTATTTTAAGATGTTAGGCCAATTTCCTTAAAAAATTTGGTTTTATACTACCCTTTAGCAATAAACTTAGTTAAAATGCATGGATTGGTTTTTTGCATTGTATTATTATAATGTGCGGTGTCCCAAATCTAAAAAATAATGAATTACCTCTCCTTTCCAATATAAACCCACACAAGCTCCCACATCCTCTTCACTCAATGCCTTTGGAGTTTTTCCATCCTATGATATCATCTCTCTATAATTCTTCCATGGCACCCCATTCTCCAAAGAATCCTCTCTTAATCCTCTCACAAGCCTTTGGCATCACACTTCCATGTAAGGGATTCCTTACTTTTTCATTTTATACATGTTTATTAATATTGTTATGCCCCTTTATTTTCAATAATAATGGTCGGGGGTATGATTTGGAAACTCCCACTTACTTCCCTATTCATTTTTTATGATTAGAGACCCCATTCCCTATCATTAATTCCTTCCATTTACCCTCATTAACATGCCAAAATTCAGTAAGGAATTTCTCTCTCTTCATTTACATTCAAGAAATTATTTTCTATCATGAATATAAAGTCTATTACAATTGTTATGACATGTATCTATTTGATCCCCTTACATTCAATTTGTTGTAAATATTATACGACACTTATTTATCTCTTATGAACCATTTTTATAAATTTTTATGTCCAGTCGTTATTCTGCCAAAATTGAACTGCGATTTTCCAAGCCAATTTTATTTTGTAGAGAATACCATGCCCATTTTTCTATCAAGGGTTTCCAACATTATTCAAATTTACTTGTTGTTTTTAAGGATTCATTTATGTATTTCACATTCAATTATAGTGTAATAAATGATGATGTTGAATGAATCCTTGATGTATGATCCATGTGGAACACTTAGGTGTGAAATGAAATGTTTAAGAAGGGTGTGCCCTCATAGTGTTCCAATGCATTGGGTAAAGATCCGATTCATGATTCATCAAGTGAAATGAGGGTTTAGTCTGAATAACTCAAGTGCATTGATCATTTACTCATTCTATTTGATGTTGAAATATCATTTAATCATGCAAATTCTTGTGAAGTGAGGGTTTACTAATGCTCCATGTGAAATGAGCCTTGGCCTATGATAATTCCATGTTAAGTGTTTTTTCCACTTTTCTATTTTATGATAATCATGCTATATCATGCCTTTATGTTCATGTTTCTTTTTTTATCCAATTAAATTCCTATTTCCTAACATGTATTGTATTATTCATGTTATCCCTTATTTACTGTAACTCCGTAACCCAGAAGCCCAGAGTCGGTGCATTATTACGTATCGTTGGCATGATCACAAAAGAAAAAGTCTCAAAAGAGCAATTAGATTTGTAGCCTTGGCAGTTCTAGATACATTCATAAGGTTTAAATTACATCATAAAATGGAAAAATAAAACAACAATGTTTCCATAGACAACTCTGAGATACCATAGACTATCCTGGTAGGTCAGTCATAATATACTTCTTCACATACTATGAAGAATAGAACATAGAAAGGGGTGAGCTCAGATATACATTAAGGATATCAATATAGAAGAAACAGTCCTAAATAATCATAAACATATAAGGAAATGTATAAGACTGAAACAATATCCTTTTAAACTTGAACTTCTAGTAAATATGGCAAAGATAAAATCAAATAATTCCATTTACATATTCACATGGATATTTTACAAGTCGAATAATCACATGCAATATCAATATCCACTTTCATGATGATGGAATTCATATGTCTAGACTATCATAACCACATAGTCAAGGCCTTTTTCCAAGACACTAGTTTGTCTCATGATACCTACTGATTCATCGAAAAGATATAGTGGGATCCACCCATCACGTACTAATTACAATGCATTACTCATATGAAAAGTATGAAACATATCCTAAACATTCATATTTATACTAGCATAAAAAAGTCAATATTTTATCCACAACCCATGAATGGTATAAAAATAGCACATCCACATTCAAACATAACTCATTCAATAAAATATGGATGATTGTATTATAAAAGATTAATCTCATTTGAGAATAATGAGGGATATTGACATAGATTAAAATAATCATCAAAACTATTTGAGGGAAATATCCCCCTTTTTCTTGAAAACATTTAAAAGTCACACTATTTGTCAAGAAGCTGTTTAAAAATATATTTTTGAATCAAAGTGTCACATACCACATTGAAAATTTTTAAAGGAATTTTAATTTTAAAACATTAATTTTCATATAAATAAATCCTTAAAAACATTTTTAAAACATGGACATTTATGAGAATGATTTATAATAATAAATCTTTAAATCATTTAAAGTGATATTATAGTTAGAGTACCTAACCAAATGAGTAACTCTTGAATAAAAATAATTGAAGTTATAAAAACAATATATTATCTTCAGAATAAATAATTTGATGATATACTATGTCAAAGAATTGTATATACACTATATAAAAGTGAATAGGTGGAAATCAACAAAAAAGTCTCAAAGGAATGTAAATTGAGATGAAATCCCTTATAAGGATAGTATCCTTAGGTAATGTATAAATCAATGAAATAATTATGTGTGAGAAATATAAATAAACTCAATGTAATTGGATATTCATTGTAAATCAATTAGAGGACATTCACACATATTCTTGTAAAACCAACACCAATGACTTGGAAGTTTAACTCAATGAAAGGAAATTGAATAAGATCAAGTTTATATCAATAACTTGAGAACTTATCATTAGAGTGATTATGTGTATCAAACATATATCCAAACAAAGTGGAAGGGAAATTACTACATAAATAATAAATAGTGATTCCACGGATGATCTTTGATTAAAATAATCAATGAAGTGTGCGTAAGGCCCACTGAGTGGAAACTAAAATTTGAAATTACCTTACCGATTTGGTAACTTATGAAACATACAACACATGAAAGAAGGATAATAAAATTAAGATGAAAATACCCATAAATTAATTTATATTAAAACAATAAAACAATCATGGACAACACATATGCCACACAAAAGGAAATAGTGTCCAATATGGCTTGAATCAAACTGGAATAAAAAGTGAGATGAAAAACACTTACTTTGTTGTAATCAATCGAGTCATATGACCAAAATTTAATAACCACAAAATTAATCAAAAAATACAATGTATATAAAGATAATCATGATAATATATATCTAATGGTTGTACACAATACACCAAATCTAATAAATAAACAAGGGAAATCTCACAGAATTTAAAGTGAGATAATAAACTTCATACCTTGTACTTTTCCTTGGTCGAGGGTAGGTTAACCTACTGTTTAAAGGTGAAATAATTGTTAATAATTTATACAAGAACCATATACATTAATATGATATCATATATGATCTTTCAATATTTCATTGTTAATAATATTTTATTATTATCGTCATTTTGGGTGTTAACTGATTTGTATTCCTTTATATGATTTTTTACGTAAGTAATGTTTGTTAGGGATAGGATGTATCATATTTATATTCAAAAATATATTTAGTATTTATAAATTATTTTTAATCATCTAATAAAAAATATTATTTAATGGATATGATGTGGAATGAATCACATCTTGTTTGCAGAGACGATATTCCATACGCACACACGAGCAAAAATATCATTATTTTGATTTTAAAATAATATATAATTTGATGGTATATCATATATTAAGAATAATTATCTAGTTATATTTATTATCTAAATAAATTCAATATAATTATTATACCCATCCAAATAATTATGTATTGAATAACAATTACACCATGATGTGTAGATGGAAAGTTGTATGTATGCACGTATGGTGACATGTCATTCAAAGGATAGATAAAATAATGAATCTGGTTGTTCCATATTTATAATAACATCATAGTATATATAATATACTGTAGATATTATATTAAAATAGAAACAACAAGAAATGAGGAAGTGTAAGAAGAGAGGAACATGAAAGAGATGATGAAATATTTACCTCTTCTTCGAGTTCTTCATTTTGATTTGATCAAAAGAGATCCTAAGGATGGATTTCTGATTAATGGAATGCCTCTAGGATGAAGGAAGGACCATTTATAGGGTATTTATGCAGGGTTTGGCTGAGCCAAATGGCTTTGTTTATTTTTATTATATATAAGGTGATGTTCCCTTTTATAAGAGGTGTGAGGGGCACCTTAGGAAAATCTAAAAATATTATTTTATAATAAAATAATTTACATTTTCTAACGGATTAAAAATGAATTATTTAAAGGATATGGTGTAGATTTGTCTAAAACCAATCAACCAATAGGTTTTAGACAGGTTTGGGTTACATTATTAACATTATCTTTTAGATTTAACTCTTAGTTAAATAGTTTGACATTTACCATGTCTCTTTATATTTTTTTATTATATGGTTAATAAAAAAACTACAAATGTCCATGAGAACCTCAAGTTGTTCATTAATGAAATTTATAATATTATTTAAGACCTCTTTCCAAACCTTATATTTTTAAGAATATAATATCAATTTATAATATAATATTTGTTTTAAAAAAACTTTTACGTCAATTTTGAGACAATTTGGTATTTTGATTTTGCTAAATTCATAACAGCATTAATACTTAGAAGATAATTCATCTAACGAACCCTAACATGTCATATTTAACATTAATATAATATATGTTTTAAAAACTATTTTATTTCTATTTTTACAGTATTCAATTAATAATTTAAAATTTGTTTTAAAAACTCTTTTAGTCTTGAATGGATACGATGGGGAATTAATCTCATCGCGTTCATGGAGACGGTTATCCGTACGTAAGCACGAGCGACAATATCATTATTTTGATATTAAAATAATGTATAATGGGATGTTATATCATATATAAAGAATCATTAGCATTTTATATTTATTATTTACATCAATTATATATCATTATTATACACATCCAAATAATAATGTATTGAATAACAATTACACCACGACGTGGAGACGGAAAGCCGTACGTATGCACGTATGGTGACATGTCATTCAAATATGGACATAATAATGAATATGGTTGTTCCATATTTATAATAAAATCACATTATATATATGATACTATAGTTATTAATTTATAATTGAAACAACAGGGAATGAGGATGTGGAAGACGAAGAGAACACAGAAGAGGTGATGAAATATTTCCCTCTTCTTCGGGTTCATCCATTCGATTTGATAAAAAAGGCTTCATAGGATGGATTTATGTCTAAAGGAAGGCCTCTAGGATTACTGGAGGATATTTTAGAGGGTATATGGGTCGGGTTTGGAGATCCAAATGGATTTGAAGGTGTGAATTGGAGAGAATGGAATGTTCCCTTTTATAGGAGGGGTGAGGGGCAACATAGGAAATGATAGAAATATTATTTTATAATAAAAACATTTTCGGTTAATAATGGGTCAAAACTAAATTATTTAAAGGATATGGTGGCTATGGGTCAAAAACTACTCAACCAATAGGTTTTAGATAGTTTTGGGTTACTATATTGTGTTTATCTTTTTGATTTAACGCCTAATTAAGTAGTTTGATATTTACCATGTCTCTTTGTATTTTTAAATTATATGGTTAATAAACTTAATATAAACATTCAAAAGAACCTCATGTTTCTCTATAATGACATATATAATATTATTTAAGACCTTTGGCTGAACCTTATATTTTTAGGAATAGAATATCAATTAATAATATATTATTTGTTTTAAAAACAATTTTATGTCAATTTTTATACTATTTGGTATTTTTACTTAGCTAAATTCATAACAGCATTATTACATCGAACATAATTCATATAACAAATCCTAACATGTTATATTATCCTTTAAATTTATTTTAATTCATAAAAAGTCTCAAATTACATTTATTTGGATATTTATAATATCAAATATTTTAATATTTCATTAATTAGGTAATTACTGCATCATCATTGTGTCATAAATAAATTAAATTATTTAATGTATAAAAAATATAAATAAAAGCCCATTATGTAGTAAATCATTTTTATATTTATAAATAATATTTATTTTCGAATTTAGCTTTGGTATAACCCTTATTTTAATTTTTTTTAATTATTAAATTTTGATTTTAACACTTTTAACTCTTCTATAAATAAAAGAATAATAAATGTACTAATATAATCCAAGTGGACCTAAAGGATAATATTTTATTTCTAATGTTGATTCTGGTCTAATAACACTTATCCAATAGAATTAGGACATGATTTAGGGTTATAATAATATCATTTGAACCCTTAATTACCCTATTTACATTTAATAATGGTAAATAAAAGTAAAAAGATACTATTCGGCAAATATTATTTTCAATTTATTGAACAAAATTTTACTTACTGATATCAACCCTGTCTCTAATTTTTTTGAAATTTAACTCACATATGTGGTAAAATTAAATTCTATGGAAATTTGCAAATGCTCATAGGAGATGGGTAAAAGAAGGTAAACTTTTCAATAAAATTGTATACATCTAATTTTATTATAAAATGAAACCAATGAATTAAATTGAACATATATCGGTATTATAAATCTACTTTGACTTAAAATAATTATAAAAAAAATATTATTTAAATAAAAAGTCGGTTTTAATATATATCACAATGTTTTTCACTATTCATAAAAAATTGAATGTTTTCAGAAAAATACAAAAAATTTACCCAAAGCTAATTTTGCTACTCCGAATTCAGTAATGAAGTATATTTTACCAAATTCAAATCATAGAAGTTTCATTAATAAATTTAAAATTAATTTCCATTGTCATATCTGAAAAGTGGGTTTTTAAAAATTAAAAACTATCAAAAGATTGACATGTTTTTATGTCGTATTTAAATGTGAATTTACTTATAAGAACCAACATTGTATTAAATGATAAAAATACAATCTAATTATACTTCCAAACCATTAAATTACATAATTTTACACTACAAATTATTTTCATTAAAAAAGTTATTTTCAATTAAAATTTAGTATTTTTTTATATTAATCCAAATATAAAAGCTATTAGAAAAGTACAAAAAATTTATCAGTAAAAACTTTTTATGCCCTGATTCAATAGAAGAATTTAATTTCATTAAAATGAATATATAAAATGTCAAATATTTGTTTTAAAAATTGTTCTCCACTAAAAGGTGGTAAAATTGCATTTTAAAAAAAATGATTCTTTTATCTTAAAAAAATGAATTTGTTCTTATATTATGTCTAAGAAACACATTATATGGATTCTAGAAATAAATGGAGTATATAAAATTAAATATTCAGTTTATAGTATTCATAACTGCTATTGAATGTCTAGTTTGGTATGTCGTGGTGCGCTCTAACTCAGTGCTCCGTGTAGCGCATGTTATTGAATTAATTTAATGAAAATAACATAATATGAAATATTGGGGTGATACATTACTTACCCATTTTGAAAATTGGGTCTTCGCAATTTTAAAATTGGGTTTAGGAGATTTATTGGACGTCCAACAACATAAAAATTGTCAATAAAACTATTTCTTTAAAATAAATAAAGTGAAGTACAATGGTCACCCGAGATAACCCACACTAGGATACCATGATGTAATACAAGGATATGGAAGATAAAATAAGTGTAATGTTCTGGTGGAGAGTGATAGAAAACATGATTAGGATAATGTTAACAACCAGAAAAACAAAAACTTGTCAAGAGATAAAAATTCATTTTTTCCTTGTAGAAAATGTAAACGGATAACGTTTTTTTTGATATATGTTCCATTTCATAAGGTTGATGAATGTATTTATGAGATTTACTAAGAAAATAAAGTGATATACTTACTTTTTATGTGGAGTTTCATCCTTTAATAAACATATACCACTAACTCAATTTTTTGTCATACTATGAGTATTCAAGATGACTTGGTCACACTAAAGCGCTTCAATCAACTTCTAGAGAATCACATAACCCGAAAAGGATAAACTATATATATTTACCTTGTCTTTATATTTTAACCAAAACAAAAGTGGTTAGTTTGAGATCAGATGATCCCCCAAAAGGTTAATCATTTTTAGAAAGAAATACTTACCTTTATTTATAAAATTAAACCATAAATACCCAATTTTCAATAAATACCATTCCATAAAAAATTGTCCTTAAAATCCATCAATATAATCCAAAATAATATTGAAACCCAAAAACATAAAATAATTTTATTCCACAGTATTCTACGTTATATTGTATTTCCAAATAACATTGACTACTCTTAAAGTCACATAATTAAAATTAATTAACCTAATCAAATATTTTCTATGATAGGTTAATAATTTATTTAAATAAACCATATCAATATAAATCCACAATAAAAACATAGATAAAAATACACCATTACTCTTCAAATGAAATCCCATAGTATTCTAATTTCCTTAGGAAAATAGTAATCGCAACAGAGCGAACGTATTCTAAATAACATATATAACTAAATCCCCAAATCATTTTACTATACTAATGATATCCATTTTATAAGACATACGATCCCAAATCAACTTATTATTAATAAAAAAATAATTTAACTAAAAATAATTAGTCACACTAACCCAGGACTTCATGTAGACTAGTGGTAGGAAATAAATCCCAATCACACTGTGGTTGTGGGTTTGATTTCTGCAGATTTTTCTGACCCAATGGGTTGTCACATAATCTACGTGTTATCCTTTTTCAAAAACTATATTTTATAAAGATCCCAAAATAAGAAAAATTCTCAAAATAATTATAACATAATTTCACCACAAATGTTATCTCATACATCCCTTTTTCATTCAAAAAATTTAATAACATGTAATTTACTAAAATTCGAGGATCATATAAATAAAAATGGTTATTTATAACTATATCAACAATAGAAAAAAAATTCATACTAAAATAGCATTTTCACATAATTACCTGTAGGGTTACACAGAAGAGGAATGTCTTTCAATGTAAACCCATTAACAAAGAGAACTAATAATTTTAAACATTTCAAAATCCATTTATTTCCACATAGGTTCTTCCTTGATGAAGGGGTTATACTATAGAATAGAGAATTCACTCAGTCAATGCCCAAGTCCCCTAAATTTTTGTAAAAATGACTGTAAATGGATTCTTGGGATCATTTTTCTTTTCTTCCAAAGCACTGTTCATTTTTTTCTCATAAATTATTTACTTAATGTCCTTGTTTCCCACACATATAGAATTTATTTTTTCCATTGAGTCACTTCCCTAGGTGTCTCTATCCAGATTTCCTGCATGATGGAAATTGAGCATTATTTTTTCAATGGTCTCCACTACAGGGCCTCTTATCTTTCACCACATTTCTATTCATTGTTGAGTCTGAGATTTGGTTAATATATATGTTGTTGATAACATTTTTGGAAAATTGATTCCTCATGAAGACGATATCTTTTACACATTTCAATATTCCATTCTGTTTCTCATTTCCTCCATCGTTCCCACCTTGTACATCATATTCAATGTTACATTGACTTACTTGGTATCCAGCAATTGACTAACACAGGAATGCATAGTGCGAGTCATAAAATCAATTAGAGAATATCATAACACATTATTTTCAATCTAAAACAGCTTAGGATTAAGGATGGTTATTTATTCTCATATTATATTAAAATCCTTCAAATCATTTTGTAAAGAATGTGTGAATTATCCTAAGCATATCACATGTCTTAAAAAATATTGCAACAAGGCCCATTGTCGTGCACCGGTTCCAGTTCGTGTCTAGCTCAAAGCGGTGTTTTTGGGTTTTGCTGCTATGTACATCTTTTCTTGAGCCACCTCTACCTACTCGTATCCAAACAGGGATTTATTTCTTGGAAAACTCACAAAATCACTACAATACCAACATTCTAGGAAGTTCTTCTATACTAATCATCAAATACTATCATAGGGCTATGTTCTCTAATCAGAGATTATCTAAATCTAGTTTCCATGGTTTCTACTAAACTACCTGTGATACCAACAGTAATTCCCCAACCACAGAAGCCCAAAGTCAGTGCATTATTTCATAACATTGGAGTTATAAAAAAAGATCATGTCTCAAAATAACTATTAGTTTAGTATCCTTGGATGTACTATATACATTAATAAGGTTTACATTATATCATAAAATAAAAAACTAAAAAAACATTGTTTCCATCAACAACACTGAGATCCCATAAACTATCCTTGCAGGTCAGTCATAATATAATTTCTCACATCCTTTGAAAAAATAAATATATAATGGTGTGAGATCAAAAGCTCAGTAAGGATAAAAATATAGCAGAAACATTAATAAATAAGAAAAAATAGATAATGCAATGAATAAGAATAAAACAGAATCCTTTTAAACATTATGTTTAGCATAATTTGGAAAACATAAAATCAAATAATGCAATTTACATATTCATGTGGATATTCTACTAGTCGAATAATCACATGAAATGTCAATAACCACTTTCATAATGATGGAATAAATAATTCCAAACATTCATAACCACATAGTCAAGGCCTTGTGCCAAGACTACAAATAAGATATTGTCAAAGCCTTGTGCTAGGACACTAGTTTGTCTCATGAGACATATCGATGCATGAATGAGATATATCGAGCTCCACCCATCACATACTAAGTTTAATTCATTCCACATATGAATGGTTTGAAACATAACATAATCATTCATTTTAAAACTATCATAAGAAATGTCAATACATTATCTAAAAACCAAGAATGGTATAAAAATAGCACATCTGTAGTTAATCATACCACATTAAATACAATATGGAAGATTTTATTATAACAGATTCACTTCAAACGAGAATAAAGAAAGTATATTGATATAGATGAAAATAATAATCAAAACTATTTGAGAGAAATAACCCCCTTTCTCTTGAAAACATTTATTAGTAAGACTATTTGTCAAGAAGTCATTTAAAAATAGATATTTAAATCAATGTATCCCATTACACATTGAAACATTTCAATGTAATTCTAATTTTATAACATTAATGTATATATAAATAAATGCTTAAAACCATTTTAGAAACATGGAGATTAATGAGAAATATTTAGAATAAAAAATTATTAAAACATTAAAAATGATATTTTAGTTAGAGTTCCTAACCAAATTTGAGGTTCTTGAATAAAAATAATTGGGGTAATAAAAACATTATAATATCTTTAGAATAAAGTATTTCAAGATATACTATGTCAAAGGACAATATATACACCATGTAAAAGTGAATATGTGAATAACAACAAAAAAGACTCAAATGAATGTAAATTGAGATGAAATCCCTTATGAAGATAGTATCCTTAGGTAATGGATAAATAAATGACATAATGATGTGTAAAAAATATAAATACACTCAATATGATTGAATATTTAGTGCAAATCAATCAGAGTACATTCATACTTATTCGAGTAAAAACAACACCATTGACTTGGATGTTTAACTCAATGAATTGAAATTGAGTTAAGATCAAGTTTATATCATTGACTTCAGAAATTATCAATGGAGTGATTGTGTGTATCATATGTATATCCACACAAAAGGGATTTTAAATTACTACATATGTAAGAACCCAATTTTTGATATAAAAGACTTTTCAATATTCTTGATGTTATTCCCGAGCAGTGCCTTCAGATGGCGTATGATTCCACGCCCCAGTGTGGACATAATTTTGTTTTCAGTGTGTTCACACTGGGCATGCCAAACAAATGGGATAACTCCTAAATGGTGTTTTTAATCAGAAATGTGAGATTATGGATGGATCTGAAATGGGTTTTTTACCCATGGAATGACATAGAACATGTCGGCGTGGGACGTTGGGACCCCTCTCCCATTAACAGAACATTAAACAGATAAAAAAAATAATTAATTTATTCATTTAATTTTTCAACACATGTATCTATTAAAAGGTTGCTTGGATCGGAAAACTGAGGGCACCATTGGGTCTGGAGTGTGCCTTTTACCCAAGGAGGGGTGTAACTTTCATGGGCATGTGCCTTCTGTGAAAAATGCCGTGAGGGGCATTTTAATAATTTAGCGACTTCAAACGTTAAATATAATAACTTTTGAATGTATTCTTGGATTAAAATTCTTGGACCACCATTTTTCTAAGGAGGTGGTGTTTAACGTAGGGGAGGATTAATATTGACTGCACCGGAAGTTTTGGAAGCAGGTATTTTGGGAGGAATTCCTTAATAAAAAATTAAATTCAATTTAAGTTTTTCCCCCATCGCTCTTGATAGAGCGCTGTCGTGGGTGCCCTCAAATGATTAGTGTAATTTGGGGTACTTAGGTGCAGCAGAGTGGCTGACCAAAGTCGTCTCTCAAAGGAGGAAGTGAATTAAAACAATTATTAGAGGTATTATAGAAGTAAAATAAAAGATAATAAAAACTCTATTTTAAAGGATGGGGGTGGTTGTTTATAGTTTATGAATCTAGAAGAAGTTTGCTGGAAGAAGATTGAATTTTTTTTTGTTTTTAATTTTGAAATGAAGTTTCGATTAGAATGACACAACAAAAAGATGTTTGTTTAGACAATATTTAAAAGACGTAATCGATCTAACTCTACCTCTTCAATAATTTATTAATCATTATCATTTAAATTAATATTCAGTTAATTATGATCCCTTAATTTGTTAAATCCTGAACCCTACGAGAATTAACTTTACCACGAAGATTGAAGTGAATTTAACCTTAGGCTAACTTCGGAACATGCAATCGCAGCACTCTGCTTTGATTGATGTTCTAAGATTAGCTTATGGTCAATGGTAAATTAAGGAACATATCTACTCTGGAAATGAGGATGAATTGTGTTTAGGGATTATATTTGAACTCTACAAATTTATCTCGTGTGGTCTTGTATTACCGATTAAGATCGCGCTCTCACAATTTACACAAAATCCCGACCTCGCGTGTTTTTGTGTACATTGTTCAATTGCTTGCTTAGTTTCTTACAATTTAAAAACACAATTAATGGATCATATTAAGTGAATTACAGTATCTCATTGATTCAAAATAATTAAATGAAGAGGGTAGAAGATAGATCGATTACTAAAAGGCTACTCTTCCATGGGTGGCGTAATCATCGTAGAAGCGTTTTGCATGTGCAAAGGTTTAAAATGGGTATAACCTAATAACGCTTCTACTAAAGAATTCCAGCCCAATTAGGAAGATTAATAGAAGAATAAATTTAAACAAAACAGAAGAAAAGAGAATAAATAAAAGAAGAACAAAGAAGTTTATTACATAAACAAAATCATTACAACATGAAGGAGAAGAAGAAGGCTTCGTCGAAGGGATCCTTGCTTCAAGAGCTACCTTTATTGAAATGGTTGGAGAATTTGAGTGGATCCACTTCTCCTCTGCCCCCAACTTTCCAATGCACGTCCCAACCCCTCCAAATGAGAAAAACTCCAATTTATAGAGGGGAGGGGAGGAGAGGTTACAAGTGGTTTCAAGTGTGAATGTGGAAATTCGGACAAATATTTTATGCCAAATTGCACCGCCCATTTGACCACAAAAACGCGTGAATTTTCCGGCCTTTCAGAAGGCGAAAATGTGAGGATATGTGTCTTCTATCTCCTCTCTAAATTTGGGCTCAATACAGGCCCATATGAATGAGTTATGGCCTAAATACAGAAGCTTCTCCATTCTGGCGAGCCCCGCCCAACTTTGACTTCATGGCCCAATTTCAACAGCCAACTGAACTCTTTAGCTCTAGTGTCCTGAATAAAAGTTGTAGATAATTAAGTTAGGAACACTGTTACAAAATATCATTTTCAAATAATAAATATAAAAATATTTATTCTAGAAATACTACAATGCACTATTAAGGGTAAAACTGGAATGTTCACCAAATTTTCAAATGAATGATCAAATCCCAAATATTTTATAAATAAACATATTTAACACAATGTGAAGAAATTATTTCATTTACTATCAATATAATATTCAATAAAATAGTGTTTTATCAACTCCCCCACACTTACCCTTTTGCACACCTGGGCAAAACCTCATATCAAGTAAACATCAATATCAAATCAAAACCAATTTTAAAACACACATCCTTAAGATCAATCAATTTCACACCAAGAATCAAAAGATATCATGCCTCATAAAAAAACTTATTTCAAGTTCTCCATTTATATCATTCAATATATTTCCACTTCATTTATCCACCCATGCACAAAACACTTACCTCGCTTGAATTTTCTCTCATCACTCAAATATCAATTTTTTTGCAATGTCTTTCTCATCCAAACTCATACAAGGGTCACCATAGGCTTGATAGATTCCTACATCGCTACCCGATGTGAGTCAAGGAAATATGTTTATCATGAGGACTTTTCAGGGTTGTTCTGTGGCTTTCGGTTGGTTGGATTAAGATGTGAAAAACTCTGAGGCTGAATGAGGAGGGCTTGACTCTTTTGAAGAAAAATTGCATTAATCTAATTTTCACTTAAATATGGTCTTCTCTTCAATCCCCATAGTATCAATTCGGCTCCATCATCATGAAAAGTCATGAAAGGTTTACACCATTCATCATTTCAGCATAAAAATGTCAATCTTCTCAAACATGATTTTCTTGAAAGCTCCAGATGGGCACAGCTTTCTACCTCAATTAGAAGCTCCAGAAAAGGCACAGCTTCACTTGTCATGAAAGCTCCGGAAAAGGCACAGCTTTCAATATAATGACTTTCTTTAGCAGCAAACACATCTCTTCAGAATTTAATTTTCCACCCAAAGTATCACATAATGTGGTGGCACAACACAAGACGGCTTCCCCCACAGTTAAGCTCAACTAGATTATGCAATTTCAATTCAAGAGTTGGTTGGATAGGGAAAATTGGCTTGTAATGTGGCTTAACCTAACAGGCTGTGCATGGATTCTAAGGGCTACAAGGATTAAATATTCAAGGTAGGCCATTATAAAAAAGGATTCTTTGAAATAGGGGTTTTAAAACCAAACAAATTCCTTAATCATTTAAAAACAAGTACCTCAAACCCTCCAGTTTTGACAGGAATAGATCAAATTCTGGTTAAATCAAGTATGGTTTGGTTCTCTCAAGAAGTGAGGTGAATGTAAAGAATATGAAAATAATGGTTCAGAAGCCTCACAGGAAAGTGATTTCAAATTTAAAGACAGTGAGATGTGGCATGGGATTCAAAATTCAGCGTACTTTTCATGAAATTACTAAATATTTGAACTTGAAACAAAGTCATTTCAGCATTCATTTAAGCTTAGTTTCAAGGGGTAAATTGTTTCAATTATTGATATGGATTTAAAAATGGTGATGAGAATCATTTCAGCTCAAAAGTTTCAAAAACACACAGAAATTTGTAAAATAAACACACAAAATTTGAAACACACAATTTTTTTTTGGTTTTTCTTAAAACAGGAAAACAATTGAAATTAATAAACTAAAAGGTTACCTCCACCACACATAAAATATTGCATTGTCCTCAATGTGAACCCATGAGATGATATATGCACATGAAATGCAGAATTTTTAAATAGGACAAATAATATAAAAGTGAAAGGGTTAGAAACAGCCTGATGTGATCAAGTGATGATGGGGTCATGCAGTGTGATAAAATCCACTGCATCAGTAGGATGTCCCTCAATGTATCTCTTCAAACGTTGCCCATTGACTGTAAAGCTCCTTCCAGTGTCCTCTTGTGTGATCTCCACTGCACCATAAGGAAAAACGTTAGACACAATATAAGGACCTAACCATCTGGAACGCAACTTACCAGGCATCAACATCAGTCGTGAACTATAGAGAAGGACTTTCTCTCCAACATGAAACTCCCTTTGTTGGATCATTTTGTCATGAGCTGCTTTGGATCTTTCCTTGTAGAGCCTTGAGTTCTCATATGATGACAATCGAATCTCCTCAAGCTCTTGAATTTGCAACTTCCTTTGAATTCCATCTTGGGCCAAATCCATGTTGCATTTCTTTATAGCCCAATATGCCCGATGCTCGACTTCCACAGGGAGATGACACGCTTTCCAAAAAACAATCCGAAATGGGGACATACCAATGGGGGTCTTGTATGCTATCCTATAATACCACAATTCATCATCCAAGCGCTTGCTCCAATCCTTCCTATTTGGCTGCACGGTTTTCTCCAAGATTTGTTTCAACTCACGATTTGAAACCTCAGCCTGACCATTTGTTTGGGGGTGGTATGGTGTTGATGTTTTGTGTGTCACCCCATACTTTCGAAGGAGGGAAGCAAAATTCCTATTGCAAAAGTGTGTCCCTTGGTCACTGATGATGGCCTTTGGTACTCCAAACGTACAAAAAATCTGTGCTTTGACAAAGTCCACAACAACATGAGAATCGTCAGTCCTGGTGGCCTTGGCCTCCACCCATTTACTCACATAATCAACAGCAACCAAAATATACAAAAATCCAAATGAACTAGGAAAAGGACCCATAAATTCGATGCCCCATACATCAAAAATCTCACAAAATAGTATGGGTTGTTGGGGAATCTCATGTCTCCTAGAAATGTCCCCAGTGTGTTGGCAACGAGAGCATGACTTACAAAACAAATGGGCATCATGGAACAAGCTAGGCCAATATAATCCAGAGTCTTAAACCTTCATAGTTGTCCGTTGGGGTCCAAAGTGTCCACCACATGCAAGTGTATGACAGAATTGCAAAACAGACTCAAACTCATGATCAGGAATACACCTCCTAATGACTTGGTCACTACACATGCGCCAGAGGTACGGATCATCCCACACATAATACCTAGACTCACTTTTTAATTTTTAGACCTGATGCTTCTTAAAATTTACTGGGATTTCAGAGCCAACAATGTAATTAACTAAATCAGCATACCAAGGATGCTTACCTGAGATGGTATAGAGATGCTCATCAGGGAAAGTGTCCCAAAGTGGTACCTGATCCAAGGTGTCATCCTCTAGTGTGCGAGTAAGCCTACTCATGTGGTCCGCCACCAAATTATCTGATCCCTTCTTGTCCTTTATCTCAATATCAAATTCTTGAAGAAGGAGCATCCAACGGATAAGTCGTTGCTTTGCATCTGGCTTCTTTAGGAGGTACCTCAAAGCTGCATGGTCGGAAAAAACAACTACTTTAGAGCCCAATAAATATGAACGGAATTTATCTAAAGCAAATATGACAGAAAGAAACTCCTTTTCAGTGGTAGTGTAGTTTGATTGGGCTGAATCTAGCGTCCTCGATGCATAGGCGATCACATGTGAACATCCCTCCACCCTCTGAGATAAGACAGCTCCAACCGCGAAGTTGGAGGCGTCACACATAAGCTCAAATGGAAGGTCCCACCGTGGGGGCTGTATGATAGGTGGAGTGGTCAGACACTTCTTTAGCTCATCAAAGGAAGTCCTGCATGAATCATCAAAATTGAAGTCAATATCTTTTTGAAGCAATCGAGATAAGGGTAGAGCGATCTTACTAAAATCTCTGATGAAGCGTCGATAAAATCCAGCATGCCCAAGGAATGATCGAACATCACGCACACATGTAGGATATGGGAGGGATGAAATAATGTCTACCTTATATTTATCAACTTCAATTCCATGTTGTGAGACTATATGACCAAAGACAATTCCCTTTTCGACCATGAAATGACATTTTTCAAAATTTAAGACCAGATTCTTCTCAATACAACGATGCAACACATCACCCAAACTAGAGAGACATTCATCAAATGAGGACCCATAAACTGTAAAATCATCCCTAAATACCTCCATACAGGTCTCAATGAAATCTGAGAAAATACTCACCATGCATCTCTGGAAGGTACCTGGGGCGTTGCAAAGTCCAAATGGCATCCTCCGGTAAGCAAAGGTACCGAATGGGCAGGTGAATGTTGTCTTCTCCTGGTCCTCTGCTGCAATGGGAACCTGAAAATAGCCAGAAAATCCATCCAAGAAACAATAGTGTGTCTTCCCAGCTAGTCTCTCAAGCATCTGGTCAATGAATGGAAGTGGGAAATGGTCCTTACGAGTGGATTGATTTAGTTTCCTATAATCGATACACACTCGCCAACTGTTTTGTACTCTCACAGGAACTAACTCATCATTTTCATTTTTTATAACAGTGAAACCAGTTTTCTTTGGTACAACCTGAACAGGGCTAACCCATTGTGATTCAGAAATAGGGTAAATGATACCCTCCTCAAGTAATTTTTCAACTTCTTTCTTAACAACTTCTAGGAGGGTGGGATTAAGTCTCCTTTGTGGCTGTCTCATCGGTTTAGCCCCATCCTCCAAGAGAATCCTATGCATACAAATGGAGGGGCTAATACCTGATATGTCTGCCAATGTCCAACCAATTTCCCTAATGTTATCTCTCAAAAGATTCAAAAGTTTTTCTTCATGTTCAAAAGAGAGATTGTTAGCAATTATGGAAGGTAATCTATCACCACTGAGCACGTATGCATATTTGAGATTTGGGGGCAATGGCTTGAGTTCCAATGTAGGTGGGTGATGTATTGATGGAGAAATTGATGCAACAGACATATCTACATAATGAACATCAGTATTAGAATAAAAATCATCACAATCAGAGAATAAAGCACCAAATCCATCAGCATACTCAATAGCCATGTCATAATCAGAGTTCACATGATCAAAATCAGAATATGATTCCATTTAAAAATCAAATCTTAGAGAGTCTTGTTCCTTAAAAATGGGTGTAGAAGTATTCTTAGACATCAAACTAGAACCAATACTCAAAATATCCCTAAGCATAGGACAATCAAATTCTATGGAGTTTTTATTTGGTGGTTCAAAATGGGAGATAACAAAAGCAGAATGGTCCTCAGAGGGGTACTTCATGGAATCCATAACATTAAATATCACAACTTCATCTCCAAACTCCATGGAAAGTGTACCCTCATTGACATTTATGATAGTTTTGCAGTTTTGAGGAAGGTTCTACCTAGGATAATGGGGGCATGAGAACTTACCTGATCATCCTCCATGTTAAGCACATAGAAGTCTGCTGGAAAGATCATTTCTCTTACCCGAACAAGTACATCCTCAAGAACTCCCGCTGGATATGCCGTAGCTCTATTCGCCAATTGCACCACTACTCTTGTTGGCTTCAACTCACCAACCAGCAAGGAAAAGAATACAGAGTGAGGAATCACATTTATTAAAGCTCCTAAATCACAAAGAGCATCAGAGAAGTGCAACTCCCCTATGGTACATGGGATGGTGAATGTCCCAGGATCCTTGCACTTTGTTGGCATTGCTAGAGTTGGTGTAATGAGTGTCGAGACATTCCTTCCAAGGTTGATCCTCTCATTCCCCTTCAGCCCTCTTCGATTGGTGCAGAGTTCTTTTAAGAATTTGGCATACCTTGGGATTTGCTTAATGGCTTCAAGTAGGGGAATGTTGATCTCCACACGCTTGAATGTGTCCAAAACCTCCTTTTGCATTGCTTCTTCAGCCATCTTCTTGGTTTGAACAACCCTGTTTGGTAAAGGAAGGGGTTTAGGAGGAACATCATCAATCTTTTTCTTACCTTTATCTTTCTCCTTGGATTGTTCATCAGTTGGTATGGAATGCGGCTTCTCTGAAGTTGAGGTGAATCCCGGTGGAATGGTAGGTGTAGATGTATCGTTCATTTGCTTCCCACTTCTCAATGTGATGGAACTAACATTCCCCTTTGGATTTGGAGTGGGTTGGGAAGGTAGATTTCCGGAATTCTTACTCATAAGTTCATGGAGGGCGGTGGCAATCTGACACATTTGAGTCTTCAACTCTCTCAGCTCCGAACCTTGACTCTTTAGCTCATTCTGTTGATTAAGAACAATTTTTTTCAAAAGATCATCAGTGTTAGAGTCTACCTTGTGTTGAATATTCCCTTGTTTCTGACTCGTTGATGTTTGAGCTTCGAATCTCCTTTGGGGTTGTTGGAAACCCTGTTGGTAAGGTGGAGGCTGCTGGAAGTTTGGTTGAAAAGGGGGCCTTTGTTGTTGTCCAGAGCCATACCTCATGTCAGCTAGATCTTTCCACCCTTGGTTGTATGTTGGATCAAACTTCTTTTGGGGATATGGTTGTTGTTGTTGCTGCTGAAATGGTCTCCCAGGGAACACTGCTGCACAATCTTCTGTTTCTTGGAGTTGTGGGCAACAGTCAGTCGGGTGGCTTGTCTCAGTGCAAATACCACAAGGCCTTGAAGGAGGGGGTTGGGATGTCTTTTGAGCCAACTCAATCTGCCTCACCATAGTTTTCAATTCTTCTAACTTAGTATCAATCAAATGACTTTCAAGAGAAGAAGGAATTACTTGATGTACTCCTCGAACATGTGGTGTACCTCTATCACCGAATTGTTGGGAGTTTTGGGCCATCTTGTCGATCAACGCACGCGCAGCTACTGGTGTCTTTTCCACCAATGCTCCTCCAGCCGCAGCATCTACCATGCTCCTCTCCATGGGTGTGAGTCCTTCGTAGAAGTATTGGATGAGGAGTTTCTCACTGATTTGGTGATGTGGGCAGCTTGCACACAACTTCTTGAATCTCTCCCAGTACTCATACATTGACTCCCCTTGGGCTTGCTTGATCCCTGATATATCCTTTCGAATGGATGTGGTCCTTGATGCTAGAAAAAATCTCTGCAAGAAAAGACGTTTCAAATCGTTCCAACAAGTTACATCTTCGGGTTGTAAATAATACATCCAATCTTTTGCAGATCCATCAGGTGAGAATGGGAATGCTCTTAATTTAATTTGATCTTCAGAAACATTTCATGGTTTTAAAGTTGAGAAAACCACATTAAATTCCTTAAGGTGTTTGTTGGGATCCTCACCAGATAAGCCATGAAACTTTGGAAGAAGTTGAATTAATCCAGATTTCAATTCAAAGTCAGAGTCGAGATTTGGGTATGCAATACAATTTGGTTGATAGTTAATATCAGGTGCAGCCAATTATCGAATGGTTCTATTAAGTTCATTTCCATTATTTCCATCCATTGGTTCTTGTTTTATGGTTGAATTTGAATTGATTCCAATTTCAATGTTCTGATATTGGAGTAATTCTCCAACTGGTTGAATGTCGAAACGTCCCGTAGACTGAGAAAGTCTGATTCGTGCCCTAAGGCTACGTTCAATCTCAGGGTCAAGATCTAAGAGATCTTCGGGATTAGATCGAGTCATAGATCAAATAAAAATGAAAAGAAAGAAGGTGGACCATAGTAAAATAAAAATTAGAAGTTTGAGTTGATGGTCCACAGAGAAGTAGAAGAAATTAAAAGAAGAAGAAGAAAAATCAGATTGGGTAAAGAAGGAAGAAAGAATAGAGGAAGAGAATAAAATGTAAGATAAAATAAATACCTCTAATTGGTTGAAATAATTACTTGCCTCCCCGGAAACGGCGCCAATTTGATAGAGCACTGTCGTGGGCGCCCTCAAATGATTAGTGTAATTTGGGGTACTTAGGTGCAGCAGAGTGGCTGACCAAGGTCGTCTCTCAAAGGAGGAAGTGAATTAAAACAATTATTAGAGGTATTATAGAAGTAAAATAAAAGATAATAAAAACACTAATTGAAAGTATGGGGGTGGTTGTTTATAGTTTATGAATCTATAAGAAGTTTGCTGGAAGACGATTGCATTTTTTTTTGTTTTTAATTTTGAAATGAAGTTTCGATTAGAATGACACAACAAAAAGATGTTTGTTTAGACAATATTTAAAAGAAGTAATCGATCTAACTCTACCTCTTCAATAATTTATTAATCATTATCATTTAAATTAATATTCACTTAATTATGATCCCTTAATTTGTTAAATCCCGAACCCTACGAGAATTAACTTTACCACGAAGATTGAAGTGAATTTAACCTTAGGCTAACTTCGGAACATGCAATCGCAGCACCCTGCTTTGATTGATGTTCTAATATTAGCTTATGGTCAGTGGTAAATTAAGGCACATATCCACTCTGGAAATGAGGATGAATTGTGTTTAGGGATTATATTTTAACTCTACAAATTTATCCCGTGTGGTCTTGTATTACCGATTAAGATCGCGCTCTCACAATTTACACAAAATCCCGACCTCGCGTGTTTTTGTGTACATTGTTCAATTGCTTGCTTAGTTTCTTACAATTTAAAAACACAATTAATGGATCATATTAAGTGAATTACAGTAGCTCATTGATTCAAAATAATTAAATGAAGAGGGTAGAAGATAGATCAATTATTAAAAGACTACTCTTCCATGGGTGGCGTAACAATCGTAGAAGCGTTTTGCATGTGCAAAGGATTAAAATGGGTATAACCCAATAACGCTTCTACTCAATAATTCCAGCCCAATTAGGAAGATTAAGAGAAGAAGAAATTTAAACAAAAAATAAGAAAAGAGAAGAAATAAAAGAAGAACAAAGAAGTTTATTACATAAACAAAATCATTACAACATGAAGGAGAAGAAGAAGGCTTCGTCGAAGGGATCCTTGCTTCAAGAGCTACCATTATTGAAATGGTTGGAGAATTGGAGTGGATCCACTTATCCTCTGCCCTAAACTTCCCAATGCACGTCCCAACCCCTCCAAATGAGAAAAACTCCAATTTATAGAGGGGAGGGGAGGAGAGGTTACAAGTGGTTTCAAGTGTGAATGTGGAAATTCGGCCAAATATTTTTTGCCAACTTTCACCGCCCATTTGACCACCAAAACGCGTGAATTGGCCGGCCTTTCAGAAGGATCAAATGTGCGGATTTGTGTCTTCTATCTCCTCTCTAACTTTGGGCTCAATACAGGCCCATATGAAGGAGTTATGGCCGAAATACAGAAGCTTCTCCATTCTGGCGAGCCCAGCCCAACTTTGACTTCATGGCCCAATTTCAACAGCCAACTGAACTCTTTAGCTCTAGTGTCCTGAATAAAAGTTGTAGATAATTAAGTTAAGAACACTGTTACAAAATATCATTTTCAAATAATAAATATAAAAATATTTATTCTCGAAATACTACAATGCACTATTAAGGGTAAAACTGGAATTTTCACCAAATTTTCAAATGAATGATCAAATCCCAAATATTTTATAAATAAAGATATTTAACATAATGTGAGGAAATTATTTCATTTACTATCAATAAAATATTCAATAAAATAGTGTTTTATCAGCTCTCATTTACCCTTGGCACTACCTCTATAGAATGCTCAAAATCAATGATAGATCCTCCTCAAGACATACTCCTCCCTCTCTAATCAATGAGTCCTCGACTACAGTGATGACGGATCGACGACGATGCTTCAGACTATGCCCAACGAGGTAGGGGTCGTTTTGTTTCAAATTATGTATTCACACCTTCTATGAACTTGGTTTATAGCGTCGAATTTCTGTCGTTTTTTAGATCGATTCCCTTGTATGCGTAATAAATATTATATGCTTTTAGATGCATATTTAAGATCTAATATATGAGCTTCTACGCATTTGCAGTGGTCCGGAAAAGTTTTGTGGGTTTTTGTTGTTTTCTTGCGGTTCTGGCTGGTCCGGCCTTCCCAGGCGGCGGCACGGCGCTGTGGATAGCAGCTCGGAGCAGGGTGACCCTGACATCAGCGGATATAGTCGGGGGTGGCCCACGGTCAAGCGAAGCCGGCGAGGTGGTGTCGGACAGGAATTGGATGGGGCGAGGTCGAAGGCGCCGGGGCGCGACGACGAGGGGGTCCCGGCAGGCGACCCTATGCGGGAGACTGAGACCCGCGCTCGGTGGGTCTCTGTGCAACACAATGACCATCCCCTCATGGCCGGTCAGGGAAATGGAAGACCATTGGACCATGACCAGGGCCGCGGCTGAGCCGCGGGCTGGCACGGGCCGGCCCTGGCAGGGCGGACCGGTCGCACCAGGCCGGTCCAGCCCAAGGGGGGATCGTCCCCTTGACCTCGGTCACCCGTAACATTCCCTACGGGTGTTTGTTTGGCATTCCATCTACGGAAGTGCGAACCTCGGCTCGATGCAGGAAATATGAGATGGTTTTTGTGGTTTAACTCCCAAGATGGGGGCCCTAGAGGCGTGACACACCATTAAGTGAATTGGTGTTTTTCCTGGGGTTTTTGTTTTGGGCGGCGTGAAGACATCCATTATCCATTTTGAGGATCGTCAGCGGATTTCCGACCCTAGAATCGAGATGAATATTTCAAAGGGGTTTCCGGGCATTGAATCCAGAGTTGAAGCATGGGCCCCATGGACCGTCATTTAATCTATGAGCAGCATTTTGGAACATTTTCATCGGACTTCTGTTTGGGGCGTGCGAGTAGCTGATTCTGGGTGTTTTTTCGAGGACATCACAATGGAACAATCTACCGACATTAATTCCGCACGGTGGTGCAGGTCCAATGACGACCATTTTTGGAGTTGGTAGTGATTTCTTTATTTATCACTGGGTGTCCTTTTCGAACAAGTGGATAGTAAATCATCTGTACTTTTTCGAGAGGATCACAATGATGCGATCCATTCGTTGCACTTCGGGACCGAAATGAAGGTCCCACGAAGCACCACTCGTGTGTGGTATGAAAAAATTCATCCTTTTCACTGGATATCCATTTCACTCAAGTGGGTAGTAAATTTGACGTGTCATTCTGAGGAGATTGCAATGGTGCGATGCGCCAAACTGTTTTCGGGACCGAGGCTCGGGACCTCGGAACGCTGTTCGAGCGTAAAGCGGTGTTGGTATCTTTTTTATTGGATATCCATTAGAGTCAAGTAAATAGTCTATCATGAATGTTTTTCCATGAGGATTATAATGGTATGATCCGTTTGGATGTGTAGAGTCTCTTTTGAGATCTCATTAAATGTGGACGAATGAAGGGTGTTCTGGTGGAGGTTCTTCATGCGGTGTTTATAGGGAACCCTTGGCGTGTGATCATGTTAACTCCTATGAGAGTAAAGAAAGTGTTTAAAGAGATGTGGTTAGCCATGCTAGGGATATGTAGGAAGAAGGTTTGGAAGTTAGGTTTACGCCTTTTTTCATTGATATAGGCTGCCGTGTGCACAATTGCCATGGGGTGGCAATATGGTATACTCTGGGAGTATACGGAAATTCTTGGAGGTACATGTTGTAGTTTTTACATGAGAACGTTTGTCCTTGTTTTGGATATGATCTGGGGACACACGTTTTGTGGGCCACATGTGTGCAATGTGTTATAATTTGCGTACCTTTGACCTCTCTTGATGTAGAGGTTCTTCCTGTTCTCGATGTTTTCAACCAGCAGGGTTGAGTGGGTTCCCCTGGTTTTGTTCTAGATGGTATGACTAGAAGAGTTTGTTTGGTTCCCCTGTTCTTTCAGGTGAGGGTGTTTTCAGTGTAGGGTCCCTTTCACTGGATTGTGACATAATTTAAGGATACGTGTGTTCGTACAGTTTGGGTGGGCTCCCACTTTCTAGAGTGAGATTTCTCGGTCCGCTTTGATAGAAAACTCAGCGGATTGGAGAATGTATCACCTTGAGAGGCCCGAGGATATCCTCAGATCCCTTCGTATTCCCTGGTAGGTTAATTTCTATATAGTGGTGACCAACACATTACATGGGCCCCGATCATCTACCCAGAAGGCTGTTTCTATTAGGGTACGGAGCCCCCAGTGAGTCCTGGGTGAAGTCTCCCTAACTGTGTATCGAGATCATATATTCCTTCCACGATCTATCATGGCGTGTTTCCCACTACGTGTTCTAGTTACTAGTGAGGTACCATCCAAGCGGGATGGGCAATGGTGTACCATCTAGTTGGGATGGCCTATGAGGAACCATTCAGCAGGGATGGCCAGTGGTGTACCATCCAGCAGGGATGGCCATGGGGTACCATCTATAAGGGATGGCCAGAGTGGTTCTAGGTCTCCCTCCAGCAGATTACCCTTTTGCGGGGATGGGAAGTGGGATCTCGTCGACTTTGAGATGACCACTTGACTGTGTAACAGTGACGAGGTGTGGCTTGATACTCCCCCCAGAAATCTCAACTATGAGGGGAGCTTTCCCCCACCGAGACGCATCCTTGTGATGTGACCTAAAACCATGTGGGTTATTTAATGTCACCCAAAGTAGATAGTGTAATGGTGCAGTGATTTGATCCCCATGACTTGAATTTCAGAGTAGGCATACAGATACTGGGTATCAATGGTGTTAACTTCTAGGACTGTTCGCTACTCACTTTCTTGGGCTGAGCTCAGGATGGAAATCCCCTTACGATCTGGTTTGGGTTTCTTGCTAGAGTATATATATATATATGTATACCCTGTTCTAGTACCCACTTAATGGATTTTAGTTACTCTATTTCCAAGAGAGGCGAAGACACATGGGGTATGCCACATGATTTTTGTGTCTATCTTCTCGTGGTTGGAAGAGTCTACTCTCCTACTATAGGTAGTAATGGATCGACGTGATGTTCATATTCTCACCATTTATAGCTCTTTGTGTGTGCACGATTCTAATTCCTTTCTTTTGATGGGTTGATTTGATACTATATTGTACTCTTAACTGCACTCTCGGTTTCACTCCTTTACTTTTCCATGTTCGATCTACTTCACACCTCTTCAGTACCTCCTTTGTTACTCCCTTGGGCCTTTGGGGCATCCTACTGAGTATTTTTATACTCAACCCTACTTAGGCTTTGCCTGCACTTGGTGAACCCTTGAGAATGATTGAAAGGATGGTCGTGACTTCAGCGGAGCTTAAGAGTTCGAGACATTGGACCGCATATGGTGGTCGTAGTTGGGTCCTCAGTGTGGGATTCACCCAGCTGTTTTACTTTTGATTACATGTTTTCTGGTTGTGGCACTTCTCTAGTTGAGCACGTGTTTTTCCCTTTTATTGTCAATTTAATATCAGCACTAACATTGTACGGTTTAGAGGTTGATGCACTCTTTTGGTTTTTTATCATTTAGTACTGTACTATCCCTTTTAATCTGCACTTTGGTATTGAGTTTGCGGTGCATGTGTGTATAGGTACTCTGGAAAAGGACTCCCCGAGTTGTTTAGCCTTTGGTTCTAGTTTCCAGCACCTGGCCTATGGAGGTAGGCTTGGAGTAGTTTCGGCTCAATCTAGGGTAGGATTAGGTCATGAAAAAGTGGTATCATAGGTATTTTTTTCTTTGGGATGTTGTTCAGATGTCCCTAAAAATGAATTGTTTGGGATTTAGGGCAACAGTGTCAACATGTCTCGAGAGCGGCTCTCAGGCCAGGGAGTCCTATAATGATGCGGCGGGCGAGGTATCCATTCACCAAGACCCTGATAACCTTCTTGTTGACTCAGCATGGTGATACCATCATTGTAAGGAAAATTGGTATGTGCATCACATAGGATTGAGTCTTTGATTGTCCTTCTTGATTTAGCTCCCCATTATTCTGACTGTTATATATAAATATATTCTCATCTGACCACAGCACTATGTGATAACATTTATGATGACTCTACGAAGATATCCATCCAGGACACTAGAATTGGTTCATGATGAAGAATCGATGAGCTACGAGGCCTCAGTCCTAGACCCATCATGTGAGTCCCTTTCTCTAGGTAGGCACATAGCATCACCCCCACCTGGTGAGCAGCTAACAGCTTCAACATAGGAAATTGAGCTTGAGCGTAGGTTGAGCGTGCTTAGTGAGTTCCAGCGACAGAGAATGCTGAGGTTCAGTTCATAGTTAGACCCTCAGGTAGCAGATGTTTGGCTCAAGACAATGGTTCGCCTCTTCAGGCTTGGGTAGACACCGACAGATCTTATGGTGGCTTTGGACTCCATCCTTTCCCATAGAGTAGCTAGGCATTGGTGGAGTCTGGTGAATCAGTTTCTTGATAAGTCGTCACATTCATGGGGAGACTACCAGCTGTTGTTTCTTGAGGAGTTTTACCCCTCCATAATATACTCCATTAGGATGCAAGAGCTCCTGTAGATTCGGAAGGGAGGGATGATGGTGACTTAGCAAGCGACTAGTTTCAGCGACCATGCACGTTTTTACCCGGACATGGTTCACGATGGAAACATAAGAGCGCGGATGTTCGATCAGGGTCTCCATAGAGAGATTCATGATTTCATTGTACCCTTGGGCATTTCCACATATACCAGGGTTCTAGAGAAGGCACTGGTGAAATAGAGCTTCTTGTCACGCTCTACAGTTGGTGGTGGCAGCAGGCTCGATAGAGCTGAGACGTCTGTCGTAGCTAGCGGGCGTCGGGTGACAGAACCTCGATGCAGGTGGATTTCTGATAACTAGACTCAGGGGCATGGTCATACACCACAGTGCCATAGGAGGGCTCCTTTGAAACCTGGAGATTTATGGTGTTATGTTTACGATGGACGAGGTCACCTGGCACGAGACTGCAAGACCAGGCACGCTAAGAATATTGGGCAGGCAGTAGGTGCACCACCACGACAGAGCCATCATCGTGATCGGAGTAGTTCCCAAAGAGGTGGTGCTTGCAGAGGAGTTGGAGGAGTTGGAAGTGGATGATGACCTTATGAGGTCTTCCCATCGCCACAGGGTGGTCCACGCCAGGCTCTGAGAGCTGACAGTTGGGACCACGGACAACCGCAATCTTTGGATGTCTACGATCCTTCTATGAATGAGGTGATAATAGGTACACTCTACATCTCTTATACTTTTTTCAAGTATAACTGTTAGACTCTTTGTGTGAAATACTTTTCTCCCTACTCTTTATTTGAGTTGTTACCAGGGTGGCACATGGCATTGGTGTAACCCAATGTTCAAAAGGTAAAAGGTGTGTGACCTTTCTCTTTTGTTGATGGTGTCGACTCCTTCACAATCTGATCATGTAAGAGTGTTTGGGCCATGGGACATCGACAATGAAACCTTGTGTAATCAGATATCCTTGGGTGTTTCACCATATGGATATTCTAATGGAGGTAATCATCAGGCTTTGTCCCAGGTCCAAATAGTGATTTTAGTCACGTCGTGCGACATAGGAGTTCACATGTAGTGTTGAGTTACCCCCGAGGGCCTTTGGGCCATTTGAGACCATGCAGAAGGATGGAGAGGTTCCCTACAACCTTTCCCTAACCCCAAAGTCTGGATTGGGTGCACGACGTCTCCTGCTTGGCTTACCTGAGTAGATGTGTGCATGCTCTTATACACGTTATTGGCAAGGGAAAACCTCGCCTGAACAGATCAAAACCATTCGTCTATGTGTGGTGACATGGAACTGTGCAAGTGTTCTTCTGGGTACGAAAGAGCCAGGTGTGGGCTTAATACCCTGTGTTGTTCCCAAGTTTTGATTTTCGTGGAAGAATAACTTGAAGGATGGAATTATGTAAGAACCTGGTTTTTGTAATAAAATACTTAGTAATATTCTTGTTGTTATTCCAGTGCTGTACCTTCTAACAGCGTACGATTCTGAGCCCCGGTGTGGCCAGAATTTAGTTTACAATGTGTTCACACTGGGCATGAAAAATTAATGGGATAACTCCTAAACGGTGTTTTGGATCAGAAAAATATAGAGTACTGATGGGTCCAAAATGGGCTGTTTACCTTAGGAACGACATATAACTTGTCGGCGCGGTACATTGGGACCCCTCGCTCGTTAACATAACGTTAAAAGGATAAATAAAATAATTAATTTACTCATTTAATGGTTAAGATAATGTTTCTCTAAAAAGGTTGCTCAGATGGAAAACCTGAGGGCACCGTTGAGTCTGAAACATGCCATTTACCCTAGGAGGGTTGTAACTTTCACGGGCATGGGCCTTCTGGGAAAAATGCCGCCCGCGTCATTTTCATAATTTAGTAGCTTCGGACGTTAAATTTTATAAAATTCAAACAGATGCTCGGATTTAAATTCTGAGACCGCCATTGTGCTCTGGAGGTGGTTTTTACCTTGGGGGAGTCTTAATCTTGACCATGCCAGAGGTTTCAGCAATGAGTCCTTTTAGGAGGATTTTCTTAATAAAAACATAAATTCTATTTAAGTTTTCCCCCCATATCTCTCATTTCCCAATGGCACTTCCTTTGGTGAATGCTCCCAATCAAGTAGATCTCCTCCTAAATCCCTCCTCCTCACTCTCCAAACATGGAGACCTGGGTTACGACGAAGGTGGATTGATGATGAAGATTTGAGCTACGCCCAACGAGTTAGGCGTCGTTTTGTTTCATATTATGTTTCTGCAGCTTCTTTGATATTGGTTTATAGCGTCTAATTGATTTTTTTTTGTTGAGACGAGCCCTTGGATACATTGTATATATTCTAAGCTCTCTGATGCATCTTTTGGATCTAATATCCTAGCTCTGGGGAATCCGATGAAGTCCGGAAATGCTTCGAGGGTTTTTGGTGTTTTCCGGCGGTTTTGCCCGGTCCGACATGTGGTCCGGCCTTCCAAGGCGTCGGCGTAGTGCTGTGGATGGTGGCTTGGAGTGGGGCGATGTTGACTTCAGCAAAGACGGTCAGGGGTAGCTTGCGGTCAAGATGATAAGGCCAGGTGGCGTCGGCGAGGCAGCATCGGTCGGGCTTCGGCGTCAGGCGAGGTCGAAGGCGCCGGGGCGCGACGGTGAGGGGGGTCGCGACATGCGACCCCACGCATGAGACCGAGACCCATACTCGGCGGGTCTCCGTGCAGGACCAACACCGGCCCCTCATTGCTGGTCGGTTCATGGTGGACCAAGGGTCTATGGCCGGGCCCGCAGCTGAGCTGCCGAACGGCGTGGCGAGCCGGGCCAACCGGCGCGGACCGGCCGTACAAGGTCGGTCCAGCCTAAGGGGGTGATCATCCCCTCGACCTCGGACACCCGCAACATTCCCTATGGGTGTCCGCTTCACATGTCGTCTACGGAAGTGAAAACCGAGGCTCAAGGCGGGGAATATGAGATGTTTTTGGGGGGGTTTTAACTCACGAGATGCGGGCCTCAGAGGTGCGCATCGCCTTTAAGTGATTTGGAATTTTCCGGGGGTTTTTGTTTTCGACGACGCAGACACATTCATTGTCCATTTTGAGTGTTGTCAGCAGAGTTGTGACCCTGGCATCAAAAAAAAAATTTCAAAGCGGTTTTCGAGTGTTGAAGACGGAGTTGAAGAGTGGGCCCCACGATCCGTCTTTTAAGCTGTGTGCAGCGTTTTGTAACTGTTTAATCGGATGTCCGTTTTGGGCGTACGAGCAGTCGATTTTGGATGTTTTTCAAGGAAATTGCAATGTTGCAATATTCCTGCATTAATTCCGCACAGTGGTGCGGGCCCCCCGACAGTAGTTTTGAGAGTTGGCGATGATTTAAATCTTTATCACCGGGTGTCTATTTCAGACAAGTGGATAGTCGATTTTGTGTAAATTTTCGAAAGGATCACAATGGTGTGGTCCGTTCATTGCTCTTCAGGACCAAAATTCGGGTCCCACGAAGAACCACTCATGTGTGGTATGGCGAAATACATCCTATTCTCTGGATATCTATTGCACACAAGTGAGCAGTCAATTTGACTTTTCTTTCTGAGGAGATCACAATGGTGTAATGCACCCGACCGTTTCCATGACCGAGGCTCGGGACCACGGGACGCTGTTCGGGAATAAAGCAGTGTTGGAAACCTTTCCGTAGAATATCCATTAGAGGCAATTAAATTTTCTATCTTGCGTTTTTTTCATGAGGATTACAACGATACGATCCATTTGGATGTACAGAGTCTCTTTCAAGATCTCATTAAATGTGGAAAAATGAATGGTGTACTGATGGTGGTTTGTCCTGCGGTGTTTGTAGGGAACCCTTTGCATGTGATTGTGTTCACTCCTATGAGAGTGATGTTAGTGTTTAAAAAGATTTGGTTGTCCATGATAGGGCCACGGAGTAAGAAGGTTGGAGAAGTTATGTTTACACCATTTTTCATTGACATTGGGAGTCATGTGCATGATATCCTTGGGTAGGCAATGTGGTATACTCTGGGATTATACAGGAAGTCTTGAGGTACATGTTGCAGTTTTTACCTGATAGTTTTTGTGCATGGTTTGGAGATAAGCTTGTTCCACCCGTCGTGTGGGACCCATTTGCGCGTTGTGTTCAACATTACGTACATTTGACCTCTCTTTATATAGACAGTGCTCCTGTTCTCGATGGTTTCAACCAGCAGGGTTGAGTTGGTTCCCCTGGTTTTGTTCTCGATGGTTTGACTGGCAGAGTAGTTTTTGTTCCCCATTTCTTTCAGCTGAGGGTGTTTTCAGTGTTGGGTCCCTTTCACCGGAGTGCTACATCGTTTACGGCAACGTGCTTTCATACAGTGTGGGTGTGATCCAACTTTTTGGAGTGAGTTGTCTTAGTCCACTTTGACAGTAGACTCAGCGGATTAGAGAATGTATCACCCCAAGAGGCCTAGGGAGATCCTCACATCCCATCGTGTTCCTGGGTAGAGAACTTTTGGTATAGGGTTGACCAACACATTACGCGGGCCCTGATCCTCTACCAAGGAGGTTGTTTCCAGTAGGGTACAGAGTCCCCAGAGAGGCCTGGGCGCAGAATTTCTAGTTGTGTATCGAGATCATATCTTCATTCTGTGATATATCATGACATGATTCCTACTATGTTTACTGGTTACCAGTTAGGTACCATCCATCAGGGATGGCCAGTGGTGTACCATCCTTCTAGGATGGCCAATGAGGTACCATCCAATAGGGATGGACAGTGTTGAACCATCCAGCAGGGATGGCCACTGGGGTACCATCTAGCAGGGATGTCCAGAGTGGTTTTGAGTCTCCCTCTAGTGGATTACCCTTTCGCGGGTCTAGGAAGTGGGAACCCATCAACATTGAGAAGACCTCGTGACTGTGTGATAGTGACGAGGTGTGGCCTGACGCTCCCCCCTATAACTCTCAAGTATGAGGAGAACTTTCTCCACCGAGACACGTCTTAGTGATCCGACCTATAATTGTGTGGGCGATTCAGTGGAACCCAAAGTGGATACTCTCAAGGTGCGATGATTTTATCCCCTTGACTTATAGTTCGGGGCATGCGTCAAGATATTGGGCATCGATTATGTTTACTTCTAGGACTATTAGCTACTCACATTCATGGGTTGAGCTATAGGACGGAGATCCCCTTACGATATGGATCAGGTTTCTTGACAGATCATATATATTTGTGTATCTTGTTCTAGTACCCACTTCTTGGGTTTTGGTTACTCTCCTTCTAGGATAGGGGAAGATGCATGTGGTATTCCATATTCTTTCCGTGTCTAGCTTCCCGTGGTTGGACGAGTCTACTCTCCAGCTATATGTAGCGAAGGATCGAGGGGAAGTTCATATTTTCACCGTTTCTAGCTCCTTGTGTTTGGAAGAGTCTAATTATTTTCTTCTATTGGGTTGAGCTGATACTTTACTGTACTCATTACTACACTCTCGGTTTCACTCCTTCACTTTTCCCTATTCGATCTACTTCTCACCTCTTCATTGCCTCCTTTGTTTCTCCCTCGAGCCTTCATGCATCCTACTGATTATTGTTATACTCACCCCTACTTGGTCTTTGACCACACTTGGTGTTCCCTTGAAGATGACAGACAGGTTGGTCGTGACTTCATCGGAGCTTAGGAGTTCGAGAGAATGGACCAAATATGGTGTTCGTAGTCGGGTTCCAGGTTTGGGACTCTCCTAGCTGTTTTACTATTGTTTACCTGTTGCCGGGTTGTGGCACTTCTCTGTTTGGGTGCGTGTTTTTCCCTTTTATTTTCAATTTACATTCAGAACTCACTTTGTACTATTTTGAGGTCGATGCACTCTTGTGGTTGTTTATAGCACTTAGTACATTACTTTCCATTTTACTCTGCAGTTTTTCATTGAGTGCGATGTGTGTGTGTGTACAAGTACTTAGGCAAAGGCCTCCACGAGTTGTTTAGCCTTCGGAGCTAGTCGCCAACCCCTGTCCTATAGAGGCAGGATTGGGGTAGTTGCTTCTCGAGCCTATTTATGGTCGGGTCGTGACTACATAAAATATAAATAGTGATTCCACACATAATCATGGAGTAAAATAAATAATGATGTATGCGTAAGGACCACTGAGTGGAAATTGAATTCTGAAATTCCCTTACCGATTTGGTAACTTATGAAACATACAACCCATGAATGAAGGTTCATAAAATTAATATGTAAATACCAATAAATTAATGTTTACGACACCAATAATGAAATCACAGTCAATATATACACCACACAAATATTAATAGTGGCCAATATAGCATGAATCTCAGGGAATTAAAAAGTGAGATGAAAACCCCTTACCTTGTATTATTACTTGGTTGATGGTAGGATAACCTCTTGTTTAATGGGAAAATAATTTTTATTAAATTATTCTAGAATAATATAAATTAATATGATATTATATATGATAAATCTGTATTTCTATGTTAATAATATTTTAGTATTATCGTCGTTTCGGGTGTAAACTGAATCGTTTCCCATTATATGATTATTACGTAAGTAAAGATTATTATGGATAGGATGAATCATATTCATATTCACAATGATATTAAGTATTTATACATTATATTTAATCATCTAATTAAAATTATTCTTGAATGGATACGATGGGGAATTAATCTCATTGCGTTCGTAGAGACGGTAATCCATAAGTAAGCACGAGCGACAATACCATTCTTTTTATTTTAAAATAATATATAATTGGATGGTATTTAATAAATAAATAATAATTATCATGTTATATTTATTATTTTAATCAATTCTATATAATTATTAAACCCATCCAAATAATAATGTATTGAATAACAATTACACCACGACATGGAGACGGTAAGACGTACGTACGCATGTATGGTGACATGTAATTTAGAGGTAGGATAGAATAATGAATTTTGTTGTTCCATATTTATAATAACTACACAATATATATATGATACTGTATTTATTATTTTAGAATGAAAACAACAAGGAATGATGATGTGTAAGAAGAATGGATCTTGAAAGAGTTGATGAAATATTTACCTCTTCTTCGGGTTCTTCCTTTTGATTTGATAAAAAGACTCTTTAGCTTGGCTTTATGATAAAATTAAGGCCTCTAGGATGAATTTAGGATATATTAGAGGGTATTTGGGAAGGGTTTGGAGAGCCAAATGGTTTTTATGCTGTCAATTAGAGGGAAGGCGAAGTGCCCTTTTATAAGAGGGGTGAGGTGCACATTAGGAAATGCAAGAAATATTATATTATAATAATATCAATTTCGTTTTATAATTGCTCAAAAATAAATTATTTAAAGGATATGGTTGGTATGGGTCGAAAACCACTCAACAAATAGGTTCTAGACACGTTTGCGTTACTATATTGACTTTATATTTTTGATTTAACTCTTAATTAAATAGTTTGACATTTACCATATATTTTTGTATTTTTATATTATATGGTTAATAAACTAATTATAAACATCCAATATAACCTCAAGTGGTTCATTAATGACATATATAATATTATTTATGACCTTTTTCCGAACTTTATATTTTTAGGAATAGAATATCAATTAATAATATAAAATTTATTTTAAAAACTCTTTTATGTCAATTTCGACAATATTTGGTATTTTGATTTTTCTAAATTCATAAGAGCATTATTACTTCAAAAATAATTCATCTATCCAACCCTAACATGTCATATTAAACAATAAACGTAGTGGAAATCATAAGAAATATCAAAATACATTTATTTAGATATTTATAATATCAATTATTTTAATATTTCATTAATTATGTAATTACTGCATCATCATTGTGTCATAAATAAATTACATTATTAAATGTCTAAAGAATATAAATAAAATACCATTATGTAGGAAATTTTTTATCTTTATAAAGAATATTTTCCGTTGAATATTTCTTATGTTTATCACTATATTAAAAAAAAATTAGTTATTAAACATTGATTTTATCTCTTTTAACTCTTCTTTAAATAAAATAATAATAAATTTCCTAATCTAATAAAAGTGGACCTAAAGGATCATATTTTATTCCAAAGGTTGTTTTTGGTCTAATTACAATATCCAATAGAATTAAGACATGTGTTAGGGTAATAATAATATTATTTTTACACTTAATTACACTATTTACATTTAACCATGGTAAATAAAAGTAAAATGATACCATTCACAAAATATTATTTTCCTCTTATTGAACCAAATTTATTTTATGATATCATCTTTGTCTTTTAGAGTTATTGAATTCAAATAATAGAAGCTATAAAATTATGTTTTATGTAAATTTGAAAATTCTCTTAGGAGGAGGGTAAAAGATGATAAAAAGTTCAATAAAATTTTATACATATAATTTTATTATAAAATGACACCAATGAATTAAATTTAACATATATATTTATTATACATATATTTGTACCTAAAATAAATTTAAATAAAATAAATAATAATTTAAATCAAAATTCGGTTTTAAACTATAACTAAGTGTTTTTCACTATTCATCAATAATTGAATATTTCCAGAAAAATACCAAAAATTTACCCTAAGATAATTTTGATATTCCAAATTAAAAAATGAATTATATTTTACCAAATTAAAAACATATAAGTTTCACTAATTAATTTAAAATCAATTCCAGTTGTCAAAACTGAAATGCGGGTTTTTAAAAAGTAAAAACTATCAAAAGATTTTTATGTGTTTATGTCAAATTTAAATTTGAAATTACTTTTAATCTCCTAAATGGTATTAAATGATAAAAATATAATTTAATTTTACTTCTAAACCATTAAAATACATAATTTAACACTATAAATTATTTCGATTAAAAAGTTGTATTCAATTAAAATTTAGTATTTTTGAATATTCATCAAAATATAAAATTTATTAGAAAAGTATGAAAAATTTATCCAAAATAAATTTTTATGTCTCAATTCTAAAGAAGAATTTAATTTTATGAAATTGAATATATAAAAGTGTCAAATATTTGATATAAATATTTTTTCCATTAAAAGGTGATAAACTTGCATTTTTTGAAAATACATCTTTTATATAAAAAATGAATTTTTTGTTATATTTTATCTAAGAAACACATAATATGGATCCAAAAATTGAATTGAGTATATGAAATTAAAAATTCAATTATTATTATTCATATATTCTTTTGAACAGATTGTTTTTTAAGTCATGGTGCACTCGAACTTGGTGTTGTGTGTAGCGAATGTTATTGAATTACATTAAAGAAAAAAACTTACTGTGGAATCTTAGGGTGGCAAATTTACTCCATTACTAGGCTTTTTTGAAAACCTTTTTCCCATGTATGTCCTCTGATTATCCTAAGCAATGCAATGTATGCTAGAATTTCGTGGTTTTGAAAAATATGTTTTCAATTAATTTATAATGTGTTTTATTATTTAAGTTGTCATATAATGTTCCTAAGCCTCAAAGACGCTAGAAATATTGATCTTCTATGTTGTATCATGTGAAGAGTTTATGTAAGGATTCATATTTATGTATTTAATAAAGAGTAGGGTGGTTATAGTTTGTATAAAATTATAAGTTAAATTATTTTTGGGATTATATTTAGAAAACCCCAGTGATGCTGTAGAGAAACACTTATGTATAATAAAAAATCCCTAAATTTTGGTGAGTATTGAGTAAGTGGTTTATCAAGAAAATACATCTATGTCTATATATGAGCATGTAATGGCGGCTCTGGTACAGATGTACCTAGGAGTGAATACTCCAACAAATAGTTTTGAGCGTGACACAGGGTGTCCTGGAACACAGTAAATGGCCTTGTTTCATACATGGTTATGATAGTCCAAGCGTATATGCTTTGGTAAATTCACAAGAATTGTATTAATCATTGTTAAAGAAATAAAAAATTTCCATAAGAATATATATTTGAATATAGATCATGGAAAAATAGATTGAAACCTTTAGATTCATATGTTAAGGAAATAAAATTTATTTATAAGTCATCCATTTTCTCTCTTGGGAATATCCTTTAAGTGTTACACCTAATATTCCCTTCATTATGGAATAATAAATCATCATACTTCATGTAGTTTAATATCACAATTTTATCATGTCTGGAGGGTAACTCAAAATTTGAAATGTTTCGTCAGCAGGATAAAGGATAGATTCAAGATATAATGGGAATAACCTCATAAAACACTCTTATCCCTTACTGAAGACATACTAGATATAATTATTGCAAATTCTAGATCGTATAGCATCAATACTTTTTCCAATTTCCAAATTTCATGCAATACATTCTACTACATATCAAACACCTCCTCTATACCATGAAATCATCAGGGATCATGGATAACCTAAGATCAAATATTAAGCTCCCATCTCTATCACCTTTCAAGATAAGGGAGGTACATCATGGTATTTTCAAATAATTCACCCTATCCAGAGAGTATGATGCACTATTTGATTTTTGAATATCTGCTAAAGAGGGAGACCTCTGAGCACACTATATATAGTTTTATCTTCTAATATTTTTGGAAACATGTAGAACATATCAGAAGATCCTAATTTATAACTTTCAAATCATACTCTGTCAGACTATTTTACAAAAACCTAGTACGTAGTGATGTTTTGAAACTATACACTAGACATTTTTTCCAAAATGGGCATCATATTTTACATCCATATGATTCAAGTTGCACAAACTGTGGTTGAACTAAGGAAGAAGAAGACTATGAATGTGCATTGGGGTATTTTTGCAGTAAGTGGACCCTCTCTCACCACGATCGTTGTGATAATGATTGTTGGGGAATGCTTAATGGTGGTGGGTAAGGAACCCTTATGTCATGTTAAAATTTCAAAGTTTATTATGTATGTAATCGAAATGCGAGAACACAATTTTTTTATGAGGGGATGATTGAAATGGCCAAAGATTTTATATATGAAAATTCTCCTTGATATAATTAAATATATTATTATAAAAATTAGTTATATAAAATATGAACTTCATCGGTTTTGTGTTTATGGATTTCAAAATACTGTTATGAATTATTATTTTTGCTAATATATCCATTCAACGGTGATCAAATGATTCGTATTAACATAGGGCTTTATCAAATCAAATACAATCAAACAATGTATGGGATGGCCTCATCTAGTAGACTTTCCCAGTACGAAGCCCTTTTTTTTGAGCTCAGAATATAGGTGGTGTCATTGGGTATCGCTCATGACCAAGCCCATGCCTAGCTTCAAGGCCTTAAGCCTAAAAAAACTTCCTATGGGACAAGTGGAAGTTGATATATATTATAACTTGAGCGATGTTATCCGTGCCACCCCAAGAGTAGGTCATCATCACACACCTTACCCATCGGTCCTATGTGTGTGTTATAATTGGTTATGTGTCAAGACCGTATCTTATTATTATCTACATTATTATATAATAAATAAAATACATTCATTTTTTATTATTACTTTGTAAATTGTTTTTAGATGACAATAAATATTTTTAGTTAATATTCAACTAAGAAAACTATTTTCCTAAAATATTGATTTTTGAATTAAATAATATTTTAATAAAATATAATTAAAGTACTTTTTAAAAATTATAAATGATCGTTTAATTTTTATGAATATAAATGTAATTTTTATTAATGTTTGACATATGTTATTTTCAAAACACATTCATATTTTATAAATATCTATTTTATTTTAATAGTAAACATTCACATATTTAAAAAATTATTTGGATAAAATTAATATTATTTTTGGAATTAGTACTTTGAAATTATCCAATGGTGAATTATTTATAATTTTCTGAGACATTTGATCTTTTTGGGTATAAATTAAATATCATTTAAATATATAATGTATGTTATGACATAATAATGAGCCAATAGTGATTTAATAAATTAGTAAAAACATTATGTTCGGCCAATATATGTTTTAAAATTAATTTAATGTGATTTTATATGATTTTATTTATTTTACAAAGCATGAGTGGACCATCCATGGCTTATAAAACATTTGATCTTTTTAAATTTATTTCCATGACAGTACGAATCACCTCCACATATGTAACCATATTATTTTAAAATTTTAGGCCATTGGCCATATAAAATATTCTTCCCCAATCCCCTTGTGAAAAACCCATGTGCAAAAACCATGGTATGATATATGGTTTTGATTATTTTAATGTGTGACGTCTCAAAACTAAATTATAATGATTTACCTCTCCTTTCTTATATAAACCCACCCATGATCTCACATCCCCTTCACTGAATTCCCTTAGAGTTCGTCCAAAATCATTTCTATTATCCCTAGAATCCTCCCATAGCTCCCCAATCTCCCAAGAAGCCTCTCACAAGACTCTCCTAAGCTTTTAGAAGCACACATCCAAGCAAGGGATTCATTCCTTTATCATTTTATCCATGTTACATAATATTGTAATGAAATTATATTGTAAATTATAAATGTAAAGGTATGAAATTTCACCTCCCTCATAATTCCCAATTTATTTTTAAATGATGAGATACCCATTTATCTCTCATTAATTCCTTTCATGTACACCTGTCACCATACTGGAATTTCATAAGGAATTTTTCTGTCCCCATTTACATTCAATCAATTCATCTTTATCATGAATCTAATGTCCATTAAAATTGTTGGGAAATGTATCTATATTATCCCATCACCATACATTTCATGTAAATATTATGAGACACACCTTTCACTATCATAAACTATATTTATGAATTTTTATTTCATGTCGTTCTTTTGCTGAAATTGAACTGTGACTCCCAAAGCCAAAGTCATTGTTTAGTGAATACCATGCCTATTTCTATGTCAATGGTATTAATCATTATACACATTTACTTATTTTTGTATAAATTCATGAATGTATTCGACATTAATTTTTCATGGAATAAATTACGATGTTGAATGCCTCCTTGTTGTATGATCCATGTGGCACACTTATGATTGAAATGAAATGATTATGATGGGTGTGCCCTGATATCACTCAATGCATTGGGTAAAGATTTGTATCAGGATAAGTCATGTTAAATGAGGGTTTACTCATTCTAATTCAAGTGAGAAGAGGATTTACTGATTTTGTTTAAAAATATATGAGTATTTACTCATTCTAATTCAAGTGCAATGATCGTTTACTCATGCTCCATGTGAAATGAGCCTTGGCTCATTCTAATTCCATTTAATGTGTTGTTGACACATTCCCATGTTAGGATAATTATGATATATCAATCGTTTAGGTTCATGATTATTTTATAGTCTATTTATATTCCTATTTCTTAACATGTATTGTATTCTTAATGTTATGACGTGTTTACTCCATTACTAGGCTTCATAGCTCACCCTTTTCACATGTATGTCCTCAAGTTATCTCTACGCACGGGGGAAATTCGGGTTATGTACAATATTTTTTTCAATGAATATGTAATGTGTTTTATGTTATAAGTTGTCAAGTAATGTTCCTATGCCACAATGAAACTAGACCTCTCAATCTTCTATGTTGTATCATGTGAAGAGTTTATGTAATAAATCATGTTTAAGTGTGTAATAAAGAGAATGGTTGTTATAATAATCATTATTTCAATCTAAATTTTTTTATCAACCATCCCTTATATAAAAGATAGATAATTCTCAAAGAGGTGATTTGGGGAATCAGAAGAATATGGATGTTATAAAAAATTGGAACACTTAGGGATTGAATTAGTTAATGAATGAGTAGTAGAATTTGTTTCATCAATGTGAATACCATAATTTCCTATGTTAAATAAATGTTTATTTATTGATACACATATCAAAAAATTATCTATCCACATATGGATCACAAATATAAATCAATATCAACCCAAAAACTATTGTTTGGACAATATATAGATGGAGATTATACAGGAAAGAGTTTTTTATTTCATCCACTGATGGATGAAATAATCAATTATAATGGTATGATGAGAACATTACACAAACCATCATAGAAATGGGAAAACATCACAATAGAAATTTCCACTAGTCTTTTAAAGTCATTTGGGGAAAATAATTACATATGATTTATAAAGGATCATCTTATAATGACTTATCATAATATTATAACTTTAGAGGACTTATCACTCAATAAACATGAAATTATTTCCATCAAAGCGGTCGTGAGGATTCATAGAACAACACTATTGGTTTTTTCTAACTATGATATGAGATTTACCTACTAGTTTTGTAAGTGTCTCTAACAGGATCAAAATACTTAGTTGGAATTTAGTACTTATTTCCACAACCAAACTAATATCATTTCTTAGATGAATATTCAAACACTAGAATAAATATTTATAGGATGTTTGATTGTATTTTAATGGGTATGGGATCAATATATTCCTTTTATCAATTTCACTAACAATTAGAGCATTAGGTCAATCATCTAAATAGCACA
The DNA here is from genome assembly GCA_963277665.1 of Viscum album. Classification (NCBI taxonomy): domain Eukaryota; kingdom Viridiplantae; phylum Streptophyta; class Magnoliopsida; order Santalales; family Viscaceae; genus Viscum; species Viscum album. The sequence goes on along the minus strand of OY728132.1, from coordinate 92,568,460 downwards.
TTGTGATTTTATTTATGGGAATAGATATAGCACAAATGCGTGTTTGTTTTAATTTGGTGAAATAATGCTATTGTGACATGAAATTGTTTAGGAAATGATAAAAAAATTCAATACCATTCAGAAACATACTAGGGATTCTCAGAGTAGATAGAAGTGTTATGTAGACAATCCTCAATGATACCTGAAATGTAATGTTGGGTATAAATTTTTAGTCGGCATGTCTCAATGGGAGAGAGTCGTTATGGTTGGGAATAATGAAATTTTAATCAGTATGTAAATAAATCCCTTTTATATTCTTAATCACATCGATGATGTGGTTTATAGAATACTAAATGCACTAACCCTTTCCCAAGTACACAACATATTCCATGAATCCCTCTTGAGTAACTAAAAACTAGATTCATTACATGTTCTAAATTATGAGGAAGTTTAATAGATAAATGATCTCTATTATGAGGAGAAACCTTTGATGTTATCGAACAATATAAGTAAATTTATTCCCAATAAGAAAACTTACATAGTCAATGTACTATAGGGGAACCGTAAATAAGAAGTAGATACATGGGAACTATAGGAAGAGATGAAGCATAAGTATTGTCACCAATTTCAAGCACAATATGTAATATTAAATTATATGTTTGAGATTTATTATGGAATAGTAATTTGATTCCTTGTGTTTTAAAATATAATACTATGTTCAGTAACATATATGACATGAAACATCGAGCGTAAATGTACTATGACAATTTATATATGATCATTATAAACTACCCATTAAATTTTTATGTTTGAGTACAAATAAATTCATTAATAAATACATATATACTTATTCATTAATAAAAAATTATTGATAAATTCTTATAAAATAAGAACTATGATTTTAAAAATTCATTTTAATCTTTAAAAAATATTTTTTTTTCATTGATGATTTTTTGGATTTTTTAGATATAATATTAAAATTAATTGATCAAACATTACAAAATATATTGGATAATAAAATAATGTTTTTAAATAAAAATATTAAAATTCAATTTTGATATTATTTTGTTGATTTTTTAGAAATAACTGCTTTTTTACTAATGAGTGAAAATTAACAATTTATCTTATAATATCATTTCATTTCATTAAATAAATTAATTTAAACATGTGAATATATTTGAAATTTGATTTTAAAGTAATATCTGAATAAATTTATTTATATTAATATAATTAATTTCATTTGAATCTTTAATTTTAACAATTTTGAGATAAGTTTATTGTAATATATTAAAACATAGTTTTCTGAAATATTTTTATTAATGAATAAATTTTATTTCTTTTAAATAATTAAAATATCACCTATGGACAAAATATTTAAAATAAATTTATATATTTTATATCTAAATATATTAATTTAACATCATAAAATTATTGTCTCTAGAATGAGAGTGAATATAATATAATTCATTCTATCACAAATGAATTTTTAACCCATTTATTATCATATTCTACGAGATTATTTTTAATTTAAATTATAAAAGTAATACGAGTTGAAATTGAATAAATTTAAATCATAATTATAATCCTTATAATTAATATTAATAAATAATTTAAACATAAATTTTTTCATAATAAAGACTATAAATAGTAAAAAAAATTCTATGGCTATGGTTAAAACATTATGGGGTTATAGTAAAGTGGTATGTTTTTAATAGCATAAAAACATATATAATTTATAATTTATATAAATAATTAAACCTTAAATAATATACTATTTAATAATGGTCTTTTTTGGATACATTTTCATTAAATAATAGCTTTATATATTTTATTCATTTATAAAATTCTATGTGTGTCCTTACCCCCCCAACTCTTATAAAAGGATACCCACAATCTTATAATCTTAACACATCAATATAATTTTATGTCATCAAATACTTGAAAATATATATTCCTTATTTACCTAAATTTTATATGGAATCTATTATTTTATCATAAAACCATCCCAATAATCTGTCAGGTATGAACCGAATATGGTTGTCTGAAGAAGTGGTATAATATTTAACAATGAATTTTCATTTTATTGATTCATCCAAATACATAAAATATTTTCCAACTATGTTGATAAATGAAATTTATTATCTAATATATACATATATGTTATTACTTAAATGTAATAACCTATATCCATCTGATGTGACATCAAATGGGTTTTGAAACCATCATTCTTTTGTATGTCGGGCTACCGCCTCCCACATCATGGTAAAATTGTTTTCATTCATCACTTCTTATAAGTATTTATTATTATGTTTATAATTTATTATATGATATTGAAGAAATATTTATAATTATCCAAAAATAATATATCACATATTTTAGTAACTATCCATTACTAGATAAATAATATTTTCATTCATTCATACATGTTGATTACCACCTCCATGAGAAAATTACATTTTATATTAATTAACATATCACATGGATGTTTTATATAAGTTTACATAAATATTTTATATTACATTTATAATATAATGATCATTACTAAACGATAAAATATTACTTACCACCTATCTAACATGATATTTGTAAAATGGAATTGTTACTCATGCGTAAGAACGACATGTCATCCCAATGATCATAAAATAATTAATTTTTCATAACAATATATCATGATTGGGTATTAAAAGATTAATATATATATTAAAATTTATTTATTTCAGGACTAATATTAATATAGTTATCATTTTGTAATGAATTATTTGGGCATATTTGACATACAAAAGTCCTTTTGGAAATATGATCATTATACCATCTAAATGCCAGACATGAAATTAATTGAATTAGTTACTGAGTATGACATGGTAATAATTAATATAAATGGAATAATAATATTGAAAAAATTTATAAATTATTTAAATAATTTACATATGTTTATAATTTATGAAGATAATTAGCACAGAAGACATGTCAGGCGTGAAGCAAGGGATCTCTCTAAACCACAGTTTTCTTCCAGTTATGACCATTATCTCTATAACTCACATTCGCAATAACATAAATGTTATGGAATTATTTCATATTATGTATATATTTCTCTCTCATATATAACTATTTTATTATATCATAAATATATTTAGTAATTCAATCCTCATGTTCATTTCTAAAATTCATTATTTACGAAATTTCATTTTATTACAATATATAAAATTATTATGACACACATTTCATTCAATGGGTAATTAATATGATTAAGATTTATGATCGATTTAATATTATGGAATAAAAAAATAAGGATCATCTTATAATAGGTTTACCTAGATAGTACCCTATTTCATTGGGTAATGCATTTCTCTTTTGATACATTACATATGGGAATAGGGATTAAGAACAATCCACTATTGTACTCTTAACTAGGTGATGTTGTATTACAAATTTACAATTAATTATGATGATTTAATGTTTCATTTTCTGCCACATTTCATATTTCTACACGATCCTATGATAAAAGTTTATTTATGTTATTCTCCCATGTTGTTACTCATGAATATTTTCATTTATAATATCATGGTATACCTTTGAAACAAAAGTTATGTTTCATTACTATGTTTATTCACCAACATTGATATTTAGTTAACCACTTTTTTATGTATTCCTCATGTTATACTATGATGTTATAAGAGATCCAAGAGAGTTTGGATCTCATAATAGGAATTAAAATAAATATTATTGATTTCCATGTTAATGTTTTACATGAATAGTCTTCCAAAGACACTAGGACTTTTTAACCATGATTTAAACTAAGAGATATATATGATAAAAACAATGAAATAATATTTTTATATGGGAAAAAAATCACTAAAGGAATTATTCACACTCAATTAGTTAATAAACTATATATATATAAATGTTAAGACAAACTAATTAATTAAATAATCAACTATTCCATTACTTTTTAGAATTATAAATTAAAAAAATAAAACATAACCGTTATATACGATAAAAATAAAATTTTCAATAACTCTACGCACCACATGAATATTCCCATAATACACCACTTCTATATATCCAATCATATTCTATGGTTCACACCATGAAACTAGCGACATAATATTTTCTTATAGATCTAAATAAATAAATACATTTCCACCAACTCAATATGGTGTGTATATTGGGTGTAATTTAATGAATAAATGAACCCAACATGATTCTATGCTCAATCTTTCCATTGTGAGGTACCCATGAATTAAATAACTTCTCACTAACTATGTTGCTATATTAATGATATTTATTATTATAATATCAACATGAATTTTTACAATCAAATGTTTTAATTTTGGTCCATCATTTTTGAATTCAATAACATTCACCTATATATCCGAATCATAGAAATTTAAAGAATTTTTTTAAGGTTTACATTCTTTGTGGCTCCCTAGACCTAGATAAATATGTGTTATGTTTACGAACCATGTATCATCTATATTTTTCATGTGAAGACAATATATTATTTTCAAAGAATCTACTTATCTCACATAATAAGAAATACAACCATCATATTTGGCTCTTCTTCTAGGCGCCACACAAATTTATATGGGTCCTCCAAACAAAATAATCATGATCATTATCCCTACTCCATATTTCATAGAATCACCAAAATAAGATCATAATCCTTATGAAATTCTCTTTACATTATTTTTCTATATAATATATTAGAATTTATGTTTTTCTAATTAATTATAACTACGGATTTTTTTCCTACATCTCAATTAAATATTATTGGATAAATGTATATCATAAGGATTTTAATATAGTTTTTATTCTATTCTTCTACATATTGTTCATTTATTTATTGGTATAACTCATCATAACATCCATTAGGACATTATACCATTAACAATCATTGATTTGAGAATCAGTATGCGGTTCTCTAATTTATAGCACCTAAAATATTCATCATCAAATACATTCCCTTCAATCCAATACAATATAACATCAATATATTATCCAAATTAGAGTAAGGAATCCACTTTAATTTATGACACAATAATATCCTCAAAAACTATTTTACTTGATATCTTTACTTTTTTACTTACATATAATCCATTTTTTTATTTCACTTGATCTCTTCCAATAATGATGTAATGATTCTATAAAATATTTAATTTAATATCATTCTAGTTAACTACCATGTTGGTATAACAAATAATAAAGTCATCTAGTTTAAACTTATAAAAAAACTTCAACATTTACTTTACCATTCATCACCTCATGTCTCTATACTAATTCTATTTGAAATAATATATATATATTGTGTTTCAAATCCATTTACATAGTAGATATTTATCAAAAAAATTAACTATAATTGTTTTATAGAGATTTATTTAATGTTTATCTTCTTCACATCATCAAATCTCATTTTCTCATATTTAGAATGGATAAATTTATCCTTTGAATATATTTCATATTTATATAATGAATGAATGTAATTGGAATCGATTGTTTTCAACTCATAAATTATCTTTCAGAATTTCTCCATCATATACAATTTATCTAACTCTTAGACTCTTATATATTTAGGATGATATCATTAAATATATATAGAATTTCATAAAATTTAATTTCATCTCAAAATTTACCTCCAGATATTTAATTTTTAAGTTTCACCAAGATTAAAAGTGATACTTATGTATCATAGTAAAATTCTGATGGGACATTTCAAAATAATATTCTCAATGAAAAATCTACTCATGCATTTAGAGGGTGTTTCTCATGACATTTCAAATTATATATTTTAGATTCAACATGAATCATGCATACAGTGAAATTAACTCGTAAATATTTCATTAAACATTTAATTAATAACATCTACAAATATGGTGTATGGTTTCATCCAAAAATCATTTTCCAAGGGATTGAAGGCACTTTAGAGCCCCACTCTATTTTCCTCATTTCACCACCTCCTTATTTCTCTCCCATCCCAAATAGATGCTATATTATTCTCCACCCTTTCGGCATTATCCTCCCCTAATAGCATAATAATATTTATAGGTGGATTACTATCTACCATTCTCCTCCACTCATTATGCCTTATCTTTCACATAAAACCTCCACATTGGGTCTATGTGCTATTGATTCAGGTAGATAGGGATAGTGATGGAAGTGGAATCTGATGCACTTCCTCCCCACTTCCCTTGTTGTTCTACCCATCAAGATCGACCCCATATTGGTTAGGCATGAATACTGTTTTTGGGACATCATGGGATGGTGTTGGAGGGGTTCTTCTTAAAATCATTGTTCTTATCTCAACGATGTTGTTTTTTCTTATCTTTGGGATTTCGTTTCTTCAGCACCTTTGGTGTTTCATTCTAAGAACATCACCTTTGGTATTATTTTCATTTGTAATTGTTTGATTTGATATTTTTTGGGTGTTCCTTGTTCCTATAATTTTCTATGGTTTTTGTTTCATCTATGGTCTCCCTAGGTGACGAATCTAGTGTTGCATTTGTGATGGAAATAATGATGAAGATACATTGCCTAAGATGGATGAAGAGATCACGATAGATCTAGTCTATTAAATATTTTCCCTTGAATATTTTCTCAAATGGTATTATCTCCAATGGTTGACTCTATTTTTGGTTTTTAGTTCAATTTTTTTTATTATGATGATGGATTGGGTGTTGGTGTTTCCGGTTCTCCTTGTTTGATGCTTCAGGTGCATAAAGGGTCATGGTTTCCCTAGTTTTTAGCTCCAGTGTTTTTTGGGTGACTATGTGGACTAGTGGTAATCATATGTTCTTCCTGATGATGGTTCATGTAAGAGAGCGTGGATCTAGTATCTCATGGACTGAGGAATTTTGGTGTGGCAATGATTGATGTAGTTGTTTCCACTTTTGAATTTGGAACACAGTATCCATGGGTTTCAATTATTGTATTTGGTTTTATGTAATATTCTATATATTGTTGTGTTTTTTATTATGAGGTTACCATTTTAACATTAAATGGGTTTCTATGATTAAAAAATATGGACATGGAGATATCATCTACTCACAATGTCACTTTACTATATTGAGATTATGACTCACTAGTATTTTTATGCCATATCAATTCATCAGTTCTATATGATTGTTAATTTGATACATAAATGTTCACATTCAAGTTTATGAATCATTGATAAAATTTCTATTTCTGTACAAAACTACACAGAACCTCATAGATACATCTAAGGGGATCTTGAAAAATTTCTGAAACACATATAAAAACAAAAAATATATTCGAAATTATATGATTATTTATAATGATTTTCAAAATATTTTTTAATGATGTGTTGGAAATTAATTATGAACATTATGTACTACACTAATACTTAACTATGTCCTCTACACTGTCATAAAAATCATATTTATCCATATTATAATAAATAAAAATAGGTTAATAAAATATCACCCTTTTTAAATTATATGATTATGTATTCATTACTTAGTATAATTATTTTCTACAATCCACATAATCATAACTCTTCAAAATATCTTATTCAACTAGCTAACCCAAATACATTTCAAACTATTTTATGTGGCAATTTATTCTACAAGAAACACCTATCAATAGTTCAATAAAAATCATCTGAAACATCATTATATGTAATTTTTTCTTCCTAAAATCTTTCCATATAGGTATTGTGAGTTAACCACAATCAATTTCCACTATGAATAGAGGTATATTATTCTTCTTAATTATGATCTTCCACCATCACGTAACTTTATCATATATCAAATTTATTCCTATTTTTATTATAAATAGAAAATAAAAACAATGTTACTCATCATCACAATTCAATTACGATCATAATTTTAACCCTATATATTTTATGATATTATGCATTTTATAATGAAATGTCAATATTTTTATCTATTATATTAATAATAAATATAATGTTAATAAGGTAAGGTAATTTGAACATTTATTCATATTTTACTCCTTGTTTTTTGAACATAACATCTTCAAACTATATTTTTCCCTTCACTTAAAATAAAATCGATAAAATTATTTTTAGAAGGATGTAATAATATCTCCCTTAGAAATGAGCATTAAATAATTCTTATATACGTATACATGAAAAATTCTAAATATGAAAAATAGGTGTAACTAACTCAGAATATAATTTCTTACATAGAATTTTTAATATGTAAATAAAATATATAATTACTGTTATTAGGGGTTATAACCAATTTTTTACATGAAAATAACTACAATCATAATAAATGTCAATATAAAAATTCACTTGTAGAATTAACTCTACCCATTTCCAGTTCAAAAAAATTAATTTTTTAAAATCAAATTTATTTTATCAGAAAATTAATAGAAAAGTATGATAATAAACATCAATATTTAGTACTATATAGAAATATCATATTAAAATGAAATTGTGGGGTTTCATAATCTCATTAAATATAGCATCCCTTTATGGGATTCAGTACATAATTAATACAGATTTTTTCATCACAAATAATGTATAAAATGTTCTGGTATCATATGAAGAGCTATAAGGTATCATCCTTAAGTCCTTGAAGGACAAATAACCATGTTAAATATATTTCACAACATTTATATCTCACACTAAATAAATAACCATATATTACATACAAATAATATTAATTAAATAGATATTATAATAAATTTGATTTACATTTCTCTTTTGTATATGATGTAATTGGGAGAGTTTCATTTAATTAAATTCCTCGGTTTCATTATTGAATCAAAATTGAGAGAACACATTATACTTGAATTTATAAATTTATTAATGTGAGTTTCTATAAGATAGATGTTCATTTTTCTCTTCGTAAATGTATTCTTTCATGGGTTATACATATTAATAATATCCATAAGGATAAATAAATGTCTTGGTTCTTAATTACACCCTCCAGAAATGATCTCACAATTTCATAGAATTTCACTATTGATAGCCTATCATAAAATTTGAAATTCTCTTGTGAATATAATTTTATTTTTAAAAAAATGCACTTTTTTGTATTTCTTCATCATTACGTTACTAGTAATACACAATTATTATATATATTTTTTCAATAATTGTTGAAAATATATTAATACATGTACTATTAAAGTTATTATCTATGTATTTTAGTAAAATTGTCTGGTGACTTCATTTGATACCTTGAATTTTATTATATCCATCATCCGATACAATTTTTCTTGGATTTTTTTTCATGATATCTTAGTAAAATTAATATTTTTTAAATAAATTTAATGATTTATTCAAAAGAATATAATATTTATTTTGAGAATATAGAGTCATTGAACCTTTATAAATAAATTTCCCTACATTTTGGTTATTTATACTCTTTGTGGATAAGTTTATTTATTTTATAGAGATAAAAATAATTGATTCACGATCATTTCAAATTGTTAGTATGTTATTCAAGTATTCATAGGATTTGTTTCCAAATGTTATATAACACTAAAAATAATCCTTGATGACATTTTGGTGATTTTTTTTCTAACTAGTCGGTAGAGTAATTCCATTACATTTCTTTCTTATTAGTATCCTCTCTATTGTAAACTTTTATTCTACTACCTTTATAATATTAGTATACTTTAAATTCTTTTAATAAAACTATACAAGTGATTTCATGGTTATTGATCCTATATTTTTTAATGGAAGAAATTTTTAGTCATTTGAATAACTGAAAAAATGTTTAAACTTTACATTGTTTTGGATTTTTCAACACCTCTGGATTTTAAAACCTAAATATCTAAACTCTTTTAATAATATCATTTCATCACATTAATTGAATTTTCATCATTATATTCCCTAGATTATTCCTATATCAATTATTATTTATCCATAGAAATGTTTACATCGAGATCATTAAACATTTTATATTTTTATATAATTCTCAGTTTTATAAATTTTATTTCATTAAATTTTATAATATACATTCCATATTTACCTATACTAAAATTTACAATAATTATTTTTGTTTTCATAATTTTAGTGTTGTTTAAGACTTGATAAAAATTTATCTTTAAAAATATGTTCAGTATATCTCTATTATTCATCATACTTACTTCTTAAAGTGACATAATGCTTTATAACATAATAAATGATGGTAATTGTTTTCTAGTGTTGTATCAATTATTTAAATTCATAATATTTTATGAGTATATTTCATCAATTATATACTGATATTTGAAACATTTTTTCCATTCAATATTTTATTGAATGATATCCAATTCCACCAATACTAAATAACATTAGAATCAAGATACCATTATTCCTACTTCTTCATTTAATGTTTTTTCTTGAAATAATATAAAGGATTTATAAAAACCAAATTTTGTCGTCCATAGTTATTACATCTTTTTAGTTGAATATTCCTGACCTTTAACAAATACATTCCTTGGGAATGTAATATTTTTGTTTCATTAGAAACAAGGAACACTATATTCTAATATGTTGAAAGATATTCAATGTTTCTCAAATATATATACCCATTTTTACTCTTCATAATCATACAACAGATAAAACCATTATTAATAAACAAGAGAATGAAATAAAAAAAGTGCATCTCATTTTAACTATTATCGTAAACATAAGATATATAAATCTGTGATCTTATGAAATTATAAGATAAGGATAATGGTATGTGACAATAATCAAGACATACAATGTTAATTCCTAACATATCATAGATAATAAAATTAGTATGGAAATTAATATTTGCATCTTGTAAGATATGAATCATATGGGAATCAAATACCATGATCCATGAGAGAATAAAATTTCCATAAATCATAGATTTGTGAAAAAGTCATTTGTTTTTAACATTGTGACCATGTATAAATATTAAAAAAATTCATTAAGGTAAGGATAATAAATCTGTCACTTTTATAAAAATATTGACATGAAACTCTATCAACACATAAAATTATGGACCAAAATAATCGGTCCATCTGTAAAAGTATGAACACTCCATCTCATTCATTCATAACATTGTGAACATATAAAAAAATTAGGGCATAAAATTATGAACACCTAATCAGGTTCAAACATCATATCGTTGTAGACAAGGACCACTCCAAATACCATTATAGTGGAGAATTTATTTTATTTATCTAGGTTCTATCCCCATTGTAGTCGAGTTATACTAAACCGGGTTAACTTCCAATTCTATCTTGTCCTTTCTAATTATATATAAATCATTACCCAATCTATTGGAGGGGTATAAAGGTCTCGTCCACCAAATAAAAAAAAATTAAACATGTGTACCAAACTATCATAAAACATTTATCTTATAAAAACCGAGAATCAAATGGGTTTGATAAACTTTTCATCATATCATAACCCAATGAAGAATTATTTAATTCATAATCATTTCATCATTTCATCTTCATACCATAACCCATAAAAAGTAGCAGGATCCATGAGAATTATATCATCGAATAACCCATAGGGGAAAAATGGGTATCCAAAAATTCCTTATGTCAGAGAATAAACATTTTATAGATTGATTAAAAATTCTATCATAGGATCATATCCCATGTAAATCATATGAAACATCAAGTAATGTAATCTTTGATTAAAATCAATTTTTAAATACTAGAAGGGACATTTTTTGATAAAAATAATTTTTAAAGTAGAAGGAATTTGTAAATTATAAAACAATTTTAAAAAAAATTTATTTTTATATAACATTGAAAAAATATAATTCAATCCATTAAAAATAATTTAAAACATTTCTTGAGGAAAATATCAATTCCACATTGGAAAATGCATTTTAAAAAATTTTGAAATTTATTTTCCTTCCAAATAACCTTCTTAATTATAATTAATTATTTTATGAATAATTTGAAACGTATATTTATTAAAATATACATTTATCATTGAAATAAAATTTTTAAATAATTTATGAAAACATTTTTATAAAAAATGTTTTTGGAACAAAAATATTTTTGGGCCAAAAAGTTGATTTTTATAAAAAAAGTTTTTTGAAGTCTAAAATATAAATAGAAGAAAGGGAAAATAAAAAAAATATTCTCATGTAATAAATATATAATAAGAAAACTAATTCTAATTATTTATTGGTATGTCATAATATATAAAAAATTTAGACATATTCATAAATAATTCGGATACACGATTGGATTGTAACATAAAACCCTTAAAACCACAATATCCTTGAATCATAATACCCAAGAAATAAATAAAATAAAATAGAAATTAAAATATCATGAGGGAAAAATTCATGATATTTCATGTCAAATGATATGTATATACACCCCATTAATGAATATATAAGCATTAAATAATGTGTGTCTCCAAGATGGAAAATTGAGACAAAAATCGTTTTCTGGTTTGTTGGATTTTGAAATGTAAACCCCATGGAAAATTATATCCTCATATAGATATGTAAACCAAAATTTTTATTATAATAATATTAATATAAATTAATGGGGACTATATACACCCCAATGAAGAATTAGGTGGTGAATATGACTTATGCAATAGAGATGAAAAAAGTGAGACATAAATTTGATACCTTATGTCTTGAATTCCATTGTACTAATTCAAACCTACTCTATATTAAATATCATTTTATTATAAATATATTAATAACCCATATTCATATATATATATCATATAATATATTACTTTTACATGATCTTTTATTGCATGTTTTTAAAAAATACTTTAGAATGATGTGTCTTAGGTAATAATCTTTTTAATTTTTTTTGATTCAATTTGTTATATTTTATATCATATTAATTTGATCATGGATCTATAATAACTTGAATTAAAAACATGATAAATATATTTTATGGTTTTATAAAATATTTATTTACAGTATCCAATAATATTTAATTATGGGAATTAAAATACACCATTCATGGAGACTGTAGACTATACGTATTCAAGAACATTCAGTTTAATTTTTCTAGAAGATTTAATAAAAGAATAAAAAATGGTATATATTAACTTTCTAGAATCATTGTGCATCCATATATATTACAAATATTTGTAAAAAATATCATTAATACATTACATATAATGAGTGAACAAATCACATCCCTTCGTGAGGTGGTTGTCCACCGTACATAGTAATGGAGTTATTATATTCCTAAAAAATGTTGGGTATAATTGAATGTGTGATAAAATATTTCTGTAATCATAATAACATCTTAAATATATGATATATATAATATAAATAATACCTACATTATTATGACCAACCTTTAAAGCATGTATCAAAAAAATTAATGACATCGAATCACAATGGGGTAGTCTCATGTTCACATGAACGATGGTTTTATAATCAATTTGATGGATGAGGACTGTTAATTGATGGATGAACATGACCATGATAGAAAATTGTGGTTATTGGGAGTTCCCGTTTTTCATAGTGACTTCTTTAGGAGTTCCATTAAAGGATTGTGAAATTGTGACGAGTGTCATGGTGGGTATAGATAAAAGGCATGCCAATACCTACATCAGTTCATGGTAGAGGATTTTTGATATTATTTTAGTGTGGAATAGTTAGGAATTAAAAATTGGTATTAATTGAAATACCGAAGCCTTTTACTTAATTTTAACGCATATTAAACAAATAGAATTTCTTATATATCTTTTCTACTCTTTATAGGGGGATGATGCCATCACCACCAAAAAAACCTATAGTGTAATCATATTCATGGAGAACTAAGGAGTTCCAGCCACAAGCAACTGGAATAATTATTATTAAAATAGTTGAAGAATCTCCATAAGTAGATAATGTAGGCCCATTTACTGTGATATGTACCATCACTGCTGATTCATCATTAGAGGCTACTTTATTTACATTGGTTCATCTCACTCATTTTTATCATCTTCTGTTGTAAATCATCGAAATATTTATATTAAGATTTTTTCTTATCTGATGATTATTATTAAGCCCATCATAATAAATATAGACAAGGGTATTTTATGTATCTCTTTCTTCAAATCTCAATCAACTATTGAACGTACCATATGTTTTCTAGCTCTTAACATGAAACATCATGAACCCATTATTAAGATAAATTGGTTGATTCCTCATAAGGCCATAATTGACTGTTATATTTGTTTGGTCTTGTTTACTACACATTATGGGGTGTGTTGTAATTTCCATTTAAAATGGGACCCAATGATTAGTTTAGCTGGGGATCCTTTTCAGAATTTTGGATGGGTAAAATTAGTTCTTTCTATGACCTTTTAGAGAAAATATTTGTGTGACTTAATTCCTCAATTATCATTATGTTACACAATTTTTTCCTATATAAATTCTCTATCTTGCCACCAATTAGAGAAGAAGAGTTTTCAATTGATTTATTATCCGGTATTCATCCATAATTTTTTTATTTATACTATAAGGAACTATTGGAGTTTAATGAGTATAAAACATAGTGGGATGATTTTTTAGAAAAAAATTTATGTGTCTGGGTGTTTCAAAATGGATACAACCTATTTTATAGACGTAAAAAACATATGGAACACTTATCCAATTTGTTAATTACCAAAATCCTAATTGAGTTATATTGAGGGAAATTTATCTCCTACCTTACATTGATAATCTGGATAACCAATTCAAATGGAATTTGGGTTACTCAATGATTGATCTCTAATACTGTTATCACCAGTTGGGAATAAAATAATCATTCACTTATAAGTCTTCATTCAAGAGTATGTGTTTCCATTATAACTATCTTGATAGTGAATTTATCAAAACCAACCATCCTTTAACATTTATGGAATTGAAGAATATGATATTTCATGAGTTCCATGAATCATTCATGGAGGTATTTGTGGAAAACAATTCCATATTACTGATAGAATATTTTTGACCATGTGATCCATTTGAGAATAGTTCATGGAATTTCTAAAAATTATTATTTTTTCATGAATCATTCAAAAATTAATTTCTAAATTATTTATAGGAATTAATTGATACATATTTTCATGAAACATGGTATTTTACTTGATCATAATTAATTAATAGTTTTTATGACATGGGATCCCCCTACTTAATGTTGTTGAAATTAATAGATTCTTAGGTTTTTCATGATATTTCTATTGATTCATAAGATATTTCTTGAATTTTTAATATATGATGACATATCTAACTCAAAATGAAATGAATTTCATTTTGGATTTGAAATTTCATAGGTCATCTGTTGAGCACAAATATCATTTGACATCTTCAAAAATGTTAACTGTTCTAATGATTGAGAAAGTCTTTGTGTTCTTGTGTATTAAAAAAGATTTAGTATGGGGTTATTTCCTTGTGTAGGGTGTTCAGGTATAGTCCAATGGTATGAGAAATATTTGGCCACATGATATAAATTATCTGATAGATGATCATGAAGTCATAGTGGTGATGTATTTTCATAAGATTTGGTGGTCCTATCTATTCTATGAAATATTTATTATTTATTATGACCATAATATATTGATTTATATATTCTTTAAAAAAATTGATCCTCTTCCAGATGAATTAGTTGATATACATATAGTCATTTATTATCAACATTTTATATACCTCTAGAAAGGGGAATTTCATTACTGATGCATTAAGCTTGAAACATATGAGCTATCCTATAAGAGAATTAGTAAAATACTATAATATAATGTATCTCTTTCTCAGTTACATTTGCGAGTTTTAGATAATGGGGTAGAGGTTGTTTTGGATAATATAAATTTTACATCCTCAATTTGTGAGATGATTCTTTGAGAAAAAATTATTAATGATGAATTCATTGGTATTTTGGAATCTAATTATTGTTGGGTGACCATGGGTGAGTGGTAATTATATTCCAAGGGTATTAGGTGTTTTTGGAACCATTTTTTTTAAATTTTTTATGAGAATTGCTTTGATGAGGGGTTTCAAGAATTCATAGTGGATGGTGCACCATAGGACCATTAAGATTCTATATGATATGCGATGATTATTTTTGTGGGTAGGCTATAGGAAAGATATAAATAACATTTTTCTCATTAATATATTTATTAACTGGCTAAAGACGAAAACTAGAGACCTTTGGGTTTTTATCATCGAATAAAAATGCTTACATCAAAGTGGGATTAAATGTTTATGGAATTTATGATTAGTTTTCCACACACCCATTTAGGGATGAAATAAATACTGGGTTTTAACAATAGAATGACCGAATTGGATCACTTAATCCCCATTCAAGATTCTAACATCATTAAGGAATTGATTCTTCTCAACATGTAGAAGATAGTGTGATTTTATGGAGTTCCATTGACTACAGTCATTGACAGGGATCTATATTTCACTTATCTACCCTAGAGAGTCCTCATAGAGGGAATGAGATCACATGTATATTATAGCATAGTATTTCACCTATAGTGTTATGAATATACACAATGAAATACACAAATTCATAAGTATAATATTTTAAATTATGTTATAGACTTTAGTGGATTTTGGGATATCCATTTGGAATTGGGTAAATTTTCCTATAAAAAAGTAATGAATCCACAATTAGAATGGTTCCATTTAAGGGCTTATAGATTCGACATTAAATATCACTATTGTGTTTGTTTGGGACTATTCAATGTTTCTTGTCTTGACCAACTATGGTCCAATATATGATAAATAATATATTGTTCATTCATTAAATAATAGTGAAGGCATATAGTCTATAAAAATAAAATTTTGAACATCATTTATGATCATTGGAGTTTTCAGTTGGTGAGTATGTTTTCATTAGAGTATCTCCATGGGATGGACATTAAATGTATGGGAAATAGAGAAAAAATATGGTTTGGGTGTTCTTGAGGTTCGACTACTCTATGGAATATAAATTTATTAGAATTGTGGAGCCTTAGAGGTTAATTTTCATAGCTACTTGCAATTTCATCATAAATACACCATACAGTTTTGGATTCATCATAGATCCATGGTTGGTTGATTTCTGTGCTTCTGCAAAAGCTGACATCATTACTGCATGGTTTTATGGATACCTGGATGAATTACCCCATGTAAAAAGGATATAGGCAATTGTTTCAGTGTGTTTTTATGAGGATGGTTGAATCAGGGTTTCTACAGTGTTGTATGACAGTGTTGTGTTGTGGTACAACTATTTTCATCCTTTTGTGCTAGGGATATTGGGTAGCTATAGTGAGGTCCATACTTTTATAAACATAAATGAACCATACAATATTAATTTCCATCTCCCCTATTCATAATCATCATTATAGAATTTGGATTTTGAAGGCTCTCAAGTGGCCTTTTGGACCCTCAAACATCATCTATATTAAAATTTAAGTGTATGTTATAGCATTAGATCTCCGTCTAGTGAGTAAATTTCAACTAAATGGGTTCTTTCTGATGTTCCCTTTTCTATTCCTTATTTATTGATATATCTTCAAGTTATTAATAGATCTAATCTGTGTTTTTAAAATTCATAATTCTTGGTAGGATAATTAGATCTCAAATAACATCTTTTTTATTGGAATATAGGCTACGAGTGTTTATTTGATTCAATGATTTAAATATAGGTGCTTCTATATGATTGTTCCCTAAAATTTTAACCTTAAATTACTTGAATGATTTGAAATGTGTTTTTAAATGATTTAAAAATATGCACATGAGATTATTTTTATTTTATTTTGAAAAGGTAATGAAATTTTCCCCAAATTGTAATGGAATTGATATTTTTGGGTGGATTTGTGGAAAATAGATCGATTTATTTGGAAATTGACTAGATATAATGATTTTATGTTGATCCAAGAGCAAAGAAGGATTGATTATACGATTATATGGAGAGTTCTGAATTAATAATAAACTTATTATTGTGTGTTAACATGAGAAATCCATTTTGAAAATAGAAATAAGGACAATTATATTTTGAAGTGTTTAGAAATTATTGATTTTGCAATGATATATTGATTTATTTAATGAAGCACATGTGAGTATGGGGAGTTAGTCTATAATTATGCTATGGAAACAAGGATTTGACCCCTTATAAAATGATTGATAATGAAAAAAATAACATAAAAAAATTGTAGCTTGATTTTCCCTGGTGTAGAGTTGAGTACTGTAGGATTTACCAAGGGGACATGTGCACACATTGAGTCAAAATAACTGATTGAGTAGATTGAGTTTCTTATAAACATGAAATAATGAATTTCATGGATTATTACATGGGTTTAGGATCTGTTTTATTTAATGATTTCATGATATTAATTATAGAACTGTTTCATTTATGAATACTCCTTTAAATAAATTATTTATTTAAAATGTTAATTTATGCCATTTTTTTCATATATTCAATATTTTGATTTTGAAAGAATATTTTTATAAAAAAATTTACATTCCATTACATTATTTTGTTGTTACAATTTAAATTATTTTTGTTTTAATTATTATGGAATTGACTATGGAACACATTGTGAGACCCTACTAGGATATAAGCTCATACAATACCGTTGTCTTCAGGCATCTATAGATTAAATTATGTCATGTTTAGAGAGAAGTAAATAAACACTCAGAGTTAGAGGATGTCCTTGATCTTCCATAATTGGAGTATTAGTGGTGAATAGTGGAGATTGGATCCACCTATTCTATGGGATACGTCTAATATTTTATCTCAATAGATGTTGTGTCACTTGAGGATGTACTATTTGTTTCTAGTACTTTCTCCCTTTGGTGTGCTGATCATATTGACATGTATCATTCACCTTCCCCAGTATTATGGTCAAATCATTCCCATCTTTTTTTGATTCTAGGTGGGTATTGCAATCCCATGGGGGTACTAAATGGCCATTTAGTCCTATCAAGTCCGACTCATGTATAAGCTTGTAGTGTATATGGTTTAATTCCTTAATAGCGACTTATGAAACATGAATGAATATATAATATAATTTCTCACTATTATCAAATTTTTCTAAATGTAAATTTTTATATATTATTGATGTTACTTGTCTATATAAAAAAACTCCAAAATATATAATTTCATATCAGAATTCAATTCATACATTATTAATATATACTACACCCAGTATACAATTGAATCTTATGTATCACCATATGAGTCATCTATGAATTTACAATGACTTTTTTTCTTCTCAATAAATATTTTTTTTACACAGGGTGTTGATCACAGGTTTTCAAAATTTCTACTCCATGTTATGGATTAATCCTATGTATAGTATAATTTAGACATTCATATTCCATGAAATTTATGAATCATCATCCCAAACATAAATAAGACATTTAAATATTTAGAAAAGGAGTCAAGGGTTTGCTCATACAATTTTCAATTCATTGCTTATTATTCAATTATATTGTTATAAAACATTGCACATTTGAAAATATCTAAACACTATAAAATATTATAAACCTCAAAAAAAAATTTATAAAATTTTAAATCCTCCTCAGGGGATCTACAAAAATTTTAAGAATATTTCCAATAAAATTAAATTAAATAAAAATTATCAGGTTATTTCATGAACCATTCAAAATCAATTCAAATTCTATTTTAAAAAATTATTACTAAAAATTATTATATTAATGAAAATTCGTTTATATTTCTAATTTTGCTTCAAAATTAGACTTCTGTTAGGATGGTATGACTTTGAGTATGATATAAAATATAATACAAAACATAGGATCAAAATAGTAATGAGATTCTCATATATAAGCGGGGGGGGGGGGGAATTTTACCTTTTAAAAATTCCCTTACGAAATTTTTGATATGGTTATGTTTAATAAGGTTAAACAAGATAATTCAAAAGACCTCTATAAGTTCGAAAGACATGAAAGATTCCGAAAAAGTAATTCCAAAAATGAAACATAAAAAAAGTTACAATGATTATGATTCTACCTTAAATAGTATAGAATCTTACTATATCAGAGTATAACGGTGAGGAAGTATAAGATAGAATACTTTCCTCAACAACAAAAAATGAAGTGGTAAAACTTATAACAACAAACAAGTAACATGTAATAAGTCTTTTAAACCAAACGGAAGTGTATCCCACAACCTTGGATAAATTTCCCTTCATTTATACTTTCAAGAAATTTTGTCTTACCCAGACCTGGGTAAGCTCTCGATACAAAGATCAGAGCCTATATTGCTATCCCCGCAAGCCCTCAACTATGAGGTAGTCGACACCTTTGTCATCCTCAGTAAGGAATCCCTCAACATCAAGGTGTTGAAAAATCTGTCTTCCTATCCTCGGAAGCCCTCGATTGTACACATCAACAATCAGAATCGAACAAGGAAAATCTGCAAAAGGCAATGTTTTAACAAGCAGTTCAAACATTCTGTATGAAGCTTGAGAGTTGATAAGAGCTTCTCTCTCAAGAAATCATTTCAGGATGTTTTGATCACCAAAATTCCAAAAGTCCCAATGTTCCAGAACACATTCAAATGAGATCCAATTTATAGGTGAAGCTCCAACGGTCTTCCCCCTCCTCCAACAGTTATATTTTTCCTTGAATTTCAGAGGGACCTTTACAAGTGTCACTAAAAAAATAGTTAATTGATAACTGAAGGCACAAAATTGTTTTATATTAGAACTAGTGTTAGCATAAGTGGAACTGAAGTTGGGAAAGAATGTAAATAAAAGTTCAGAACGTGACCAAAAAAAAGATCAGAGTCTAAACCAAATGGAATTTAGAGTCTATAAGAAAGAGATATTCATATTCTGTTTCTCTATGGAATTTGTAATAATAATACTTCACTAGAATTGATAATGTGAATTTGTAATCAGAATTCGTCATCAGAATTTGGAATGAGAATTCGTAATTAGAATTAATCATCAGAATTCGGAATGAGAAATCATTATCAGAATTCATCCTTAGAATTCGGAATGGGAATTCGTAATCAGAATTCATCATTAGAATTCGGAGTTAGAGTTTATGTAAGTTTGTAATCAGAATTCAGAGTTGAAATTTATGAAAGTTCATAACAATGAATTCAGAGTAGAACTTCGTAAAAGTTCGTAACAGGAATTCAGATCAGAAAACAAAATTCTTCATATCTATGTATTATACGATTCCGAAGTTTTAGATATGAATATGATTTTTGCACTTAAGAAGATAATAGTGATAAGATTAATGAAATCTAGGTAAGTGTAGATTTCCTTGGGTAAAGAAATTTTACTTATAGAAGTAAAATATAGATTTTATTATGAATAAAGTGTTTGTGATTTTGAAAACAGGAAGGAATTGAAAATCATAGAGAAAAACTTATTGACTCAACAATCTCCCCCTTTTGGAAAGCACAAACAACCATTCCAAAAATAATATAACGACTTGGAAAATTTTCTTTAGACTTTGAAATTAGAACTTATCTCTATTTGTTCATATATAATGGTGAATACAACTACCCCCCCCCCCTTAGGCATTGGAACTCTAAGTATTGTATTCTAGATTTCTGGAATGGTATTTTTATTTTCATTAGAATGAAAACAATTCGAAATGAGAAACTCCCCTTAGATAAGCTCCCCCTTACATAGGGATATTTCTTATTTATATAGAAATTTTTATTCTCCCATTTAGATTTTTCTTTCTCCCTTTTGATTTATTTTTTCCTTCTCCCCCGTTTTGATATTCAGAAAGAGTTTATGGGAATGGTAAAGAAATATGGTACCTTATATATTAGTAAATACTTGTAAGGAAAATCAATCCAACCATAATTCCATTACGATTTAATGTATTGGTACAGGGAAAAAATATACAACAAAAGATTAGAGTGTTATATTTTGTTTGTTTTTCCTCGGGTATAATCATTTTTGACATTTGTCTTTTGCTTCATAATTTCTTTGTGGGCTTCTTCTACTTGCTTCTCCAAGGCTGTGATTCTATCTTCTTGAGCCTTCAGGACTTCTTCCTGAGCCTTCATCAAGTCCTCTTACTTCACTATCTTCTCTTCCATCTCAGTCCGAAGATCTCTTTCGGATTTCAATACGTGAGCAACATAATTCAGATTTCTATTTAGATCTTTGAAATCATGAATCTGAGTATTTTTCTTTAGGTTCAGCTTATCCTGAAAGTTGTCTGAAAGATGTTTAATCTTGACATCTTCAGTACCAAAGGCCTCCTAAACATCTGGTTTGAACTGATCAATCTCTTCTATATATTCAACAATATTCTTCGACCATAGAGTTTTATTAATTCATGAATTTAAGTGGAACTCATAGTTGATATTAATATTCTTATGTTCTACTTAAATCATCACACATTTATCCATTACCATGGATAATGATTATAACTTATGATTCAAGATATGCTAATGAATCATGCATCTGGAGTCTATTGGGGGAATGATCAGAATGGTATCTACTGATTTATTTAGGGACTCAACAACAAAATCATGTCCCAATGAAGATGACTCCGAATATGTCAACTTTCTATGATATTGTTCTTCTTCAATTACCACTAGTTTCCTTTTAGAAGAGCCTCCTAATTTCTTCTTCCTTATGATATAATTTGTTTGTGTGTCTATAAGCACTTTCTTACGCTTTTTAAATTTCGGAATGACCTCTTCATCAGGAGATTCATGTTCACTTCTGGAAAGTAGAACAATCTTGTCTTCATCAGTCATTTATTTCTCAGCCCCAACCTCAATATCTCTTGGATTGATAAAGTCATGATTATAAATTTCTTCTTCAAATGGCTTGTTCACTTCCTCTTCACCCTTCTCTTCATCTACGGGTGTAGCCAATTTTGAGGATCCGGCTTGAGAAGTCTAGATTGAAAACTTCTCGGAATCACTTTCCTTTTCTTGATAATCTTCACCTATCTTTAGAAAATCATCTGTATTTTCATAGATTTGAGCTTCCTGATCTTCTTCCACATCTTCCTTTTCAACATCCTGCTGTTTGAGTTTTTTCGGTGTGAATATGTTTTCCCCGGGGTTTCTGGTAATAGTTCCACTAAAAAATACTTCGGCACCGGAATCTTTTCAGATGCAAACACAGTATCCCTCAGAAGGGATTTCATGATTTCTGCCTCATACATCTTCTTCTTAAACTTCTTTTCCTTGGCCTTCTTCTCTAACTCATCGGCGTCTTTTTCTTTTAAGGACTTAACCTTAGCATGGTCTAAGCCAATCTGTGGCTCCCCTTCATTCCTCTTTTCCTTATATTCCCTCAATTTTGAAACAATATCATCCAGATAATCTTTGTGTTTCTTGGTTTTATGAGGTTCTTATTGGACTTCCATTGATTTTGGGGTTTTACCTTCAGCTTGCACTTCTTTCAGCTTTATTTTCTTACCGGCCTTCATGGATGGTTCACCTTTCTTTACATTTTTCAGAACAGCTTCTGCCTCCTCCTCTAGAATATCATATAACTCACTTAACTGTTTTGAGAAAAAAACATTCATTCTATTCATAGTGTCATCACTAATAAGCGTCACCTTTCATATTCTCAGCTTGGAGCTACAAGTGATTTTGATGGACTCTAGGCACCGAACAAAAAACATGGAGGGACGGGCAGGATACATAATAATTTGAGCTTTCAAATTCCCATTCTTGATGTTCTGAACTGTAATAAGAATGTGCCACATCATATTTACCTTTCATAGATTTACCAATAAATACATGATGTAAATGTCAGTTTTCTTTGAGTTATCATTGTCACATCTTCTCAGTATGAAAAACCGTTGAACCAACAACTAAATAATCAGATTGTTGGTAGACAAATGGGAAATCTTTGTGGTCTTGACTTCTTTATTTCTAAGGAATTCCATAGACATCACTTTGCTGAAGCTTCCTTGCACATCTGGTAGCTTATAGAATCAAAATTCAGCTTATCCATCATATGATAGCCCCACCAAGATCACAACCATTGAGTAATAAAGCTTGTAAATCTTTCAATATCATTTATAGGTGAAATTTTATTTACCATTTTCATCATATAAGGAAAAAAATTCATAGAATTCTACATGAAAATATGTAAAAATAGGATCTTGATCATCTGGATTTGATATGAAGTAATCTTCACATCCATTGAGCTTGATATTCCTAGAAATTAAAGAATCATACGTACTCAAAAATTTCGGATGGACCAACCATTCTCTATATACAAACCAACTTTAGATTGGCTTGATACATTTCATGAGAAGTGGCTTCTATAGAAATTTAGAATCGAGAAACCCTGGGAGATTTGGAACGGGCTTTAGGAACTGAGGAAGAGATTCGAGATGCGAGATCCTTGAATTCGATGTGGGACAACATTAGGGGTCACCTTTATATAGGCAATGGTGGTAGCTGTTCATCTTCCAAAACCCATATATTTGTTATGAAACATTCTGATCAGATCTAATGGTTGAAAAAATAGGCGCAAGTAAATCTTGAATCCGATCTTTTGAAGTTTTAAAAATATTGGGTTTTAAGAAGAAACGAATCCGAAATATTAAAATAAAATACCAGCAAGTAAAAGTGTCTATGAAAACATAAGTAAGGAAGTCATACCTTTTGGATTTTGCTAGGAAGATAATTTGTAATCGGTGATATTCTTCATGAAGAAAAATTGACTAAAAAATTTCATACGAAAAATACACTAAGAAAATTTTACTATGAAATAATTCACTACGAAAAACGAAATGAAAATTTTGAGTACTAAAATGTTCATTACTAAAAGTTCAATATGAAAAATTATTATTATGAAAGTTTCAGTTCCGAGAATTTCCATTACGAAAATTTTAGGTCTAAAAAAAATTTCCATTAGGAAAACTTCAGTTCTGAACATTTCATTACAAAAATTTAAGGTCTAAAAAATTCCATTATGAATCCTTTAGTTCTAAAAATATTCATTACGAAAATTTTTAAATACAAAAAATTACATTATGAAACTATTTTGAAAAACTAACTATAAAAAATATGAAAATCATCATTACAAGGGGATGTACTACCCCTATGAAAAGGAGTTTATTACTGTAAGGAGAATGGTTCAACAAGAAGATTATGAAGGAAGGTTACCTCGTGGTTATCACTACTAACTTCTTTTTAATGTATTCAAATCTATCGAGAGGTAAAGATTTTGTGAAAATATCATCAAGTTGATCTTGAGTTTCGATAAATTGAAGAATGATATATCTTTTTATTGCGTGAACCCTTAGAAAGTGATTCTTAATATCTATGTGATTTTCACGAGAGTGATGTGAATGATTTTTACTAAGGGAAATGGAACTTGTGTTATCACACAAAATTTGAGTCTTACGTCAAGTCTGTGAGTTTGTGTTGCATACACAACAATTGAGCACAACAACTTTCAACTGCTACATATTCAGCTTCAGTAGTGGAGAGTGCTACTGAGTGTGTCTTCTTGCATGACCATGAAGCTAATGAATCTCCTAAGAAATGAAATGTCCATGATGTACTCTTTCTATCCATTCGACATCCACCAAAGTAATCATATGAAAAGCATTTTAAAACAAAATCATTTCCAGCAGTATAAAAGAGATCCAAATCCATGGTTCCCATTAAGTAGCGAAAAATTCTTCTCACTGCCTTAAAATGAGATTCCTTAGGACAAGATTGATATCTTTCACATAAGCATACTAAAAACATTAATTCTGGTCGACTAGCTATCAAGTAAATTAGACTTCTTATCAGACCTCTATAAGATGCTTGATATACAGGATTCCCAGATTCATCAAGATCAAGTGCGTTTAAGGTACCAATGGGAGTACATAAACTCTTAGTGTCATTATATCTATACGTTTTAAGAAGATATTTAATATAATTATGTTGGGATATTTAGATTCCTTCTAGTTTTTGAGAAATTTGAAAACCATGGAAAATTGTTAACTCACCCATCATACTCATTTCAAACTCATATTTCATTAGATCCTCAAAGGAATCAGTTAATGATTGATGAGTTGAAGAAAATATAATTCCATTAACATAAATTTGACCAATCAAAACACTTTTCTTATCTTTATTTATTAAAAGGGTTGGATCTGCAATTCCCATAACATAGTTATTTAGAAAAACAATCATGTAATTCTATCATACAATGCTATAGGTTCTTGTATAAGGCCATAAAGAGATTTGGTAAGTATAAAAACATGATTAGGATGTTTTTTTCTTCAATTCCAGGCGGTTTTTCTACAGAAACATCTTATTCAAGATAACCATTAAGGAAAGAACATTTCTCAACCATTTGAAAAAGTTTAAAATCTAAGAATGATGCAAAGGGGAGTAAAATACATATTGATTCAACTCTAGCTACTGTAGTATAGGTTTCATAATTGTCTATTCAGTCTTGTTGATTATAGCCTTTAGCAACTAATCTAGATTTATTTCTTATGACGACTCCATTTTTATCACACTTATTTCTAAAGACACATTTAACTCCAATAACAGAAGTTTCCATAGGTCTTTAAACCATGGTCCAGACTTTATTTCTTTCGAATTAATTTAGTTCATCATTCATGGATTTAATCCAATCAACATCACCTAAAGCTTCATCAATGATTTTTGTAACGCCCCGACCCCAGTTACCCAGATTCGGTGCATTATTACATAACATTGGCATGATCACAAGAAAGATCAAATCTCGAAAGACCGATTGGTTTAGTAGCCTTGGAAACACTAGATATATTCATAAGATTTACATTACATCATAAAATGAAAAACTACTACAACAACATAATGTTTCTACAATCTACACTATTAACCCCTCATAAAATCCCTGCAGGTCATTCATAACTTACTTCTTCACATCCTCGGAAAAATAAAACATAGAAAAGGGGTGAGCTCAAATGCCCAGTAAGGATAAAAATATAGCGGAAACTTTCATAAATAAGAATAAACATTTAAGGCAATGTATAACTAAAACAAAAGCCTTTTAAATATGAACTTTCAACATGGTATGGCATAAATAAAATGAAATAATGCCATTTACTTATTCACATGGATATTCTACTAATCGAATAATCACATGCAAAAATCAATAACCACTTTCATAATGTTGGAATGCATAATGCCAGACTATCATAACCACATAGCCAAGGCCTCGTGCCAAGACTACAAATAAGATTTTGTCAAGGCCTTGTTCCAAGACACTAGTTTGTCTCATGAGACCTACCAATGCATCGAGGAGCTATAGCGGGCTCCACCCGTCACATATTAAGTCCAATGCATTCCCATATGAAAAGGTTTAAACATAACATAAACATTCATATTAAAACTAGCATATGAAATGTCAATACTTTCACCATAAACTATGAATGGTATAAAAATAGCACATCCACAGTCAAACATATCAAAAAACCTTCAATACAATATAGAAGTTTTGTATCATAATAAATCAACTTCAAATAATCTTAAAATCCATCAAAGGATGTTGACATAGATGAAATCAAAATTCTTTTTAAAGAAATATCTCCTTTTATTTTGAAATAATTTAAGATCCATATAAAATAAAACATTTTCTTTGAAAATATTCTTATAAGCTTGTAAGGGAAGCTTTGAAGATTTTATAACGGTGGAAAATAGCCGCACCCGCCGTATAAGTTAAAAAACATTCTTACCTTAATTCTGTGGAAAAGGTTAAAAAGGACCTTTTTTTGAAAACGACCGAAAGATTCCTTTATAAACCACTTATAAAAGTCAAAAAGGGTATAAATGACTTTAACTCATATTCTAGTAAATAGTAAAAATGTTTTGAAATGCATTTTTAAGAAACATGGATGTGGATGATAAAGAGATCCCAGTAGATTATTACGTATAAACAACCTTGGATAATGAAGAGGTTGTAAAGTAAACCCTTACCTTGTACTTTTCCTTGGTTGGGGTAGGTTAACCTCCTGTATAATGGTAAAATAGTTGTTATTAAATTATACAAGAATCATATATAATAATATGATATCATATATGATCTTTTAACATTGAT
This sequence comes from Viscum album, assembly GCA_963277665.1. NCBI lineage: Eukaryota > Viridiplantae > Streptophyta > Magnoliopsida > Santalales > Viscaceae > Viscum > Viscum album. The sequence goes on along the minus strand of OY728132.1, from coordinate 92,540,583 downwards.
TTGTTAATAATATCTTAGAATTATCGTCGTTTCGGGAGTTAACTTACTCATTTTCTTTTATATGTTTTGTTACATAAGCCATGGTTGTTGTATCTTATTCATATCCAGAATGATATCTAGTCCTTAAACATCATTTTTAAATAATCAAATGATAATTATACTTGAATGGATACGATGGAGAATGAATCTCATCGCGTTCGTGGAGACGGTAGTCCGTACGTACGCACGAGCAACAATATCATTCTTTTGATATTAAAATAATATATAAATAGATGGTATATCATATATACAGAATCACTAACATGTTATAGTCATTATTTACATGAGTTACACATCATTATTATACCCATCCAAATAATATTATATTGAATAACAATTACACCACGACGTGGAGACGGTAGTCCGTACGTACGCACGTATGGTGACATGTTATTCAAAGGGTGGATAGAATAATGAATATGGTTGTACCATATTTATAATAACATCACATTATATGTGAGATACTGGAGTTATTATTTTATAATGGTAAGAACAAAGGAAGAAGAAGTGGAAGAAGAAATGAACTTGGAGAAGGGTGGTGAAATCATTACCTCTTCTTCGGGTTCTTCCTTTTGATTTGATCAAAAGGGCTCCTTAGGTTGGCTTTATGATCAAACTAAGGCCCCTAGGTTGTAGTGAGGGATGTTGGGAGAGTATTTGGGCAGAGTTTTGCCGAACCAAAAGGCTTTGAAGGTGTGAAGAAATGAGAAGGAGGAGTGCCCTTTTATAAGAGGGGTGAGGGGAACCTTTGGAAAAGCTAGAAATATTAATTTATAATAAATTCATATTCGGTTTAAAATGGATCCAAAGTTGACTATTAAAAGGTTAAGGTGGGTATGGGTCGAAAACAACTCAACCAATATAATTTAGACAGGTTTTTGTACTTATATTGACCTTATCTTTAAGTATTAACTCTAAGTTAATTAGTTTCACTTTTACAATGTCTCTTCGTATTTTTATATAATATGGTTAATAAACAACTATATACATCCAAGCGACCCCCCAAGTGGTACATTAATGATGAACCAATCATGATATAAGTCTCTTGGCCGAACCTTAGATTTTTAGGAATTTAATATCAATTAATAATATAATATTTGTTTTAAGAACTCTTTTATGTCAATTTTGACACTATTCAATAGTTGATTTTTGTGAAACTCATAACAGATTGATTACTTCGAAAAAAGTCAATTAAATCAATCCTAATATATCATATTATCCTAGAAAATTATTTTAATTAATTAAAAGTTTCATATTATATTTATTTGGGTATTTATAATATTAATTATTTTAATTTTTCACTATTATAGTAATTACTGCATCATCATTGTGTCATAAATAAAATAAATTATTTAATGTCTAAAAATTATAAATAAAATATCATTATGTAGGAAATCGTTTTAGCTTTCTAATGAATATTTATAATCTAAAATCCAACATATATAACCCTATGTAACAATTGTTTTTCTAAAAGATATATGCTTGTGTCATTTTTGTATTCATTTTAACTTAATTAAAATAAAGTGTCATTATCACTTACAAGTGGATCCATGGGGTCCCAAAATAGACCCAAAGATTCCCATGGTCGACCATGTATCAACCAATAAGGTTAAGACACGTTTTAGGGTAATTTAGTATTATTATAATATTATTTTTTAACCCTTATTTACCGGATTTACCCTTAACCATGGTAAATAAAATATTTACCGCAGTAATTATTCAAAATGTCTAAAAATAAAAGTTACCTATTTACACAATTTAAACATCCTGATTCCAAATATGGAATCCATTTTCCTAAATTAAAAACACAGAAGTGGCAGAAATTAATTTAAAATTAATTCCCGCTGTCAAAACAAAAAGCGTGTTTTTAAGAGATAATAACTATCAAAAGATTGACACTCGTTTATGTTCGGTTTAATTGTAAAATTATGTCCAATGACCAAAATTATATTAAATGGTAAAAATATATTCTAAATATACTTTAAAACCAATCAAATTCATAATTTATCACTATTAATTATTTTTATTAAAAAAGTTGTTTTTAATTAAAATTTAGTAATTTTCACTATTCATCAAAATATGAAAGTTATCCGAAATGTACAAAAATTTCACCTTAGGCTAAATTCGATATTACGAATCCAAAAATGAAGTCCATTTTCAAATATAAAATATATATAATTTCAAAAAGTAGGTATTACTATTCATAACGGCTAGTTTGATTAGTTATGGTGTGTTAGAACTCGGTGTTGCGTACAACACACGCTATCACATTATTCAAAGAGAAGCGTACCGTAGAAGCTTGGGGTGTTACATTCTCCCCTCCTTCAAATAATTGCGTCCTCGCAATTTCTAGGGTATTACTGCATAAAAAGACTCGGGTGGTTCTTCATCATAAGTTCCTCGGGTTCCCACGTTGCCTCTTCCATCTTATGGTTTCTCCACAAAACTTTTACCAGACGCGTCGTCCGGTTTCTCAGCACTTGTTCTCTCGTATCAAGAATCTTGACGGGCTCTTCACAATAAGATAGATCGGGTTCCAGTTCTAATTCCTCATAGGTGAGTACATGCGTCGGATCAGGCATGTATTTCCTCAATAGAGATACGTGGAACACATCGTGAACTTTGGAGAGACTTGGCGGCATTGCCAATCGGTAAGCTACAACCCCAATTCGTTCTAGAATTTCGAAAGGTCCGATGTACCTGGGACTCAATTTACCTTTCTTACCAAAACGTATGACTCCCTTCCACGGAGATACCTTTAGAAAAACATGATCACCGTCTTGAAATTCCAAATCCTTCCCTCGATTATCGGCATAGCTCTTCTGCCTACTTTGAGCTGCTTTGATGTGATTTTGGATTACTTTCACCTTTTCCACCGTTTCCTCCACCAGTTCTGGGCCTACAAGTTTTCTTTCACCAACGTCATCCCAACAGGTTGGTGTACGACATCTCTTTCGTATAACGCTTCATATGGTGCCATCTGAATACTCGAATGGAAGCTATTGTTATAGGAAAATTCTACCAGAGGTAAATATTGATCCCACATACCCTGAAAGTCAAGTGAGCAAGATCTCAACATGTCTTCTAAGGTTTGAATAGTCCTTTCTGATTGTCCGTCTGTCTGAGGGTGGTAAGCAGTGCTCAAATGAAGTTCAGTATCCAGGGATTTCTGAAGACTTTTCCAGAATCTTGAAGTAAAACGGGGATCACAATCAAAAACAATCGATAGGTGTACTCCATGAAGTCTCACAACTTAATTAATATATAGTCTTGCTAGACGTTCTAGGGGTTGATCTTCTCTTATAGCAAGAAAATGTGCTGTCATGGTAAGACGATCAACAATAACCCATATTGCATCGTTCCTTCTAGGAGTCTTTGGTAGCCCCATGACAATGTCCATCGTAACATTGTCCCATTTCCACTCCGGTATGGGAAGAGGTTGCATGACTCCTCCAGGCTGTTGCCTTCCAGCTTTCACTTGTTGACAAACCATACATCTTGACACAAAATCAGCAATCTCCCTCTTCATGTTGTCCCACCAAAAATGTTCCTTCAAATCTCTATACATTTTGGTGCTCTCAGGGTGTATAGAGAAATTGGAACTATGAGCATCATCCAGCAATTCCCTTTTTAGATCAGGTATATTGGGAACACAAAGCCTCTTCCCGAATTTCAAAATTCCATCTTCATACACAAAGTCTCTCAATCTCCCATCATTCACAGCTTTAATCTTCTTTTGGAATTCTTCATCATCGGTCTGAGAACTCTTAATCCTTTCTAGTATAGATGGTTTGGCAACCATTTGAAAAAGCATTGATGTTCCACCTTCCCTGGTTATTCCCATGTCCATCTTCACTAGATCCATGAAAATTGGATCCCTTTCAATTCTCATATTGTTCAAAACTCCATGGTCTTTTCTACTCAAAGCATCTGCCACCTTGTTTGCCTTCCCTGGGTGGTAGTGTATCGTACAATCATAATCCTTGAGTAACTCAAGCCATCTCCTTTGCCTCAGGTTGAGTTCTTTTTGTGAGAAAATATACTTCAAACTCTTGTGATCAGTATAAATCTCACATTTTTCACCATAGAGGTAGTGTCTCCATATCATCAAAGCAAAGATCACTGCTGCTAACTCGAGATCATGAGTAGGATAGTTTTGTTCATGAATTTTCAACTGTCGTGATGCATAGGCAATAATTCTATCATTCTGCATAAGGACACAGCCAAGTCCTTTCTTCGATGCATCACTATAAATAACGAACCCATCATTCCCCGATGGTAGAGTCAATATAGGAGCATTGACTAATTTTCTCTTCAGTTCTTCGAAACATTCTTCACACTCTTTTGTCCAAACAAATTTAACCCCTTTACGTGTGAGCTTCGTTAATGGGTTAGCCAATCGGGCAAAATTCTGGACGAAACGTCGATAATAACCTGCCAAACCAATAAAACTACGTACCTCAGTTATACTCGTAGGTGCTGGCCATTCTTGGATTGCCTTGGTCTTAGAAGGATCAATAGAGATTCCATCTTTAGAGACAATATGGACAAGAAAAGAAATCTCCTGAAGCCAGAATTCACACTTTCTAAACTTCCCATATAATTCATGCCTCCTCAGAGTCTTCAAGATAATGCGCAAGTGATTTTCATGATCTTCGTAGGTTTTGGAGTATACCAAGATACCATCAAAAAATACCACCACAAATTCATCGAGATACTCCTTGAAAACTCTATTCATTAGATCCATGAATACAGAGGGTGCATTAGTCAATCCAAACGGCATTACAGTAAACTCGTAATGCCCGTACCTGGTTCGAAATGCTGTTTTCGGAATGTCTTCCTTCTTCACACACAACTGATGGTATCCAGATCGAAGGTCAATCTTTGAAAAGTATTGAGCTCCATGCAGTTGGTCAAATAAATCATCAATACGAGGTAGGTGATACTTGTTCTTTATCGTTATAACATTGATCTCCCTGTAGTCGATACATAACCTCATAGATCCATCTTTCTTTTTAACAAAAAGAACAGGGGCTCCCCATGGAGAAACACTAGGGTGAATAAATCCCTTATTACTCAATTCCTCTAGTTGTTTCTTTAGTTCGACTAACTCTACAGTGGTCATTCTATAAGGGGTCTTTGATATAGGCCTTGATCCAGGAATCAAATCAATGGAAAACTCAACTTCTCGTTCTGGAGGATGTCCAGGTAAATCTTCCGGAAATACATCTACAAATTCATTCACAACAGGTACATCCTCTATTTGAACATTCCTTTCCTCACCGACAGTTATTTCATTCTCTTCTTCCCCAATAATTGAATTAAGTTGAGCTATTGGAGGTGGATCTAAATAAGAATTAGGTGGTGACGATTCTGCTCTAAAAATAAGGTGGTCCTTATCATTATCATCAAGAATCGTAACCTCTTTCTTCTTACAATAAATCTTCGCATCATAGTCTGAAAGCCAGTCCATACCGAGGATTAGATCAAACTCAATCATAGGTATGACGATGAGATCAGCAGATAAAGAAAATTTATGTTCTCTAATGGGGACTGATTCACAAAACATTGTTGCAATGATACTTCCCTTAGAAGTTTTAACTGACAACTCCCTTATTAAATCAAATTGGAAATATCTAATTTTCTTAGCAAACTGGGAAGACATGAAACAATGCGATGATCCAGAATCAAATAATGCATTTTCTAAACTTGAGGAAACCATTAAATTACCTGCCACCACATCTTTCGGAGCTTCTACCTCAGCAGTAGTGATAGCATAAGCCTGGCCTTGATCCCTTGGCCTTTTCTGAGGTAAGTTCTCCTGACGCTTAGGACATGCATTTGCATAATGCCCCATCTCCCTGCAATTGTAGCACTGAACGATGGTAGCTTCCTTCTTCCCCTTGCAATCATGAGCTTGGTGGCCTTTTTCACCACACTTGTAACAGACTCCCATTCCCTTCAAGCAAGTACCAGGATGCTTCTTCCCGCATTTACCACAAGATGGATATTCAACCTTTCCCTTCTTCCCCTTATTTCCATTCCCAGATTGATCAGCAGGTCTCTTCTTCTCTTGCTTTGCTTTAATGTCATAAGACTTAGAGAATTCCTTTTCAGTCTTGATAGCACATGAGACAATGTCTTCGTACGATGAAAAGGATTGTGAGACTAACGCTCGACGGAGAAATGGTTTTAACCCATCAAAGAAACGATCAATCTTACTTCTTGGGTTACGAATATAATCACCAGCGTACCTCGATAACCTTGTAAAGTTAGCCTCATACTTTGTGACATTCTCATCTTCCTTTTGTCTCAGACTCAGAAATTGCCTTTCCATATCTGCTCGATGGTCGCGAGGGAAGTATTTTTCTAAAAACAGATCTTTGAACTCCCTCCATTCCATATTTGATACTTCATCATCTTCCTTCATATTTTGAATCAATGGCCACCATTGATCAGCATCTCCAGTGAGGCGGTATACTGCCATGATAACTTTTTCCCTTTCACTGCTCCCCAAAGCCTGAAATATTTTCTCTAGGGAAAATATCCATTTCTCAGCTACTAAGGGATTTGTATTCCCATTGAACGTTGGTGGTTGTTGCCTCATGAATCGATCTAACATTGATCCTCCACGCTGCGGATCAGGGTGCTCCATACGGGTAAGGTTATTATTCATAACCTGAGTAAGTTGTCCCAGTATGGTGATTAGCTGATCAGCACCAGTTGCATCACCAACCCCACTATAATTATCTTGAGAAGGAGGGAAATCCCTACATGGAGTGCGTGCATTGATACAGTTTCCATTTCTTCCACTAGGCGCCATTTCTAAACAATGGCATAAACTAGATCAGTTTATGAATCAAAATACATAATCCCATACTTATAAAACACTTAACATAAATTGAACTATTTATGGATATAATCCATAATCATAAGAATGTTTTCTTTGAGGAAGTATGTACTCATAATCCCTTCAAAATGATTTTTAAAGAAAATGAGAGTTATCCTAAGCATATCCCCCGGGAGTGTCGTAACCAAGAGTGCAGCAAGGCCCGTTGTCATGCACCAGTTCCCGTTCGAGTCTAGCTCAAAGCGGTGTTTTCGGGTTTTACACCTAGGTACATCTGTGCCAGAGCCGCCTCTACCTGCTCGTATCCAGACAGGGATGTATTGCTTGGAAAACTCACAAAATCTCTACAATACCAAAATTCTAGGAAGTTCTTCTATACTAATCCTCAAAGTTCATCTTAGGTCTACGTGCTCTAATCAGAGTTTATCTAAATATAGCTTCCAAGGTTTTTACTAAACTTCCTCTGATACCAACTTTAACGCCCCGACCCCAGTTACCCAGAGTCGGTGCATTATTACATAACATTGGCATGATCACAAGAAAGATCAAATCTCGAAAGACCGATTGGTTTAGTAGCCTTGGAAACACTAGATATATTCATAAGTTTTACATTACATCATAAAATGAAAAACTACTACAACAACATAATGTTTCTACAATCCACACTATTAACCCCTCATAAAATCCCTGCAGGTCATTCATAACTTACTTCTTCACATCCTGGGAAAAATAAAACATAGAAAAGGGGTGAGCTCAAATGCCCAGTAAGGATAACAATATAGCGGAAACTTTCATAAATAAGAATAAACATTTAAGGCAATGTATAACTAAAACAAAAGCCTTTTAAATATGAACTTTAAACATGGTATGGCATAAATAAAATGAAATAATGCCATTTACTTATTCACATGGATATTCTACTAATCGAATAATCACATGCAAAAATCAATAACCACTTTCATAATGTTGGAATGCATAATGTCAGACTATCATAACCACATAGCCAAGGCCCCGTGCCAAGACTACAAATGAGATTTTGTCAAGGCCTTGTGCCAAGACACTAGTATGTCTCATGAGACCTACCGATGCATCGAGGAGCTATAGCGGGCTCCACCCGTCACATATTAAGTCCAATGCATTCCCATATGAAATGGTTTAAACATAACATAAACATTCATATTAAAACTAGCATATGAAATGTCAATACATTCACCATAAACTATGAATGGTATAAAAATAGCACATCCACAGTCAAACATATCACAAAACCTTCAATACAATATAGAAGTTTTGTATCATAATAAATCAACTTCAAATAATCTTAAAATCCATCAAAGGATGTTGACATAGATGAAATCAAAATTATTTTTAAAGAAATATCTCCTTTTATTTTGAAATAATTTAAGATCCATATAAAATAAAACATTTTCTTTGAAAATATTCTTATAATCTTGTAAGGGAAGCTTTGAAGATTTTATAACGGCGGAAAATAGCCACACCCGCCGTATAAGTTAAAAAACATTCTTACCTTAATTCTGTCGAAAAGGTTAAAAAGGACCTTGTTTTGAAAACGACCGAAATATTCCTTTATAAACCACTTATAAAAGTCAAAAAGGGTATAAATGACCTTAAATCATATTCTAGTAAATAGTAAAAATGTTTTGAAATGCATTTTTAAGAAACATGGATGTGGATGATAAAGAGATCCCAGTAGATTATTACGTATAAACAACCTTGGATAATGAAGAGGTTGTAAAGTAAACCCTTACCTTGTACTTTTCCTTGGTTGGGGTAGGTTAACCTCTTGTATAATGGTGAAATAGTTGTTATTAAATTATACAAGAATCATATATAATAATATGATATCATATATGATCTTTTAACATTGATTTGTTAATAATATCTTAGAATTATCGTCGTTTCGGGAGTTAACTTACTCATTTTATTTTATATGTTTTGTTACATAAGCCATGGTTGTTGTATCTTATTCGTATCCAGAATGATATCTAGTCCTTAAACATAATTTTTAAATCATCAAATGATAATTATACTTGAATGGATACGATGGAGAATGAATCTCATCGCGTTCGTGGAGACGGTAGTCCGTACGTACGCACGAGCGACAATATCATTCTTTTGATATTAAAATAATATATAAATGGATGGTATATCATATATACAGAATCATTAACATGTTATATTTATTATTTACATGAGTTACACATCATTATTATACCCATCCAAATAATATTATATTGAATAACAATTACACCACGACGTGGAGACGGTAGTCCGTACGTACGCACGTATGGTGACATGTTATTCAAAGGGTGGATAGAATACTGAATATGGTTGTACCATATTTATAATAACATCACAGTATATGTGAGATACTGGAGTTATTATTTTAGAATGGTAATAACAAAGGAAGAAGAAGTGGAAGAAGAAATGAACTTGGAGAGGGTGGTGAAATCATTACCTCTTCTTCGGGTTCTTCCTTTTGATTTGATCAAAAGGGCTCCTTAGGTTGGCTTTCTGATCAAACTAAGGCCTCTAGGTTGTAGTGAGGGATGTTGGGAGAGTATTTGGGCACAGTTTGGCCGATCCAAAAGGCTTTTAAGGTGTGAAGAAATGAGAAGGAGGAGTGCCCTTTTATAAGAGGGGTGAGGGGCACCTTTGGAAAAGCTAGAAATATTAATTTATAATAAATTCATATTCGTTTTAAAATGGATCCAATGTTGACTATTCAAAGGTTAAGGTGGGTATGGCTCGAAAAAAACTCAACCAATAGAATTTAGACAGGTTTTTGTACTTATATTGACCTTATCTTTAAGTATTAACTCTAGGTTAATTAGTTTCACTTTTACAATGTCTCTTTGTATTTTTATATAATATGGTTAATAAACTTACTATATACATCCAAGAGACCCCCAAGTGGTACATTAATGATTAACCTATCATGATATAAGTCTCTTGGCCGAAACTTAGATTTTTAGGAATTTAATATCAATTAATAATATAATATTTGTTTTAAGAACTCTTTTATGTCAATTTTGACACTATTCAATAGTTGATTTTTGTGAAACTCATAACAGTTTGATTACTTCGAACAAAGTAAATTAAATCAATCCTAATATATCATATTATCCTAGAAAATTATTTTAATTCATTAAAAGTTTCATGTTATATTTATTTGGGTATTTATAATATCAATTATTTTAATTTTTCACTATTATAGTAATTACTGAATCATCATTGTGTCATAAATAAAATAAATTATTTAATGTCTAAAAATTATAAATAAAATAGAATTATGTAGGAAATTTTTTTATCTTTCTAATGAATATTTATAATCTAAAATCCAACATATATAACCCTATGTAACAATTGTTTTTCTAAAAGATACATGCTTGTGTCATTTTTGTATTCATTTTAACTTAATTAAAATAAAGTGTCATTATCACTTACAAGCGGATCCATGGGGTCCCAAAATGGACCCAAAGATTCCCATGGTCGACCATGTATCAACCAATAGGGTTAAGACACGTTTTAGGGTAATTTAGTATTATTATAATATTATTTTTTAACCCTTATTTACCGGATTTACCCTTAACCATGGTAAATAAAATATTTACCGCAGTAATTATTCAAAATGTCTAAAAATAAAAGTTACCTATTTACACAATTTGAACATCCTGATTCCAAATATGGAATCCATTTTCCTAAATTCAAAACACAGAAGTGGCAGAAATTAATTTAAAATTAATTCCCGCTGTCAAAACAAAAAGCGTGTTTTTAAGAGATAATAACTATCAAAAGATTGACACTCGTTTATGTTCGGTTTAATTGTAAAATTATGTCCAATGACCAGCATTATATTAAATGGTAAAAATATATTCTAAATATACTTTAAAACCACTCAAATTCATAATTTATCACTATTAATTATTTTGATTAAAAAAGTTGTTTTTAATTAAAATTTAGTAATTTTCACTATTCATCAAAATATGAAAGTTATCCGAAATGTACCAAAATTTCACCTTAGGCTAAATTCGATATTCCGAATCCAAAAATGAAGTCCATTTTCAAATATAAAATATATATAATTTCAAAAATTATTTATTACTATTCATAACGGCTAGTTTGATTAGTTATGGTGTGTTAGAACTCGGTGTTGCGTACAACACACGCTATCACATTATTCAAAGAGAAGCGTACCGTAGAAGCTTGGGGTGTTACAATTTTTGGTTCCAATTTTGAAACTAATGCTATATGTTCTACTTTATTTCATAATGAACATCTAGTCCTTACTGGTTTATTCACATCACCAATGATACTATCACTGAAATGATTTTTCAGAAATAACTGATTTGGGTTTTTTAAACCTTGTTCATCAAAATAGGGTATAAAATCATCTAGGGTAAATGTTTCAAAAGCATCTTCCTGATCATTTTCCTTATCAAAAATATTTTCAATCAAAGGTTGATAATCAGTTTTTGAAAACACATCCGAAGATATAGGTTGGGGTTGTTTGAAAACAAAGGGATTAGTTTCATCAAATTTTACATGTACTGTTTTCTTCAACAGTGCAAGTGTTTTTGTTAAAAACTCTATAAGCCTTAGAAGTTGTGAGGTAGCCTAAGAAAATTTCTTCATCCGATTTTGGTCTGATTTTGTGTAAGTTAACTTTATTATAGAAAATGAATACCTTGCGTCCAAAAAACATAAAGTTGAAATGTCTAGGTTTTCTACCATTCCATAACTCATAATGTGTTTTATTAAGAAAAGTTATAATCAAAACTCAATTTATAGTGTAACAAGAAGTACATACAGCTTCAGCCAAAAATGTTTATCTACATAATAATCACTCTACATGGTTCTAGTTTTCTCTAGATGAATTTTATCTCATATTTCAATGAAACCATTATTTTGAGGTGTTATGGGTGCTTATAAGTAGTGAGAAATACCATTTATACTACAAAAAGTTTCAAAATATGAATTTTGAAATTCTCCTCCATGATTAATGTGAATAGTTTTTAATGGAAGGTTTTTTTTAATTTTTGACTTGGGCGCTAAAGATTTTGAAATAAAGAAAATCTCTAGACTTCTTTGCTAGAAAATAGACCCACGTAAATCTAGTTTAATCTTCATCCAAAACAAATACATTGTACATTCCCCCAATGCTTCTATTTTGCGTTGGACAAAAAAGATCCATATGCACTAGATGTAATGCATCAATAGTTTAAACTTCACCGACTGATTTAAAATTTGATTTATCTTCCTTTCCATGTTGACAAGGGTCACAAAATTTTGAAGAATCAAATCTATGCTCTGGTAGATCCTTAACTAAAACTTTCTTATAAAGATTACATATTTTCCTAAGGTTACAGTGTCCTAACCTTCTATTCCATAACCAAGAATGATCATCCATTGCACTAAGGAAAAGTAGGTATTGTCTCCTATGGTCTTCAATGATATGGGTGTAAAAATTCTCTTTCCTATTGGCAGAATGAATAAATTCTTCCTTGGAAGTGTGTACTAAGCACATATCATTCCTAAAATTCACAAGGTTGCATTCATCACATAACTGACTTATGCTAATGAGGTTGTTATTAAGACTATTAACAAATAAATCATTTGAAATCAATGTTTTTTCAAGAGGAAGAATGTTACCTATACCAATAATTTCTCCCTAATAATTATCTCCAAAAGTTACTTTTCCTCCTTTCATTTTGATAAATTTTTTCAAAATAGTATTTGTTACCAGCCATATGTCGGGAACATCCACTATCCATGTAACATGTATTGCTGTTGGTACATTCCCTATTATCCCGAAAATAAAAAAATATTAGATTTTCAGAATCCAGACTATCTTAGATCCAGTAGTTTTAGAAAGAAAATTTTTGGGTACCAACAACTTCTAAGAAAAATATGCTCTATGAAATCATAAATATTGGGTTTTGTTTAAGGAAAAATTCATTACCCCGTGACCACCACTTTTACACTTTGTGCAAAATGGGGCACATTGAGGAACAATGAAGTTGTTACTAAATATCAGTTTTTAACTTGTATAACCAAAAGTAGTAGTATTTCTTCAAGGTCTAATTTGAGAATACATTTTATCAAAATTTTCCTTACCAAGGGTAATGATTGAAAAACACTTTCTCAAAGAGAATATTTCAGATTTGAGTTTTATAAAATGTTTCTTGTCTTCACAAACATTTTATTTTGAGCTAGATCTATGCTCGAGAATATTTTTCTTAGAAATTACGTTTTCTAGATCTTTAGAATGTTTATTCTTCTCAGAACTTACTTCCTCAAGATTTTGTGAAATACTTTCAAAATCATCATTTTTCTTATCAAGATCATTAGAAATATCTGATATTTACTTAGTAATAATAGTATTCCTAGAATTTTCCTTATCAAATTTTTTCATGAGTTTTGAGTTCTCAATCATAAGAAGTTTAGAAAACCTAGAATCTTCTTCATAGGTAGGAAAATATTTTCTTCATCAGAAAAAGATTCTTCATCAGAAGAGTTGTAATATTTACTATCATTAGCATTTATAGAATCATTGGTCAAGGATTCAAAATTCTATACCTTAGCCATAATAAAATGATTTTCAATTGGTATTTTGGCTATTAGACCAAGATTTTTCTATCATGAAGATTCATAATCTGATGATTCTTCTGATGATTCACCACCACTGGAACTCCATCTATAATTATCTTTAATAAATTTCTTATCTTTAGCTATGTAAATCTTCTTCCTGTTCCTTTTAGAATGCATCTCTTTTCATTCATTATTTTTTGGGAAAGGACAATCTGGTCTTCTATTTCCTGCCCTCTTGCATTCATATAATTTGACCTATGAATCTTTCTTATCTTTCATTTCCTTATTATTATATCTATATTGAAAGTTCCTCTATCCAGATATCTTGTTCATCCTTTGAGCAAGATTAGATAACTCATTTTCTACGACCACACTCTCACTAGATTCAGATTGGATAATCACATTCATAGATTTGGATCTAGTAACTCTCTCAGGTGTCATAGATTTCATTTGATTTGAAGTTGTAGTAAAAGAATCACTACCAATCACATTCTTCTTCTTTATGTTTTCAGCATCTCTCTTCATTCTATACTCATGTTCAAGAAGAGTTCCAAAAAGTTCATCAAGAGAAATGTGTGTAACCATTCTGTTTTCATCGATAGCAGTTCTCTTTGATTCCCAATCATTGGGCATAATATCTATGATCTTGTCAAAAGGGATTCATCATCTAGACCATTATCTCCCATAGATTTTAAGCTATTCACAATATTCATGAATCTATGTTGCACCTTACAAATTGGTTCTTCATAAGGAAAATTAGAACCATGATACTCAGCTCTAAGAATTGCTCTTCTAGTCTCAATCACTTTAGATGTACCACAATGTGTAACTTCATGTTTCATCCATATACAGTAAGCTGTTTCAAAATAAGATATTTGGATATACATGTTCCTAGTCATTGAACAAAGAAAAGTATTGTGTACCTTATAGTTCAATTGATATTCATGCTTTTTTTGATTTGTAAAGGCAGTTACTTCTTTCTCAGAGATCTTCTATCCTCCTGTAAGAATGAACATGTTATCTACCCCTGTGTTGATAATGAAAGTATTCATATGATCTCTCCAATATTTGTAATCATTACCATCAATGATTGGTGGTCTGGTTGGATTTAGGTTACAAATAGAACCAACATTTAAACCTGCCATTCTTAAGAAAAGTCCTTCCACAAAATCTTGTTAGTAGTATGAGTTTATAAACATGAGGAAATATCCTAACCAAGAAATTAAATATTGTATCTCAAAGAAAAAAGTTATTCTGAACTATGATTCCGAATAATAGATTCTGAAATGTATGAATCCAAAAATATGAATCCAAATGTTCAATTCTGAATGTTATATTAAAAAATCTTCTGAATTTAATCGTGATATTAATTCAGATTGAACGAATAACATTGATACAAATTGTTAGGATGGTATGATGTTGAGTATGATATACTCTATAATACCAAACGTAGGATTGAAATAGTAATGACATTCTCAGATACAAGAGGGGGGTGAAGTGTACCTTTTAAAAATTCCCTTAGGAAATTTTTGATATGGTTATGTTTGACAAGGGTAGACAAGATTATTCACAAGACCTCTATAAGTTCTAAAGACATTAGAGATTCTGGAAATGTAATTCTAATAATGAATCTTAACAAAAGTTACAAAGAATAAGATTCTACCTTAAAGTTTATAGAATCTAACTATATCAATTTACAAGGGTGAGGAAGTATAAGATGGTATACTTTCCTCAAAAATACAAAATTCAGTGGTAAAACGTGTAACAACAAACATGTATCAAGTAATATGTATTTTAATCCAAAAAGAAGTGTATCCAAGAACCATAGATAAAGGTCCCTTGATTTATACTTTCAATAAATTCTGTCTTACCCATAGCAGGTTAAGACCTTGATATGAAGATAGGAGTCTATCTTGATATCCCTGCAAGCCCTCAACTATCAGGTAGTCGACACCTCTGTCTTCCTCAACAAGGAAGCCCTCAACTTCAAGGTGTTGGAACTTTTGTATTTCTATCCCTGGAAGCCATCGATTGTACACATCATCAATCAGAGTCGCATGAAGAAAATCTACACAAGGCAATGTTTGAAAAATCCATTCAAAATTTCAACATGAATATTGAGATTTGATAAGAGCATCTCTCCCTAGAAATCACTTCAGGAAGTTCTGATCACCAAAATTACAAAAATTACCATAGGTCTCTAACACTTTCAAATGAGCTCATATTTATAGGTGAAGCTCCAATGGTCGGCTCCCTCCTCCAACAGTCATATTTTATTTGAATTTCGGAGGGTCTAGTACATGTGTCACTCAAACAACGGTTAGTTGATTACTGAAGACGAGACATCGTTTTGTATTAGAATAAGTGTAAGCATAAGTAAAACTAATGTTCAGAATGAAATTAAATAAATTTTCAGAATGTAACCAAAATAAAAGTTCAAAGTCTATAAAAAATGGAATTCGGAGTCTATAATAAAGATATATTCGGATCCTGTTTCCCTAAGGTACTCATAATGAGATTTCGTAATTAGATTCCTTCAGTAGAATTCATAAAGAGATTTCATAATCAGAATTCATCATCAGAATTCAGAATGAGATTTCGTAATCAGAATTCATCATCAAAATTAGGAATGAGAATTCATAATCAGAATTCATCACTAGAATTCAGAATGAGAATTATTAATAAGAATGAATCATTAGAATTTGGAGTTAGAACTTTATGTAATTTCCTAATCAGAATTTAGAGTTGAACTTTACGAATGTTCGTAACAAGGAATTCGGTGTAGAACTTCATAAATGTTCATAACAGGAATTGAGATCAGAAAACGGAATGCTTCATATCTAAGTATTAAATGATTCCATGGTTTTAGATAAGAATTTGATTTTTAAAATAAATAATAATATAGTGATAATATTAATGATATCTAGGTAAGGGTAGATTTCCTTGGGTACAGAAATTTTCCTTATAGAAGTAAAATATAGATTTTCTTTTGTATAAGGTGTATGTGATTTTCAAAAAAAGAAGGAATAGAAAAGTAATTAGGAAAACATTGTTGACTCAACAACTTCTTCACCCATCATTAAATAGATTCCCATAACTATATATTAAATATTTAATATAAATAAACCACAGATTATTAATTGATCAAAATTCATCAATTTATTTTTAATCTCAAACACATATATTATATTAGTTGAATATAACGTATAAAATTAAACTCATTAGATAAATATTGAAAAATGTTATTCAAAACCAATAAAAAATATCATTAATTATTTAAAAAAACTCAATAATGATTAGTATTTTATACAACTTCATTGAATTTTTCCACGCATGTATTCAATGAAAACCTTATAAATAACAATTCTAAAGGGAATATTTTCTTTATATTCATTTGGATCATTTTACAACACCCAACTAAATCATATATATATAATGTTCTTAATCTTAATATTAAAAAATATAACCAATTTGATTATTCATCAAAATATGATTTGACTCTTCACATAGTAAATCCTTACGTAATTGTTTGAAATATAATATTTCAAATTATAGATATACATTATCAGTAAAGAAAGAAAAAAGGATAAATTACAAAAAAATTTTAATTAGAAAACCAATTAATTTTTTTGAAATGTACGAAACATGGATAATATAGTAAAGGCTGAATAAGGATATGAAAATTCATTATTAGAGATGCCATAGTAGACTATGATCCGTAAGTTTAAGGTTATCGTACATGATTTAATAGTGGGTTCCCAAGACCCAACTAAACATTCTTGTTAGATTTCCATATCATGGATACAGTTAGTTATTCCTCATGTACACATACCATTATCATATAGATATTCCAACTTCCATTGTTTGAAATATAATTTTCATAGATTAATTATCATACCAAAAGGTTATAGCAGATCCTATGAAATAATGAGAACCATGAGATACTGATACATTAACCTTATATATATGTATTATTTTTTAGATATACCATATTGTCTTCACGTCTTTTATGTTTGACTATGAAGGGATTGGGGATCATAATAATTGATACTTCTTCACTTGATGTTCTCACCTGGTGATCTCTAGTATTTAAGATCATGACAATATACCTCCCATTAGAAACACATCATGATTTGTGTGTCATTGGTTGTTCTTATATATAAACATGTGTATTGGTCCCATTACATGAGATCATTAGAAATTTGTGACATTTTATTGCATACATTGAAGTAAAAAATTAACAATGATAATGGAATCATGGTGAGGTAGATAATATTGTGTGCTTCATTGTCGATAAGGAATTGGTAGATTGAAAAAGATGCAATTTGTTTCTTTTGAGTTAAGGAAGTAATATATCTCAAGAATTGTTGATGAAGATGGTATTTCCTACATAAGTAGTTATCTTAGGAAATCAAGGGTAAATTATCCCATTTTGATAAAAAAATAATAATGATAGAATGGTTGAGAGAACAAGTTTGTGTCTTGGTTCATAAGATATGAAAACAAAGTAATATTATATAAAATAATTCATGTTCGATGGTTGGTTTTCTATATATGACCATTTCATATCTATTTATGGTGCTTTAATGGTAGTTAGACACTACTCTTGGTTTGTGATTACTACTCATTACAATATATATAAGGGCCTAGAGTGTTACACATAACATCATTTTTAAGGATCCTTCCAATTCTTATGAATAGGTATATAAGACATAGTGTTCTCTCCATATGGTCCGATATTTTTTCAAGTTATAGATCACTAAGAAATTAATAAATTCATTATTATTCATTTATACAATAATTTGTTTTAATTTATTCATTAACAGTATTGAATTTTTTTTGGTAAATTCAAGGAATAATATTATTAAAATGGATTTTATTTTAATATTAAAAAATCATTTAATGTTTTCTTAAATTATAAGTGGAGTTAAATGAGATGGTTTTGTCACATAATATATTTAATTTATATAATTATCCTGTGATATAATTGAAATAATATTTATGAAATATTTTAGTTAATTATAATTATTTATTTTCTAACTTCCTATATTGTCATATTATTTATACGGGTCAAGGAACCCTTTCCCTGTCTCAACACCTCCACTATATAAGATAGAGAGAGCAACTCATTTTTGTGAGATATTCATGCCAATGAGATGAGAGACTCAATCAATAATTCATTTTAGACTGTCAGTTTCTGTCTTAGTACTGATCCAAGAAAGCCTCTAATGATCCTATGGAAAAAGATTATGGTTATAATCATGATGCTGAAGCATCCATCAAAGATTAACTCTGGCAAATAGAATTTGGAAAATTATGAGCACATTGTTTCTTGAATCTTTTTTGGATGATCTATAGGGGTACAATAGGGGATCCTTCAAGAAACGGTCATAGCATTCATGTTACAGTCATGCAAAAATTGATTTGGAATGATTTAAACACTATATTTACTTTTTTTGTCTATTTAATTTATGGAAGATCCTTGAAATTGTATGTAGGATCAAATTTCTAGAGATAACAGGTTACATCATCCCAATGAGGAAACAAATCAATTCCCTAGCACACTATCTTTTGATGTGATCCCTAGTACATTTAGTTTGTATCATAGAGATCATATTAATTAGATGACTTAACAGAAAATTA
Source organism: Viscum album (assembly GCA_963277665.1). Classification (NCBI taxonomy): domain Eukaryota; kingdom Viridiplantae; phylum Streptophyta; class Magnoliopsida; order Santalales; family Viscaceae; genus Viscum; species Viscum album. The sequence continues at coordinate 92,521,439 of OY728132.1, read as the reverse complement.
GTTTTAATTTAAATTAAGTTGATGGTATTAAATCTATCCCAATAGATCCGACGTCACTAAGATCCGACCATGGATGACTGAGTAATGTTCACCCACAAAAAAATTATGGATCGTTTTGAATATAATTTGGGGTGTTATAATTTTAAAAAAAATATATTATATATATTATTAATATAGAATTGCAAATATGGAGGTTATTTTGATGGATTTCAGTTAACAAAAACTATTTTTTATGCACACCATTTATAGAGTAGTGTTTTTTGGACGGGAAATGTTTTATCGAAAATGTGGATTATGATGATTAAAATAATAATCCTTATTATATTATTATAATTATTTTTTTATGTTGTATTAAAAAATTCTTGAGGATATGTTAATAAAAATATTGTTTGATAAAATGGGGTAATGGGATTTTCAATTTCTCTATAGATGGCATGTTTAATTTCATAAAACAAAATGCAGATTAAAAAATGTTCCTTATTGTTAATGAATATGTCATCTCAAAGAGGTCCCCCCCATGGGGTTCAGTCCACTATATACCCTCTATAATGGCCAATACTTGTTGTCATGTAACTTGAGTAAACCTCTACTATTTTGTGACACAATATCTAGAGACTGAACCAATGAATGCCTTGATACCTTCATATCTGAACTACTTATGGTGGTGCACCAATTCTATTATCCTTCTCCCCATTGTTGGAACACCCAACATGGACCCTCCATGTAACACACGAGACATTTATGAGAAATATTTTGATTTATATACACCAAAAAAAGAATCTTTCAATACACACAACACTAGCTTGGCTAACTTTACACCCATTCGCAACCTTCTTTGATAGCTTGCATCGTACGCAATACCGAGTTTCACTAAGCAACGATATGATATTAAAATATTATTAAAACTAGCTATTATGAATATTAATACCCACTTTTAGAAATTATGTACATTTTATTTTTTCAAAATGGACTTTATTTTTGGATTCGAAATATCGAAATTATCCTAGGGTGAAATTTTGGTATTTTTTTGAAAACATTCAATTTTTTATGAATAGTGAAAACACTGGGTTATTATTTAAAAACCGACTTTTTATTTAAATAATTATTTATTTTATTTAAATATTTTTTAGGTCAAAATTGGTACATAATACCTATATATGTTTAATTCAATTATTTGGAGTCATTTTATAATAATTTTAGATATATAAAAATTTTATTGAACTTTTCACGGTCTTTTACCCACCTCCTTGGAGAATTCCCAAATTCACATAAAACATAATTTTACCACTTCTATGAGTAGAATTTTGAAAATCCACGAGACACAGTTAATATCAAAGACTAAAATGTGGTTCAATAGGATGAAAATAATTTTTGGTGAATAGTAACTTTTTACTTTTATTTTCCACACATAAAATTAAATAGGGTAAATAAGGGTAAAAATGATATTATTATTACCCTAAAAGATGTCATAATTCAATTGGATAAGTTTAATTCGACCAAAAACAACCTTAGAAATAATATATGGCCATTTAGGTCCATTTGTATTAAATTACGACATTTATTATTAATTAATTTAAAGAATGGTTAAAACAGTTAAAATCATTCTTTAATAACTAAATAATTTTTAATATTGGGATATACATAAGATAAATTAGACTATAAATAGTAATTAGAATGCTAAAAGGATTTACTTAACAATAGTATTGTATTTATAATTATTAGACTTTAAATAATTTAATTTATTTATGACACAATGATGATGCAGTAATTACCTTATTAAGGAAATATTAACATAATTCATGTTATAAATACCCAAATAAATGTAATTTTAGACTTTTTATGAATTACAATAATTTTTTAGGTTAATATCACATATTAGTATTTATTTAATTTACATTTTTCGAACTAATCATGCTGATATGATTTTCACAATAATCAATTACCAAATACTTTCAAAATTGACCGAAAATAGTTTTTAAAACTAATATTATATTATTAATTGTGATTTTATTCTTAAAAATATATGGATCGGCAAAATGACTTAGATAAAGTTATATATTTTAATAATAAACAACTTGGGGTTTGTTTGCCTTGTTATAGTAAATTTATTAACCTTATAGTTTAAGAAAACAAGAAGACATGGTAAAAGTAAAATTATTTAACTTAAATTTAAATCTAAATGATAAGGTTAAAATAGAAACATAAACTTGACTAAATTATATTGGATGAGAGTTTTTCGACCCATACCCACCTTAACTTCTAAATAAATCAATTTGGAGCTATTAAAAACCGAATATTACTTTATAATAAAATAATATTTTTAGTTTTTCCAAAGGTGCCCCTCTACTCCCTTATAAAAAGGAATCTCCTCCGTCTGTTCCTCACACCACATTGAGCCTTCATGCTTGGAAAAACCCCGTAAATTTCTCTTCTCCACATCCCTAGAAACATCCTAGTGGTCCTGGTCTTCTTCAATGACCATCTTTAGTACCCTAAGAGGAGGTTAAGAAGAGGTGCTTCCAAGAAGAGGTAATGTCCGTTACCGATTCATTCAACATTATTTCTTCTTATACTTATTCTTATTTAGATGTTTAATTATGTAGTAATAAAATCAGTATCAATAATATACTTATATGTTATTATAAGTATGATACAACTATATTTCACCATCTATACATTCTACGGAAAACGAAATCAACGCGCCTGCGTACGTACGGAATACCGTCTCCATGCCGTGGGGTAATCTATTTTCCACCACCACCTTACTTGGATGGGTATAATGGTGTAAATAATAACTATATATGATTATTTTAAAGTGATATTGATTCTGAAATACTATACATACACTTCAATACAATTCCACGATCATGGGAACGATATCATCGCTCGTGCGTACATATGGCCTACCATCTCCATGATGTGATACGACACATTCTACAAGATCTTCATTGAATAATGATTATATATATGAATTGAATAAATAATTATGATATATATTAAACTAATACCATTATGTAAATGATGTATCTATATCCTAAAATAAGAATACGAATTTATTCGACAAAACACGCATAAGAACAAAAAAAAAGCAATAAACACTCGAATAACAAGTAACAATGAAATATTACTAATAAAGAGCTAAGAATATGACCATATATGATATCATAACAATGATTAAAATTCTGAAATAAGTTAATGACATTATTTAAATCATTATACAGGAGATTCAGACATGTACGAATCAAATCGGACCTATGGTAAGGGAAAATCATGCAATCTCATTTTATATCCATGATTGTTTATACTTCAGAATTTACTAGGGAATATTAATCATACACATCCATGTTTCCTCAATATGTAATATTATTTATATTCTCCTGAAATTTTTTAAATACAATTTTACCCTTCGGTGAGATTTCAGTAAATGATATGAAAGGAATCTTTTGTCATTCTTCATATGAGGCACTTTTTTACTTTTCCAGCCAAAGTATGAGAAGAATGTATTTTAACTTATACGGTATGAATGGATTTTTAGAACATTATCTACATGAAGATTCATTTACAATTTTTCAGGTTTATTTTTAATCAACTTCTTTTAGTTTAAATTTATATCACATGTTATGACAGGAAAATGTTTTTGAAGTTGAAAGGATATTTTCCTCAAGAATGGAGTTCAAGTGTTTTATCAAAAATTATTTTCCATCGAAGATAATTTAGGGTTATGTTTCTCTCCCTATTTTTACATTTTTTTGATTATGTTATGATGGAATTATTTTTATGATGTCCTTTTATCTTATATGGATTTTGTTATGATGACATGATGCTTAAGAATTCCATTTTTTTTACATGGGGTATGCTATTATGTATGAGTTATGATTTTGTGGGACAGATAAGAATGGTTTAATTATGAGATGGGTGGGACCATCATCTACCTCTAATGCATTGAGTAAATATTTATATCTCATTAGATATACATGGCTGGAATGGCAGGTTAAGCCTGTTCAGGGAAATAGGACTGAAACTAGGAGTGAACTCGGTTCAGAAATCGACTTTGTCCGCTAAGATATTCTTGGAAATGAGTCTTGACTACTAAGAAATGATTATATATGATCATGTGTGTATTCCACAATGTTTCATGTTTTATTTTATGATTATTTGGATTACATTTCACTACTATGATTTATCCCATGTTATGAAATTATGATCGCTTTTTCAGTTAATATTTCCAAAATGTTATGTTCTTATGAATATGATGTGATTGACATTTCTTTTGTTTACCCTTACTGAGAATTTTAGCTCACCCTTTTGTATGTTTTCTTTCCCCAGGTTAAGAAAAAGGTTTTCAAGTATGATATTTAAAAAGTGACTCTATATATGATGAAATAAATGGGAGACAACGTAGATGATTTATGAACCATTTGTTTATGTTTCCCAGTTTATAAAGACACTATACCCATACAGTCCTTTCATGGTTTGGTTATATGTTGTAATAAGTGTTCTTCAATTTTGAATTATTAAATTTGTATGTAAAGAATGAGTCGTTATTGTTGGTATCAAGGGAATGATATAGTAAACCTTTAGAAACTAGGATGTGAAAGCCATAGTAAGAACTCTAAGGATAAGTCTAAGGATTGTACACAATATTAGTGTTTTAAAAATGGTCATGAAAAACCTATGATAAGACCTTAAGTGTGAAATTTTATTCTTGATTATGTAGTTTCCCTATTATAATTACTGTTTCTCACACTATTCTTCTTTGTTTTAGTCAATGGAAGCAACCCGAAGGAACCGTGTTAATGCGAAATGCGACGGGCAATGCAATGATTATCCCCCTGAGAAAGAAAACGTTATGGGAGCTGGAATGAAAAATCTTGTAGCCATGATCACATAACATTATCAAGATATGAATCATGATGGACTTCTAAACGAGAAAAGGAAGGTGAAAAATTATGTTGAATCCTTCATGAGGCAACGTCCCCCCTCATTCAGCAGTTCTAATAATCCATTAGTGGTTGAACAAAGGATCAGTAACACTGAAAATATATATTCAGTTCTTCAATGTTATGACAATGATAAAGTCATCTTAGCAGTATATAGTTTGGAAGGTGAAGCTAATCAATTGTGGAATCTTATCAGGAATACAAGGTCAAGAGATGAAATTGAGTCCATGGAATGGGGCGAGTTCAAAAACTTATTTTTCAATATGTACATCCCTCATATTCTTCGAACAAAAATGGAGATGGAGTTTTTTTAACTAAATCAAAATGATGATGAATATGTTGGTACCTACGAAGAAAATTTTACATGATATGCAAGGTATGCATCTGGGATTATTATCCAAACTGATACTAAGATCGATCGATTCTTTAGTGTCATAAACCCAAGTATTCGAAGGGAATTAGCCATAAGGGACTTCAATAGCTACGAAGAAATCGTTCGATGTGCTCTCAAGGTTGATATGAAGATTAGAGTAACCCATCAGTCATATGGGTTTGATAAGAAGTGGAAAATGGAATTCAAAGGAAAATCTAAAGAACACAATAAAAAGAAGATGTGTTTTTCCTTATGCTCAAAGTGATTAAGGAAACATAGATGGAGTTGTCTTAAAGGGACGAGTAAATGTTTCAAATATAGAAAAGAAGGTCATCAGGCATTTGAATGGTGCAATTATGGGAAGAAGATGTCTAGTGATGCGAAAAAAGAAAAGGCTACACAGAGTCCACCTCTTACACTTCAATGTTACAAGTTCTAGGAAATGGGGCATTATGCCAATCAATGCCCTAATGCAAGGGTTTTTGATGATTAGCGACGTCAAAAAACTCTTAAGGATAAAGACAAAGGAAAGTCACATGCAATTTATATCAGCGATGTGGATTATGAGAAATAAGTGGTGAAAGGTACACTTTCTATCCACTCTAATGTAGAAAATGTATTATTTGATTCTGGATCCACCCACTCTTTTATTTCTAAAAACATTTCTTAGGGTATCGCCATATTACCTCAACAATTAGATGTTTAGTTACCTGTGACAACCCCTAATGGAACAACAGTCGCATCAAAAGATTATAATTATTCTCTTATTGAAGTTTGTGGGAAAGTGCTTCTTGCAAATCTTGTGATCCTTCTAATAGTGGGATTTGATGTGATTATTAGCATGGATTTTCTTTCTTTATATAGAGCTCATATCAATTGACAATGAAGGGAAGTCACATTTCATATTCCAGAGTAGTCTATGATCGTCTATCGATGCAAGGATGAACATAAAATTCCCATGGAAATTTATTCCATCTTATGCGTCTTGGTTCCACTAAATGTAGGTTATTTATCTCAAACGGTTGGAGAGAAACTCACGATTAAGAATATTCCCATTGTACGAGAGTTTGATGATGTCTTTCTGGAGGAATTACTAGGTCTTCCATAAAATCGTGAAGTTGAGTTTTTAATAGAACTTGTACCGAGTGCTTTACCTATTTCAAAGACTCCTTATATAATGGCCCCAATTGAGTTGCATGAATTGAAGAACAACTCCAAGAGAATCTTGATAAGGGATTCATACTCCCTAGTGCGTCACCTTGGAGAGCACCTATTCTTTTTGTTAAGAAGAAAGATGGATCAATGAGACGCTGCATTGATTATGAAAAACATAACAAGATCACTATCAAGAACAAATATCCCCTCCCATGCATTGATAACTTATTAGACCAACTACGCGGAGCTCAATACTTTTCAAAGATTGATCTTCATTCAGGGTATCATCAATTAAGGGTCAAAAGGGAGGATATACCAAAGACGGATTTCTGTACAAGTTATGGACACTATATATTTATAGTGATGCCATTTGGTCTTACTAGTGCCCCTGCAATATTCATGGATCTAATGAATAGAGTATTTAGAGACTATCTTGATTAGTTTGTGGTAGTCTATATAGATGATATTATTTTGTATTCAAAGAGAAAGGAAAAACAAGAAGATCACTTGAGAATTTTATGGAATACCCTGAGAAAGGTGATTCTTTTTGCAAAATTTACCAAGTGTGAATTTTGGCTTCAAAAAGATCCATTTTTGGCTCACATAATCTCAAAAGAGGGTATATCTATGGATCCATGAAAACAGAGGTTATCAAAAGATGGTCGAGACCAACAATAGTAACTGAGATCCAAATTATTCTTGGTTTGGATGGATAATATCGAAGTTTTCTGAATGATTTTTCACGATTATCTAACCCACTCACCAAGTTGACTCTAAATGGAGTTAAGTTCATGTGGACGGAGGAATGTGAAGAGAATTTCAAGGAGTTGAAAAGAAGGTTATCCAGTACACATGTGCTCACACTGCCTTGTAGTGGAGAAAGGTTTGTGATCTATAGTGATGCATCCAAGAAGGGTTTGGGGTGTGTTCTTATGAAAAATGATATGGTGATGGCTTATGCCTCACGACTGTTAAAAACCCATGAGAAAAATTACCCAACTCATGATTTGGAGTTAGCTATGGTAATCTTTGAATTAAATATTGGGAGGCATTATCTTTATGGTGAAAGGTGTGATATATATACTGATCATAAAAGTTTAAAGTATATTTTCACACAAAAGTATATGAATATGCGTAAAAGAATATGGTTGGAGTTGATTAAGGAATACGACTGCTCAATTCATTACCACCCTAGGAAAGCAAACAAGGTGGAAGATGCATTATGTCGAAAAGACCATGAAAGCTTATGCATGATGAGGATCACAAAAGATCCAATATTTATGGATTTACGAAGGATGGTTCTTGGAATTTTAATGGAAGGGTAAAAACCATATCTTTCTCAAATGAATGTTCAAACATCTATACATGTGAAGTTTAAAGAGGCATGGAAACAAGATGTAGAGTTAAAAAAGAAGGTGAGAAATGTTCCTGAATTCAACCTTGATTTTGATGGGATAATAAGGTTTAGGAATAAGGTTTGTGTTTCTCCCATCCTCAAATTAAATAAGGAGCTACTGGATGAGGCTCATAGTTCTTCATTCTCTATTCATCATGGAAGCACGAAGATGTATAGGGACCTTAAATAGTACATCCGGTGGGATGGAATGAAAAGAGATGTTGCAGAATATGTCTCTTGATGCTTGGTTTGTCTGCAAGTTAAGGATGAGAGACAGAAGTCTAAGGGGATGTTACAACCATTACTCATACCTGAATGGAAATGGGAAACATCACTATGGACTTTTTCACTGGACTTCCTAAAACATCCAAAGGCAATAACGCTATCTGCGTCATAGTAGATCATCTGTCAAATTCGACACAATTCATTGATATTAGAGAGGATTTCCATCTAGATCAGTGTGCCAGGATATATGTAAAGGAAGTGGTAATATTTCATCGAGTATAACTTTCCATTATATCTGATAAGGATCTGAGGTTTACCTCAATGTTCTGGCGAAGTCTTCAGCATACTCTGGATACAGAGTTGAGTTTCAGCACTACTTATCATCCTCAAACAGATAGTCATTCTGAGAGAACAATTCAAACTCTAGAAGATATGTTAGGATCTTTCTATATGGATTTCAATGGTGGTTGGGTTCAAAACCTACCTTTGGTGGAATTTTCTTATAATAATAGCTTTCACTCCAGTATTCATGTGGATCCTTATGAAGCTCTCTATGGAAAGAAATGTCGAACTATAACTTTTTGGGATGAAGTTGGGGAAAGAAAGCTATTATGACCTGATCTTGTTGATGAGATGGCAGAAAATTTCAGATCTATTCATCAACACATTAGAGCTGCTCAGAGTCGACAAAAAAGTTACGCTTATAATTGAAGAAAATATCAAGAGTTTGAAGTGGGTGATAATGTGTTCTTACAAATATCTCCTTTAAAGAGAGTAATGAGATTTAGAAAAAAGGGAAAGCTAAGCCCTAGGTATATCGTTCCATTAAAAATACTGGATCGTATTGGGAAGGTATCTTAACGATTGGAGCTTCCACCTAATCTCTCTCAAGTTCATAACGTGTTACATGTATCGCTCCTGAGAAAGTACATACCTGATCCTTCACATGTACTCTGCTCAGAAGTTGTACTGCTGGAGAAAGATCTTTCTTATGGAGAACAACCTATAGAGATTCTGGATCGTAGTGAAAAATTCCTACGGAACAAGACCACTAGCTTGGTGAATGTTTTAGAGAGGAGCCACCAATTTGATAAAGCTACATGGGAAAATGAGGATATGATTACGGAGAGGTATCCTCATCTGTTTGTTGAAAAGTGACGAATTTCGAGGGCAAAATTCCTTTTAAGGGGGGTAAAATGTAACACCCGAGACTTTTATGAGAAATTTTCTATTTTATATACATAATAAAAGAAATAATTCACTAAAAACAACACTATATTTGCTTTCTTTACACGCAATCGCGACCTTCCTTGATAGCTTTCCTCGTACGCAATACCGAGTTTCACTAAACAACGATATGCTATTAAAATATTATTAAATCTACCTGTTATGAATAGTAATATCAACTTTTTTAATTTTTGTAAATTTTAATTTTCAAAATGGACTTCATTTTTGGATTCAGAATATCGAAATTATCCTAGGATAAAATTTTGATATTTTTCTAAAAACTTTCAATTTTTTATGAACAGTGAAAACACTGTGTTACTATTTAAAAACTGACTTTTTATTTAAATAATTATTTATTTTATAAAAATTTATTTTCAATAAAAATTGATACATAATACATATATAAGTTCAATTCAATTCTTTGGAGTCATTTTATAATAAATTTAGATATATAAAAATTTTATTGGACTTTTCAACGTCTTTTACCCAACTCCTAAGAGAATTTGAAAAATCACATAAAACATAATTTTACCACTTATGTGAGTGTAATTTTTAAAATCCAAGAGACATGGTTAATATCAAGGATTAAATGTTGTTAAATGACTGGAAAATAATTTTTGGTGAATAGTAACTTTTTTACTTTTATTTACCACGATTAAAAGTAAATAGGGTGATTAAGGGTAAAAATGATATTATTATTACCATAACACATGTCCTAATTTTATTGGATAACATTAATTCGACCAAAAACAACCATAGGAATAAAATATGACCATTTAGGTCCACTTGGATTAGATTAAGACATTTATTATTAATTTATTTAAAGAAGGGTTAAAATAGTGGAAATCAATGTTGAATAACTAAATCATTTTTAATATAGGGTTATACATAAGGTAAATTTGACTATAGATATTAATTATAAATATAAAAATATTTCTTACATAACTGTATTTTATTTAAAAATTTTAGACTTTATATAATTTATTTTATTTATGACACAATGATGATGCAGTAATTACCTTATTAATGAAATATTAACATAATTGATGTTATAAATACCCAAATAAATTTCATTTTAGAATTTTTATGAATTCCACTAATTTTATGGGTTAATATGACATGTTAGTATTTTTTTAATTAACTTTTTTTAACTAATCATGTTGTTATTAGTTTCACCAAAATCAATTACCAAATAGTGTCAAAATTGACATAAAATAGTTTTTTAAACAAGTATTATATTATTAATTGTTATTTTATTCATAAAAATATAAGGTTAGGCCAAATATCTTATATAATGATATATATATTAATAATAAACAATTTGGGGTTCTTTTGGCTTGTTATAGTAAATTTATTAACCTTATAGTGTTAGAAAACAAGAAGACACTGTAATAGTAAACTTATTTAACTTAAAGTTATATCTAAATGATAAGGTTAAAATAGGATCATAAACTTGTCTAAATTCTATTGGATGAGAGGATTTCGACCAATCCCCACATTATATTTTAAATAAATCAATTTAATGCTATTAAAAACCCAATATTACTTTATAATAAAATAATATTTTTAGTTTTTCCAAAGGTTCCCCACTCCTCCCTTATAAAAGGGAACCTCCTCCCTCTCTTCCTCATAACAGTTTGAGCCTTCAAGCTTGAAAAAACCCTTCCCATTTCTCTTCTCCACTTCCCTATAAATATCATAGAGGTCATGTTCTTCTTCAAATACCACCTTTAGTTCCCTAAGAGGAGGTCAAGAAGACGCGCTTCAAAGAAGAGGTAATGTCTGTTACTGATTCTTTCAACGTTATTTATTCTTCTACTTATTTTTATATAGTTTTTTAATTATGAAGTAATAAAATAACTATAAATAATATACTTATATGTTATTATAAGTATGAAAGAAACCAATTTCACTATCTATCCATCCCATGGAAAATGAAATCACCGTGCATGCGTACATACGGAATACCGTCTCCACGCCGTGGTGTAATCTATTTTCCACCACCACTTTACTTCGATGGGTATAATGGTGTAAAAAATAACTATAGATGATTATTTTATAGTGATATTGATTCTGAAATATTATACATACACTTCAATACAATTCCACGAACATGGGAACGATATCATCGCTCGTGAGTACGTACGGCCTACCATCTCCACGATGTGATGTGACTCGTTCTACATGATCTTCATTGAATAATGATTATATAAATTAATTGAATTAATAAATATGATATATTTTACACTAGTACCATTATGGAAATAAGGTTTCTATAACCTAAAAGAAGAATACGAATTTATTCGACAAAACACGCATAAGAACAAAAAAAAAGAAATAAACACGCGAATAACAAGTAACAATGAAATATTACTAATCAAAATCTAAGAATATGACCATATATGATATCATAACAATGAGTATGATTCTGTAATAAGTCAATGACATTATTTAAATCATTATACATGACTTTGGGACACGTACAAAGCAAATCGGACCTAAGGTAAGGGAAAATATCGCAATCTCATTTTTTATCTGAGATTGTTTATACATCAGAATTTACTGGGGAATATTTATCATCCACATCCATGTTTCCTCAACATGTAATATTATTTAAATCCTCCCACAATTGTTTAAATCCAATTTTACCCTTCAGAGAGTTTTTAGTAAAAGATATGAAAGGAATCTTTTGTCATTTTTCGTACGAGGTACTTTTTGACTTTTCCGGCCAAAGTATGAGAGGAATGTTTTTAACTTATATGACATGAATGTATTTTTAGAAAATTATCTCCATGAATATTCGTTTACATGTTTTCATGTTTATTTTTAATCAAATTCTTTTATATTAAAATTATATGACATGTTAAGAAAGGAAAATGTTTTTGAAGTAGAAATGATATTTTCCTCAAGAATGGAGTTCAAGTGTTTTATCAAAAATTATTTTCCATCTATGATAATTTAGTATTCTGTTTGTATCCCTATTTTTACATTGTCTTGATTATGTTATGATGGAATTATTTTTATGATTTCCTTTTATCTAATATGGATTATGTTACGATGGAAAGATGATTAAGAATCCCATTTTTTACAAGGGTTATGCTATGATGTATTATTTATGATTTTGTCGCACACATAAGAATGGTTTCATTATGAGATGGGTGGGACATTTAACTCCCTCCAATTCATTAGGTAAAGATTTATATCTCATGATATTGATATGGATTGAATGGCAGGTTAATCCGGTTCCGTGAAACAAGACTGAAATGAGGAGTGTACTCGGTTCAGAAATGGACTTTTTCCGCTAAGATAGTCTTGGCAATGAGTCTTTACTACTAAGAAATGATTTTCTATGAATATTTGTGTATGCCACAAAGATTCAAGTTTTATGTTATGATTATTGGGATTACATTTCACTATAATGATTTATCCCATGTTATGAAATTTTGATCTCTTTTGCAGGATAAGATTTCAAAAATGTTATGCTCTTATGAATATGATGTGATTGATATTTATTTTTTTTACACTTAATGAGCATTTGAGCTCACCCATTTGTATGTTTTCTTTCCCTAGGTCAGGAAGAAGGTTATTAAGTAGGATATTCCAAATGGTACTCTAGATATGATAAAATAAATGGGAGACAGTGTAGATTATTTATGAACTAGTTGTTTATGTTTCCCAATTTATAAAGACATTATACCCATACGGACCTTTCGTGGTTTTGTTATATGTTTTATTAATTGTGATTCAATTTTGAAGTATTAAAAATGTATGTAAAGTATGGGTCATTATACTCCATGGTTGTCTCTAGTCCTCCCTCCATGGAGATATCCCACCACTCGCCGACTTCCTATCCCTAAATTAGCAAGACCTCATTCACACATTTGATTGCCCTATATGAGCACTAGCCGATGCAGTGGACCACCGACTCGAGAATGGCTTGGACGTCGACTACCCTCTCAATTGTACTGTTGGGTGTTAACTCATGATCCCAATCAGGCCACCATAATGGGCTTCTCTAAATTTTGTTACTCCACCAGACTACACCTTGATTTACCTTTTCCACTACCGCGACCACCTCCTTCACTCTCCAACGAACATATATGGTAGTGATTCCCAATCTTGTTGCTCATTCCATGATGAGTCTAGTCATAACATCTTATAAGAGACCTTCTAAAACATAGAAGAACCAACTGAAACCCCCACAAAATCTATATTACGTAACCTCTCCTAAACCATTCCCCACTTGTGTGGTATTCCCCAAAAATGTGCTCCCGGAGTCTATATGTTTCTGACCCACCTTGGAATGGGTCAAAGTGGGTGGGACAAACATGGAATACATTTTGGCTATCCCTCCTAGAGAATAACACCCCATAAGGGGTTTTCCCTATCTTGGGAAGGGTCTTCATGGGTTTGGCCCGACCAACATAGGCCATAAAAGGGGTTTTGGGGCTGAGGAATTCATTTATTTTTCATAAATTAATTAATTTCATTATTTAATTACATTATTGAAAAATATTTATTGTTTAAAATATAATTCTAATCCATTATGACAATTAAATTAATATTGGTGATAAATTTTATTAATCAATTGATTTTCATTTTAGAATTAAAATTAAATTAATAACCTCACCATATAGAATTAATATATTTGAATTTGAATAATTAATTTAAGTAAATTAAATACCAAACTTCGTTAATTAATGAATATTTAATTTTATAGCATGATTTTATATTACTCGTAGACTGGTCTTCAAAAATCGACCCAACCTATGTATGACAGAATTATTCATTTGGTTATTTATAATTTCATGTGATGACTGAAATTAAATATGATGTTCTAAACACAATAATTTTTTGATCAATATATAAAAGGTCCCAACCATCCATTTATATATATATTATATTGTGCCCCTAATTATGCTCACTTGTGAGTGAATATAATTATACCTTTTACCATGATACATCATGACGTGGACCCCACAAAGATGTGGTAGAATTTAGACGACGTGTAGACAGAATGGATGGTGGTTGAGCTGCATCTTGGTCCCAGTACGGACTGGGTGATTATACCCTAATGTCGTGTTTGGTGAACTAAATTTGAAATGATGAACCATTTTTAATTTCCCATGATCAGTGTGGTGTTTTTATTTTCTTTAATAATTTGATTATTATTTTTAATTTTTCCTGATCATGGGAATCACGTAAAATAATAAACAATAAAAATTCATAATGAAGAGATGAACGATCATATATTAATGTTCAGTTGCAATTGTGAGGAAATACAATGAATAGAATAATATAAATTAGTAATGTTGATCTAGAAAAAAATAATAAAATACTCATATAAATATATGGTTGTTATTAGACCTTAATTTATTTGAATTTTTTTGAAATCAAGTTGTTTGAAGTGCCATTCGGTCATTGTTGTGGGTACCTCATTGTAACTGGGAGTTCTTATGAGAGTGATGAGGAACCATAACTAAATTTGTCCAAAAAAAGTGTCCAATGAACGATTTTTGTATCTTTATAGGAAAAAATATATTAAATATTTTTTATTATTTTAGATTATGGGCCGTTACTCAAAGGATTAAGGAACTATGATTGAATGTAGTTTTCTAGTCAAACACCTACTATAATCAGTCTAAGTAGTGGTATAACCAATTCTATAACACTAGGAGGGGTGGGGTTCAAGGATCATAACAACTATAATACTTAATTGATATTGTTTTCTGATACTATTATAGATAGATCCTATAATTCAGTAAAATATTGGGAGACATTTAATAATTTTATTATTTAATCAATAATATATAAATCGGTAATCAAGATAAAAAGTACTCATCTTCATGATTTTTATTTTCTTTGAAATTTAAATGTAATACCAAAATAAATATTGTCATACCCAATAAAAATGGAAATGTCAAAACTAGAATGTATTTTCGAGTCTAGTACAAACTATTGAGCACAATACTGTGATATAGGATACACATGGTACTAGTGCCTCCAATACCTATAAAACCACCTCAGGAATCGAGGGTGTAAAATTTAATTTAGGTGTCTCATTTTTGTAGATTGAGATGGTTATTTCATAATGATATCACCAACATGTAATGTAATATTTTTATACAATCATCATGACATAAAATATATTACATGTTGTATCATCAACAAGAAACATATGGGGTGAAATTGAAGCGTTGATATGAATTGGCGATAATTAAAAAAGTTATGTGTATATATGAATGGATTATCATGAGATTTTAATACAACACATTAATACATGATTCCAACCATATTCTCTAGTTTAATTTAATGAATAAAAAATAAGAAAGATGGTTTTAGGGCATCATTACCACTTTGGTAAGGTTCACCAATAAATTAACAACATCTGATATATTACTCCTAAGTTCTTATAAAGAAAAACATGAAAGACAAGACTAAAAGGACATTAAAAAGATTAATTCCAATGAAACATTCATAATTTCCTTCACCTATATTTGTATTAAATATGTGGTTATTTTTTTGAATATCATGAAATAAATCTGCATATGTTTAATCACAATGAATCTAATTATAGAATAATGTAATACCTTATTCTAAAAGTATATTAATTTAGTATATATATATTTTAACATATTTATTGGGTATTAAATAATATATATTTTTTAAAAATATGAATCTAAATAATATAATTATGTGATAATAGAAAAATTACATTAATTTAGGACTATTTTCCAACCAGCTCGGAAAGGATGATTCTAAACTAAGTAGTAAGAAGCACATAACTTCTAATTTCTTTATGATTGATTCTAGTGTATCTTTTATTGAGTATAAAAAACATTTAACACATGTTTCTATTTAAAATATGGACAAATTATAGATATTTAATAATAAATGTTTCTTATGGTTTTGTATACTCAACAAAGAGTTCATTGATACCTGAAATGTATTGAATACATTATGAACATTAAATGTGAGACTTATATACCTAGTTGTGTAAAAATTTACTTTGATAAGAAACCATAAATATTTTTCCCGGATATACCTAGTATGGTTTTAGAGTCATTGGATTAAAATACCTCAGGTTTTATAGACAGACTCTTGTACATTGTTTTTGACAAATAATCCTTTAGAAATAAATGTATTCCACAAATAATATGGAACTAGATCTACTATAGAGCATGAAATTTTTTTGAGTCAATATGGTTTTCCTAATGGCTATTACATTTCGTCATACATGGGGGAGATTGTTGAGTCAATAAGGTTTCCTTATGACTTTACAATTCCTTTTTGTTTTGAAAATAACAATCACCTTATATCAAGGAAAATCTCTTTTTACCCTGTCCTTTACATCTATAAAAAAAATTTCATTCCCCAAGGAAATTTATCCTCACCTTGTTTTTATTGTTCATATCATAATTTTTCCAAGTGTAAAATTTGGTTTGTAACCAAAACCGTGGAATCCTATAAATATCTAGATATGAAGTATTATGTTTTAAGATCTGATTTCTAAGAATTCTGGTTACGAACTCTTCTGAGTTGTGACTCTAAATTTTGAATACACATTCTGGTTATGAACAGTTCTGAGTTCTGACTTTGAATTCTCTGAATTCTGGTTATGAACACTTCTAAGTCATAACTCCTAATTCGGAATACGAATTCTAGTTACGAACTATTCTGTGTTCTGAATCTGAATTCTGGATACGAAATCTTGTTACGAACTCATCTAAGTTCTGACTCCAGATTCCGAATACGAATTCTGGTTATGAACTCTTCTAGGTTCTTACTCTCAGTTCACTGAATACAGACTCTAATCTCTAATGAGTTCTGACTAATAATTCTCATGAACTCTGACTCTGATCATGGTATGTTCTGGTTCTGAATTCTTTTTAATCTTGATTCTAAATTTTCTTGAAATCTAGGCTCGAGAATTCTATAGTGTTCAGGTACCAAATTCCTAGAAAACAGAATCCAAATAACATTGTATTATTGACTCCAAATTCATTTTTTAGACTCTGAACATTCATTTTCTTATATTCCAAATATTGGATTTTAGTTATGTAATTATATTTTTGCTTACATTTTTTTCTGTTATAAAATAATGGTGTCCATTCAGTTACTAACTAACTGTTGTTTGAGTGACATGTGTACTAGTCCCTCGAAAATTCAAGGGAAAATATTACAGTTGGAAGAGGGATCCGACCGTTGAAGATGTTTCTATAAATATAATCTCATTTGAAAGATCTTAACAACTGTTGGATGACTCTAGAGATTATATGTAGTTGAAGATATTTCTAGAGAGGTACTTTCATGGCTTTGTGAGTACTGAACTTTTTGTTCATATTTTCTTTGTGCCAATACGATTGTTGTTGTGTACTATCATGGGATTCAGGGGAGAAGAAGACAGAGGTGTCGAATACCTTGAAATTGATGGCTTCCATGCTGAGGAAGACAAAGCATCCAATTACCTTGAAGTTGAGGGCTTGCGAGGATAGCAAAACAGACTCTGATCTTCATACCGAGGTCTTACCCTGGTGTGGGTAAGACAAACTTTCTTGAATTTATAAATCAAGGGACATTTATCCAAGGTTTTTGGATACCCTTCTATATGGGATAAAAGAGTTACTACTTGTTACATATTTTGTTACAAGTGTTCCACTGCATTTGTATTGTTGAAGAAATTATAACAACCTCATACTTCCTTATACATCCACTCTGATTTAGTTAGATTCTATACGCTTTGAGGTAGAATATTCATCACTGTAAACATTCATTAAGTTTCATTTCTGGAACCATTTTTTCTGGAATCACTTTCTCAGAATCATATTTCTGGAATCAAGAATGTCTGTAGAACTAGAGGTTTTGAGAATTACCTTGTTTTACCTTTTTAATCATAACCATAATTAAAAGTTCCAATTTTTTTTAACGTGTACAATTCACCTCTATCTTGAATATTGAGCATAATTAGATACTCTATATAGTTTATTTTTATTTCGATCCTACATTTTGTATTATAGAGTATATCATACTCAAATACCATTTCAACAATTGATATCAGAGGGTTGGTTCAATCTGAATCAATCTAACAATTAGATTCAGAAGAGAATTCATCTCATTCATTTCCTGAATTAGTTTTTCAGACTTGTATAGTTCGGGTTCATTTTTTCTTAGAGACACCCTTTTTCTATATTTTCCATGATTAGGAATATTTTATTTTTTACGAAATTTTATTATTAACAAGTTTGTGTGGAATGTTTTTTTTAATAAGTTGGCAGGAATGAATGTTGGTTCTATAGGAAATATCAATTCAACTCGACCACCAATTTTTGATGGAAATTATTATGAATACAAGAGAGATCACATGAAGACATTCATTACCAATATAGGTGTTGATAATTTGTTATTCTTACTGGGGGATATAAAATCCCTGACAAGGAAGTTAGTACCTTCACCAATCAAGAAAATCATGAATATCAACTGAATTAAAAGGTACACAATACTTTTCATTGATACATGACTAGAAATATATATTGCCAAATTTCATCATGGAAGCAGAAAATTTTATTTGGAAGAAACATGAAGTTACTCACATTGTAACATCCAATGTTATTGAAACAAGAAGATACATGCTCAGAGTTGAATATCATAGTTTCTGCTTTCCTTATGTAGAACCCATATGTAAGGTGCGACAAAGATTCATGAATATAATGAATTTTTACAATCCATGGGTGAGAAAGGATTAGATGATGATACTCTTGTTGATGCGATCATAGACATCATTCCCAATGAATGGTAGTCCAAGAGGACTGCTATTGATGAAAACAGAAATGTTACTCAGATTTCTCCTGATGATCTATTTGGAAGTCTTCTTCAACATGAGTCTAGAATTTAGAGAGATGTTGATAATGTAAAGAAGAATATTGGGTATGGATTTGTTGCTTTTACTACCACAAAAAATCATATGAAATCTATGATTCCAGAGATAATTACTAGATTCAAATCTAAGAAGATTGTTATCCAATCCAAATCTAGTGGAAGTGAATTCTCAGAGAATGTGTTAGAAAATCATTCTCAAATGAGGAACATGATTATTGGATAGAGGAATTATCAATTCAGATACAAGAAGAAAGAAAGGAAAGACATGAAATATTCAGAAGTCACATGTTATGAATGCAAGAGATCTTGACACATAAGACCTGATTTTCCTATGCCTAAGAGAATAGAAAGAAAGGAAAATCATTATTTGAGAAATAGAAAGAAGTATTACAAGGATAATCCTAATAATGTCTTGAATGATAATGACACATGAATTTCTAGTTGCAGTGACTCTTCAAATGAATCTTCATATTATGAATCTTATGGAAAGAAGAATCTTTGTCTAATATCCAATCTACCTATTTAAAATCATTTTTTAATGTCTAAGATACACAATACTTATTAAATGATCAATGTTTCTTTAAATTGAAATTATAGTTAGGATAAATATTATAACTCTTCTGATGATGAATCTTCTTCTGAAGAAGATAATATTTTACAAACCTATGAAGATGTTTCTAGGTTTTCCAAACTCCTTGAGATTGAGGACACAAAACTCAAGAAACAACATGATAAGGAAAAATATAGGAATACTATTATTACTAAGGAAATATAAGATCTTTCAAAATATCTTGATAAGAAAAATGTTTATTATGAAAATATTTCAATAATTCTGGAGGAAGTAATTTCTGAGAAGAATAAACTTTTTAAAGATCAAGATAACGTAATATCTAAGAAAAATGTTTTCGAGCCTAACTGTAGTTCAATATCAAATTTTTTAGAAGACAAGAACATGGATATCAAACTAAAATATGAAATTTTTTCCTTGAGGAAGTTTTTTTCAAACATTAACATAGGTAATGAAAATTTTGATAAAATGTATTCTCAAATCCGACCTCAATGGAATAGTTTTGGTTTTGGTAATACTAGTTCTAAACCGATTTTTAGTAACAATTTTATTGTTATTCAAAGTGCTCCATTCTGTACTAAGTGTCAATGTGGTGGACACTAGGAAAAAAATTTCCTCAAAAAAACATAGTATTTAGGATGTCATAAAGCCTATTTTTCTAAAAATAAATTGGTTCCTAAAATTATTCTTTATGAGATTTCTAGATCCAAGAATGTTTGGATTCTGAAAACCTAACATTTTCTTACTTTTAGGAAAACAGAGAATGTACCAACTGCATTACATGGTACTTGGATAGTATATTTTCCCAGCATATGATTGGTAAAAAAACTATTTTGAATAGATTATCAAGGCGAAAGGTGGAAAAGAAATGTTCAGGGATAATGCTTAGGGAGAAATTATTGGTATAGGTAACATTGTTCTTTTTGAAAAAACATTGATTTCAAATGTTTTATTTTATTAGGGTCCTAAGAACAACCGCCTTAGCATAATCCAATTATTTGAGGAAGGATACCTTGTGATTTTTTGGAATGACAAGTGCCTAGTACACAATTCTGAGGAAGAGTTTATTCATTATGACCATATGCAAAAGAATGGTTACACATTAAACATAGAATAACTTAAGATAAAAGATCTACCATTCCATAGTGAAATTTAGGATCATTCATGGTTATGGCATAGATGGTTAGGACACTGTAACCTTAGGAAATTATGAAAACTTTCTATGAAAAGATTAGTTATGGATCTATTGGAACTTAGATTGGATTCTCCAAAAGTTTGTGACCCTTGTCAATATGGAAAGCAACAAATTTCAAGATTTAAATTAGTCAGTGAAGTCACAAATATTTATTCATTACAGTTATTGCAAATGGATCTTTTTGGACAAACACAAACTAGAAGCATTGGAGGCATGTATTATTTATTGGTCATGGTTGATGATTACACTAGATTTACGTAGGTCTATTATCTAGAAAAAAAGACTGAAGATTTTTCCTATTAAAAAATATTTAGAGCCCAAATTAAAAATGTGAAAATCCTTCCATTTAAAACTGCTCATAGTGATCATTATGTTGAATTTCAAAATTATGATTTTGAAACTTTTTGTAGTAGATAAATCATTACTCATAAACTCTCAGGACCCAAAACACCTCAACAAAATGGTGTTGTTGAAATAATAAATAGAATTCATCAAGAAACAACAAGAACCATGTTGAGTGAATATTCTATAGCCAAATTGTTTTGGGCAGAAGTTTTAAGTACTACTTGTTATATTATAAATCCAGTTTTGATTAGACCATTTCTTAATAAAACTCATTATGTGTTTTAGAATGGTATAAAACCTAAAATTTCTTACTTTAAGGTTTTTAGTTGCAAGGTATTAATTCTGAATACTAAATATAATATACATATATTAGCACTGAAATATGATAAAGGAATTTTTTAGGCTACTCCATAACATCTAAGGCTTATAGAGTTTCCAATAAAAACACATTTACTGTTTAAGAGACATTAAATGATAAATTTGATGAAACTGATCCTTTTGTTCTTAAAAAACCCCAACCTAAATCCTCAGATGTGTTTTTAAAAACTAATTATCTACCTTTGATAGAAGATCCTTCTGATAAGGAAAATCCACAAGAAGATACATCTGAAAAATTTACCCCAAATGATTTTCCACCCTATGATGATGAATAGGTTTTACAAAATCCCAATAATTTTTTTCTAAAAAATCATCCCAGTGATAGTATTATGGGATATGTGAATCAACCAATAAGGACTATAATTTTATTAAGAAATTAAGTATAACATCTAGCATTCCTTTCCAAATTATAACCAAAACCACTAATGAATCCTTATGTGATGATGATTGGATTAAAGCCATGGAAGATGAACTAAATGAATTCAAAAGGAATAAAGTCTTGATCGTGGTTGAAAGCCTCGAGGAAAATTATATTAATTGAGTAAAATAGGGCTTTATATTTATGTGTGATGAAAATGGAATCATTCTATGAAATAAAGATAGATTAATTTCTAAAGGCTATAATCAACAGGAAGGAATAGACTATGAAGAAACATTTTCTCCAGTAGCTAGACTTGAATCTATTCGTATCTTACTTTCCATTGCAACATTCGTAAATTTAAATCTTTTTAAAATAGATGTGAAATGTTCTTTCCTTAATTTTTATGTTCAAGATGAAGTTTCTATTGAAAAACCTCCTGGTTTTGAAGATACTAAACATCTTGATCAATTTTTTAGACTTACCAACGATTTTTATGGACTTAAGGAAGCCCATTAGTCCTGGTATGATAGACATACAAGATTTTTTCTTCAAAATAATTATGTTAAGGGAAATGAATATCAAACCGTTTTTATAATGAAAAATAATAAAAAATGTTTTTATTGTTCATATTTATATTGATGACGTTATATTTGGTTCAACTCAGCAATCTTTAACTAATTCCATTGTGGATCTAATAAATCAGAGATTGAAATGAGTATGATGGGTGAGATAACATTTTTCCATGGTTTTCAAATCTCTCAAAAACTAGAAGGAATTTATAACATAATTATATTATATATCTTCTTAAAAATTATGGATATGACAATACTGAGAGTATATGTAATCCCATTGGTACCACAATCACACTTGATCTCGATGAAGGTGGGAAACCAATAGATCAAACATCTTTTAGGGGTATGATAGGAAGATTAATTTACATGATATCTAGTCATCCAGATATAACGTTTTCAGTATCCTTATGTGCAAGATATCAATCCAATCAAAAGGAATCTCATTTAAAGGTAGTGAAAAGTATTTTTCACTACTAAATGGGAACCATGGATTTAGTACACTTTTATATTTCTGGAAATTATTTTGTTTTAAAAAGTTTTTCAGATGCTCACTTTGGTGGATGTAGAATGGATAGAAAAACTACATCAGTAACTTGTCATTTCATAGGATATTAATTAATTTCTTGTTCATGCAAGAATCAACACTCAGTAGCACTTTCAACTGCGGAAGCTGGATGTGTAGCAGTTGGAAGTTTTTATGATCACATGTTGTGGATGCAACACACACTCACAAATTATGGTATGAATTTTACCAAAACACACATTTTGTGAGATAATATATGTTCCATTTCCCTTAGTAAAAACCATGCACTTCACTCTCTTGCAAATCACATTGATATTAGGCATCAATTTCATAGGTATCACAAACAAAAAGAATATATCATTATTCAAATTATCTAAATGCAAGATCAACTTGTTGATATTTTCAAAAAATCATTACCCTCCTATAGATTTAAAAACAGTAAACAAATGTTAGGAATAATAACCATAAGGAAATACACATTGTTATCTTATTGAACCAATCTCTTTATAGTAATCAAATCCTTTTCATAGGGGGAGTACATTTGTTTGATAGTTATTAAAACTTTTCATAATAAAAATTTTCGTTGTCGGTTTTTCAAACTTTTTGTAATGAAAATTTTCATAGTCCATTTTTCGAACTTTTCGTAAGGAGAAATTTCTTAGTCAGTTTTTCAATCTTTTCGTAAGGAAAATTTTCATAGTCTTTTTTTCCCATTATCACAAATCATTTGGAACAAAATTTTTCTTACTTGAAAGTTTTGCAATGATGTTTTCCGTACGTGAAATTTTTGTAATGAAGATTTTCCTACATGAAATTTTTTGTAATAAAGACTCTTTTACATGAAATTTTGGTAATGAAGTTTTCTGAATTTGAAATTTTTGTAATAATGATTTTTGTACTCAAGTTGGTTTTCGTAATGGAGGTTTTCATTGTTTTTTTAATCTAATGTTCTTCATGAATAATATTAACTATTACGAATAATTTTCCAAGAAATATGAAGGGTATGATTCTTTCATGAGTATTCGTTATCACCATTTACTTGCATGTAGTTTATTTTGTTACATTTAAAATTTCTCGGATTCTAGTTTTCTTAAATCCCAATGTTTTCTTTCAAAATCCTCAAATTATCGAATCATACCAAATTTTCCCTTGTGGATATCATTTCAACCATCAGATATGATCTGATGAATTATCAGCCATTAGATTGAATTTGTAAGTTGAATTGTCACATGAAACACCTATATAAAGTACCAATGAAGGGTTGTCCTGCATTGCGTGCCGAGGAGATAAACCTTTTTCAAAATTCCATTCTGAACATATCAATTCTTACTTTAATCTAAATGTCTTGTGAAGTTCCTTCTCAAGAGATGTCTTCTGTCAAGCTGATTGTGGAGTGGAAAGTATACAGAGAAAGGATGGTTCATCCTAATTTCTTCAACTAGTATGACTCCATTATCTCTAAGAACATCAAACATTATGGATGGGAAAGTATATCCATTTTGAATCAAGGGGCTCAAGACTGGGTGTAACCAGATCTACTAATTGGGTTCTATAAGTCGGTTAGTTTCTTTAAGGAAGAAGGGAGAGATAAGTTTTCATTCAATAGTTATGGAAAAAACTATTCCCGTTCATACACCAAGGCTAATAGCTTGTTGGGGATGTCTTATTAATTGGAAGACAATTTTTGTTCCCACAATCTGCCAGATATTTAAGTATGATTTGTAAAGGTGAAGTCTATGGATTGTCTTGTACTTTCAGATGTTAAGACAGCAAAGATTTCTCATTTTTCTACAAATAATCGGATCCTTGATTTGTGGGTTCAAGGGTTTATCATTCCGAGGAAGGGTGAAAAAGACACACTGAAGAAGACTAATATGTATATCTTGGATTTTTTGGTAAATCTAAGTATGATCACTCTAATGTGTCTTATTCTAATTATGATGGAGAATATCAATAATGGGAACATGAAAGCTCAGATTCTTTTGTAACCGGCCATTCTATCCAAGATCATTGTTCAGTTCCTTGAGTCGTTCAAAATCCCTACCAGTTCAAAGTTGAAAAATTGCAAAGTTATGCTAATCAGTGATGATATTCTCAAGAGGATGAATGTTGGTTTCTCTAAATAGACAGGATAATTCTATAACATACTAGAAGAAGAGGATGAAGCTTCTCTAAAGGAACAAGAGGTTCCCGAACCATCGAAAAAAGGAGGACAGAATAGGAAGTTGAAGGAAGTGGTAGAATAAGGAAAAATCTCAGAAGCTAACGATACTCAATCCACACCTTGAAAGCCCACGAAGCATAAAGACAATCCAGGTGAGGTTTTTTCCATGTGGAGGGAAGAAAAAAAGAATCAGAAGGAAAGAGAGACACAGTTTGGATTTCATCATACAGAGGCCAAAACATTGAAAGAGAAGGCATCTAATGAGCTTGAGAATAAATCTAAGGAAAAGAAGAAAATGAAAAAAATGTCAGAGGCTGAAATTTTTCAATCCCTTCTGAGGGATTCTGAAATAGTATCTGAGAATATCTCTGTACCGAAATCATTCTTTGTAGAACCCTTACCTGAGACTTCGGGGAAGATGTTTATGACTCTGGAAAAGGCCAATGACAAGGTTGTTGAAGAAAAGTAAGATATTGAATAAGTTGAAAAATAAGAAATTAGTGGTGGAACTAAAGATATTATTAAAATAGTTAAAGATTATCATGAAAACGAAACCCCTTCCGAGAATCTGTCAATCCAAAATTATGAAATAGAGTATTCAAAGCTCCCAACTCCTTGGAAGGATGAGGATGGTGAAGATGAGAAGTGTGAAGAAGAATTTGACAAATTCATTGAGGAATAATTCTATAATCATAACTTTATTCACCTAGAGGATGTCGAGTCTATATTTGGGAAGGATAATGTTGATGAAGATAGAATTGTTTAGCTGTCTGACAGTGAAAATGAGTCTCCAGATGAAGAAGATGTTCCGAGAACCATTAAGTGAAAACATGTGGTTGTTGATACACCTACCAAAGTTTCATTGAGGAAGAATGAAGCTAGAAGATCTTCTAAGAGGATGATTCTCGAGATAGAGAATGATCCATCACCATGATAAGTTTCAGATTCATAATAATCAGCCCTGGGACATGATTTTTTCATTCAATCGCTGATGAAGCTTGTTGCCGCCATTGTGATCTTTCCAACCATTGACTCCGGATGTCAGATGCTTCAATATATCATGAATAAAAAAAAATAGGATTCTATATCCATGGTGGTGAATATGTGCATAGAGGTTGAGGATAATTACATTAAATTCTTTATCAACTACAATGCCCACAAAAAATCTTGTATGAAAGTGGTCCGCTGGTCAAAGAATATAGTTGACGACTTGAGAGAGCGTGATAAGTTTCAAGATAATTTTATGGTAGCTTTTGATTATGAAGATAGTAAAATCAAGGTTTTCACAACTAGCATTGACGGAATGATATCTCTAGGGAAGAATACATAGATTCAGGACGTCACGGACTTGAATGGTAAGTTGTACTATGTTGCTCAACAATGGAAGAGAGAAAGGGATCTCCAGATCAATATTGAAGAGAATCAAGTAAAGCAAGATGACTTTTTGAAGGCTCAAGTAGAGGCTCGGAGGGCTCAAGAGGATTGGATCAAAGCCTTATAGAAGAAAGTAGAGGAAGATCACAAGGAGAAAAAAGAAGCTGAAATCCATTGTGACGAAATTCATACCCAAGGAAAATAAAGGAAAATAAATATGATCATTTTTTGGTTTTTTTCCTTGTATAAATTCATCCAATATAAATGAAATTTTGGTTTCTTGTTTCTTTTTGCATGATTTGCACTAATATTTCATGTACTATAATCTCTTTTCCATTCAATCAAATTATTTTTGCAAATCACAAAGGGGGAGACGGGAAAAATAATTCTATGTAAAGAAGAAATATCCCAATGTAAGGTGGAGTTTATCTAATAGGGATTTTTCATTACAAAGATTTCCGAACTCAAGATGATGAAAAATATCATTCCAGTAATCTAGAATATGATCCTTAGTGTTCCAAATCCTATGGGGGAGTTAGTCATACACATTATTGCCAATGTGAAAAGGGAGATATGTTTTATTTCAAAATCAAGAAAAAAAATTAATGTCCTTATATTCTTTTTTGTAAGATTGTTTGTGCTTTCTAAAAAGGGGGAGATTGTTGATTCAACAAGGTTTTACTTATGAATTTTCCATTCTTTAATACTTGGGGGAGATAGTTTATTCAATAAGTTTTCCTTATGACTTTACAATTCATTCATGTTTTAGAATTCACAAACATCTTATCTCAAGGAAAATCTCTTTTTACCCTGTGTTTTAATTCTATATGAAAAA
This sequence comes from Viscum album, assembly GCA_963277665.1. Classification (NCBI taxonomy): domain Eukaryota; kingdom Viridiplantae; phylum Streptophyta; class Magnoliopsida; order Santalales; family Viscaceae; genus Viscum; species Viscum album. Next base: position 92,493,932 of record OY728132.1, on the reverse strand, counting down.
ACATCATTCCCCAAGGAAATTTATCCATACTATGTTTTTATTGTTCATATAATAATTTTTTCATGTCTAAAATTCAGTATGTAACCAAATCCTCAGAATTCTATTAATACCTAGATATGAAGCATTCTGTTTTACGATCCGAATTCTCATAATTCTGCTTATGAACTCTTCTTAGTTCTCACTTTGAATTCTGAATACGAATTCCGGTTACAGAATCTTCTAATATCTAACTTTGAATTCTCATAATTATAGTTACGATTTCTTGTGAGTTCTGACTCCTAATTCTGAATACTAATTCTGGTTATTAATTCTTCTGAGGTTTTACTCCGAATTCAGAATACAAATTCTATATAATAACTACTCTATGTTTTGACTCTGAATTATGAATAAGAATTATGGTTATGAATTCTTATATGTTCTAACTCTGAGTTCTCAAAATAAAGACTCTGAACTCTTATGATTTCTGACTCTGAATTCTCATGAACTCTGACTATGAACATTATATGTTATGGTTCTGAATTCTTGTCAATTAAGATTCCAAATTTCCTTAAAATTTATACTCATGATTTCTATAGAGTTCAGGTTCTGAATTCATAGAAAACAGAATCTGAATATCCTTGTATTATAGAATCCGAAATCTTTTTTGGTTAGACAGTGATCTTTCATTTTCTTACATTCCGAATATTGGATTTTAGTTATAACCATATTTGTGTTTACTCTTGTTTCTCTTATAAAATGATGTCGTGCATTCAGGTACTAAATTACCATTGTTTGAGTGACACGTGTATAGGTCCCTCTAAAATTCAAGGGAAAATATGACCATTGGAAGAGGGAGCCGACCATTGAAGCCATGCCTGTATATATGAGCACATTTGAAAGAGCTTAACAACTGTTCGATGAATATAGATATTATAAGTTGTTTATGAGATTTCTAGAGAGAGATGTTCATAGCATTGTGTGTGCTGAACGTCTTGTTCAGATTTTCTTTCTGCAACTCTGATTGTGGATGTGTACAATCGAGGGCTTCTGGGGATAGGAATACAGAGGTTCTGACAACCATGATGTTGAGGGTTTCCTTGCTGAGGAAGACATGAGTGCCTACTACCTTGAAGCTAAGGTCTTGTGGGAATAACAAGAAAGACTCTGATCTTCGTATCGAGGGCTTACCCTGGTGTGAGTAAGACATACATTCATGAAAGTATAAATCAAGGGACCATTATCCAATGTTTTTGGATACCCTTCTCTTTGGGTTAAAATATTTACTACTTGTTACTTGTTTTGTTACAAGTTTTCAGCTGCATTTGTATTGTTGAGGAAAGTATAACTATCTCATACTTCCTTATACTTGTTGTAACAACCCAAAGTTTTTTAATGTAAAATTCCCTTCTTATATTTATGTCAAAAAATAACATGAAATCACAACATAATGAACTACTAAATGATAAGTGCCCTTTAAACATAATATAGTCACTCCTATGTTTGGAATTTTAAAAATCTGACATACACGGTTGTGTTCAAGATCATTTTTTGAGTCTAAGGAAACAAAAATAATTTTTGGTGAAAGGTGACCTACCCTTTGGAATAGTAACATACCCTTATGAACAGTAATACGACACTTAAGAATAGTAAATCATTGAACATAGGTGTAACTTTACCTATGAATAATTAAATAAAATTTAGACATCTTAGAAAGTGACAATTTGACCTGAGTAAACATTTTTTGTATTTTATATGTCATAAATAAGTAATTATAAATAATTAATTAATTTAAAATAATATTTAATTCCCTGAAATTTATTCATAAATTATTGAATCAATATCTAATATTTTTTATATAATTTTATAAGACCGCACGAAATTTTTGAAAGAACCATAAAATCAGTTTTAATCTTAAAAATTGTTTTTTAAGTAAATTATGATTTTAATTAAATATTAAATTATTAATATTTAAAAATTTATTTTTGAGAAATGGACTTCATTTTTGGATTCTACACATCAAAAAATTCTTGAGGTAAATTTTTGGGATTTTTCTGTGATACTTGATTTTGTGATGAATTGTAGAATCTGATAATTCACAATAAATGCTAAATAATGTATTAATTGAGTCATCGATGATGCTCTATTGATGTACGACCACTTGGTTCGGGATTAAATTATAAAATTACTATTCTTGGTCATTAAAGACTCACTATTCCTTGTCTTTTGGGAAAATAATAATCTAATGAATGTTATATTAAGGAAACCCCTCTCCCCTCCACTATAAATACCACCCTTCACTCGCTCATTTACTCACACCTCTCAAGATCCAAGCCTTCTATAAAATCTATCCAAACAACTTACCTAGACCCTCCCCCACGTACAACATCTTCTGGTCTCATCAAAATACCTAGACTAGCTTCCTTATGGAGGATCTCAAGAAGAAGATTTAAGAGGTAATTTCTCTTCCTCTTCTCCTTTAATTTTCATTCAAGTTCAAGTTCATTTCTTGATCTCTCCCCACCTATCATTATATAAATTGTATTGTAACTCCAGAATTATAAATCTAATGAAATTTTATGAATATTATGGGATATTACATCATCTAACCCCCTTTCCCTCTTCCTTTTATTTTATTAAATAGAATGTTGTTCGTGAGGTGTTAATTTATCACCTTCAAGAAAAACATGACTTCTTCTTCCATTTCTTCCTTCATATCTGGTCATGAAACCATTTGTATGGATTAGATAAAATATATTATATTTATTTTATTCTATTTAAAGTTATGGAAAAAACCAATGGCCATATTACTAAGTGATAACTTAAAACAAGTTCGCTGTGATCCAAAAACCGCTCAAATTAACCAAAATAATCATCATTTAATTATTATCTAATAATTCAAACACATGGATCAAATATAATTCAACATAAAATCCTTCAAGGTCCTGTAATATCATTAATAACATGTAATATCATTTATTTATGTTTACCCATTTTCTACCAAAACTTCAAATTAAGAATACAAGTGAACCCTCCAAGAAAAACCATAAAAACAAACATCCCCGAACAATGTTTTTAAACTCTATAAGTAATCCAAAGGAACATAATATGACATAATGAAACGATAAATAACCCTATTAATTTACACATGGTTTTGGATTTCTAATTAATGTATATAATGTCATTATACAGGACATTAAAGAGAAGGAAGCATTCGGGTAAAGGTAAAGGGAAATCTCGAACACAATTTTATTCCTTTGGGTTCTCCCTCTTTCACTCCATTTTTGATATAGTTACTCCTCAAAGATCATTTTTTCATCACTTCCTTTAACTTTCTGGGATATACATGCTTTTCACTAGTTTTTTTGTCTAATAATACTTTTTCCAAAAGAAATATTCTTTTAAGAACACCCCTTTTACTTCTCACTCAAGGTGGATAGTTCTTGTAACATGTATATTTTTCCCTATTTATTTTAGGAAACCATAGCTTATCAATGTGTTATTAAGGGATTAAACCCATTCCTTTTTCATGGGTTCATTATTTTAATTTATGTTATATTTTATTGTCGAATGCATTATAAATGATAATGTTATGAGGTGACGGGTGCACCCGGAATTATACATCGCTCCAATGCAATGGGTAAAGTTATGAATATCATGAGTAAATGTGATATGATGTGTGAACAATATTCTAGCATTGTTCACAAGTATTTGTGGTAGTTAACCACTAAGACATGATGTTTCATTTTTATACATTTCCACATTTCAAGTCTTTTATTTATGATCCTCTCATGTTCATGATCTTTTGCCTATGACATGATTATGCTCAACCCATGATATATTGTTCTTATCTAACCTCTTACTAGGCTTATAGCTCATACATTTGAATGTATATCCTCAGGTGGATACATGTACTAAGGAGAGGACAAGTTCCCCTTAGAAGCTAGAGAAGATGAAATTAAATAAATGTTTATGGTTAATGATTTATTTATTATGTATGGTCCTCGTTTTCCCAAGTCACTAAATATTTGTATCCTTTATGTGTAATGATATTATGTTTTTTATCATTAAAATAATGTAATATTAATGTAAGAAAAGGATGGGTCGCTATATGTGGTTTTAGAGGTATGCTTTAGTTAATTTCGGAATTAGGATTTTTGAACCCTAGAGAAAACCTACAACATGAGACTAAGTACAAATATGCACACAAGAATATTTACAAAGGGATCACATATGTAATTTTTTGGTATAATTGTTTGAATGAATATGTTATTCATGACTTGTTTACTTATGTTTTGTTCTAAACTTTTCTATTTTAGAAAATGGTGGGAACCAGGAGAAATTAGGCCAACAACACATGCGAGAGCCAATATAACGATTGCCCGAAAAACATCCTCAATGATTTGGGATGTGGAGTTCAAAACTCCATGGCTATGCTTACCCAATTCTCTCAGGTTATGAATAATATCCATAATAATGGGGAATTTATTCCTTCACCAAAGAGGTATAAACTTTCTATTGAATTTTTTATGCGGCAATGACCACCGACGTTTTGTGGATATTCCAATCCACTAGTTCTAGAACAGTGGGTTAACTCCATGGAGAAGAAATTTTCTGTGCTTCAATTTTCTAAGATGGAGAAGGTGACTCTAGCCGTTTATCATCTAGAAGGAGAAGCTGATCAATGGTGGTCTTTGATTAAGAACACCAAACCAAGGGAGGAACTTGAAGAGATGGAATGGGAAGACTTTGAGATAATGTTTCTTAATAAGTACTTCCCATGAACTCTTCACATGAAGATGGAGAGAGAATTTATAGAGCTCAAGAAAATAGAAGGAGAATCTGTCACAACCTATGAAGAGAATTTCACAAGTCTTGCAAGGTACGCTTTGGGTTTTGTTATCAACAATGGTAGAAAAATTGATAAATTATTTTGTGCATTAAAACCAAACCTTCGAAAGGATCTTGAAATTCAAGACATTCGGAGTAATGAAGTAGTTGTTTGGTGTGCTCTCAAAGTGGATAAGGAGTTTGGAGAATGGTACCATTGCTATGGGGATAAGAAACGAAAGATGGAGTTTCTATCTAGTGGATCTAGTGGAAATGGTGGTAAGAAAAATCAATGACCCACATGCCAAAATGTGGGAAGTTGCACCCTGGGAACTACCATAAAGGGATGAGGAAATGCTTCAAGTGTGGGAAAGAAGGACACCGTGATCAAGAGTGTCAAAAACACATGAAATGGAAGGGGAATGTAGCCGATGAAAGGAGAGAAACTCTCATGGTTCAATACTACAACTGTAAGTAGTTTGGGCACTATGAAAACCATTGCAGTAAACCTCGAGTTCTCGAGGGTAATCAACGTCATCATCCACCAAAGCCAAAGGAACAAGGTAAGGCTTATGCCATCACTACTATGGAGATGGGGCATGATAACGAAGTCGTACATGGTACACTTATTATTCATTCAAGATTGGAAAAAGTCTTATATGATTATGGTTCTACGCATTCCTTTATATCTTTCAACTTTTCTAGAACTATAGAATCGAATCCCCGAAACCTTGAGGTAGAGATATCTGTAAAAACACCAAGTGGTGAAATCACTGAAAACCAATTGTTTGACTCTTTTCCTGTTGGTGTATGAGGGAATATTCTTCCAGAAATTCGCATAATTCATCCCTTGGGGGAATTCGACGCTATAATGGGAATGGATTGGCTCTCGTTATATAGAGCACATATCAACTGTCAGTAAAAGGAAAAATCGTTTCATATTCTGAACCATCCCATGATCCTTTAAAAATGCATGGATGATCATGAATCTCCTTTGAAAAATTCTTCAATGGTGTGGGTGTTGATTTGCTATGAAAATGCATACCTCTCCCAAAAGCTTGAGTCAAAGGAAAGTTCCATCCTTGAGGAAATGTCCATCGTAAGGGAATACAACGATGTATTTTCAGAAAAGTTACCCAGAATTCCCTCGGATCGTGAGGTAGAGTTCTCAATTGAACTCATACCCAGAGCTACTCCTATCTCGAAGTGTCCATATGGAATGGATCCTATCTAACTGGAGGAGTTAAAGAAATAGTTGCAAGAGAATCTATACAAAGGGTTCATACGCCCTAGTGCATCACCTTGGGGTGTGGAAGTGCTCTTTGTGAAGAATAAGTATGGATCCATGCGGTTGGGTATGGATAATTGGGAACCCAACAAGATCACCATAAAGAACATATATCCTCTCCCAAGGATCAATGACTTGATTGACCAGTTAAGAAGAGATCAATAATTCTCAACGGTGGATCTTCTTTCTGGATATCATCAGGTAAAGGTGAAGAAGGAAGATATTCAGAAGACTGCCTTCTATACTAAGAATAGGAACAATGAGATTTTGGTGATTCCCTTTGGACTTACTAATGCCCCTGCAATATTCATGGATGTGATGAATAGAGTCTTTAGACATTACCTCGAAAAATTTGGGGTAGTGTTTATCAAAAATATTCACATCTATTCTAAGAGCAAGGAGGAACATGAAGAACATCTAAGACTTGTGTTGGCGACATTGATAAAGGAGAAGTTGTATGCCAAGTTCAGCAACGGTGACTTTTGGATGAATCAAGTCACATTCTTGGGACATGTGATCACAAGCGACGGAATTTCTGTGGACCCTTCAAAGACAAAGGTGATTGAGGAATTGCCCAGTCCCTCTAGTGTCACATAAATCCGTTGTTTTCTTGGATTAGCTGGGTACAAACGTTGTTTTGTGAGAAACATCTCACGATTGTCAAGCCCGCTAACTAAGTTAACAAGGAAATGGTTAAAGTATGTCTCGACGGATTAATGTGAGGGATGCTTCATGAAGCTAAATAGAAGGCTGATCACTACACCTTTACTCACACTACCGAAAAGTGTAGAAAGTTTTATGATATACAATGATGCTTAAAAGAAAGTCTTGGGTTGTGTACTCATGAAAAATGATAATGTGATAGCCTACTCCCCACGATCGTTGAGGATCCATGAGCAGAACTACCCGACGTATGATCTAGAGCTGGAAGCCGTGATTTTTGCCTTGAAAATCTGGAGGCACTACCTTTATGTTGAGTAGTGTGAAAAATAAACTGACCACAAGATCCTGAAGCATATATTCATACAAAAGGAGCTCAACATGCATCAAAGTAGGTGGTTAGAGATAATCAATGATTATGACTGCTCTATTCACTATCATCCTGGAAAGTAAAACAAGGTAGCTGATGCTCTAAGCATAAAAGAACCTGCTAATCTATCCATGTTGCGGATTGAGAAAGGCCCTATCTTCTTGGATATGCAAAGAATGGATTTGGAAATCATAAGGGCAGAGGATACATCCTACATTTCCCAAATGATTGCACAGCCATCCATCCTAGATAAGATTAAGGAAGCACAAAGGGATGATGTAGAGATTCAAAAGAGGTTGAATGAAGTAAAGGAATAGAAGATGAAAGAGTTCCTTATCTACGATGATTGTGTGATTCCTTTTGGAACACGACTTTGTGTGCCTTCATCACCCATGATAAAGAAGGATCTATTGGATAATGCACATAGATCAACTTTCTCTATCCATCTTGGGAGTACCGATATGTATCGTGATCTCTGAGAACACTTCTGGTGGGATAACTTGAAGAAGGTGATTGTGGAATATATATCAAGGTGCTTGGTATGTCAGCAAGTTAAATTTGAGGGGAAGAAGTCCAAAGTTTTGATGCATCCATTACCTATAACCATGTGGAAATGATAAAATTTTACTATGGACTTTGTCACGAGCCTCCCGAAGAGGTCAAAGGGAAATAATGTGATATGGGTTGTGGTAGAACGACTCACCATGAATTCCCAATTTATCTCTATTCAGGAAGTAATATCGCTTGAACAACATGCAAAGATATATGTGAAGGAAGTGGTGAGACTGCATGATATTTCACTCTCAATTGTCTATGACCGTGATCCAAAGATCACATCTAAATTCTGGAGGAGCCTTCAACATGCCTTGAGTACTGAATTAAAATTCAGCAAGGCCTTTCACCCCCAAACCCATGGCCAGTCTGAAAGGACTATTCAGATGCATGAAGATATTCTATGATCTTGCTCTCTTGAATTCAAAGTTGGTTGGGATCAGTATCTCCCATTGGTTGAGTTTACATACAACAATAGCTTCCACTCGAGTATTCAGATTGCTCTGTATGATGATCTTTATGGGAAGCGATGTTGAACTCCAATCTATTGGGATGAAGTTGGAGAAAGAAAGCTACATGGGCTGGATCTTGTTAGAGAGATGACAGAGAAGGTTCAAGTAATCCAGAAACACCTCAAAGATACTCAATGTCAGCAAAAGTGCTATGCTGACAACAGTCGAAGGGACTTGTAGTTCTACATTGGAGATAAAGTCTTCCTTTGAACATCTTCATTGAAGAGAGTCATGCGATTCGGGAAGAAAGGGAAGATAATCAGAAGGTATATTTTCCCCTTTGAGATCCTTGACCACATAGGAGTGGTGGACCATCATCTTGAACTTCTACCGAATATGGATCAAGTTCATGATGTGTTTCATGTATCACTACTGAGAAAATACATACCATACCCCTCAGATGAACTAAACTCAAAGGTGGTGCAGTTGGAAGATGATCTCTCCTATGATGAGAATCCAGTAATGATTATGGATTGGAGAGATTAGGTTCTACGCAACAAGACAACCCATCTTGTCAAAGTGTTGTGGAGGAACCATAAGTTTGAGGAAGCAACATGGGAACCCAAAGAGGCAATGAAGGAGAAGTACCCACACCTTTTTGTGTAAAGTGAAATTTCGGGGGGGGGGGAAGAATGTAACGACCCAATGTTTTTCAATGGAAAATTCTCTTCTTATATTTATGTCATAAAATAACATGAAATCACAACATAATGAACTACTAAGTTATAAGGGACCTTTAAACATAATTTTGTCACTCCTATGTTTGGAATTTTGAAAATCTGACATACACGGTTGTGTTCAAGATGATTTTAAGAGTGTAATGAAACAAAAATAATTGTTGGTAAATAGTGACATACCCTTATGAATAGTATCATACCCTTATGAATAGTAATATGACCCATATGAATACTAAAACATCAAACATAAGAGTAACATTACCTATGAATAATTAAATAATATTTAGACATATTATAAAGTGACAATTTGACCTTAGTAAACGTTTTTTGTATTTTATAAGTCATAAATAATTAATTAAAATTAATTAATTAATTTAAAAGAATATTTATTTCCCTGAAATGTATTCATAAATTATTTATTCAATTTATTATAGTTTTTAGATAATTTTATAAGACCCTACGTAATTTTTGAAATAACTGTAAAATCAGTTTTAATCTTAAAAATAGATTTTTTAAGTAAATTATGATTTTAATTAAATATTTAATTAATAATATTTAGAAAATTATTGTTGAAAAATGGACATCATTTTTCGATTCTACACGTCGAAAAATGGTTGGGGTAAATTTTTGGGATTTTTCTGAGATACTTGAATTTTTGTTGCATAGTAGAATCTGATAATTCACAATAAATGCTAATTACTGTATTAATTGAGTCATCGATGATGATCTTCTTATGTAAGCCCACATGGTTCGGTATTAAATTATAAAAATACTATTCTTGGTCATTCAAGACTCACTATTCCTTCCCTTTTGTGGAATTAATAAACTAATGAATTTTATATTAAGGAAACCCCTCTCCCATCCACTATAAATACCACCCTTCACTCCCTCCTTTCTTCACACGTATCAAGCTCCAAGCCATCTATAAACTCTGCCCAAATATATTCTCTATCCCCTCCCCCACATTCAAAAGCTTCTGGTCTCATCATAAGTCCATGAAACGCTTCTTTATGTAGTATCTAAAGAGGGAGATTTAAGATGTAATTTCTTTCCCTCTTCTCCTTTAATTCCCTTTCATGTTCAAGTTCATTTCTTGATCTCTACCCACCTATCATCATTTAATTGTATTTTGACTCCATAATTATACATCTACTGGAATTTTATGATAATAATGGGATATTATATCATCCAACACCCTTTTCCTCTTCCTTTTATTTTATTAAAGAGAACGTTGTTCGTGAGGTGTTAATTTATCACCTTCAAGAAAAACATGACTTCTTAGTCAAATTATACCTTAAGATCTGGTCATGAAACAATTTATATGGTTGAAACAGAATATTTTTTATGTATTATGTTCTATTTAAAGTTCTTGAAATATCCTATGTCCATATTACTAAGTGATAAGTTAAAACAAGTTTGTTGTGATTAAAAACCGCTCAAATTAACCAAAATAATCACCATTTAATTAATATCTAATGATTCATACACATGGATCAAATATAATTCAACATAAAATCCTTCAATATCCTGTAATATAATTAATAACATGTAATATCATTTATGGATGTTTACCCATTTTCTACCCAAACTTCAATTTAAGAATACAAGTGAACCACCCTAGAAAAACCATAAAAACGAACATCCCCGAACAATGTTTTTAAACCCTATAAGTCATCCAAAGGAACATAATATGACATAATGAAACCCTAATGAACCCTATTAATGTACACATGGTTCTTGATTTCTAATTAATTAATATAATTTCATTATACATGACATTAAATATAAGGAAGTATTCAGGTACAAGGTAATGGGAAATCTCGAACCCAATTTTCTTCCTTCGGGTTCTCCCTCTTTCACTCCATTTTTAAATTCCTTTACTTTTCAGGGATATAAATTCTTTTCATGGGTTTTTATGTCCATAAAATTTTTTTCCAAAATAACTCTTCCTTTAAGAACACCCCTTTTACTTCTCACTCAAGGTGGACAGTTCTTTTAACATGTATGTTATTTCCTCTTTCTTTTGGGATCCCAAATCTTTTGAATGTGTTATGATGAGATGAAACACATTCCTTTTCATGGGTTCATTATGTTAATTTATGTTATATTTTCATTGTGTAAAGCATGATAAATGATAATGTTATGAGGTGACAGGTGCACTCGGAATTATATAGCGCAATATGAATGTTTAAATATGACGAGTTCGCCCAGAATAATAAAGCACTCTAATTAATTTGGTAAAGTGATGAATCTCATGAGTAAATGTGAAATGATGTGTGAACAATATTCTATCTTGGTTCACACATATGTTTTGTAGTTATCCACTACGATATGATGTTTCATTTTTATGCATTGCCACATTTCAAGTCTTTTATTTATGCTCCTCTCACATTCATGATTTGTTGCCTATGTCATGATTATGCTCAACCCATGCTATATTGTTCTTATATAACCTATTACTGGGCATCTAGATCACCCCTTTTTATGTATATCCTTAGGTGGATACATGTACTAAGGAGAGGACAAGTTCCACTTAGAATCCTGATAAGAAGAAATTAAATAAATGTTTACTGTTGATGATGTATTTGTTATGTATGGTCCTAGTTTTCCCAAGACACTAAATCTTTTAATACTCTATGTGTAATGCTATTATGATGTTTATCATTAAAATGACGAAATAGTAAAGTACGAAAAGGCTGGGTCACTATACTTGTACTATGATTTAGTTAGATTTTATATGCTTTGAGGTAGAATCTTAATAATTGTAAACATTCATTTTATTTAATTTTCAGAACCATCATTTTCGAAATAAAATTCTAAGAATCGTGTTTCCAGAATCAAGAAATGTTTGTAGAACTAGAGGGTTTGGGAATTACCCTGTTTAACCTTATTAAAAATCGCCATCTTTACAATTTTCAAAATATTTTTTTTAAGTCTACAATTCTACCCCTCTTGAATATTGAGCATAATTAGATACTCCGTACAATATATTTTATTTTGATCATAAATTTGTTATTATAAATTATATCATATCAAACACCATATCAACACAATTCTAAGGGTATTATGTGTTAAATATATTTAATTATATTACTCTACGTTTTTAAGCAATGTGATTGTGAACTGTAGTTTATTCGTGGTCTAAAAAATGAGTTTCTCCAGGCTGGTATACGTAAAAATAACTTCACCAATAATTCATCAATCAACAATAATGTACGGAGGAGAAATTCCTAAATGTAGATAAATTATCTAAAAATTGGTTATGATGATAGTAAATAGGATTTCTGATGAGTCTTATGTACTAACATTTATCTATAAAATGAACAATGGAGAAATTCTTAAATTCATATTTACTTATACAGATTGGAGTAACATTTTATGTTAAAGGAGTTTCAATGTTGGGAAATATATTAATTGAAGATAAATCCATTATTATTCAAGAAATTCAACGTAAATAACAGAATTATCCCCCAAACATATTCTTATGATTTTATCAAATAGATTTTATATGAGTCAATATATGATGGAAATCCATTATTTCATAAGAAATCATGTTTATATGAAACTAGTTTATTGAGGCAATAATAAAAATTTCATTCACGAAAACAAAATGTTCATGTAATTTAATTATCCTAAATGTGTGTTATGAAATTATAGAAATACCTATAATAGGAAAAAAAGTAGTAAAGTGATAGATTACATTTCTATAATGTGGTTCACATATCTACTCGATATAGTTGTAAAAAAATATTCACTTGGGTTTAGTCAATGTCAATGATGCACAAGTAGATGGCCTAGAAACATGTTAAAATTTATCATGTGGATTATGAATGTTATAGATACACATTATTTGATTGAAGGATAAAACAATATTGACTTTTTCATATCCACCAAGACCAGTGATACATTATTCCTTCAGAATAATAAGACCTACTAGTGACCATTGTATGAAAATCTGCTAATGATTACATGAATAATTGAAATTCAATAATGGATTCCACGAATCAGAGAATAATTTATTATTAATTTGAATAATGTATTAGTTATTCCTGTGATATTATACATGGATGATACATTATTCCTGGAGAATAATAAGGCCTATTAGTGACCAGTGTATGAAAATCAACTAATGATTACATGAATAATAAAAATTCAATAATGGATTCCACGAATAAGAGAATAATTGGTTTTTAATTTGAATAATTCAGTAGTTATTCGTGTGATATTATACATGGATGATACCGGTATGGTCCCAATAAGGCTCAATTAAACATTATAATTTTACTTTTCATATCCAATCTATAAGATCAATTTATTGATAATGGGATCTCAAAATGATCAATCATGGTAAGTTTATATGTGATGAATCCTTAGAGGGATGGTGACACAAGATTATTAAAATTAGGGTAAAACCTACGAAAATCTTTTTCATGATTAAATAAAAAAATATCATAAATATTTAATTTGGAAAGAAAATTTTCGATGTGTCGATGAAAGGTTAGGGGGAACATCGTTGTATTCTAGGTAAAATATTTTTTAAAACATATGTAAAGAGGAAATTGGTATTATTGTTTGTTAAGTATAGTATTAAAGTAATTCACCGATGATTGAATAAAATTAGAAACCTATGGTACTAGGGGACATGATATACAGAGGTAGATTTTATCATTTCATGGACCTAGTCAATTGTACATATATTTATATAGTATGAAAGGATACATGTTGGGGAAAATCCAGATAAAATTGTTACCAATTTCACATGGAATTGATATATCCAAAAAGATATGCATGGGAGTAAAAAGAGATTAAAATTTTGAGTTTAATTCTTGTACACCTCAGCGATGGATAAATCATGAATTCCTTGATATGAAAACAAAATTTTATAATTGACATATAAATTATGGTGGGAAAATATGAATTAAATTGAGTAAAATTGAAAGTGAAGAATTCGATAATATCCAATATTACTAGAATATGTACAAAGGATATATTCATGGTATGTGGATAAGAAGGGATTCTTGTTTTGAGGGTCCACAAACCAGTCTTCCATAGATAAATGTGATTTAATATAACAATTATGATAAGATAATTATTAACAAAATATCATACAAGATTCTATATTCCATATCGGCAAATACCAATTATGTTGCAGATTTTATGGAAGCTAAGAAGAAATTATTATGCAAAATTATTTGTTCTAGTTTCTGGAATCACACCAAGTATGTAATGTTTTACTACTATTAAAATTAAATAACTAAAACTAACAAGGATTTCACATTTTTAAAGTAGTCAAAATGGGATATACTCAGGGATTCCATATATTGAGATGTTTAAATCAAGGAGGGGTGTATTACATAATATAATTTCCACCCAGAGAAAACATGGAATACTTAGAATCAGAATGCATGAATCAGTAGAATCATAATTTGAATCTCAATAGGGATAATACGAATGGTATGCAAGTTGGATTTAGTATAAGTGGAAGTGCTTTAATAGTTAGAACCCAAGACCAAGCTATGTAGAACTTTTAGATTACCAAATATTTGATATTATAAGTTATCCATGTAGTGCACTAACCAATATATTATAGAAAATTTTCATCCACTCTTTAAATGCTAATGATCATAGATTAATTATCACATTAAATTGTAACACGATATCCTTTGATATAGTGGGAATTTAGAGACACAATGAAATTATTCTAAAATATATGAATTCTGGTCAAGATTTATCATAATGACTTGAAACGATTTTTTTCTAACTATCGTGTGATAGGGATCATAATCATTGATACTTCTTCGCATTAACATATCACATTGTAATATCTAGTAGTTGAGATCATGAGGAAAGTATCTCCAATACAAACACCACATATCATCGGTTTAATTGGTTTTTCCTATTAATAGACATGTGTATTGGTCTCATTACGTGATATCATTATCAATGTGTCCCATTTTATCATGTAATTTGATGCAAGGTACAAACAATGATAATGAAATTGTGGTGATAAATTTTGTGTTGTGTGAGTCATTTATGGTATGGAATTTTATGAATGGTCGTAATATAATTTATTGAATCTGAGTTGAGGAATTAATATATCTTAGTCCTAGTTGCTAAGGATTATAGTGTCTTCGTAATTATTTGGGCAACGATGTTAAGGGTAATCCAGTCTAGTTAGTTCAACAAATAATAATTCAAGAATGGAAGATGACACAAGTGCATGTCTTTCTTTATGATATATATAATGACAATGATGTTATATTACCCAATGTGTATTTTTTGGTCGGTTTTATTTTCTAAGACTATTCCTTATCTCTATAGGCACCTTTAATCAGTTTCTAGACTCCTCTCATGGTCAATGTATACTATTCACAACAATAATCATAAGGACCTTGCGGGTCACACAAAATATCGTATTCATGGATCTATTGTATTCTTGTGAATTAGTATATAAGACTTGGTGGACCCCACCATGGGATTCGAGAGTGGTCCAAGTTATCAAATGTTGAAAAAAATAATTATTATTCAATTAATGGATAATTTGGTTGATTTTTTATTAAAAAAAATTTCATATATGTATTTAAATACAGGTAATATTATTATTCAAATGAATTTTATTTTAATACGCCAGGTTCTATTAATATTACTTGTAAATAAAAGATAAAATAAATGACATAGTTTTATAATGTAATATATTTAATATATATTAAATGTATGTGATAAATGATAAATAATATTTATGTTTTAGTTTATTTCTCCATAATTATTTCTTTATGTATTTTTGTGGACTTTTTATTTCTGAGGATCAACAAACCATTTTTGTGTATAAGCACATCCACTATATAAGCAAGAGAAAGGGAATAATTTGTGAGAGATACTCATGAAAACTAAATGAAATACTCTCTATCCTCCATATCTATAGAGATAAATAATTTATATATGGAAATTTATCAAAGAACTCGATTGATGGATCAATGGAAATGAATTTTTGTGATCATCGTGATGTAGAAGTATTCATTTAAGATCTATGATTACAACAAGTCATCCCTTTGTTACACATTACCATACTAAAGATTACAAAATAATCACTTAATTCAACCAAATAAAAGAATAAATCATGTTTCTTGGTTAATTAGTTACATTGATTAACAATTTTAAAAATAAAAAACTAGATATTTATTGAATTCTTTATTAAAATGCTCGCACATAATCCAGCACGAGATTACTTGAAAAACAAACAAAACATTATTGTGAACTATACATCCCAATACTCGAATAAAAAATGTAACGTCCTGGTTCCAGAAGCCGCCATGAGGCACCCCATACCCAGTTGGTCACATGGCCTCAAGCGCATTTCCCCAAATGCCAGAGGCTGCCCACTAGTAGTGAGGACCTTGGTTGTGATAGTTGGGAAACTATGGACTCATTGGTAGATTAACACAATAGAAGTAAACAGATATACCATTGTGGAAGCCATAGTAATGCCTAACAACAAGAAACAGTGGATGAATGAAGAAATATACCACTGGAGAACATATATAAAAATGATGCATTAAACATATATCTAGGAATGTATCCAAACAAATCACAATGCTGGAATAAAAAATAGTACTAAACTGTAGTACAAAAGAAAACAGATAAACAACTCCTCATCATTGCAAGCCATAGTTATTTCCCCTTCTCTTCAGAACCATAGCAATCAATTACTTGAAGTAGAAGGGTGTTTTCCCTTGTCTATACCTGCAAGAAAAATAATGAGTTTGAGCCCAAAAGCATGGCCCATATAGGGTGTGAGACTAAATCACAGTAGGAAACCACCACTAGATTTTTTCCTAATAGTCAGTAAATATATGGCAGGTAATGAGTAAAGAAAGTAGTATAAAACGGTGTGCTCAGTAGTATGTGATCCACAGTTTCAATGCATTCAGTTCATATATCAAGAAAAACTAATCAAAATTGGTAAAATCAAACATTTAACCCTCTAGGAAGTAATCATTGCCTATCCCCTCTTGCCCAACCATGTAGCATATGAAAATAGCTAAGCACAAAAGGTAACCCCCTGGGAAGTACTCATAGCATAATCTCTCTGGATCAACCAAACATGTACAAGAAACCCTCTGGTAAGCACACTCAGTCTACCCCTCTTGTTTAGCTTAAGAATAGACTCCATGAAGAAGCACTCATCTACAATTCCTCTTATAGTCTCATTTTGGTAATTAAAGGAACTCTAGGGAAGCACATACATCAAATTCCCTATGTGGCTGGCGTTGAGGAACTAAAGACACTATATAAAGCACATAAGTCAATTCCCCCTTTGGTATGGCAGAAAAAAACTAACGAAACTCTCTCGTGATGCCCTTACACCCATTCATTCTATGGTCTGCTACACCATGTTCTCATGACCATGTGTAATTCAATCAAGCTTAGTAACACGTATCGACCAATGAACCATAAAAAAATACATGGCTACCAATCTACAACATTTTATCCTAGCAGATGAACGAAACACTCCATCCTACATTACTAGGCATGGGGAAAACATGGCAGCCTAATAGGCTAAGAAAAACCAAAAATCCATAATAAAAACATCCATGGTAAACATTTCCAAAGAATATTAATTTACCCTATTCATAGTCAATTCAACATCTACTCAATCATAAAATCATATTAGGAAAAAAATAGGGCTGAAACAGTAAAAATGCAATACCATGTTCATGGGAATTGGCTATTTTGAACATATATCTTAAATAAATTCAACTGAATTGCACAAACCACCTACCTCGGTGTTGAGAGATCACTATACATGAACCTCATGCGTTTAATAACCCAAGAACACCGTAGACCTACAATAATGTCTAAAAATATTTCAGTGAGGATAACTTGTGGAAGAGGAGGAATCAGCAGACAAAGCTCAAGCATCCGGAAGAGCATACCGAGGTGATCCCAATGAATCAAATGTGGTTAATTTGGATAATGGATGACAACTCTGGGTCTCAGAGAAGATTCAAAACCGTATGGTTCTGTTGTATGAAATAGGTCAATAAGAAAACAATAATGTTTGTTAGATGTGACCCATGTGTGATTAATGGAAAAAAATAAAATATACAATGTGTACATTAGAAGTACGCGGCATGTACTTTCTTTTTCTGTACACTACTTTAGGCGGTATCCATGTCACCACACACAACTGTGTGTACGACTGCAACACAACCAACACACGGCTACCCATGCTAACCTAGTACACGACTTGCACTAATAAAGTACACAATGTGTACTTAGGAAATTTAAAAAAAAATCACCTTTTCCTCAAAAACACCAAAAAAGAAAAAACATACATGAAAAGAATATCTGAATTCTTAAAAACATCTCCCCTTAAATAAATTCATCCCCGAATTCTCTTATCAAGGTGACATAGAAGAATAAAGCTCGAACAATTTCGGACATTGTGATTGTACATCGGCCTCCCTCTCCCATGTCTCATCTTGTACTCGCCCGTACTGCCTTATCACTCATACGAGAGAGCCAGAATGGCCACGGAGAACCTCTGTACTTTGATCAATGATACAGATATGATTATCCTCAAACATTGCATCCAATTTGAGATCAACCTCCTCAGGTTAGAAAACATGAGATGGGACAATGTAGTAACCTCGAAGCTGAGAAACATGGAATAAATAATGCATAGCATGGTACTTTTGAGGAAACTATAACTGATAGGAAACCAAAACAACTCTATCCAACAACTCTAATAGCCCGACGTACCTCAGCGAAGGCTTACCATATCTCTTAATTCACTAGTACCCCAACCATGGAGTGACACATAGGAAAACCTGATACCCTACCTCGAACACTAGAGGTCATCTCCGCTAATCAGCATATGACTTTTGAAGAGACTCTGTAGTGTCCATCCATTTATGAATCCACAATATCTTCTTTGAGGGCTCCAGAACGAGTTTAAATCCCATGAAAGATGACTCTTATGCCTCTAGTCCAAATAAGAATGATCAGCATGTACTACCGTACAAAGCCACATAAGGTTCAATATGAATAGTTGATTGAAAACTATTTTTGTAGGAAAACTCCACAAGAGGTATGTGTTTCTCCCCCGAACCTCCAAAATCTAGGATGCATGCTCAGATCATGTTCTCACAAACCTAAATCATATGCTCGGACATGCCATCTATATGGTTGTGGTAATCTATACTCAAATGTAATGGCATTCCCTATCCTTCTGATGCCCCTACCAGACCAGAGAAGTAAACTGAGCATCCATGTCTGAAACAATGGAGTATGGAACCCCATGTAGATGTACAATCTCACAGATGTACAACCTTCCCAGCTCATCAACACTGAACATATCCTTGATCTTAAATAATTGAGGAACCTTAGTGTGTTTTTCAATGTCAACCCAAACTGCATCATTACCTTGAGGTGACCTCGACAACCCAGTCGCGAAATCCATCGCAACATCATTCCACTTCCACTCGGGAATGGGTAACTGTTGAAGAATCCCTGCTGGTCGTTGATGCTCCGCCTTTACCTACTTATTTGTGGAACACTTCCTGAAGAATCCAGCCACAACTCTATTCATACCTGGCCACCAATACTGACGGTTTAGATCACCATACATCTTTGTGACACCAGAATGAACTACCCAAACTGGGGAATGAAATTCCCACATCATCTCCTCGTATATGTCTACCGACACCCATACGCACCCCTGCAAATGAAAGATATCATCCTCACATATTTTCCATCCATGAATATAGGGTTCTCTCTAGGCACAAATTCTCGTAGGACTTGGCCTTCTAAATCTGATAGGATCCTTATCCTCAAATGATAAAGAAGAGTAGAGGTAACAACTATAGATGAAAGAAACCTATGCCCCTATCAGTCTAGACCTCCAAGTGAATCTTAGAGAAATGAAACATAAGCTCCCACTCACTACTGGCCTCCTTAACTCCCCAAATTTTAGTCGTCCTGCTCAGTGTATTAGCCACTGTTTTGTCATTCCCAAGCATGTAGGTAATATATATGTCAAATGACTAAAGGTACTCAACAATACTTCGCAGTTTCAAATTCAGGTCAAACATAGTAAATATATACTTGAGATATTTGTGGTCGGTAGAAACCAAACAATTTTCTCCTTGAAGATAATGTCTCCAACAACGTAAGGCATGATCAACAACATCCAACTTGAGATCGTGTGTCGATTAGTTCCTCTCATGTGGACACAACTTCCAAGACATGTATACAATGACTTCTTCCCCCTTCAAAATCACAGCTCCGAGACCGATACCTATTGCATCATAGTAAATTTTATTGCTCATTCATGGATTTTAAAAACTAGTATCAGTGCTCAAAACAAAATCCACCTCATATATTGAAAGGCTAACTAAAAAATAATCGGACCACATGAACTTCGTACCCTTTCTAGTCAGACATGTCATTAGTGAAGCTAAGCACAAAAAGATTTTTATGAATCATCTGTAGTATCCAGATAGCCCGAGAAATCTTTGTACCTCAATGAAATTCTTCAGCTACTCCTAGGAAACTACTGCTCTCACTTTCTCTGGGTCTATTGAAACACTTTTCTCTGAGATAACATTACCCATGAAGTGATTCCGGTCTATCCAAAAGTGGGATTTTGAGATAATAGAATATAACTAATGCTCTCTTTGTGTACTCAGAACTATCTCAAAATTTGTGTCATTGTCATGTCGAGTGTGAGAGTACACCAATATATTGTCCAAGAATACCACCATAAAATAATCCAAGTTTGGATTGAACACTCAGTTCATTAGTTCCATGAAAACTGCAGGCGTGTTCGTGAGACCAAACAGAATAACCATAAACTCATATAGACTATACCGTATCCAAAAGGATGTGAGAGATATATCAAATGGTCTAACATGCAACTGATGATAACTGGATCTCAATTCAATCGTTGATAATTCACGAACTCCTCAAAGTTGATCAAAGTGATCGTTAATCCTCCGTAAAGGATATCTATTCTTGACCATCAACTAATTCAACCTCCGATAATCCACACAATGTCGGTGGCTACTATATTCCTTTTTCACAAATACAACAGGAAAACCCCAATGAAAAGTACATGTTCAGATGAAACACAATGCCTGTTATTCCTCCAACTGTTTCTTGAGCTCTTGTAACTATGTTTTATCCGTCCTATAAGGATGATTGGAAACCACGGCTGCTCCTGTAACTTGCTCAATAGAAAAGTCTACCTCTCGATATGGAGTCAAAACTGATAATTCCTCTAGAAAGACGTCCTAGAAATGATCCACCACTAGAATAATGTCTAGATATGATGTCATCTTGTCATCTAAATAAATACTAGCAATCTGGGTTGTAAATCCTTTCATCCCATGATGCCCAGTTCGTGATCTACTCATTTGGACATCCCATTCACCCTTTTGAAGAAACGATCTCCCCTCAGGTTATGTGAAACTCACCCTATGGTGATAGAAATTGACTACTGCCTGGATGGGAACTAACCTGTCCATACTAAGAATGACATCATAGCATGTCATCTCTAAGACATAGAGTACCCATAAAAAGTGACACCCACCAACCTCTAGAGGGCACTACATACACTATCGCACATTAGTTGTTCTAGTCCCAAATGGAGTGTCTAACGTCATGACATCAGCATAATTAAAGATACAGATCCCTATTATTTCCAAAAAAGAAATAGATATAAAGCTATTTGAAGACCCTGTATCGAAAAGGGAAGAAGCTAAAACTGAGGAAACCAAGATTGTACCTCGAATTGTTGGTGGTATGGGATCATGCTTCTACTGGGTCTTCTCCACTACCAAATTATTTCATATACCGTTACCCTGTGACCCTGCCTGACCACTCGAAGATGATCCACCCTGTATTCGCTGGAAGCCTGGTGACTGGATACCACGACAATGACTTCCACCTTGTCTAGAATGTCCAAAAGAGCTTCAGTTCCTAGACTGATGAGAAAATTCATGTACTACTCCAGAATGAGGAGTCATAGAAGAACCCATGTCACCAGTTTCTTGTGAAATGATCTGATAGAAACGTTGAAAGTGACCCATCCTCCCGCAACATTGTCACTCCATTGGGTCTCTCAGGAAATGTGCACTCGTATTCCTGCTCTTTCGGCATTGGTAGGACACAACCTCGTTACCAGAATATGACACTCTCGTCCTCAGATCTCCTTGCATAGAATCGCTACGATGCTTATTGTAGTCAATAATAGGAATACTAACTATAGATGCATAGATGTCCTATCTCGCAACTCCAGAATCCCTCATATTCTGTTATGTGATCAGCACCTGGTTGAATATAGAAGTGATGGAAGTCAACCTGAAGTTGTTCACCTATGAAAATATGCCCTATCTAAGACCATCCTCAAACATATTTTCTAGAAAAAATATATCTCCATATAGAAAGGGTGTAAAGCACTGCAGCTCGGTGAAATGAGAGGAATACTCCATAACAAAAAGAGTACCCTACTACAAACTCATAAACTCTCAGGCTCATTGGGCCCTCAAGGTCTTCAAGAAGACGTAGTCATAGAAGATACACTGGAACTCCTCCCAATACACAACCTACTGATTCCCCTCATGTGAGACTATATCCCATAATCTCTTGGAAGAATCCCTCCCCATTAATGTAGTGATCTTGACCCGCCTCTCTGGAGGCATCTGCAGATGTCAAAGATAGTCTGCATTGCATCTTGAAATGACTCTGAAGCCTGAGATCCTCCTTCCCCTGAGAATATGGGAGGATGATGCTACTAGAAAACATGCACAAAATCTACCATAGACGTGGAAGAAGGGGGTTCTCACTGGAAGTCCTGTATCATCCCCATGAACCCTTCCCAGAACTATGCATCGTCACCTATATCGGGTATAATTGTTGGTACCAAGACTGTAATGACTAGTGGATTCGCTGGAAGTACCTAATCACTACCTTGCTACAGGAGGACAACAATAGGACATCTCGGTGGCATGACTCTGCAACTTCAAACAGACTCCTTAGATGAAGATTAACATGGACTGATAACTAGAATAAATGGAGGGAATATGAGAAAGTATGTTTTCATGTTTTCAAAAAAAATTATACACAACACGCATAATTAACTACACGGCGTGTTCCTATAATCCATTAACATGGGCGTGTAGCTCTTCTAACCCAGGTCCTGTAACACCATAAACACACGAAATGATGTCCTAACACAATGTTTGTACTTGATTCCTCTTCCCCAGCACGAATTCATCTAGATGACTATGAAACATGGTTCCACATTACAAGACTGAACAATGTGTTTGTGTCATAACTGGTGTGTACTGGATGAGCTTTACCGACCCGTGTTGTTAGTGACACAGCTGGACACACGTCTCACACTATACGGCGTGTTCTAGATGGACACGGCATGTACCAAAGGATCTCCACTGACTCGTATTGTTGGTTACACGGACGGATTCCATGGATTACACTAGACATCATGTTTATGACTGGCCCAACGTGTATTGATTATGTTTCTATCCATCTATTTCACAACTCACACGGGTGGGAACATGGTCTACACAACATGGTGTGTACAACCTGTACACGGTGAGTACCCAGAAGGATTTCCCAAAACCATGTCTCTACCCACATAGCCTTTGAAACGGTTAGAGACTACAAAGTTTATACATATAGTACACGACATGTACATAAGAAAAATATTTTCCTCCCGAAGAGAAGAACACATGTTGTGTATTCATCATTACACAGTGTGTACTCTGGGTTTTTCTAGACATTAAGCCTCATAAACTTCTTTGGCACCCAAAAAAACATTGAAACTAACACTAATGTTCCAAATTCCGATCCGTGAGGGCCCATACTCCCTAATAATAAAATCTTGTCATCTTGTACATGTCATAGAATAGCATAATAGATCAATGTTCCACCAATTTTTGTTCCATGTGGGCCCATAACACCTCAAGAACCAAACATTGGAATCCATTCAAACAAAACCTTACCCAATCAAATAACCTTTCAAACAACGAGCATTTTTATCAAGGCATTTATCACAAAAACAGGCATATCTAGAAAAAAATCTATCACAACAACATGTAGTCGCTAATGCAACATAAATGGCATGGAAAGAATGCAGGACATGAGATTCCTATCAATTGATTATATGATGCATGAGATGGCATACCCTCATCTCATCATGTTGAGACATAAATATAACCTCAATAACATCAATTATAACAACACAATAAATGTGAGTCACCCAACAGTGAAAGTCATATTAGCCATAAAAATGAAAAAAATTGAAAAATTGTATTAACGTGTGAAATTGGAATTTCCCTTTATTTATGTTAGCTACTCCCGAGCACAGCTTATTACAATGTACCTATTCTGTCCTATCCATGACTATAGGAACCAAATAGTAAGTCAATAAGAAAACAATCCATTTGACACCACATTGTAATATCCTGGTTTCGGAAGCAGCCCAGAGGCGCCCCGTACACGGTTTGTCACATGTCCTCAATCGAATTTCCCCGAACGCCAGATGTAGCCGACTTGCAGCGAGGGTCATGGGTGTGATAGTGGGGAAATTATTCCTTCAATTGGAGAGTAATATAGATGATGTAAACAAATATAAAATAGCAAAAGTTGTAGTAATACAATGAAACATGAAACAACTGGTGACTGTAGAAATAAATAGTTGGAGCACATGAATAAAAATAATGCATTATACACATGCCTAGGAATGAAGAGAGATGAATCGTAATGCTGGAATACAAGATAGTACTAAACGCCAGTACAAAAGAAAACAGATAAACACCTCCTCATCAGCGCAAGCCTTACCTTGGTTCCATGCTCTCCAACTCCAAAACAATCATGTATTTGATATAGAAGGGCACTTTCACTTATCTATATCTGCAGTAATATAATCTGTTGGGCCCTAAAAGCATGGCCCAAATACGGTGTGAGACTAAATCCCAGTAGGAAAACACCACAAGATTTGTGGCTATCAGTCAGGGAATATATGGAAGGTAATGAGTAAAGGATGTAGTAACCAAAGAAGTACTCAATAGTAACCAATCCACAATTTCAATGCATTCTATTCATATATCAAGAAACAACTAATAAAAATAGGTAAACACAAAAAAGTAACACTATGGGATGTATTCACATATTTTCCCCTCTTGTCCTACCTCGTTTCACAAACAAACAGGTAAACACAAACGGTAGCCCTCTAGGAAGTACTCATAGCCTATCCCATCTGGTTCAACCAAACAAGTATATGAAACCCTATGGGAAGCACACTATGTCTACCCCTCTGGATTATCATAAGCATAGACTCTCTAAGGACGCACTCACCTCTAATACCTCATATAGTCTCGTATTAGTAACAAAAGGTGCTCTAGGAAAGCACTTACATCACATTCCCTCTCTGACCCGGGTCGAGGAACTACATACACACTGGGGAAGCACTTACATCAATCCCCCATGTGGTCTCGCATCATAAAAGTAATCAGACTCTCTAGATAATCCCTTACTTCTATTCTCCCTATGGTCTACTATAATAGGTTCTCACGGCCCTGCGTAAGTCAAGAAAGCATAGTAACGTGTATCGGCCAATGTAACCCCCATGAACTACTTTCCTAGAAATCTACTGCATAACAGCATAGAATATGAACAAAACAGTCCATCGTACAATACTAGGCATGGGCTAAACAAGGAAGCCTAACAAGCTATGCATAACCAAACTGGCAGAACAAAAACATGGATGGGAAACACATCCAATGCATAACAATTCACCATATTGACAATAATCTCAACCTCTAATCAATCATACAAGAATATAAGGAAAAAAATAGGTCTAAAACACTACACACATAATACCTCGTTCATGTGTATTAGAGATTTTTCATATATAACTCGAAGAGTTTAAACAGAAAGGCAGAAACCACCCACCTCGGTGTTGGGATATCACTATATGTGAACCTCAAGCCTTGAATAATCCAAGAACTCTGTAGATTTATAAAACTACCTCAATCATTCATCTGAGGACAACTTGATGAAGAGGAGGAATCAGAAAACAAAGCTCAAGTATATAGAAGATCATGCCGAGGTGAACCCAATGTAATATATGGTTGTTTATTTGGAGAATGAACGAAAACACGGGGGCTCAGAGAAGATTTTCCGCCGTACAGGTTCTCTCGGATGAACTAAGTCAAGAAGAATATGGTTCTGTCTATCAGATGTGACCTCGATATGTTTATGGAAAAAAATACACAACGTGTATATTAGAAGTTCATGGCATATACCGGCATATCTGTACTCCACTTTAGGCGGTCTCTAAGTCACCACACTCAACTGTGTGTATGGTCGCTACACGACCCGCACAGGGATACCCACAGTAACCGAGTACACAACATGTACCTATAAAGTACACAATGTGTATTTAGAAAATTTATAGAAACTCCTCTTTTCCTAAAAAACACCAGAAAAGAAAACACATATCTGAAAAGAAAATATAGGTTCTTAAAAAATTATTAAGTAAGAAAATTTTATGAAATAGGAATTTTAAGGGGCATAAAAAGAGTATCATTTATAAACATGAATTATAAGACATGATAACTCTTGATAACAAGAAGGCAACATGGGAAATGTTGAAATCAACATAAAAGACTACATCATAGGTCAAGGTTAACTGCCAAGACATCATTTATGAAAAATTACCATAAAGGAATTAGGTTCCATCCTTTCCCCCACATGATGTATCCAGAATTTAAAAATTTCCAAATGTAATTGAGTACTATTGAATTCCAGGTTCACCTTTCACATTCATTTCAATGTAATGCTTTGGTGTGCCACATAGATCACACAACATGGATTCATTCATCATCACAATGCATTACAGTATAAGTGAGTGTCAAATAAATACATGTAAGTCCCAATTAAAAAAAAATATGTATATAAATTCATACCACATTGATAGGAAATGGTTACGATATTCACTAAACAATTACATTGGAATGGGAAATTGCCGTGAAATTTCGATAGCCTAACGGTGTTGCTTAAAAATTAAAGAAATGGTTGATGTGAATAAATTGTAAGATATATTTTTTATATTATTTGGGAAGTAATAGGTTTATGTAAAGACATATATCATCATTAAGAATTGGAAACCTAAGTCATATGATAAAAAATCTTGAATAATTAAAAGGAAGGGAGAACTCTTATGAAATTTCAGCATGGTGATGTGTGAACTTGGGAAAGCTTAATGAGAGATAAAGGGGGTATATGATTATTTATAAATAATAAGGTAAGTATGGGGAATGTTAGAAAACATACCCCTTCATTAAAAATAAAAAATTTATAAAATGGAGGAGATTCATGAAATAAATTTAGAATGAGAGGATACCTTACCTTAAGAGTATGACACAAAATGCTTGAAAGGGGATTATTGATAACATATAAGAACCATGTAATGAATATATAGAGAGGAGGGATAATTAATGACGTGATACATGTATTTTTAGTGTAGATAAATTGAATCACCATTGATTTTATATAGAAAAGAGAGGGACATTCATTAATATTTCACAAACTTAGGTTTTCCTCTCCAAATAATAAAATATTTAAAACCAAAAACCCTCTGATGTTTTTTACATGGTTTAGGAAGAATGATCAATTCTTTATATATTTTATTAGGATAATGGACTAACTTATAAAAATATAACACATTGTTATGTAGACATGATTCTCAATTTTATAGAAATGAATATAAAACCCTAAAATATATTATTTGTTTTGGTGGATTCATAAATGGTTCATAAAATTTATAAAATAAAATTAATATAAAATTATTTTAAATATAAACCATATATTGGGGTGTCTATTTCCATTATAGTATTTATTACATCACCTTTCATTCATTATTATTTCATCAAACACGCAGTATATTTATAAGATATTTAACTTATACCCGAAAATTTTATTATCTTAGATAATTTTGAAAACTTCAACATTACATAATTTAGATGTTCTTAATCAAAAAATAATAATCACTTTAATTAAATAATTTTCTAAATATGTACATTTTATCCTTTAAAAATATCATTCATCATTTTTGGAAAATGATAGATCTTTAACAATAATAGTTTTGAACACCAATAAATTATTACATTTTCCATCATAATGATTATTTGATTATTTATATTTGGTAAGCATAATTTAACAATAATATTTAATTAATATATTACTTCTTTAAATAATACATTTATTCATAAAAATAAATTCAATAATTTAATTTAATATTACCCAAAGAAATAATATTCATATTTTGTATTATCAAAATAAATATATATTAATTATTATTTAGAAAATTATGTACATAATAAATTTTCATTATTCTAGATGAAAATACCTGTAATAAACCAATGTATTCCCGAACAGAGAGGATCATGGTGGGGAGACTTTCAGGGTGTATTCAATAAACATTGTTTGGGTTGTGATCTTGATGAACTTGAACATCTCATGTAAACGGTTTCGATCAGGCTTAAATTATTGGATCTAAACATGGGCTTGGTTGAGGGAAAATACCAAGGATGCTATCTCTCTATAATTCACTGATAAATTGACATCATAGGTTACAGTCCTCGTAGATGAGGCCATCACTTCCTTTTTTCTAAGTCAATAGGATTTGTTAAAGCAATATATTCATACTAATCTTGTGATCACTGTTTAATGACTATATTATCAATGGTAAATAATCTTAATGATCTTTTGAATTCAATTATATATATATATAAATATGTTCATTTTTTTATATAACCCTATTACATAATAAAGCATTAATTCATTATGGTATTCTATTTATAACAGTTTGGGTTAATATAGGGACAACACCAGGTATTAGGGGAATAGAGGACATGGGGATTCATGAAGAGTGTGTAGATGATCTATAGTGATTAAACATCATATCCTTGGTACAAAAACCATCAGTGAAGAGTTTTAATAATGTGTGCTTTGATTCAGAATGATGTACACAATCTATTTATTTTATTTTTAGTTTTTATTTCATGATTAATCCCCGGGACAATACACGAGATTTGATTGCTAGGGATGATATGTAATATCATCCTGGTAATGATGAATTTGAAATAATCGTTCCATCAGAATCTATTTTTCACCATGGTGATATCAGTAAAAACATATCTTATAGTTTTCATTATCAACTAGGGAGAGTATCATCATTCACTGTAATAAGTCCTATAATGGTAGAACTAGAAAATTACATATCAATATATTTCCATATAATATTCTAGGACCAATTTCAGAAGGATTCAATTGGTATGTTGTATTTATAGTTTACAATGCACTAACACAGTCTAATACATGGAATTATTAACAATATCCACTATAATGTGTAGTGTGTCTTCCTATTACATTTTAGAAATAATTGTGTGTATTTTTATTCTGGAGGTGTTGGGAGAACATTTTCGTATGGGTGGTTCCCCATGATTTGGGATATGTAATTCTTAAAAAGATAGTATATATTGGAATTCATCCAATGTCAAATATTTTTCATATTATATTCTTAAGTTGAATATATTATAGTTTATAAATTTTATAAAGAATTAATATTACATATAATGTTAAAAAATATAATGTATACATTAATTATCATTCATATTTTAAAAAATCTTAGATAATGGAAAATATTGTAGTATGTGATTTCCTAGAATGGAAAGGAATGTACACATGGATTTTTTAAAATTATATAATCAAAAATATTATTGAATATAAATACTTATTAAATTTAATATTTTATTAAATCATACATATTGAATAAATTTCATACATATTAATATTTTAAGAGGAATTAGCATGTGTTTCCTTGTGAATAATATTTTGTATCACCCTTTTCATGGATGTGACCATTATATATCAACACTCTATAACTAATGTAACCCTTATGCATAAATGAATTATCAATAACATTACTATGTAAGGGATATCACTATGAAATTTAAGAGTAAAACAATGAATATATAAGAGTAAAGTGTATATACATAAGATTAAATCATTGAATATTTAATGGTAATACAAGGATATGTATGATGAAAATCATAAATAGATATGAGATAATACATTACAAAGAATGTGAGAAGCATTTTTTTCTTGAATCATATATTATGTTATACATAGGTATTAAAAATATAATGATATAGAATAATGAATCCATAAAATGTAAGAATAACCCATCCAAATCAAGATGAAATTATGTTTGCCATCATAATCAAAATCAATTTTCCATGGATCGTACTTTATAATGTGGTTTTTATGTGGTTATTTGGTATGACATGATGGTTTAATATATGACCTATTATTATTGAGAATTCCAATATTTTAGTATGGTGATATTCATTTTATAATTATCATAATCATCCTAATAAAATTTATAAAAAATATCCAAGATAAAAAAGGGGATATTTTTTGGTGTATATTAACATGATTCCATGAAGAAAGCCTTCGATTTGAGATGGCCACTCATATCAATTTCATCCTCTTTTCATAATTAATGATTGTAAATTTAATTATATAGGGTTTTTTTGTATGTATTTATGTGTATTCAAGAGAAAATTGTAGGAGTAATACTGTATTTAGTTTTTTGGGAATGTATTGAACTTCACTAAGGAGAGAGACTTATAATCTAATATTCTATATTAATGAATAAAATTATTGACTATATTATTGTGATTTCTTCCAAAAAATATCTTATATATATCATACTATAATAATTGGAATTGAAAAATTAGTGTACTTGGTCTTTATAAAAGGATATCTTATAAGGATTTATCTTTGGGAATAATATATTAATATATAAAAATAAAATAGGAGTGATTAATTAATATGGTTTAGTGGAGACAGAAGTTCTATATTTATTTTTTCATTTTTTTATTATGTCTTAGTTTTTACCGACTGATATTCACTATTGTTATTTATTATTTCTTTTACGTTTATAGAATCATGTATTCTTCATAACTATATTATTAAATTATAAATATAACAAAATGGGTTTACTAAAACATATAATTTAATGAATATTTAATGCCATTGATTGTTTAAGCTTCAGTCTGTAGTTGTTGTTTGTTAATATTGTTATGATTTAGGGAAACCATGGTTGGGTTAGTTTATTAGGCTTCAAAAGGGGTGGTGGATGATATATTTTTTTCCTCATCTAAAATATAAATAATCCAATTTATTAATTAAATAGGATAGTTTGAATTAGGTTAAAAGTGTACATATAGGTTGGTAATAATAATCAAGGTACATTAAATATATCAATTTTTTTATGTGATGGTTTTGAAAAAAATATATTTTTGTTAGGGTCGAGTAGTAGGATATGTTTAGTGGTGTGTTCACAATGTTTTAATTCTTTATCTATTATTCATGTTCTTATAAGGTATTTCATTACGTTTACATTAATTAATAGAGATGTGATGGTCAGTTGGGGGATTTTTATTGTAATTTTAACAAGGGGTAAATTATTGTCCTAGTAATTTTAGTTCTTTTTGGGATAGTGATGGTGTTAAATAAAAGTTGGTGGTTTAGAAAGTAAGATGTAACTAAACGAATCTGTAAATGAAATAATGATTGTTGGAATGAGAATACTAATCATAGGACATGAATGTTTAATATTAAAATATCTTGGATGAAATAAATTTTATTTTTTATAAATGAGATTCGTTAAACAACAAGTGGATATATGAATGGTTTTACAATAAATATGGTTAAATAAATGAAACAATGAATATAATGAGGTTATTAAATGTAAAATTTATATACATAAAATTTTATAATAAGGTTTAATCCATTGATATTGTGGATACCTTTTCCTATAGTATCAATTTTGAAATTAATTATGTTTTATTAAGGAAATTCCAATTTTGTTTTCGTGGAAATATTATAATTTTGATATTATGAAATTGTTTTTGGGGATATGATGTAGGAAATGGGGATTTTTTGATATAGTACATAGAATATTATTTCCCATGGTTCTGATGAATTTAATATGAGGTCTCAAAATATTTATTTAAATAGTATAGAATGTATTTTTATTTTATTGTAAAAATATTCCAGCTAAACTTTCTGTAAGGATGTGATATGATTAAAATGAGTGTGTAGTGAATGGTTATTGCTAGAAACATGGATGTTGATATTTATATAAATAATGATGATGAGATTATTATAATGAGGTATATGTGGGGGATATATTTTTATAGGGGAGGGAATTTTTTTGATTTTCTTCATATTTACATTACATATCCAGTAATTTTTTATGATCAATGGATTTATGGTAGTGTGCTGTTGATATGTGGAGGGGTGGTATTTGGAGGTGGAATTGTGACTAGATGTGATGTTTTGGTATAATTATAAGTAGTGTGATGGCTGGATTGTGGTATGATGTTTTCATTGATGATGTTGTATTTTAGTAGTTTCATTCTCAAATTCCTGGTCTATTGGGGAGGCGTTTTCACATTGGTTCACTACTGGTTTTAGTTGAAGCTACCTCAAAAATAGAAGGTGATAGATGTGGTACATTTTTATGTTCAATATTTTATATTAATGGTGGTTATGAAGTTAATATTGTCCTTTTTATTTACTTTAGTTGTGGAATTTGGTCCATTTAAAAAACTATGAATTGTTTAGAGAAAATGGATGAGGATGCTTCAGGTAAAATTAAAAATTAGAATAAATGAGTTAGAAGATAGAGATAGGTTATTATGTTTCTTATATTTATTTTATATCTATATAAGATTATGCTTTCCCTTTCTGATATCACTCTTGACTACTCCTGTATATTTATATCACTTAGATGTTGATTTTTTTGGAAGAAGAGTCCTACTGAGGATTCCTTTGTTTTACCCCTCAAATGTCTACTGAGTATTTTATAGGATATTTTAAGGGACATGTGATCTTCTTTTAGATAGCTGAAATGTATTTGGATGTTTATTTTGGGAATTAAGAGATCATCCTTGAATGTTCTTTTTTAGAGATTTTTTGTTTGATATAGTAGCAGAATTTGGGATCTAGGATTCTATTTTTGAAATATATATTCTTCAATAACGATTGGTGTTTTAGTTATTTATTTCTATATATTGAGGGTAATGGATATTATTTATGACTTCTATATCAATATTTATAATATTTCATCCATGGCCATTTAGAGGTTGAATTTTAGGATCACCTTAAATTTAACAGCTTTCCAATGAGCTGTTCTCTATTGTAATGGGACACATGAAAAAAATTTAGAGCTCATAGTTTAGTTTTTGGGATTACTTTTGAGTAATTAATTGGTAAGGAATGTATTATATTCATAGGTATGAATTTATATTTATGATTATATTGTGATAGAGCCTATGCGTAATGTGTATGATATATATGATTGTGGAAATTCTGATACAATGTACCATCATAAGAATCATATTGAAAATTTTTATGTGGATGTGAACTCAATTAATGATAGAAATTATAAAAATATACATGAATAATTATTTAAAATTACATTAAAATTTATATTTTAAATCATGTATATTACTAATATAATGTTCCCATGTAATCATTGTTTATAATTTATTTTTAAAAATCTGGTATTTTATTTATTCAGAAGGTGAATTAAAAATAATTAAAAATAATTAATTTTTCTAAAAATTACTTTTTTTCTCATGAATATTTGTTTTCATTATTGTTATAACATGTTTAACATTAAATTAACTCTCATTTTAGTTATTGAAACATATAACTAGTACACTAACATGATGTTTCAAATAATCATATTCAATTTATTAATGTTATCAATCTATATAAAATCAAAAAAATTAATATCCTTAAAAAATTATGATTCACATTGAAAATTTATTATCATTAATATTAATAAAAAAAATTAGTATTATCTTTCAACTGTCATTGAATTTGAAATTAAAATTTCATTTAACCAGTTACCTTTAAATAATTATATATTTTATTCATTTCTCAGGTAATTATTTGAATAAATAATATTTTAATTTATTTATATACGTGATGGAAGATGAAAATAATGAACAATATTACCCAATAAAAAACATTTACTTGAATAAATATTTTTTGTTATTTTGTAAGAATTATTTCTGTTTTGGGACTCTATAATTTTTATATTTGATACATTGAATTATAAAAACAATGTTCTGTGATGTTTTTTGAATTATTGATAAGAATTTATAGAAGTAAATAGGAACAATAGATTAACGTGTCGTATAAAATATATATGATGTGGATTTAATATTATATGAAACTTATCTACATAAATAGAATTTTATTATTAATTTTTATCAGTTAACTATAATATATTTCAATGTTCATGTTTTTGTGTTGGTAATAATTTAGCTAAACTGAAAAATTAAATGTATATAATTCTTCATTTAATATAATAGCATATTTCAATGGTAAAAAATTGTTTAGTGAATTTTTTATTTTACCATGTAAATCATGGTGTTTGAGAATAATTCTTGTGTAATAATTCATTAATAATTAAAAAAATGATGATTATGTTACATAAAAAAGTGAATAGTATAATGATTTCTATTAAATTTTTTTCAATGAAAAATTTTAGTTCAAGAAGATTTATCATTTGATGATTGGAACCCTGAGGTGATGATATAATTTTCCAAAAAACAATTTCTAGAAACACTAATTGACAGTATAAAATTTGGTTTGTATGATGTCTTACTATATTATAATCTATTAAAATCATTTAAATATCTATAAAAGAATAATTCTGGAGGTGTCATTTTTTAGAAGAATTTATTGTGATGCTTATTCTTGGGGTTTTCATTTATATATGGAGTGAGGAAGATTAGGATTAAATATGAATTTTTTTTGGAGGATTTCCCTTTTGGTGGTTGGATGG
The DNA here is from genome assembly GCA_963277665.1 of Viscum album. Taxonomy (NCBI): domain Eukaryota; kingdom Viridiplantae; phylum Streptophyta; class Magnoliopsida; order Santalales; family Viscaceae; genus Viscum; species Viscum album. The sequence continues at coordinate 92,459,107 of OY728132.1, read as the reverse complement.
TGGATCAGATTTGTGAGGAGTGGTGATCTGGTTATGTGAATTGTTGTATAGAATTGTTCATTGGGAATGGTTGCATGTGGTTTTTTTATTTCATTGAGATATTGAAATCTTAAATTATAATATTTGGATATATTGCGATTGAAATTTTTTTATAGTTATTTTAATGAAATATATGTTAATGAAACATCATCGATATAAAATACAATGGAAGTAGAGAGAAAACATTGGTACAAATCATATTTGATGAATAATTAGAAATAATTATTGATGTTCCATTGTGGGTAATGTTTTTTCATATTTGAGGATAGAAAAAAGAAATTGATGTTCCCTTTTAGTTAATTAATTCCTAACATAAATTTCTATTGGACTTGTTCGTAATGTTTTTGGAATAATGTGGTAGATGAATAGTGGAATCCCTTAAGTGATTTCATTATAAGTATTTTATAAATTAGTCATGAATAATTAATTTTTTTTAGTGGAGAAGAGTAATCAGATTTTGGAACATTGAAGGACTCATCAGGGGGATCAGATCATCCATAGATTAGGGAATCATTTCTTGGAGCATTTTTTGTTTCCAAAACTTCTACATAGAGTGAAAAAAAATACATCACATTTAATGTCGTCATTGAAGAAACCGATTAAATCATATATTATGGAATTTTAAACAAAGGATATCATAGAGATAATATATTTTGAAAATAATTTAGATATAAAATATTATATGATCGAGGATCCAAATAAAGTTCCCTCTTATGTTTTTTGGATGTTTGAAATTATTACATTGAGTTGTGTGTCATAGGATTAAAAAGTATGGAGAGAGAGGACATTATCAAGGGAAATAACATGTAATAGATCCTAAATATTGATTATCTATGTGTGTGTTATGTTAGGAGAGTTAATATGTGTTTTATGTAATGTTTTACAGAATCATCAGTATAATTTCCTTATAGTTTAGTGTGCTCCAATATCATTGGCAGGGAGCCAACTATTTGAAGTTCCTATTATGATCCACTACTTTAACTAGAAACATTAAATTTTAGTTTAATACAAATTTAATGATTTTTTCTTGTAATCTAGTATTTTAGGAGTCAATTCGTTCATAAAAAATAATTTTGAACTATTTATTAAATATTTTATACTTATATAGGTTTTTTCAAGAAATATATAATGTAAGACACGGTTGAGGTAAATCATGTAGTTAGGGAGGAGTTAGTTGTTATCATTTTTTGTTGGTTTATTGAAAATTTTATCCAACACAGATATTTTGGTTTGATGTATATCTCTCTTGGTTTCAGGGGTTCTTGAGTGTTGTTACTATTTTGAACTATTTGTGTCCTTAAGGCTATTGGTCGTCTATTCATGTTGTTCGAGATGTATCTCGCATTAATAGATTAGCATGGATTTCTTTTATTTAATTTTTTTATTTTTATTATATTGGATGGGAATATTTCAAGGGGTATATAATATAATGGTAATGAATATTCAATAGAATTATGTTTCACCTTTTAGTTGTTGGAGGTATTTGAATATTGTCTGAGAAGGAAGGTAGGGAATATATTACGTATTATACTTTATTAATTGAAAATGTTATTAATGGCTAATTTTTTTGTTTGTTGAGAATATTATTTTTTATAATTTTAATATATAAATAATTATTTTCATAAAATTTGGAAATATTATATATATGTAATTATCTTATATATTGCGATAAACTTTTACATACAATGAAATATATTATGTATAGGTTTTATCATTTAGGGAAAAATATTATGTATTTATTTCATTAAAGTGAAAAATATTATCTATTAGTCTATATCTTACATTCAAGAATTTTTTAGTTATAATAACATAAAATTTTTCACAATTATTATAAATAGAATTTTGATTAATTTATTAATATATTTTATCATTGAGAAGGGTATTACGTATGAACCTTGTCATAAATGTTACTTGAAGGTATCAAATTTTTTCTTGGAAGGGAGACCTATATATCGAGATTATTTCGATATTTTAAACATGTAAGAGTATTAACTATGATTTATAAGAATAAATTCTAGAATATATAATAGTAAAATCTTGATATGTAATAGAAAATATTTTATTTCATAAGAGTAAAACATTAATATGTAATACTTAATGATTGAACTTTTAAAATGTTTTACATTTTAATAGAAATTATCATATAAATTTTCTATTGAATAATATATTATGTTTTATTATGTTATTATCAATAATAACCTCAGATTAAGAAGTAATTAATTTTTTGGACAAATCCCATCAATATGTTTTGAAATTCATGGTTTTTTATTGATGGGAATTATAATTTTCTTATTTTATAGACCATGCCATTGTTTTTTCACTAGGGTTGATCATGTATTTTGCTGAGGAATAAGGATTGTTCCATTATTTTTTGAAGTTTGGATTATGGGTTATAGTGAATTAAATTTCACCGATACCTTTGTAGTATCCATATTAAAATAAATTACAATGTTTTAATTGGGTTAAATTACAATGAGTAACATGTCATGATAATAATAAGTGCATATTTAATATGATTTTCCATCTCTTACCTTTTCCATAATTATGTATTCATACAGCTTTGTAGTAGTTTTTTATGTATTGTTGGATTATTTGATATATATTGATATAGATAATGATATAGAAATCTTATTATATGGTTGACTGGATTAGATTTATCTACATTGACATAGTGAAATTTGAAACTATAGTTCTATATTCTAGAATAATATGGAATATAATATATATAAGACTCTTCATATTTTTTATGGAATCTTGTTTGGAATTATTTTTTGAGGAAGGGGAATCATTTATGTAAAAAAAATTGAGGAATTAATTAAATGAAAAAATAGTAACATTGAAGAATTTTGATGGGACATGAGTTTTTTAATGTGAATTAGTTGATTTCCCATTATTTACTATGGATTGGGATTTTATCATTGATATCAATTATTAAAATTTTATATTCATTTTAATGTTGACCTACCTTATTCCCATCATAATCCGATAATTACATATTGTATGTAACATAACAGATACTCCTAAAACATTAAATTTTAGTATATTGTATTATTGTTCACTATTTACTCATGATGTTGTACATGTTTCAATATTACATTGTTATGATTCGGTGTATTCATGGTTGTATTTATTTTTTGTGGATTGAACTGGAAATTTAATTTAATTATTTATTGTGTTTTGTCTTCTATAATAATTGATAAACAGATTTATGAGTTATATATGATAATGAGTGTAAGGATAAAATTGGATGTTATGGTAATTATCAATAAAAGATTCACTTTAAATATATCATGTAACCATGATTATGGGAAGGTTGTTGGAGTTATTTTCATGTATGAATGGTTCATTAGTAGGTTGAGTTGAGTGAGTTTTTTATGGGGTGTTCTATTTTCTTCCTTATTCTTTAAGCCTTAATAATGTCTATAGTTTTGGGTTCCATCGTTATTATATGTGGTAGGGTATGTTTGTGGAGATTTATAGTATCTAGAACAAGGGATAATTATTTTTTGATTCATGTGTTATGTTTATTTGGGAATGGGATAGGGTTACATGTGTGAGTGATGTGTTTTAAATTATGTTTTAAAAAAATTAATTTTTTTAATATAATTATTAATGGGCATTGAAACATATATATATTATAAGGGGAAGGGAAGGATGATGTGAATTTATCATGGATTAAATAAATATGAATTACGATGAAATAAGAGCATAAAATTATAAATCGATTTAAGTATGGTTTGAAATATTATATTGGTAAATATGGCTGAATGAACATAATGATTTTTCTAAATGGTAAATTGTGGGATTATAATGGAAATTTAAAATGTTGATCTATTAGTTGTGTGGTTACATATTTATATAGCTATAAATATGATATATGTAATATTCTTTCATTGAATCTGATGTTTTCAGTTTGAGGTTTCAATTATGTGGTTTTGTTATTTTGAATATGTTTTTCGGCACATTATGTGGTAAAAAAGGATTACATTAGAGATTTACTGGGTTGTAAGGTTTTATGTTTAATACAAATTGGTATTGATATATTGTGGTCAGTATATATGTGTATATATATATATTACATTTAATGGATTAACTATTTGGATGATATATAAACTAGATGTCATTATTATTTATATGTGATATAATTATAAGGTGGGGGTTTTGAATGAAAGGACGAGGAAACAATGTTTATGTAATTAATCTTCACATTACACTACTATGATTACGAATATGTCATTATGATGATAAATGGTTGAGGGTGTATATAAAAGATGATAGAATGAGGTTAACATAAAAAAAGATTATAATAACAATCCAATATATGATTGTGGTAAAAGTATACATGGTAGTGTCATGTCGATGTGTTGTGGTTAATTTTATAGTTTTATAATTTTCCCCATTACTGATGTTTATTTATTAGAAGGTTATCTATATAGGATGGGTTAATACCCCAACCAAAACCATTGGGTCTAATCTGGAGGGTCATATGACCGACTGTGCATCACTATATACACAAGAGGTTGCCAACTAGAAGTGAGGGTCTGAGCCCACAAATAGGGGGATTATACCCTTAGTATCATGTCATATGAAAAATAATATCAATAAACATTCATTTTAATAATCATAAAAATAAATTGTCACGACCCGCCCTCGGGGTCCGTGTCGTGACTACCCCAAGCCCGCCTTCCATAGGCCAGGGGCTGGCGACTAGCACCAAGGCGTAAATCCCGGTAAAAAGGGAAGGCATTGCCTTAGAAAAGTAAGCACACACCACAGAGTAAACAAGCGGAAGTAAACACTAAACAAGCAGAGTACAACTGAAAGTGCGGAAAAGTAAATGGGCCAGAATACAAACCCAAACTGAAAGTAAAGTACAACTCAAAAAGGGAAAAAAACAGTAACTGTAAAGTAAAGGCCGCTACTCCGAGCTGTCCACCGGAAATCCCACCTGAAGGGTGGGTACAGATAGCTCCTCTGCTCCACGGGTCCCACCGTCCGCTCCGTGCTCGTCCCGCCCAGTGGTCCACCTCCGGGTACCGTCCCGCTCCGCAAACCTCAGCTAAGGTCAACGCTGTCTGTCGTCTGCAACCAACACAACGTAGTGCGGGCGAAGCCCGTGCAGGGGTGAGTATAAGCTACTCAGTAGGGACCCCGAGACCCCTGAAGGTCTCTCAAAATCCACAAAGGATAAACCACGAAACAAAGTACAATCACGAAGTAACAACCAACACTGCTTAGGTATATGCCCATACATATACCTAAGTCATCAATTCAAATACGCTCCAACCTCCGAGCCCAAGTATAACTCAGTCCACGCAGGAAAGTATACGTATTCCACAAAGGAAAGTAACAGGATTCAGCTCACACAGGTATACTTCTTCAAGGACGATAAAGATGATCACTGATCCATCTAAGTCGTCGGACCCACGAAGGATCGATAGGTAACTAACCCCCGCAGAAGACCCACACAGGATCGGGCTCACACAGAACCTGTAGGCGCTGGCTCACACAGAACCGCTGAGCGCAAGGACCCACACAGGATCGGGCTCACACAGAACCTGTAGCACTGATCCTCGTAGGATCGCTGAGTGCTGTAGTCGTCGTCGTCGAATCCACACAGGATCTCTGTACTGTCGTCGTCGCAGTCACAGTAGCAGTCGTAGCAGTAGAACAGTCGCAGCCAGTACTAGGGTTCCCGCACACAGCAAGCTCGTACGGAGGGTCCGCTCCACGAGCCGAGAGGCTGATACATCAACTGTCACGAAGACCGAAGTTGATGTATCCAAAAGTTCCGTATCGTCAACAGGAACTCAACGCAACAGACGGCGCGTCGATCGGACGCCCGGTCTGAGAGTTATAGGCATTTTCGTCTCCCGGGCCCGGTTGGTTTTTAAGGCAAAACCAACCCGACCGTACTCCACCTGCGTCCGAACCTCGGGCGGAGTATGCCAAAAGATCCGTCTCAATAAGAGGAACACTATGCGACTGACGGCACGTCAATCGGACGTCCGTAGCTCAAGATATGAGCGTTTCCGCTCCGAAGGCCCGGTTGGTTTCGTGAACGAACCAACCCGGCCGAACTCAAAGTAATCCGAAACCTTGAGTGCGATATACCGAAACGACCGTCTCGATCCAAGGATCGCGTTGCCGCAGACGGTTCGTCATTCGGAGGTCCGAGGCTCAAGTTATGAGCCAAGAACCGAATCTGGTCCGAAACGGGGGGTCCGGGTCCGGGCCGACCCGGCCCGACCCCCCCCCCCCTCTGGACGGCGCGGCGGCCGGCGGCGGCGGACGGCGGCGGCGGACGGCGGCGGACGGCGGCGGCGGCGGGCCGCGTGGCGGCGGCGGCGGGCCGCGTGGCGGCGGGCGGCGGCGCGGCGGCGGGCCGCGTGGCGGCGGCGGCGGGCCGCGTGGCGGCGGCGGGCCGCGGGGCGGCGGCGGGCCGCGTGGCGGCGGCGGAAGGCACGCGGGGCTGAGCCCCGCGTTTCACAAAAACGGCACGGCTTTAAGCCGTGCCTTGCTAAGAAACGGCCCCCGCAAGTGGGGGCCGGCTGAAGAAAACCGGGGGGGCTTTGCCCCCCCCTCCTTAAATGAACCGCCCCCCTCATTAAGAGGGGGGTCTTGAAGGACCGGCCGGGGGTTTAATCCCCCGGTTTTTATGACATCCGGCCGGCCCGCTGGCCGGCCAGTTTTTACCAACGGGACCGGAATTTCCGGTCCCGCCCTCGACTTCCGACGCCGGCGGCCCGGCCGCCGGTCTTTCCTTCCGCCGCGGCCCGGAACCGGCCGCGGTCTCCTCGTCTCACCGCGGCCCGGAACCGGCCGCGGTGTTCGTCGTCCGGCGCGGTGCGACGGCACCGCGCCCCTTTCGCCGTGCCCTGAATCCTCCCAACGCGGCGCGACGGCGTCGCGTTCTTGAAATCTCTCCTCGGCGAAGCGCGACGGGTTGCGGAAAAAATATAAGCATGTTCATCCGCGTGGTGCGACGGCACCACGCCTCTTGCTTCCACCCGCATGAATAAAACGAGAACTAAGGAGGGGGGGTTCGGCCGTGTTCATGCGGTCCGACCCCCCTCACGTTAATTAATAACATAACTAAAGAATATCCAAAATCCTCACATTTAGTCATGCTAAAAATCCATGACTCAAGAATGGAATAAAAATAAACAATAAATAACATCCCCTACCTCTGGATTCAAGAACGATGATCGTCAACGACCCGCGGAAGACGCGTCGCGGTGGTCGGCGTCACGGAAGAAGGACGTCGATGTCGTGAAGCGAGGATTCGAAGTTCTTTGACGACGATTTCGTCGTGGGAAATCGTCGCGGAAGAGATGACGCGGAAGAAGACGTCGTCGGTGTCGCGGGTATGGCGTCGCGAAAGACGATTCCCGAGAACGTGGCGTTCTTCGTCGATGTTCGAAGGTTCTTCGCGTTCTTCGTCAAAGCTTGAAGAAGAAGAAGATGAAGGCTCCAAATTCTCTCAAGGTGGCTAGAGAATTCTAACCCAAATAAAATAAGCTAAAGACTTATTTTATTCACACAATTATCAATTTGAATTTCAAAGGTTTGAAATTCAAACAATTCAAACAATTCAACTCCATTAATTAACAAAGTTGTCATGTTATTAAAAGAGGAATTTAAGGGGGAAGTTGAGAGGTTACTAAAAGATTTAGGGGTTCGTGTGGGCCCCACCACACTTAATCCTCCCAAGGGAGGTTAAGTGGGTGTGGGTCCCACTTCTAACCCCCTTAGGTAGGTTTTTTTTTTAATAAGTTTAAATAAAATTTGTTTTACACAATTTTATTTAACTTAACTGAAAAACCCCAAAACGTAACTTTCAACCCGCAACAAACACAACTCCCGAAAAGGTCTCATTAAGCGAAAATCGGCGCTGCGAGTTCATCGGTGCCCTCGGATTTCAATTCCGAGCACCGGATCAAAAGTTAGGAATTCCCGCTCGTTCGTTCACTGAACGTACCCGAGCCAAACTTCGGAAATTAATTCCGGGCACTCCGGGCCTCGGAATCAGGTGCCGTCTGAAACCGCGCTCTTGTAAAAATCCAAAGAAAATTAAGAAAAAAAATTCCCTTGAATTTTACGGTCTTTACATTACTCCCACCTCAGGGCTTTACGTCCCCGTAAAGATACAACAAAAACTAGGGAAACAAATGAGGGTACTGAGCACGCATCTGAGCCTCTCGCTCCCATGTGCTCTCCTGGAGATTCCCGTGTTGCCATCTGATGCGCACAAGAGGAATCGATCGCCCACGTAGGACCCGCTCCTGTCGATCCTCTATCTCCACCGGGACCTCTGTAAAAGTCGCCCCATCGTCAACGTCAAGCTCCCCATGATCAATGATGTGCGTCGGGTCGTGCACGTATCTCCTCAGCTGAGATACGTGGAAGACGTCGTGCACCCGGTGCAACTGAGGTGGTAGGGCCAGGCGATAAGCCACCTCGCCAATCCTGCTGAGAATCTGGAAAGGTCCGATGAAGCGCGGAGATAACTTGCCGCCTCGGCCAAATCTCCGAATACCACGTCGAGGTGAGACCCGCAAGAAGACGTGGTCGCCATCCTCGAACTCTAGTGGCCTCCGCCTCCTGTCAGCGTATGACTTCTGCCGGCTCTGAGCTGTCCTCATCCGCTCCTGGATGACCTGGACCTTCTCTGTCGTGGCCTGGACCATCTCCGGTCCCACTAGTGCTGACTCCCCTGGGTCTGTCCAGCACAAAGGAGATCTACATGGTCGGCCGTACAACGCCTCGTACGGTGCCATCCCGATGGTGGAGTGATAGCTGTTGTTGTATGCGAACTCCACCAAAGGTAGGTGGTCCTCCCAGCTACGACCAAAGTCAAGGACACATGCACGGAGCATGTCCTCGAGAGTCTGAATGGTCCTCTCCGTCTGTCCATCCGTCTGAGGGTGAAAAGCTGTGCTAAGACGTAGCTGCGTCCCGAACGCCTCCTGTAACCCCTTCCAAAGCCGGGAAGTAAAGCGGGCATCACGATCGGAAACGATAGATGATGGCACGCCGTGGATCCGCACAATCTCCTGAACGTAGAGACGTCCCAAGCTCTCCACCGAGCCCTGCTCTCTGATGGGTAAGAAGTGTGCCGACTTGGTGAGTCGGTCAACAATCACCCAGATGGAGTCGTGACCTCTGGAAGTGCGTGGAAGTCCAGTCAAGAAGTCCATAGATATGCCGTCCCACTTCCACTCCGGAACCTCCAAGGGCTGTACCAAGCCTGCTGGTACCTGATGCTCTGCCTTCACCTGCTGACAGGTAAGGCATCGAGAAACGAACTCTGCTACAGCTTTCTTCATGCCCGGCCACCAGTGCTGTCGTCTGAGGTCCTGGTACATCTTCGCCACTCCAGGATGTACCGCTAAAGGAGAAGTGTGAAACTCCCTCAGCACTTCTTCTCGCAATGTGACTGGTACCAAGGCACGTCCTCTGAAAAGGATGTCGTGCTCTGCTCCAAGGGAGAAACCATCAGGTGCCTGTCCCGAGGATATCTGTGCACGTCGTGTCTCGCAGTCAGTGTCCCCGCGCTGTGCCTCCCTGACTCGCTGCAGTAGAAGAGGAGTGACTGTGAGAGACTGAAGAAAGGCTGCTCCATCTCTATCCACGAAGGATATCTGCAAAGAGGCTAGCTGCTTCGTCGCCTCCTCGAGTAGCTGAATGCCCGTCCTCCTGCTGAGGGCATCGGCTACTACGTTCCCCTTCCCAGGTGTATAGACTATCTCAAAGTCATAGTCCTGGAGGAACTCGAGCCATCGTCGCTGTCTCAGGTTCAGATCCTTCTGCGAGAAGATATACCTGAGACTCTGATGATCGGAAAAGACTGTAAAGCGCTCGCCCATCAGATAATGTCGCCATGTCTTCAGAGCGAAGACCACTGCTGCTAACTCCAGGTCATGGGTAGCGTAGTTCTGCTCATGTGGCCTCAACTGTCGTGATCCATAGGCGATCACTGCCCACTCCTGCATTAGAACACATCCGAGTCCGGTCCCTGATGCATCGCAGTAGACCACGTACCCTACTCCCTCTTCAGGCAACCTCAAGATAGGTGCGCTAGTCAATCTCTGCCTCAGCTCCTCGAAGCTCTGCTGACAACTGTCTGACCACACGAAGGGTTTCCCCTTCTTCGTCAAAGCTGTGAGTGATGCCGCAACTCTGGAGAAGTTCGGCACAAACCTTCGATAGTATCCAGCTAGTCCCAAGAAACTCCGAACCTCAGTCACGCTCCTGGGTGGTTCCCATGCTAACACAGCCTCAATCTTCGCGGGATCCACTGCAACTCCCGCCTCAGAGATAACGTGTCCCAAAAAGTGGACCTCACGTATCCAGAACTGGCACTTCGAGAGCTTACCATAAAGTTGGTGCTCTCGGAGTGTGTCAAGAACAACTCGCAAGTGATAGGCGTGCTCCTCCTCTGTCGAAGAGTAAATCAGAATGTCGTCGATGAAGACCATGACAAACCGATCGAGGTATGGCTGAAAGATCCTGTTCATGAGAGCCATGAACACTGCTGGAGCATTGGTTACACCGAAAGGCATAACCAAGAACTCATAGTGGCCATACCGACATCTGAAGGCCGTCTTCTGCACATCCTCGTCTCTGACTCTGAGCTGATGATAGCCTGACCTGAGGTCTATCTTCGAGAACCACCGTGCTCCCTTGAGCTGATCAAAGAGGTCATCAATCCTTGGTAGCGGATACTTGTTCCTCACTGTCACCTGGTTCAGGCGACGATAGTCAACACAAAGTCGCAAGCTCCCGTCCGCCTTCTTGGCGAACAATATCGGGGAAGCCCAGGGTGAAACACTGGATCGGATGAATCCCTTGCCCTGCAAGTCCTCTAACTGTACCCGTAGCTCTCGAAGCTCGGCGGGGGCCATCCGATATGCTGGTGTGGATATCGGGGCTGTCCCGGGGTACAAGTCAATATAAAAGTCTACCTCTCTGCGAGGAGGTAGCCCTGGAACATCGTCGGGAAAAACGTCCGCATACTGATCCACCACTGTAGGAAAACCAGGACTCCGCACGTCAACTGCTCCAAGGATAAGGCTAGCCAACTGATGAGTGATGGGCTGTCCTCTCCTCCGCGGAAGTCCATCCTGTGCTGCTAAGGCTCCCTTCTCGCCGGTGAAGGTGAACCTCCTCCCGTCGGTGCGTACACATCGCACGTTGCGCCTAAAACAGTCAATCTGTGCATGGACCGTAGACAGCCAATCCATGCCCAAGATGACGTCGTAAGGCCTCGACGCTGCTACAAGAAGATCCCAGCCGAAGCTCTCGCCTCCTAGAGTAAGCTCACACTGCCGGCACCAGTGCGTAATCGTCGAGTCTGCTCCCGTAGGAGTCTCTAGCCGTAAGGATCGAGCCAACGGCTCTGTCGGAATCTCCGAGCTCCGAACAAGGGCAGCGGCTATGAAAGAGTGACTCGCTCCTGTGTCTATAAGAACTGCAGCAAGGGTGGAATAGACACAGATAGTACCTCGAATCATCTCAGGTGCGCCGTGGTCGTAGGCCTCTGCTGCCTGGAGCTGTGCCTGTCGCTGCCCGCCAGCTCCCTGTGGTCGGGGTGGACCTCCTGGTGGTGGTGGTGGTAGAGCCTCAAAGCGTCGGCCACCACCAGCTGCTCGCCCAGCTCCTCTGCCTCGTCCGCCTCCTCCCTGCGGACCGCCACGGTCGACCCTCTGCCTCTGCCTCGGTGGTCCATCAACTGACTGCTGCTCCTCGGCACGGCGGGTCGGGCAGTCGCGAGCCATGTGGCCCTGCCCGCCGCACGAGTAGCACTGCCTGCCTCTCGGAAGACTGGCTCCGCGCTGTGTGCCCCGCACTGCTGAGCCAGTGCCCTGAGATCGTCGGCCTGAAGGTCTGGTCTGTCTGGACCCCTGAGTCATCCGTCGACTGCCTGCTGCAGATGACTCTGCCACGTGCCGCCCTGCGGTGGGTCGCTGTGCTGGTGTAGACTCAGCAAGGAAGCTCTCGATCAGAAGTGCCCGCTCCAGTACTCCTGTCTGAGTCGGTATGCTGAGGGAGATCAGTGATGCCCTGATCTCGTGTCTCAAACCCTGCTCGAAGGTCCGGGCCCGGAAGAATGGATCCCGTACCATGTCGGTCGAGTAGCGCGAGAGATCGGTAAACCTCGCCGAGTACTGGGCGACCGTCATGCTGCCCTGCCGCAGCTGTAGAAGCTCCTGGATGCGCACCGCTCGAAGGGTGGCCGGGACGAACTCAGAGCGGAAGAGGCTCTCGAAGTCCGTCCAGAGTAGAGATGCCTCATCGTGCACCTGGAGCATCAAGCTCCACCATCGTCCAGCTGCTGCGTGTAGTAGGCTCGCAGCGAGGATCACCATGAGGTCTGCTAGTGTCCTCACTAGCCTAAACACTCGAACCACTGCCTCCAGCCAGTCCTCTGCTGCCTGGGGATCCGTCTCCCCGCGAAACCTGGGCGGTCGCTGGTGCTGAAACTCATGCAGTGCGCTGAGGCGACGTGCATCGTCAGCGGCTGCTGCTGGAAGCATCGGGGGCTCGGCGGGTAAAGCTACCGCCGGTGCCACTACTGGAAAAGGGCCCTGCACCGAGGCCTCTTCGCTCGGGGGGCTGTCGTCTCGCTCGACTCTCGGAACCCTAGCTGGCTGCCGTCGTGGGGCCATCCTGAAAAGGAGAACAAGAGCACCATCGTCAGAACAGTATACCTGGTGAGCTGAATTAAGTAATCACAAAGAAAACTTGAGACTTTCGTTAAGCAGATCAGTATACCCGGTGAGCTGACACAAGTAATCACAAAGAAAACTTTGAAACACACACGCAATCAATGTTTTCGTGCATTAAGTCGGAAATCAGAAGTCAGGGTCCTGGTGTACGGATACGTCGGCCGCCGCACCAACACTGGACTCCCTGGACTGATAACCACACTCAATACGCTAAACATTATTGCTTCACATAGAAAAGATCAGAGTTCGCGGTAGAACCGAACTCCTCTGATACCAATTTGTCACGACCCGCCCTCGGGGTCCGTGTCGTGACTACCCCAAGCCCGCCTTCCATAGGCCAGGGGCTGGCGACTAGCACCAAGGCGTAAATCCCGGTAAAAAGGGAAGGCATTGCCTTAGAAAAGTAAGCACACACCACAGAGTAAACAAGCGGAAGTAAACACTAAACAAGCAGAGTACAACTGATAGTGCGGAAAAGTAAATGGGCCAGAATACAAACCCAAACTGAAAGTAAAGTACAACTCAAAAAGGAAAAAAAAACAGCAACTGTAAAGTAAAGGCCGCTACTCCGAGCTGTCCACCGGAAATCCCACCTGAAGGGTGGGTACAGATAGCTCCTCTGCTCCACGGGTCCCACCGTCCGCTCCGTGCTCGTCCCGCCCAGTGGTCCACCTCCGGGTACCGTCCCGCTCCGCAAACCTCAGCTAAGGTCAACGCTGTCCGTCGTCTGCAACCAACACAACGTAGTGCGGGCGAAGCCCGTGCAGGGGTGAGTATAAGCTACTCAGTAGGGACCCCGAGACCCCTGAAGGTCTCTCAAAATCCACAAAGGATAAACCACGAAACAAAGTACAATCACGAAGTAACAACCAACACTGCTTAGGTATATGCCCATACATATACCTAAGTCATCAATTCAAATACGCTCCAACCTCCGAGCCCAAGTATAACTCAGTCCACGCAGGAAAGTATACGTATTCCACAAAGGAAAGTAACAGGATTCAGCTCACACAGGTATACTTCTTCAAGGACGATAAAGATGATCACTGATCCATCTAAGTCGTCGGACCCACGAAGGATCGATAGGTAACTAACCCCCGCAGAAGACCCACACAGGATCGGGCTCACACAGAACCTGTAGGCGCTGGCTCACACAGAACCGCTGAGCGCAAGGACCCACACAGGATCGGGCTCACACAGAACCTGTAGCACTGATCCTCGTAGGATCGCTGAGTGCTGTAGTCGTCGTCGTCGAATCCACACAGGATCTCTGTACTGTCGTCGTCGAATCCACACAGGATCTCTGTACTGTCGTCGTCGCAGTCACAGTAGCAGTCGTAGCAGTAGAACAGTCGCAGCCAGTACTAGGGTTCCCGCACACAGCAAGCTCGTACGGAGGGTCCGCTCCACGAGCCGAGAGGCTGATACATCAACTGTCACGAAGACCGAAGTTGATGTATCCAAAAGTTCCGTATCGTCAACAGGAACTCAACGCAACAGACGGCGCGTCGATCGGACGCCCGGTCTGAGAGTTATAGGCATTTTCGTCTCCCGGGCCCGGTTGGTTTTTAAGGCAAAACCAACCCGACCGTACTCCACCTACGTCCGAACCTCGGGCGGAGTATGCCAAAAGATCCGTCTCAATAAGAGGAACACTATGCGACTGACGGCACGTCAATCGGACGTCCGTAGCTCAAGATATGAGCGTTTCCGCTCCGAAGGCCCGGTTGGTTTCGTGAACGAACCAACCCGGCCGAACTCAAAGTAATCCGAAACCTTGAGTGCGATATACCGAAACGACCGTCTCGATCCAAGGATCGCGTTGCCGCAGACGGTTCGTCATTCGGAGGTCCGAGGCTCAAGTTATGAGCCAAGAACCGAACCTGGTCCGAAACGGGGGGTCCGGGTCCGGGCCGACCCGGCCCGACCCCCCCCCCCCCCCTCTGGACGGCGCGGCGGCCGGCGGCGGCGGACGGCGGCGGCGGACGGCAGCGGACGGCGGCGGCGGCTGGCCGCGGGGCGGCGGCGGCGGGCCGCGTGGCGGCGGGCGGCGGCGCGGCGGCGGGCCGCGTGGCGGCGGCGGCGGGCCGCGTGGCGGCGGCGGGCCGCGTGGCGGCGGCGGGCCGCGTGGCGGCGGCGGAAGGCACGCGGGGCTGAGCCCCGCGTTTCACAAAAACGGCACGGCTTTAAGCCGTGCCTTGCTAAGAAACGGCCCCCACAAGTGGGGGCCGGCTGAAGAAAACCGGGGGGGCTTTGCCCCCCCCTCCTTAAATGAACCGCCCCCCTCATTAAGAGGGGGGTCTTGAAGGACCGGCCGGGGGTTTAATCCCCCGGTTTTTATGACATCCGGCCGGCCCGCTGGCCGGCCGGTTTTTACCAACGGGACCGGAATTTCCGGTCCCGCCCTCGACTTCCGACGCCGGCGGCCCGGCCGCCGGTCTTTCCTTCCGCCGCGGCCCGGAACCGGCCGCGGTCTCCTCGTCTCACCGCGGCCCGGAACCGGCCGCGGTGTTCGTCGTCCGGCGCGGTGCGACGGCACCGCGCCCCTTTCGCCGTGCCCTGAATCCTCCCAACGCGGCGCGACGGCGTCGCGTTCTTGAAATCTCTCCTCGGCGAAGCGCGACGGGTTGCAGAAAAAATATAAGCATGTTCATCCGCGTGGTGCGACGGCACCACGCCTCTTGCTTCCACCCGCATGAATAAAACGAGAACTAAGGAGGGGGGGTTCGGCCGTGTTCATGCGGTCCGACCCCCCTCACGTTAATTAATAACATAACTAAAGAATATCCAAAATCCTCACATTTAGTCATGCTAAAAATCCATGACTCAAGAATGGAATAAAAATAAACAATAAATAACATCCCCTACCTCTGGATTCAAGAACGATGATCGTCAACGACCCGCGGAAGACGCGTCGCGGTGGTCGGCGTCACGGAAGAAGGACGTCGATGTCGTGAAGCGAGGATTCGAAGTTCTTTGACGACGATTTCGTCGTGGGAAATCGTCGCGGAAGAGATGACGCGGAAGAAGACGTCGTCGGTGTCGCGGGTATGGCGTCGCGAAAGACGATTCCCGAGAACGTGGCGTTCTTCGTCGATGTTCGAAGGTTCTTCGCGTTCTTCGTCAAAGCTTGAAGAAGAAGAAGATGAAGGCTCCAAATTCTCTCAAGGTGGCTAGAGAATTCTAACCCAAATAAAATAAGCTAATGACTTATTTTATTCACACAATTATCAATTTGAATTTCAAAGGTTTGAAATTCAAACAATTCAAACAATTCAACTCCATTAATTAACAAAGTTGTCATGTTATTAAAAGAGGAGTTTAAGGGGGAAGTTGAGAGGTTACTAAAAGATTTAGGGGTTCGTGTGGGCCCCACCACACTTAATCCTCCCAAGGGAGGTTAAGTGGGTGTGGGTCCCACTTCTAACCCCCTTAGGTAGGTTTTTTTTTAATAAGTTTAAATAAAATTTGTTTTACACAATTTTATTTAACTTAACTGAAAAACCCCAAAACGTAACTTTCAACCCGCAACAAACGCAACTCCCGAAAAGGTCTCATTAAGCGAAAATCGGCGCTGCGAGTTCATCGGTGCCCTCAGATTTCAATTCCGAGCACCGGATCAAAAGTTAGGAATTCCCGCTCGTTCGTTCACTGAACGTACCCGAGCCAAACTTCGGAAATTAATTCCGGGCACTCCGGGCCTCGGAATCAGGTGCCGTCTGAAACCGCGCTCTTGTAAAAATCCAAAGAAAATTAAGAAAAAAAATTCCCTTGAATTTTACGGTCTTTACATAAATCCCCAAAATATTTCATATTAAACACAAATTATAAAATGTCATCAAAAGTGGGAATACAAAACTATGTATGAATTGTGGTAGATAAGTAAATAAATAAAACTACTATTATCCTCAAATACGTTCATGGTACCTCTTCCAAATCCATTCCTTATAGCTTCTCCATCTACCATAGGACCCTTTCCACTCACGGTAACCCTAATCATTATATCTACGAAACCATAAAAATTCATGAGTAAGATGTGAGTATTAGACACAATAAGAAACATCAAATGCATCCTTAACTAGGCATGATCAAATAAAATAGATGTATTCCATAATGATAATAAATGTTTGAAGACAATAACAATATTAAATCTACAAAAAAGTATTCATTAACTAACTAAGACCCCTTGAATCATGGATCATATCATATTATACTCTATAATGAGAAGATAATGATATGATTTTTGGAGTAACCAAATAGCCACCGTCTAGTGAATCAGTCACTCAAAAACCTCATATAATCATGTATCCATGTAACTTTATCTGTCATAGGGCTCAAGAATGTTATTTTAATAAAAAATATACTAGTATTTGAGTTCATCGTCAATATTGGATACTATATAAAAATCAACAAGGCATTGAGTGACCAGATAGATATGAAATGACTGCATTACCAACATGACTTTTTTTGTTATCATCATATAATAAATATGTTATTAGTTCCATTATTAAATATTCATAAGTCAAACATTAAACCCCACTATGGGGTAATGATTTCATTACAGTCCTCTAATTTTGAGAACAAATAATGATATCTCAAAGAATGGAAATAGACATAACAAGGTCTAATATACAAAAAATAATGCTATTATTAGAATAAGTTTTCAATATATATGCATGTGATCAATGTAAATATTTATTAATAATAAAAAATATAAAATCAAGACATCAAAAATCATAATGGGCCTCATGGGATAAATAGGAACCCATATGCATTCATGATTAATCATGGTGAATCAGGAATGTCTAAACAAGTACTATATCTAATAAAAACAAGTAAATGAGAGACCAAAATAGCTAAGGAACATCCTTCCTAATTTTATTAAAGATGAATCTCAGGGTATATCAAAGGAAATTTTTTAGATCTACATCCACAGATTCTTCATCTCAACATTCATTAGGGATTCAAGAACTAAATTCCAACAACTTTATTTTGAAAAGAAATATAAAATCACATGTGATAAAAGTTTCTCCCCCCGAGATAATTTAAAAATTCATATTTTTATTCAATTGCATGGGAAATAAATTACCTCCTCAATTAATAATAAAAAACCACATGATATATTACATTTTCTCTCTAGAATAATATCCACTTGATAATATTTTAGTTGTCTTATTTGATATTCCATGGTAAAAAGTCGTAGTATTCATTGATAATCAGGGATAATAATTCATTTTTCATCATTTGATTATCCATAATAATAAGTCAATTATCAAACTGTTGTAATTTATAGATAATAATAATTTATGAATTATTTGTAAATAATTATACTTCAGGAAATGGGAGGACTCAATTTTATTAGAATCACATAATATGAATACATAGAAATTCCCTAAAAAGGCATATAAAAAATAGATTAAGAAAGAGAGATATGGAGAGAAAATATTAAACCCAAAAATTTGAAGAATGAATTATTAAAATAAATTGAAACATCACATATCCCACACAAATGATGTTTTATGGATGCTCAGATGTCACTTGATAAACCAAAAAGAATTCTTCATGGGTATCGTTATTATTAAGAACCCAAAAATAAACACAGCCATAGAATTAATTTCACCAACTTTGTTTTGAATTTTTTCCCTCAAACATGTTTCATGGAAGCATAGTTTTTACATTTTATTAACATTTTATAGAGGGGAAACAAACCAAACCATTTAATCCCTTGATTTTTTATATTAAAACATTAAAAAAATACATTTTAATAAGATTCAGAATATGAAGGATTGTAAAATGGCATTTTATAAAATATTTTTCTCAAAAAAATGAATTGGGTAAGGGAACTATAATATACATAGATCATATGAAATTTTTTCATATAAATTAAATTTCATTGATAGCTTGTGTTCCACACAACATTGATTTTAGATTTAATTACACAAAACAATATCTTTTAACAAACCAAGATATATTATTAATATTATTATTTAAACATGGCCATTAAAAACTATCTGTTAAAATAAGATATAATAACGTAAAGATTTTTTTAGATTTTATGTTTTATCAATCTATATAAATATAAATTATTGATAATAAAATAATTAATTATTACAATTTAATTATATGATTCAAAAATACTATTTCCTCCAAAATATGGTTTCATTTTATTTTGAGAAAATTAATAAAAATATTCATCATTAAATTTTAAAAAAATATTTAGAAATAGAATTCATTTTTAAATATACTTGTAAAAATTATCATTCATTTATAATTTGAGAACATTATAAAAGGACAAATGATTTAGTGAACAACGAAATATAATTGTTCTTATTAAGAATAATAATTTCATTTACAACATTTAAATAGAGAAAAACTATTTTAGGATGGTTTTAAAAAGTATAATTCATCCAGTTATTTATTTATTAATATAATTATTTCATTGGAATCAATTTCATATGGCGTTTTTATATTAATTCTTTATATATTAATGATATTTTCTATTTGAAAACCCTCTTTCTCATCACATCTTTGGGTTTAATATTTAAATATATTCTTCCAATTCCTTGAGATGAATTATTACAATTTAATTCCATATTCTGAATCAAAATAATTTATATAATCTAATATTGTCAACATAATTTTTTACCATAAAGAATTGTAAGAACAATCAAAATATATTAACTAAGGATAAGGTAAAATGTGTTTACTTGGGGATAATCTAATAATACAGGTTGAAAAGAACCAAAAACATGTCCATAACCAATTTTATTTACATATTTAAATATTATTTAATCTAAGGATCTATATATACACAATATGAGGATTTCAATCATATAAAAAACATTGGAAAAATTTATTTCTTTCATTAATAAAATGTTTTGTCCACTCCCCCACATAAAAAATTCCACCCCATCACCTCTTCTATTCACACATAAAAGACCATTTTATTAACACATTAAATTACCAAATACCCTTTTAAATATAATAATATAATTATATAATCCTTATTTATGTTAAAAATCAATCATGTAATTATTTTGGTACAATCTTAAGGAGGTTATGTGAAAAAGAGTTACGTTATTCAAAGAGAATATTTATTTAAATTATTCTATCACCTATATAAATTGTTTTTAATAAAATGAAAATATAATAAAATATATATATTCAAATATATATATTTTAATTTTTCTGTAATCATGACATGCATTCATCTCTACCTCTATCATATGGGAAATAAAATTTTTGGTCGTGTTAACTGAAGACTACAACCCCACGAACCAATGTTATTGGTCATCCAGCAGGACCTCTCACGGAAAAATATAATTATGGATTAAATATTTATTTTTTACATAATAATATTATTTTAATTTTTTATTTATTATTTCACATATTCATTTTTACATTCAACACTATTACAGAAAAAATAGTGTCACTTTTGTGTACAGAAGACTAACACCTTACAGAGTGATGTAAATTATTCACAGCATACATTGTAGATAGTAAAGATTTTATTAATAAAAATATGTGATATATATGACATGAAAATTATTATGGAATTATAAAACATTATGTAACTTTAATTACTTCAATTAGTTAAGAAAATGGAGACATTGTTAATGTTTGTGTACGACATGTTGTCTATATGAATGTTGTATTTCATTTTCTATATATTACATTAATGTATTTGTATAAATATATATGTACAAAATATATAATAAATTCATATAACTGTAAACATTTTCAATATGATGTAACCATGATAAATGTATGTTGACTAAAATAACAAATCAAAGTACCTACAAAAAACAATATAGTTATTTCCCAAAACATGATATCACCATGTAATTATCAATAAACATGTAATAAATGGTCGTTAGAAAATTATATATTGTATGGTATATATTATTATTGTTCAACAATAGATTTAATATAAAGTTATACTTATTTTGAAAGAGGATTGAATGTGACTTATGTATATGGATACAAAAAGTATTTTTGTCTCAAATTTCCGTCATGGGGACATAAGTTATGTTATGAACCTGTCTTTTTCTATGAGGTATATATAATTCTCATTTCTCATGTTATATCATGATTTTAAATTTTTTATTGATAATAAATTATTTATTTTTTGTTATTGTTTAATGGGATTATTTTTTGTTATTGTTTAATGGGATCTATCATTCAAAAGTGTCTACTGTTGTCATGTTTGATGAGACAATGTCATTTTTTATTGAGTCTATTATTTTTTCTACATAGGATGATGAAATAGAAAAATATATATCATAAAAATGTCTTGAATTTTATTTCACTATTTTTACTACGTTGGAATGAATTATTTCCCATAATTTTGTTCTCTTTATTAACTTAATATTATAAATTAATTTTTTTAATATAAACATGTATTATTTCTCAATTTGGTTGAAAACCATTTCTCTTTCATTTATATGTTTAAAAAAAATTAATTTTTTTTTAATGTATCTATATGTATGATTTATATCATATTAAACTTTTTTCACATTTTAATTTTTTTATAAATGGAATTATTATTTCCTTTTCTAGACATGTAATGATTTTCTTTTTCTAAAAATTCTAAAGATATCATAATTTTAACATGTATGAAAAAAACATAATTTAAAGAATATTCTAAAATTGTTTTCATTAAATATTGATTTATTATTATTCAAGATTATTTTCAATGAAAAAAATTTCCAAAAAAATAAAAATCATTAGTTTAATTAATTTTTTTCAATGAATTATTTTCATAAATAAATTTCCTATGTGATATTTCAAAAATAACATTCCATTTGAGATGAAATCCATTGATATAACTTATTTTTCACTAATGATATTCTCCGAGAATAAAATAATATTCTCTCTCTAGATAGTTTGTGTTTATGATGAATATATTTTTATCAAACCATGAATCTTCAACGGGATATACTTTGATAAAATTTTTATGAAACCCACTCTTATTCCAGTAGTTATGCATTCATTAAATGACTGAATAAACTTGTTTTCCTTTTATAGGTTATTTTAAACTTAATTTTTTATTAAACATATATTGATAATGGGTTCAAATATCATTAATTTAGTATGATATTGTGGAACATATATGTATTATTTTCATAGTATTTTGTGACAGGGCTATATAACCCTCTATTTCATTGGTTAATAACAATTATCTCTATAGATTAATATGAATGTAATGGGGAGTGGACCCAGTTATATGAAAAACTCTATCCACTATGATAGTCTCTAGGGTGATCCTTGACTACAATAATGGTTCAGGGAGTGAACCCATTCAACATTAATAGTCATGTAAATGATCCTTGAACTAATAATGAAATAATTTTCTATTATTAAATTTATTCCAAAAATCAGTCTTATGCTAAGGTTATCCTCTAATAGAATATGTACTCTGATATCATTCTGATTCATGCCTTATAAACCACCAATATATTAGAAATTGTTTTAGAATGTAAATATCATTTTATCATACCAATATGCTAATTAATTATTTATATACCCCCTTTTACCCTTACTAAGAAGATGATCTCACACTTTATTATGATTCATGTTCATATGTTATAATGAAAGGGATTATGTATGAAATTTCAAATAAGGGTTATAGTTATTAAGAACATAGAGGGATATTCCTTAAACAACTTATGGACCACTTTCTTATGTTTCCATGTTTCCATGTTTCCAAAGGCACTAGAAATAAATTATTTCAGCAGTGGTCAATTTTTTATTTCTTAAATATTGTTATATAAAAATTTAATATTAACATATGAAATTATTTTGTCTTTAAATTTGGATTCAATGAAAGGTGTAATTAAGATTCTGAATGTAGGATGATAACCCATTAGTTATGTCAGTAAATAAATGACAATGGATAATATTATGGATGAGTCAAAATATTGCAAATTTTTTATAAAGTTTGTAATAGTTTAGTGTGACTGTTTTCCATGAACTTTCAACCCATTATTGATACGAAAAGTTAATATATATCTTCTACAAATATAAAAAGTTGTAATTAATTAGAAGAGGTCACATTGAGTGGGGCTTAACTGTGACCTTCTACACGACAATATTCATGTCTTCATAACAAGTTTGAAACTCTCAGGGGTTATGATTTGGATATTTTAAAACTAATTACAAACCATAATATAGAGTTTGAATAATTACGATGAATTAGTTATGTTATGACTTATTTTACTTAAATTAAAAAGACTTATTTATGAATTTTGAATCCATTAAGTGACTTTTCATTATTATGTGGTTCCCCATAAAGATTATTGCTTCTTAAACTATTAATTTTAGTTTTATTAAATGTTTGGACCCAATAGAACCATGTTAATTCTTATTATGATGGATAATGATATGATTTTACTCTTGAGAATAGAAATATTTTAGGATCTAGATTAAAATAAATCATTTCTATGATCATACAAAATTCTTATTACGTGAATCATAATGAACATCAAAACGAGTAGTGGGGGGAAGAATTTTATGTTGAGTTCTTTAGGAGGCATCTTCCACCTTTTATAGCAACTAAACTGATCCACTATTTTCAGAGTAATGGTTCAATACCATTTCAAATTTATTTTACATTATACAATGTTTTGATCTTGTAAATTTGACATTATTTTTCCATCATTAGGACTCTGTAGAAGATCAATGGTGTACTCTTATCAAGAATATGGTTCAATAAGATAAAAGTGACTCAATTGAATGTGATGAGTTTAAAATTTAATTTTCAATATGTACTTTCCTAGTGCTTTTTTAATGAAATTTAAGAATTAATTCACTATGTTAAGGAATAAGTATGATGGATCTGTTAGTGGCTTAGAATAATATTTTACAATACTTGTAAGTTACACATTTGGGAATAGTATCTGACCTAAATCAAAGGTCAAAAAATTATCATTGGCATAAAACCAAGTTCACGAAGGGAGTCTAACATAGGGGGAATCAGTAGGTATGATGAAATTATAAATTTTGACATCATGATAGATATAGTGAATGGAGTTACCCACCAATCACATAGTTTTGGAAATAATATAAAAATGGAATTCAATGGAAACTCTAAAACCTATAGAGAATTGAAGATGATATTACCTTATTGTCGAATGTGTGGAAGGAATCATTGGTAACATTGTATTAAATAGGTTAGTAAATGTTTTATGTGTGTACGAAAATCCCATTAGGGACATTAGATTATAAAGTGATACGGATAAGTTAACCAATGACGTTAAAAGGGGAATAATGCACATAATACACCACCCACAGTCCAGGGCTTGAAATTCAAGGATAATGGTAATTATGCTATCCATTTCTTATATATGAAGTCTCCTAATGATGATCATTGTCACCATCCTCTTATGTTGAGAGACAATGGAATATATTATCTGATCACTATTTACAGTGATGTGTGTGATAATGAAGTGGTGAAAGAAAAACTTAAAATACCCTATAACAAATAATGTATTATTTGATTTTAAATTTACTAGTAATATCATACCAAAAAAAATTATATGTTATCAAGATTCCACCAAAAATTATGAGATGTGAAATTAGTGGTGAAAACCCCTAATGGTAAGATGATCACACCTCAATTATATGATTACATTCTTATTGATGTTTCCAAGAATTTTCATCCTAAAAATAATGACATTCTCCATCTAGTTGAATGTGATGTTATCTTATGAATGGAGTCTATTTCACTATATAAATATCACATTAACTAATGAGAAAGGGATTTCATGTTTTGTATTCAGAAACGACCATTGATCATCTAATAGTGTGATGATAAATATGAACATTAGATAGAACATAAAACCATTTTATGGGTTTTGATTCCTATTAAATAGGGGTGTTTATCTTAGAGGGTTGTTACGAAACACAACATTGATGATATGCATATTTTTTATTATTATTTTGAGTATTTCTAAAAGATTTCATGGAATTCAACCAATTTTTTTTATTGATTTCACAATACTACTCATGTATGGTGGCAGGATTATTTCAATGAAAACCTAATTAAGGTCCCAGAATAAATTGATGTAATTGAAAAGGAAAATCTTGGAGAATCGTTATAAGGGATCCATTTAACCATGTATGTCTCCATTGGGTTCACCCGTTCTTTAAAAAAAATAAAGATTGATTAATACAGATATTCATTGATTGTCAAGAGCCGAAGAAGATCACAATCTACAACATGTATCTTCATCCCTTTATTGGTGACTTATATGATCAACAATGTCGTGATCAATACTTTTAGAAGATTTAACTTTTTATTGGATAAAATAAAAATGAGGTTCAATAAGGAGGAAATTCCCTATCCAACAATTAGCACAAGGTATGGATACAATGATTATATTGGGATGTCATTCAGTCTTACTAATTTCCCATCAATAAATATGGATTAAATGAGTTGATTCTTTAGTGGTTATTTTGATAAATTGTTTTTATTCATTATTGATGATATTCTTATCTATTCAAGGGGATGGGAAGATAATGAAGCTTACTTTATAATTTTAATAATAACCTTATGGAAGAACAAACTATATGAAAATGTTAAAATGTTTGAATTTTGGATGAATTTGTTTTCATTTTTTTGTTTTATAATCCCAATTGATGTTATATATGTTGATCCATCAAACATAATTATGATGGTTATAGTTGATTAGAACTTTTTAATGCTCAATAATTACCACCTTGGGAATGTAAATATAGTGGAATATATATTTATTTGAATGGATCATTCTAGATTATCCATAATGAGGATCAAAAAAGATATAATATTCATTGTTTTGAAAATTATGGATATGATAATTGTAATGGATGGAAAGAAATCATATCATTCTCAGCATAATGTTTAACAATCTATAAAGGTAAATATTAAATTGGTGAAAATGGAAGGTGTAGAATTAAAAAAAATAGAAATGTTCCAGAGTATAACCATGATCATGCGGAGGTAATAAGTTCCTGGAAAATTGTATTTGTTCCATACATATCATTTTTGATGAAGGAATGTTAGAGAAAACTCATTGTTATTCATTATCTATTCATCCTAGAAGTATAAATATTTATAGTGATTTTAAAGAGTACATATTGTGGGATGGCATGAAGATAGATATCATATAGTTTATAACTTGGTTCTTGGTATGTTAGGAAGATTAAGAAACGAGGAAAAATTGTAAGGGTATTTCATATCCATTACTCATAGCTAGACTGAAATTTGAAAAATAACCTTGCATATTGTCATCAAACTGCCCAAAATGACTAAAGGTAGTAATGTTATATGGGTTGTAGTCGATTACCTATCAAACTCAGCACACATCATCACTATAAGATAATATTTCTATCTAGATCAACTTCCCATGACATAAATTAGGTAAGTGGTATTGTTTCATTTATTACCACATTCCAATGTGTCTGATCAAGATCTAAGTATTACCTCAATGTTCTGATGATATATTTAGTAGGCTCTAGATATAGATTTATGTTTCATTACTCTATGTGATCAATAGATATATTTTCATTCATAGAGGTCAATTGTAACCCTAGAGGATATTATGTTATCATGTTCAATGGATTTCAAAGGTGACTCAGATCTTCACCTTCCTCCAGTTTATTTTTTTGATAAGAATATATTTTACTCAAACATTTTGATGGATCATTTTAAATACCACTATTGAAAGACATGTAGAAATAATTTTTTTTTGAATAAAGATAGGGACAGAAGGATATAATGGTTTTAATATGATGGATAAATGGAATATAATGGTATAACACTTTAATAACACATTAATGAATCTCAATGTCACAAAAATTATTATGTGTATATTTTCTAGTGCGATATAGAATTTGATGTTTGAAATAAGGGTTGTCTATGATGCTTTCCATGGATGAATGTAACAATATTGGCATAGAATGGAATAATAGGGCCCAGTTATGTCATACCCTTTGGAAATATCGATCATATTGGGGATGTAAATTATCATTTGGGATTCCAAAAAAACTCCTAAATGTTTATGATGTTTTAAAAATGACTCTCATGGGGAATTGCATATGTTATGTAATTTCACGGCCCAACTTACCATCGAACAAGTACATGAACTTGTGGGTCACATGTCATCAAGTGTGTCTCCCCAATTCTAGAGACTGATGAAAAGTCATGAATATCTTAGGCGGTGATAGTGGTGAGACTATACCGACAAATCAGTGTTCAAAAAAATAGAACTACAAAGAATAGTTGAAGCATCATATCAATAGAAGACTACAACAAAAGATATATAATAATAATTTTATAAAAGTGGGCATGGCCAACATGCACACAACAATCATGTATATAATTGTGATATTACATAACCAAAATTAGAAAAAAAAAACATAATGATTTTCAATACAAAATTATGTAGGAAAAAGAAGGACTCCAATGAGGAAGAGTTCTAAAAGTCCTGAGGAAATCTCCATGGGCATCATATGATTCAGCTCAGTCCTTTTCTCCAAACTCCATATATGAGAATAGAATAATAAGTAAGGTCTGAGGTCCATAAACCTAATAATAATAATGGTCTACTCAGGTACCCTAATGCAATGGCTGTGAGAGTAGCGTGTGAGATATAAATCTCAGTAGGATGACATCATCGGTTTTCTAGCATTATCCAAACTAGATAATATAAATCCAGACAGTGTGTATGTATGTGTAACTGAACAAAAAAACCACACTAAAGAAAGACCAACATCCCAGTTCCCTAGGGAGACCTGATCACACTACTATCATTGGGTCATTTTCATTATTATGGGCTTATCACCTCACTATAAACACATACATATCTATATACTAGTACAAAATCAGCATTCCTGTCCAACGATGTATATCTACTGGAATGATGGTTAGAATGCATACTGTCCATAGAAATTTATATACTCACACAAAATCAACATGTCGATCCATAGAAATATATATATCAAAATGAGGGTCATCGTGCCTCTAATACATTGATCGTTTTTATACTGGCATGAAATTAGCATTCCCGTCCAATGAATTATACCTACTACCATGAGGGTCATTATGCCTCTTATGAATAGATTGTGTATATACTGGCACACAATCAGCATGCCTATATTATTTGTGATATATATAACTATCATGATGTTTAGAAGGTCATCAGCAAATAATTTATAAGTCGCATATTCATAATCATCTTAAAATTAATTAATGTAAACCAACATAAGGGTTTCAATTAAAACATCATTTTTTCTTAGTAACATTCAAAACAAATCATGAGGCAAGGGCTTCTCATGTGCATCATTTTCCATATGAAACCATTTCTTTTATCCCTTTAATATAAGGTAAAAAAATAGTATGGACTATCCATTTTACATGAATCAGGTCACATAGTGTTACTTATTTATTCTAGGTCATCTTCTCTAAATTTCATAAACATGAAAAATTGGATTTTTTAAGGGTGCAAGTGTGAGGGTCATAACAATCAGTGGAAGTCAATATCTCATTTAAAAAATTCTTGTTAAATAATTCCCATTAGTTGTATTAAGAACCGACTAAAACATGTAAATTCCATTTATAATCTCAAGGCTCATGATCATGGAAAGGGTTTGGAAACAACTCAATTACCCACATGGGTAAATCCATGTCTAAGTAGGACAAACACCAATGGGGTGTATTGGGTTCCTTGAAACACAAAAAGATAATAGAACTTCATGTAAAAATGGAAATTCACCCAGTTATAAAATAGCATTACTTCCTAAATATGTCACTTATCATACATGGATTCAAAGCATAAGCAATAAAATGTATCAAACATTCATGCAATGAAGACTGCTTTTTACATCTTTATCTTGAAGGCAGCACACCTATATTATAGGGATTTTATTATAAAACCAAGAATTTTATTATCAATATATAAGATATTAAATTAAATAATTTACTTAGTTTTTCAAGGGAAAGAACATTTAGAATACACTACTACACTTGGAAATCAAATATTAAGGGTAATAGTAAATAGTAATTAACCAATTATGGCATTCTTAAATTAACAAGGCATGGAAGGGGATCCTTCCAAAATGTGGAAACAAGCCTTCCACATAAACTCATTACACATTCTAACTAATAGATGATTATCCCCATTGAGCATATGCAAATTCACACACATGAATAGAAACCAAGAACCTATTCACAGACCCGCATAGCCACGAGTATATGCAATGGGATCCTTTCACCTATGCCGATATGAATATACCCATCTTAAATAACCTACATATTAATTTTCATAAATATATATATATTGGCACGCCAAGGTCCATACATGTATAATCACTTCCATGGATGATTATACATGTAAAAGGGGAACCCACATATACACATTTACATACCAATCGACATGCATGTGAGTCTCCCTACACCCATTGACATGAAATCACAATGTAGTGACCAACGTACTAAAAGATAAATAATACAAAACTCAAAAAACATAAATACCATAATTTATCATGTTAGAAACCCCAAATCAAGGGGAAATACTCACCTAAAATAATGGTGAACAACTAAAATAGGCTGAAACACCTTGCCATCGATAGAGTTTTTTAGAAAACACACCCAAGTGTCCCAACAGACAATTCACCCAAACCCAGAACAAATGACAACTTATAAATCATATTACCCAAATACCTAGGGTTTAGATGAAACATATTCGGTGAAAGGTAGGAATAATTGAGGCCAGAAATAATGAGGATTATGGATTAAAGACTATGCATTAGTGATTTTGGTGAAGAATGTGTAGAAATCTAACAATTAAATGGAAGATCGTAGGAGGGATGTGAAGGGGATCATGCACATGAAATAGGGAAACCCTGGGGGTGTTGTGCCATGTGGCTCGATCGAGATGGGTGTGAGGGTTGAGTGACTTAGTTTATGAGATTAATTTTTTTTAATTAATTTAATATATTAAAGTGACCAATCCATATGGTTTGACCTGCACATTTTGGAAGACCATGCGCCAATCATGTGACAACCTCTGTTTAATAAACACCCCTTACACATGATAGGCACAAAATTTTGGAATCCATGAATAGCCCCTGTGTAAATCCAATAACCCATTAAATAAAACCACAAGGTTACCTTCAATGGGCCACACAGTTCCATACAAAGTATGTGCCTATTGAAGGTCCTCAAATCCAGATTTTTCCTAGTCTGATGCTCCTAAAACATCTTGATTCACCCAGAAATCTTCTAGAGCCATCAACCTTGTAGAAAATTATCACATTGATGCAACCCAACTCTCATAATTTCATTAAGAGACTTAGTTTAGAAAATTTCCCAATCAGTAGTTGACAAAGATAAATATTCTTATTAAATTCCATCTAGATCAAAACATAGATCGTTACAACCATACCTTCTTATAACATCTCATCCCTGAGAAGATTTTTGAAATAAGAACACCTCACACAAACTACAATGGTCATGAATTTTCATTCAAACATTTATGTTTTCATCGCAAAATTACCAATGAATCATTAATCCATTAAATAGAAAATGGAACTAAAGGCATTTAAAACACAATCCAACACTTATTTTCCAACTAAATAGAAAGAATAATTTTACCGAATCCCACCCATCAAGAGACTCGATAACCTATTCATCTCATCAATCATCCATCTAGAGGTAATATCTATCGTTGGGTTTAAAATTGTTCTACAAAATTCAAAATGATGATCCTCCATCGCTTGAATTTCAATTCAATGAAAGATTTAAATTATACAACATCGCTCACAATGTGATTCTTGAAAATATCTAATCGTCTATTCCCCATAGAACTCAATGCCCATGGTGAGCTACTTTCTTATGAAATGCATCGGTTAACACCAATTGCACCCATCATCACATGATG
Organism: Viscum album; assembly: GCA_963277665.1. Lineage (NCBI taxonomy): Eukaryota > Viridiplantae > Streptophyta > Magnoliopsida > Santalales > Viscaceae > Viscum > Viscum album. Next base: position 92,428,419 of record OY728132.1, on the reverse strand, counting down.
ATGTGCCTAAAAAATTTTCTTCACCAACCATATTCATTAAACAAGATACTAATGTGTAAATCCACTAGAGCCGATTAATTTAGGAGAATCCCAGCTTGGATGGATGACATTTTATAAGCTGAACCAAGATTTCTTCTCCAATGACATCCCACATTTACAAAAAACACACCCACCAAATCCAACAATGAATTTTCGATGACATTTATTAGAGTATACCTTGAATGAAACCATGCATTCTGCTTGCAGCACCAATGGAGAACCACCCATCCAATCCCAAAAGCATTAAATTGTCAGCACTGTGTATGAATGATGCTATCATAGTTAATCTAGGATGAAAAAATATAGGAGAAATTCTCATCATATAGTAGAATAAAATATGTGTATTTTTAATTGATTCCAGTGAAAATTACTTGACTTTTGGGAGAAAGAAGAGTTGAACCACAACTAGTTGACTTCTAATAGAAATATCAACTTTACTTTTCGACGCATCTCTACAACTGATCACAAGCCCTCACAATCCATGGAAGTATGTGGTCATTCCAAATTTAACCACCCATGTCTAACCACAACCAACACCATTTTACAAGGTTTCATACAGACCCTACATCCCCAAAATCATGTTGTACATTTCCAATACTCAAAATCCTCTTACGTATTCAAACATGATGATCCATTTCCAAAAGGAATTTTTTGTAGTGTACCTTTTACATGGAAGGACACATTTACCATATTTGACATGTTTATCCTTTCCATAGGAGTGTTCTAGGTCCTAAGGAAATGATAATTATTCTCTCATGACTGATCTAGAGAAAAACACATTAAACGAATATGTGATTCTCCTTTGATCCATAATCACAAATTCAAATCATTTTACAAGGAAACCAAAACTAATGCTGATCATCATGTAAAACCCCTTGAATCATGAGATAGTTCTCCTGAACATTTAGATGAACCTACTAATTTAGTGCTTAGGTTACCCAACATAAAGATGAACCGAGACAGCATATGACAACCCAATGGTCAATGTTTCAACCGACCTCATCCAATTAGTCCACATACATTAACACATACCACATGGGGAAAAGAAAATGGTCTAACAATCAAAGAAATCACTATCCACACCCTTGGAATGTCTAAATAGCTGGAATACAATCATTACCCAATGATCACGTACATAATATGGATATAGAATACAAGATCACCCAACTGAATAAAGGTTTCATTATGAAGTCAAGAGTCCTACAATGGACAAATGCACCCAAATGGAACCAAATGTCAGAGAACACACATTAAAATCAATGTATTTAGGTTCTAGAAAACTACGTACCATAGGCTATCCCATTACAATGAACAAGCCTCTGCCCAAGAATTTTGTAATTCCAGTAGAATCCATGGGCTCAAGAGACAAATATTTAAGTCATTACTAAATATCCAACACCTAGGGAAAAAGGATATGGTTCAATTCTAATAATACTCATGGAAAAATCAACTACCCTTTCATTACTGGCTCAACACACTACTACAGAGTCCATTTATAAGCCCTTTTAAAATTTTCACATTATTAATTAACCATTAAACATTTATATGCAACCAATAAAAATAAATAAACTGAAAAAATATATTTAACAGTTAATGAAACCGATGAGGGTCACAATGAGTCAACCTGGATCCTCTAAAAAGCAACCTAATAGTCGTTTCTCAAATATAATGGTATCAAACTCTCATTCCATGTCATCTAATAACAACATTACCAAGTTGACCTATTATGGTCTTGTTGCATTTAGGAATTTAACGAGTTCATTTTAGATTAAAACTGACATCCCTTGCATATAAATAAGAATATCAAAAAACATTATGTCATTATATTTAACATGGTTTTCCATTTCCCAATTCAGGAAGTGAGAGTAATCTTCACGAATTTAAAATTGGATTCCATATACCAAATTTAAAATCAATTTATAATTTTAACATTGCACACACATATATATATATAATATTGAAAATAGATTATTGGACATCTACAAACCCATAATGCACCCACACACATTACAGTTTTTTAATTTAGAACCTTTTAATCAAATCCAATTTACTATTTTATTTAAAAATTACTAGCCTTTTACATTTTATAAATGGATCAAGTATACGAGTTAATATTTAGTTATTTTACTGCTCAAAAACACCTCACAATTGAAAAATATCTCCCATTGTAATCACAACTAGTTTATATATATCAGTACAATACATGCATGCTATCACAAGCACTAACACAAGATCATAGTATATAATTAAGACATGTAGCATGGAATTAAAAGAATTTAAAATAGATTAATATTAAAAAATAGGGTTTCTAAAGAATATAATGCATGGAATAATACTCCTTCAAATAATTTTTCATCCTACATATGCAACTACATGGAATGACACTATGCATGGCATGTGAATTTGTATTTTCCTAGTATGATGAAAGGAATGAAACATCATTTATATAACACCACGATAGTAGAAATACAATAAATTATATAAATCATATGTAGTAATATATATATAAATCAATCTTGGGGATATCATATCAAATGTAATAGTGAACAGGATAAACAGAAAATTTAATCCTACATCACATGGTTATTTCCTATACATATGGTGATCAGTCCCAAGAATGACTATTACCAATGTTTCATAACATTCATAACTATCCTATATACCTAATGAAAATATTATGGATAATGAAATGAAACATCCTCTGATACCACATTATAACATCCTAACCTGACCTATCATTGAATCATTAGCTAGACCACTGGGTCTCATGACCTCAAGCATGTCTCCCCATATGCCAGAGGCTACCGACTAGTAGTGAGTATAGTGACCCATAATTTAAATACATGGTTAATACTTAAAAATTGAAGCATACATATTACAACATATAACAAAACCATGAAATGATCATATAGGTATAGTGTCTTTAGAAACTGATATACATAAACAGCTGGTTTATAAAGAATCTACACTGTCTCCCATTTATTTCATCATATCTATAGTCCCTTTTTGGCATATCTTACTTAATACCCTTCTTCCTGACCTGGGGAAATAAAACATACAAAAGGGTGTTCTAAAATGCTCAGTAAGGGTAAACAAAATAAATATCAATCACATTAAATTCATAATAACATAACATTTTGGAAATCTTACCCTGCAAAAGAAATCATAATTTCATAACCTGGGATAAATCATGGTAGTGAAATGTAATCCCAATAATCATAACATAAGTCATTAAACATTGTGTAATACACACATAATCATAGATAATCATTTCTTATTAGTCAAGACTCATTTCCAAGACTATCTTAGTGGACAATGTCTATTTCTGAACTGAGTTCACTCCTTGTTTCAGTCCTGTTTCACTAAAACGGTTTAACCTGCCGTTCCATCCATGTATATCTCATGAGATATAAAATCTTTACCCAATTCCATTGAGGGAGATATATGTACCACCCATCTCACAATAATACCATTCTTATTTGTGCCACAAAATCATAAATCATACATCATTGAATATCCCATGTAATAAAAATAGAATTCTTAAACATCATGACATCATAAAACAATTCATATAAGATAAAAGAATTCATAAAAATAATTCCATCACAACATAATCAAATCAATATAATAATAGGGATAGAAACAGAAGCCTATATTTTCATAGATGGAAAATAATTTTGATAAAACACTTGAAATCCATTCTTGAGGAAAATATCCTTTCTACATAAATTTTTTTTAACTTTCTTAACATGTCATACAATTTTAAACTAAAATAAGTTGATAAAAAATAAACATGAAAAAATGTAAAGGATGCTTCTTGTAAATAATTTTTTAAAAATCTATTCATTCCGTATATGTTAAAAAAACATTTTTCTCGTACTTTTGTAGGAAAAGTCAAAAAGTACCTCGTACAAAAAATGACAAAATATTCCTTTCATATCCTTTAATAAAAACTCACCTAAGGGTAAAATTGGATTTAAAAAATTGTAGGTTGATGGAAACAATATTACATATTGAGGGAACATGGATGTGGATGATAAAATACACCCCAGTAAATACCAAAGTATAAACAATCTCGGATAAAAATGAGATTGTGATATTTTCCCTTACCTTAGGTCTGATTTGCTTCGTAAGTGTCCGAACCTCATGTAAAAAGATTTAAATAATGTTAATGACTTATTCCAGAATCATAAATATTTTTATGATATCATATATTGTCATATTCTTAGCTTCTTATTAGTTATATTTCATTAATACTTTTTTATTCAGGTGTTTATTACTTTTTGTTCTTATGCATTTTTTGTCGAATAAATTCTTATTCTTCCCTTTTGGTTATAGATACCTCATTTCCAGAATGGAATTACTGTAATATATATCAGATTTATACATTCATTCAATTTATATAATCATTATGCAATGAATATCATGTAGAACGAATCACATCACAATGTGGAGACGGTATTCCGTACGTACGCATGAGCGATGATATCGTTCCCATGATCGTGGAATTGTAGTGGAGTGTGTGTATGTATACTATTTAAGAATAAATACCACATTAAAATAATCATATATAGTTATTTATTTTCACCATTATTCCAATCCAAGTATGGCGGTGATGGAAAATAGATTACACCACGGCGTGGAGATGGTATTCCGTACGTACGCACGCGTGGTGATTTCGTTTTTCGTAGGATGGATAGATGGTGAAATAGGGTTGCTTCATAAATATAATAACATATCAGTATATTATTCATACTGATGTTATTAATTCATAATGAAAAAACTAAAGAAGAAGAAGTGGAAGAAGAAATAAAGTTGAAAGAATCGGTAACGGACATTACCTCTTCTTTGAAGCGCCTCTTTGAGACCTTCTCTTAGGGCACTAAAATTGGCCATTGAAGAAGAACAGGACCTCTAGGTTGTTTCTAGGGAATTGGAGAAGTGAAATGGGTAGGGATTGGCCGATCTTAAAGGCTAAAATTGGAGTGAGGAGGAGAGGAAGGAGGTGCCCTTTTATAAGGGAGGAGAGGGGCACCATTGGAAATATAAGAAATATTAGTTTATATTAAATCCCAACCCCACCTAAAAACATCCAAAATGACTCATATACAAATATTAAATGATATAGGGTTGTAATCTCATCCACAAATAAAATTTATACATGTTATGAATTTATTTTAAACATTATCAACTTGATTTATCCTTATTTATCAATTTAATTTTATTTGTGGTAATAATATTCGAAATTTTAATTTATTATAAAGAATTACATATGTGTTGTGAATTTTCCATAATTTGACATTTTATGACATTTTAGACCATATAAATTTTAATTTATTATTTTTAAATATTTTTGTGATTTTTAAACAATTTTATAATATGTTATTTTTATAAAATAACAATAGTGTCAATTTTGACACGATTCATTTATTTGAATTTAAATAAAATATATACAGAAGATATGTTAGAACTAAAATCTTTAGATTAATAAAATGTCACATGTATCTAGAAAATTATTTGAGCACATTAAATAGTTCATATAATATTTGTTTTAATATTTTTAAAACCATTTATTTGATATTTTAATTAATAAAATAATTTCAACATCACTATTGTGTCATAATTAATGATAATTATTTAATCCCCAAAAATTTTAAATAAATTTATATGATGTAGAAAATTTTATTATCTTTCTGTATACTATTCATTTTAGAAGTTTCATTATGTCTATCACTAAATTAAAATTAGTATACTTATAAGATTTAAGAAAGTGACATGTTGTCACATTCTTTGGTTTTAATAATAAATAAATTATTTTCATGGAAAAAAGTCCATTAAATGAATCTAATCATACCCTTAGGTGATATGGGTAGACTTTTAGTCATCCAATAGGATTTTGGCAGGTTTTAGGATAATTTTATAATCTTATAATTACCCTTAATTACCCGATTTACCTTTAACTATGGTAAATAAAATTTATCGTAGTTACTATTCATAATGCCAAAAAATAAAAATAAGCCTATTAACATAACTTCGACCCACTGATTCGAAATATGGAATCCATATTTTAAAATTCAAAACAAATAAGTTGCGTTAATTAATTTAAAATAAATCCCGTTGTTATGAAAACGGGTTTTAGAAGTTAAAATATTGCCAAAGATTGAAATATTTTCTCCTATGAATTCTTTGTGAAATTAGGTATAATGACATACATTATATTAAATGGTAAAAATATATTCTTTTTATACTTTAAAACCATTCAATATTATAATTTAACCATATAAATTATCTCAATGAAAAAAGTTGTTTGTAATTAAAAATTAGCATATTTTTACTATTCATCAAAATGTGAAAGTTATCAGAAAAATATCAAAAATTTATACAAAGTAAATTTTTATATCATGATTGAAAAGAAGAATTTTATTTTGTCAAATTGAACTTATTAACATGTAAAAAACTAGATTTAATGTGGGTGCACCATCAAAAGGCGGGAAAACTGAATTTCTTTAGAAATACTTATTTTACCCGAAAAATTTATTTTGTTCTCTTACCCTGTTCTAGAAAATGTGTAAGATGAATAATAAAATTCAAAATGTAGTCAATACTATTAAAAATGGTTAGTTCTTAATAATATATCGTTGTTTAGTGAAACTTGGTATTGCGTACTACACACGCTATCGAGGAAGGTTTGATAGCGTGCAATGCAAGTCATGTCCATATTGTGTGCTGTGAAAGATTCCTTTGTTGTTGCATATAACATAAGAAAAAAAATTATCATTAAATCTTAGGTTGTTACATCTTACCCCCCTTAAAATTAATTTCTCCAACGAAATTTGTGACTTCATTACAAATAGATGAGGATACCTCTCCCTCATCACATCCTCAAGTTCCCATGTAGCTTCTTCTAATTGGTGGTTCCTCCATTAAACTTTCACGAAGCGAGTGGTATTCATCCGTAAAATTTTTTCACTACGATCCAGAATCTCTATTGGTTATTCTTCATAAGAAAAATCTTTCTCCAACGGTACATCTTCTGAGCTAACTACATGTGAAGGATCAGGTATGTACTTTCTCAGGAGACATACATGGAACACATCATGAACATGAGAGAGATTCGGTGGAAGCGCCAATCGGTAAGATACCTTCCCAACACGATCCATAATTTCAAAAGGACCGATATATCTAGGGCTCAACATTCCCTTCTTTCCAAATCTCATGACCCTCTTCCAGGGAGATATTCGTAAGAACACTTTATCACCCACATCAAATTCTAGGTCTATTCTTCGGTTGTTGGCATAACTTTTCTATCGACTCTGAGATGCTCTTATGTGTTGTTGAATAGATCTGAACTTTTATGCTATTTCATCTGCAAGATCAGGTCCTAATAGCTTTGTTTCCCCAACTTCATCCCAGCATGTTGGAGTCCTGCATTTCTTTCCATAGAGAGCTTCATAAGGAGCCATCTGAATACTGGAGTGAAAGCTATTATTATAAGAAAATTCCACCAATGGTAGGTGTTGATCCCAACCACCTTTGAAATCTATAGAGCAAGCTCTCAACATATCTTCTAGAGTTTTAATTTTCCTCTCAGACTAACCGTCTATCAGATGATGATAAGCAGTGCTGAAACTCAACTCTATATCTAGAGTATGCTAAAGACTTCTCCAAAACATTGAGGTAAACCACCGATATTGATCAGATATAATAGAAAGTGGTACTCGATGCACTCTTACCACTTCCTTTACATTTATCCTGGAAAGTTTATCTAGAGTAAAATCCTCTCTAATTGAAATGAAGTGTGCAGACTTTGTAATATGATCAACTATGACCCAGACAGCATTATTGCCTTTGGATGTTTTAGGATGTCCAGTGACAAAGTCCATAGTGATGTTTTCCCATTTCCATTATGGTATGAGTAATGGTTGTAACATCCCCTTAGACTTCTGTCTCTCAGACTTATCTTGCTAACAAACAAAGCATCGAGAGACATATTCAGCATCATCTCTTTTCATTACATCCCAACAGAAGTACTCTTACAGGTCCCTATACTTCTTCGTGCTTCCAGGATGAATAGAGAATGAAGAACTATGAGCCTCATCCATAATCTCCTTCTTTAATTCGGAGATGGGAGGAACACAAACCCGATTCTTGAACTTTATTATCCCATCACAATCATGGTTGAATTCAAGAACATTTATCACCTTCTTTTGTAACTCCACATCTTCTTTCTGTGCCTCTTGAATCTTCACATGTATAGATGGTTGAACATTAATTTGAGAAAGATAATATTTCTCACCTTCCATTAAAATTCCAAGATCTATCCTTTTTAAATCCATAAATATTGGATCTTTTGTGATCCTCATCATGGATAAGCTAGCATGGTCTTGTCGACATAATGCGTATGCTACCTTGTTTTCTTTCCCATGGTGGTAATGAATTGAGCCATCATAATCCTTAATCAGCTCCAACCATCTTCTTTGATGCATATTCAGATTCTTTTGTGTGAAAATATACTTTAAAAATTTATGATCAGCATAAATATCACACCATTCACCATAAAGGTAATACCTCCAAATCATTAATGAAAATATTACCTCACCTAACTCCAAATCATGAGTTGGGTAATTTTGCTCATGGATTTTCAACTGTCATGAGGCAAAAGCTATCACCATATCATTTTTAATGAGAACACATCCCAGTCCCTTCATGGATGCATCACTGGAGATCACAAACCTTTCTCCACTATGAGGTAGTGTGAGCACAGGTGCACTGGCTAACCTTATTTTTAGCTCTTTGAAATTTTCCTCACATTCCTCCATCCAAACAAACATAATTCATTTTCGAGTCAACCTGGTGAGTGGGTTAGATAACCTTGAAAAATCTTTCAAAAAACGTCAATAATATCCAGCCAAACATGAAAACTTCAGATCTCAATTACTATTATTGGTCTCAACCATCTTTTGATAACCCCTGTTTTTGCTGGATCCATATAAATCCCCTCTTATGAGATTATGTGACCCAAAAATGCAACTTTTTGAATCCCAAATTCACACTTGGTAAATTTGGAATAAAGCATATCCTTTCTTAGGGTCTTTAATACAATTCTCAAGTGATCTTCAGGTTCTTCCTTGCTCTTTGAATAGACAAGAATATCATCTATAAAGACTAACACAAACTGATCAAGATAGTCTCTAAAGACTCTATTCATCAGGTCCATGAAGATAGCAGGGGCATTACTAAGACCAAATTGAATCACTATAAATTCATAGTGTCCAAACCTTGTATGGAAAGACGTCTTTAGTACATACTCCCTTTTGACCCTTAATTGATGATACCTTGAAAAATGATCAATCTTGGAAAAGTATTGAGGTCCGCATAGTTGGTCAAATAGGTCATCAATGCGTGGGAGATGATATTTGTTCTTGATAGTGATCTTGTTAAGTTCTCGATAATCAAGACAGAGTCTCATTGATCCATATTTCTTCTTAACAAACAGAAGAGGTGCTCCCAAGGTAACACACTAAGGCATATGAATCCATTATCAAGATTCTCTCAGAGTAGCTTCATCAATTCGTGAAACTCAATTGGGGCCATTCTATAAGGTGTCTTCGAAATAGAAAAAGCACCCGGTAAGAGTTCTATTGAAAACTCAACTTCATGATTTGGTGGAAGACAAGGAAATTCCTCCAGAAAGACATCATCAAATTCCCGTACAATGGGAATATTATTAATCATGAGTTTATCTCCAACCATTTGAGATAAATATCCTTCATTTAGTGGAATTAAGACCCATAAGATGGATGATATTTCCACTGGAAGGTTATGTTCATCCTTGCATCGATAGAAGATCATAGATTGATTTGGAATATGAAATGTGACTTCCCTTCTTTGGAAATTGATATTAGCTCCATATAATGAAATCCAATCCATTCCATGAATCACATAAAATTCCACTCTTGGAAGGATCACAAGATTTTAATGAAGTGCTTTTCCACAAACCTCAATCGAAGAAGAATTGTAAACTTTGGTGCGACTGTTGTGCCATTAGGAGTTGTCACAGCCAACTCAACATATAACTGTTGAGGTAATATGGTGATACCCTTAGAAAATTATTCAGAAATAAAAGAGTGGGTGGATCCAGAATCAAATAAAACATTTTCTACTTTAGTGTGGATGGTAATTGTACCTCTCACCACTTCGTTGTCGTACTCCACATCAACGATAGTACTTTCATGTGACTTTCCTTTGCCTTTGTCCGTAAGATTTTGTGACGTCGATCATCATCATCAACCCTTTGATTTGGGAATTTATTGGCATAATTCCCCATCTCCTTGCACTTGAAACATTGAAGTGTACTAGGTTCATTCTATGTTTCCCTTTTTTGTTTTCATCATTAGACATCTTCTTCCCATTATTTCGACATTCAATTTCCCGATGACCTTCTTTTCCACACTTGCAACATTTGCTTGTCCCCTTAAGACAATATACTCCATGTTTCTTTCAACACTTTGAGCATAAGAGAGAACTCATCTTCTTTTCAGTGTGGTCTTTAGATTTTATTTTGAATTCCATTTTCCTATTCTTATCAAACCGATGTGACTGATGTGTTACACCAATCTCCATATCAACCATGAGGGCACATTGAATAATTTCCTCATAGCTATTGAAGTCCCTTATGGCTAACGCCCTTCGAAGACTTGGTTTTAAGCAACTAATGAATTGATCGATCTTACTCTCAGGTTGGATAATAATTCCGGAAGCGTACCTTGCATTTCTTGTAAAATTTTCTTCGTAGGTACCAATGGATTCATCATCCTTTTACTTCAGTTCAAGAAACACTTTTTCCATCTTTGTTCGAAGAATATGAAGGAAATACTTATTGAAAAAGAAGTTCTTGAACTTGTCCCATTCCATGGACTCAATTTCATCCCTTTGCCTCATATTATTAATAAGATTCCACCATTGATGAGCATCACCTTCCAAACGATACACTTCTAAGATGACTTTATCATGTTCAGAACATTGAAGAACTAAAAATATCATTTCAGTGGTAATGATCCATTTTTCAGCCACTAATGGATCAGAAGACCCGCTGAATGAAGGTGGATGCTGCCTCATGAATGATTCGACATAATATTTCTCCTTCCTTTGCTAATTTGGAAGTCCTGCATGATTCATAGCTTGAGAATGTTGTGTGAGCATGGATACAAGATTTTGCATTCCTTCTCCCATAATGTTTGGTTTCTCAGGGGGACAATCTTTGCATTTCCCATCGCATTCCACATTAACAAGGTTTCTTCGGCTTCCATCCATTGACTAAAACCAAGAAGAATAGTGTGAAAAACACTAACTAAAACAGGAAAACCACATAATAAAGAATAAAATTTCACACTTAAGGTCTTATCATAGGTTTTTCATGGCCATTTCTAAAACACTAATATTGTGTTTTATGTTTAGACATATCCTTAGGTTTCTTACTAAGGCTTTCACATCCTAGATTCCAACGGTTGACTATACCATTCCTCTGATACCAACTATAACGACCCATAATCTACACACATGGTTAATACATAAAAATTGAAGCATACTTATTACAACATATAACAAAACCATGAAAGTACCATATAGGTATAGTTTCTTTAGAAACTGAGAAACATAAACAACTGGTTCATAAAGCATTTACACTGTCTCCCATTTATTTCATAATATCTATAGTCCCTTTTTTCCATATCTTACTTAATACCCTTCTTCCTGGCCTGGGGAACGAAAACATACAAAAGGGTGAGCTCAAATGCTCAGTAAGGGTAAACAAAAGAAATATCAATCACATCAAATTAATAAGAACATAACATTATGGAAATCTTACCCTGCAAAATAGATCATAATTTCATAACATGGGATAAATCATGGAAGGGAAATGTAATCCCAAATATCATAACATAAAACATGAAACATTGTGGCATACACACATAATCATAGAGAATCATTTCTTATTAGTCAAGACTCATTGGCAAGACTATCTTAGTGGACAATGTCCAATTCTGAACCGAGTTCACTCCTCGTTTCAGTCCTGTTTCATTGAACCAGTTTAACCTGCCATTCTAGACTTGTCAATCTCATGAGATATAAAATTTTTACCCAATTCATTGGAGGTAGATATACGTCCCACCCATCTCATTATGATACAATTCTTATGTGTTCCACAAAATCATAAATCATACATCATTTAATAACCCATGTAATAAAAACGGGATTCTTAAACATCGTGACATCATAAAACAACTCATATAAGATAAAGGAATTCATAAAAATAATTCCATAAAAAGTAATAAAATCAATTTAATAATAGGGATAGAAACATAACCCTATATTGTCTTAGATGGAAAATAATTTTGCTAAAACACTTGAACTCCTTTCTTGAGGAAAGTATACTTTCTACTTCAAAAACATTTTTTCTTTCTTAACTTGTCATACAATTTTAAACTAAAATAAGTTGATTAAAAATAAACATTAAAACTTGTAAAAGATGCTTCTTGGAAATAATGTTTTAAAAATCCATTCATGATGTATAAGTTAAAAAACATTCTTCTCGTACTTTTTTCGGAAAAGTCAAAAAGTACCTCGTACGATAAACGACAAAAGATTTCTTTCATATACTTTACTAAAAACTCACCGAAGGGAAAAATTGGATTTAAACAATTATAGGTGGATGGAAACAATATTACATATTGAGGGAACATGGATGTGGATGATAAAATACACCCCAGTAAATACCAAAGTATAAACAATCTCAGATAAAAATGAGTTTGTGATATTTTCCCTTACCTTAGGTCCGATTTGCTTCGTAAGTGTCCGAACCTCCTGTATAATGATTTAAATAAGTTTATTGAATTATTCCAAAATCATATTATTGTTATGATATCATATATTGTCATATTATTAGATTATTATTAGTAATAGTTCATTACTACTTGTTATTCAGGTGTTTATTACTTTTTGTTCTTATGCGTGTTTTGTCAAATAAATTATTATTCCTCTCTTTAGGATATAGATAACTCATTTCCAGAATGGTATTACAGTACTATATATCATATTTATTCATTCAATTCATTTATATAATCATTATTAAATGAAGATCATGTAGAACGAATCTCATCACATCGTGGAGACGGTATTCCGTACGTACGCACGAGCGATGATATCATTCCCATGATCGTGGAATTGTATTGGAGTGTATGTATAATATTTAAGAATCAATAAAAATTTAAAATAATCATATATAGTTATTTATTTTCACAATTATACCAATCCATGTAAGGTGGTGATGGAAAATAGATTACACCACGGCGTGGAGATGGTATTCCGTACGTACGCATGCGCGGTGATTTCGTTTTCCGTAGGATGGATAGATGGTGAAATATGGTTGTTTCATACATATAATAACATATCAGTATATGAGTGATACTGATGTTATTAATTCATAATGAAACAACTAAATAAGAAGAAGTGGAAGAAGATATAAAGTTCAATGAATCGGTAATAGACATTAACTCTTCTTTGAAGCGCCTCTTTGAGACCTCCTCTTAGGGCACTACAATTGGACTTTGGAGAAGACCAGGACCTCAAGGCTGTTTCTAGAAAAGTGTTTAAGTGAACTGGGTAGGTATTGGCCAAGCATGAAGGCTCAAATTAGTGTGAGGATGAGAGGGAGGAGGTGCCCTTTTATGAGGGAGGAGAGGGGCACTTTAGGAATATAAGAAATATTAGTTTATATTAAATCCCAACCCCACATAAAAACTTCCAAAATTACTCATATCCTATTATTAGATGAGATAGGGTTTTAATCTCATCATCCAATAAAATCTATACTTGTTAGGAATTTATTTTAAACATTATCAACTTGATTTATCCTTATTTATCAATTTAATTTTATTTGTGGTAATAATATTATAAATTTTAAATTATTATAAATATTTACATATGTGTTGTGAATTTTCCATAATTTGACACATTATGAAATTTTAGACCATATAAATTTTAATTCATAATTTTTAAATATTTTTGGGATTTGTAAACAATTTTATAATATGTTATTTTTATAAAATAACAATAGTGTCAATTTTGACACTATTCATGTATTTGAATTTAAATAAAATATATACAGAAGATATGTTCGAACTAAGAGCTTTAATAGATTCAATAAATGTCACATGTATCTAGAAAATTAGTGGGGAACATTAAATTGTTCACATAATATTTATTTTAATATTTTTAAAACCATTTATTTTATATTTTAATTAATAAAATAATTTCAACATCACTATTGTGTCATAATTAATGATAATTATTTTGTCACTAAAATTTTAAATAACTTTTTATGATGTAGATAATTTTTCTATCTTTCAGGATACTATTCATGTTCTATGTTTCATAATGTTTATAACTAAATTAATATTATTATACTTATAAGATTTAAGAAAGTGACTTGTTTTCAGATTCTTTAGTTTTAATAATAATTAAATTATTTTCCAGGAAAAATGTCTATTAAATGAATCTAATCCGACCCTTAGGTGATATGGGTTGACTTTTATTCATCCAATAGAATTTTTGCAGGTGTTAGAGTAATTTTATAATCTTATATTTACACTTAATTACCTGATTTACCTTTAACTATGGTAAATAATATTTACCCGGTTACTATTCATAATGCCCAAAACTAAAAAGTAGCCTATTAACATAATTTGGACCCACTGATTCGAAATATGGAATCCATTTTTCAAAATTCAAAACATATACGTTCCAGTAATTAATTTTAAATAAATGTCGTTGTGATGAAAACAGGTTTTAGAAGTTAAAACTTGCCAAAGATTGAAATGTTTTTTCCTATGAATTCAATGTGAAATTAATTCAAATGATATACATTATATTAAATGGTAAAAATATATTCTATTTATACTTTAAAACCATTCCTTATTATAATTTCACCATATATATTATCTCAATGAAAACAGTTTTTTTTTATTTAAAAATTAGCGTATTTTTACTATTCATCAAAATGTGAAAGTTATCAGAAAAATATCAAAAATTTATCCAAAGTAAATTTTATACCCTGATTCGAAAAAAGAATTTTATTTTGTAAAATTTAACTTATAAACATGTCAACAACTAGATTTAATGTGGGTGCTCCATCAAAAGGCGGAAAAACTGCATTTTTTAAAAATACTTGTTTTACCCGAAAAATTTATTTTGTTCTCTTACCATGTTCTAGAAAATGTGTAAGATGAATAATAAATTTAAAAATGTTTTTAATATTATTCATAATGGATAGTTCATAATAATATATCGTTGTTTAGTGAAACCCGGTGTTGCATACTACACACGCTATCGAGGAAGGTCACGATTGCGTGTAATGCAAGTCAAGTCCATATTGTGTGCTGTGAAAGATTCCTTTGGTGTTGAGTATAACATAAGGCATAAAAAACATTTATCATAAAATCTCAGGGTGTTACAGTGAGGGTATCTAGAAGTTATAGTGGGGATACTATACCCTTATATTAGAGTTCAAATAGAAGGAAATAACTTGAATTGAGAAGAAGTTAAGAAATAAAATATTGTGGTGGAAGATTTATAATTATCATTTTCTAAATGATGAAAATTCCATTTTATATATTTTATGCATGAATATCATAGTGATATCACCTAAATAAAAGAAGAAAACAATATAACATTCTTTTTAAAATAGAACAATAAAGGACAATACCTGACTCTAATGAAGAAAAGATATAAATTTTCTGAGAAAATATCCATGAGAAATCTATGATCAATCACATTACTTTATTCCGAACTCCATATACAAGCATACATCAACATTTAGTGTCGATGTTATGCAGTCATGTGAACATGAATGGTCTACTTGGGTAAACCTGT
The DNA here is from genome assembly GCA_963277665.1 of Viscum album. Lineage (NCBI taxonomy): Eukaryota > Viridiplantae > Streptophyta > Magnoliopsida > Santalales > Viscaceae > Viscum > Viscum album. The sequence continues at coordinate 92,412,453 of OY728132.1, read as the reverse complement.
GTGGTGGGAGCCTATGTAGGGTGTGATATATAAATCTTCGTAGGCCAACACCACCGGTATCGGGAACTATCCACAAAGTGTAATCTAAATCAAGATAGAGTGATGGTATGGATAATAGAATAAAAAACTACGTAAAAATACACAAGTCTAGTCTCTCAAGTGACACTTGCCGGCTATACCGTCTTTAACTCATTGCTGGGGTAATAGTCTAATAACATCACTACATATATACATACATATATATATATATATATATACATATTAGCACAAAATTGACATGCCTTTAAAGAGAAGTATATCTACTAGAACAAGGGTCAGCTTGTCTATCATCCATAGATCGTTTATATACTAGCATAGAATTTTCATGCTAGTCTATAGAAGTATATCTACTTGCATGAGGGTTAGGAAACCTCTCAATAATAGCTATATTATATACTTGAATAGAATAAAAATTCCAGTCCAGTTCTTGATATATATAATTTCCCTGACATTCAGTATGTCGTATTCCATATATTTATATGTGGAATTATCACAATAATCACAAAATTACATAAATAAAAACAACATAAGCACATTAATTAAAACATCAATGTTTTCTAGTGACATTCAAATCATTCTATGAGGAAAGGACTTATCATGTATGTAAATTTCCATTGTAAATAATTTATTTTAACCCATTAAAAATTGGTATGTAAAACAACATGGCATAACCATTTAATCTGAAGCATGACACATAGTGTAAGATCCTTATTCAATGTCAACTCCATAAATTTTCTTAAACAAGGAAAATTGGTATTGAGGTTCCTAGATTGAGGGTCATATCGATCCAAGCATGTCAATATCTCATTTAAACCATTATTTTTACGTCACTCAAATTAAATGGTTCAAAAATGAACTAATGCATGGACATTCCATTTATAATCTATGGGGTTATGTTCAAAGAAATGTTTATAGAAAAAACTCAATTATATACATCAGTAAAACCATTTTTAATTAGAAAAAAAAACTCATGGGGTGTCTTGGGTTCATTGAAATAAAATAAGACAAAAGACCTTCTTGTAAAAAATAAAGTCACACAATTATCAAAATTGGATGATTCCCTAAACATGTCACTTATTATATATGAATTCAATAAACAAGCAATAAAAATGTAGCAAACCAAGAATCACTAAAGTCTACGTTCTTAATTTTTTTGATAGTAGTGCACCTCTATTGGAGGGGTTTTAATATAAAACCATGAATTTTCATATAAATCAATTAGTTATCACATTAAATCATTTCACTAGTTTTACCAAAGAATTCACTTTTAGAGAAAATTATTAAACTTGGAATGCATATAATAAGGGTGATAGTAACTTGTAAATAAACATTTAATTATTTCATAAATAAGCTGGGGAAGGATAGGGGCCCTACCTCCATGTGGGAACAAGCCATCCACTTCAGCTCTTTGTGATTTCTCTCTAAATGAATCTACTTACCCACTGAGAATATTAACCTTCACAGATATGGAAGGACACCTAGAACATATGTACACACCCTTATGGCCTGAGTATATTCAATGGGATCTTTACACATATGTTGATATGCGTGTAACCATCTCCACTCACCTATGTTTGAATTCTCAAATATATACATGAAAAAACCTAACACCAACCATGTATAACAACCTCCATGGATGATTATAAATATAATTGGGGAACCCACATATACATATTTACTTACCTATTCACATGCAGGCGAGTCACCCTTCACCCTGTGACTTGAAACGGAAAAGCAGCAACTAACACACTACAAGACAAATACTACATATAAGACCCAATTTAGAAGTCAAGAAACAAATTGGAAAGGAGAAACACTCACATCGAATAACAACAACCAACCAAAAAAATGCAGGTCTGCCTCACCTTTGGTGGCGGTTATCGGAACATGCACTCTAGGGTCCAGATAGACCCATAAAACAAACATAGAACAAAAAAAGGTCGGTAAATCAAAATTTGAAATGACCTTGGGTTTAGTCGAACCATATGGGGTGATTGACAGGCTGAATTGAATCTTAAAATAGGGAGAATAAAGGAGGAGAGATTCTATATTGGTTATTTCAATGAAGAATTTGATGAAATTTGGCCTCGATATCATGAAGTGAAGGAGGGCCGTGGAGGGGGTTGCACACCCGAGAGGGGGAATCCCATGGATTTTTTCCTTGCTGGTCGAGTTAGATGGGTATGAGGGATGAGTGTTTTAGTTTAGGTTTTTAATATATCTTATTTTAAATTTATTTAATTCATTAAATAGACAAACTCGCACGGTTTGGAAAAGTTTGTGCCAATCATGCTGCAACATTTGATTATGAAACTCCCCTTGCACTAGCTAAAGACTGTAATTGTGAAACCTTTTGTAGTCCATAAAAAATTCCCCTTCCACAATAAATAAGGCCACACAGTTACCTGTAGTTTTCCCCACTATTTGAATCAAATTGTTCTCCAAGTGCATGACCTAAAAAATATATTTTTACAGATCTGATGCTCCCAAAACATCTTGAGCCACTCCAGATACCTAACGATCCATCACCACTGCACAAAATCATCATGTTGAAGTTATCCAACTCTTGGAATTCCATTATGAGACTCTGTTTAAAAATGACCCAATTTGTAATTTAAAAAGTTCAGACATCTTATGAATGTACACTCGCATCAAAACATGGATCATTACATACGATCATTAACATATACAGTAGTCATATCTCTTACCAAGGGAGTAGAATATTTATAATGAGTAATATCTTATGAAGACTCTAGATAATATATTTAAAATTCTGTTATACGTGTTCACTCCCCTGGTCCACATTTTTTTATGAAACCACCCGTTTGAAGATGCTACAGGGAAACCTAAGGAAATGACATTGTGAAATTATCCTCAATTGTTTATATGAGACCGATGAATATTTAGCGGGAAACTAATTTTATGAGGGGTATAATGTGACAACCTGATTTATTTATTTATTTTTTAAAATAACATAAATATATTTCATATCATTCTTTACACATAACATCTATTATGCTTTAATTACACAAGACACTATGTTTTAACAAATCACGAATAATTATTAATATTATTATTTAAACATGACCATTATAAGCTATCTATTTCAAATATATATAGAAATAGTAATAAATAGTTTTTAAATATAATGTATTATTGTATTACACAATGAAAACATATTAATAAAAATATTCATATTTTTTTGAAATGTATTTATATACGTCAAATATAAATTTTTCTCAAAAATATGTTTTCATTTCATTTTCTGAACAAATAAAAACTCTTATATTTATAACAATTATAAAATTTATATGAAAATTTATTATTCATTATTAAAATCAGTATATCAAAAATATTTTGGAGTGAACTGTTTAGAATTATCTGAAGAGTTTTGATTTTAGTGAATACTGAAAAATATTTGTTTTTATTAATAATTTTATTTTTTACTAAATTGATTAAAACATCATATTTGTTTTAATATATTTTTTATCATAAAATTAGTTGAATTATAAATTTACTATTCTAATTTAGGTTATTTTAGCGAATTATTTATTTAATTTGGATATTAAAACATTCTCAACTTATGAAAGAATTTTTTGAAAACTCACATTCTCATTGTATATACATATACTATTTTAATGTAAAATCTTCTATGTTGTTTATGTGAATTTTAAAATATTATTCAAAATTTCTAATCATCTTAATTTATATTATCTAATAAGTTCAACTAAATTTTTAACCATAATGAATAGTGAGAACTGTATAACATATTTGTCACGATTAAGTTAGAAATGAGTTTATGAATGTTTTAATCTAACATAAAAGATAAAAAAATGACCAAAAACAATTATATTGTACATTGGTTGGACATATATAAACTATATCACCTTTAAGGTCCATGAATGATCAATGTTGGATCATTGTGTCATAATTTCATATTCATAATTCCAATACACTCTATTTTGTGCAAGCCCTACCGAAATCATCTAAGAACATCCCTATGGGCATACCCGAAGCCTTTTTTTAATAGAAATAAACCACTAAAGGATTTTGGGTCCACCCTAAAGACAATACCGAAATAAGAGGCAATGATATTCATTGAGTGTATGAATTATATTTCTTCAACCACCACTTTAAAAGATTCATAACATATGTTAATATTATAACCCCAATATCAATCATATACTAAGAAGTTATTATAATTTTTTTAATGACTGACATCTATATATACCACTATAAAATGGGAAATGAACTATTGATCACAAGTAAAACAGACTACATCATAACAAACTGATGAAATTCATTTTACATCACCACCTCTCAATGATATATAATATGCTGGATAAAAAGTTAATAAATTATTTTTATTATATTATTATACTTCTTGAATTATTATATAACATATACTTTATTACATTCTATTCTCTCGTAAAATTATATCATTTATCAGGGTTACAGAAAACTACAACCTCGTGAAATGATTTGAGTAATTCATGATTTCCATGAATGGTAATAACTGTGGGGTTTATAAATTTTTTTATATATATAGCATAAAAATAAAACCATAATTTAAATATATTATTTATGTTTTTTTAAATATATCAATCATTAAATTGAATTGATTTTTCTTGTGTATGTACAACCTTCCACAACCATGAATAGTGTATTTCATTTTCTATATATAACTTTTATAGATAACTATATATACATATATATTTAAAAAAAAGACATTTATATCATTTTTAACATTCTCAATATTATTTTAACATGACCAATGTGAGCATTAAAAAAATTCAAAACATACATGAAAAACAAAGTTGTTATTTCAAAAAATGTGACATCAACAAGGAATTAATTATAAAAGAGAAATAAAATGTCATAAGTGAATCATATATTTTATGATATATATATAATTATGGGTCATTAATAAATTATTAATAAACTTATATTTATTATAATATATTTTGGAATGTGTGTGAAAGATGTTAATACTTTACGTAAGGTATTTCTATTTCAAATTTCCTTCATTGGGACAAAATATATATTAGGGACCTATCTTATTATATGAGAATTAAATACATCTATGTTTATATTTCAGGTCATTAATATATATATTTTCAAGTTATATATTGTTTCATTTATGTTAATATTGATGGAGCGTATGATTCAAAAAATACCCTAGTGGTAAGGGTTTTATGATACTATCTCATCGTTTATCGGGATTATTGATGTTTATGAAACTGATGGTCAAATACTTTGATGAATAACTTAAGAAAATCATTTAATTTATTATCATCTTGTTTATTTAATAAAATAAATGTTTATATTTATTTTTATCTCTTTATAAAATCAATAATTATAAATAATATTTTTAACGAAAATAGAATTTATTTCTCTCTTCAGTTGAAATACCATTCTCATTCATGTTCATGTTTTTTGAAAAAGGTACAAAAAATCAAATCCCTCTATATGACTGTTTATTTAAATTTTTACCCTTTTTACTACAAATATTTAAAATGAACCTTTCTATCCATTTAAAAACATCAACACTTTTTATTTTACTGAAAATGTGAATGTAATATTGGTTTCAATATGTAAACCATGAACAGAATTTACCTCCATCTTGAGCATATTTTCATTGAATATTACATTATATAATTTCATTTTTATTTTCAAGAAAAATAAATTCAAAATAATTTATTAATTTTTAGTTTTAAAATTTTATTTTTATTTAAAAATTATTTTCCTCTAAAAATGATCCAAGTTATCTTTCAAAATAATTTTCCATATATGATTTAATCCAATGATATTACTTATTCTATAATAGGGATATTATCCAATGATACAATTATTATTATTTTATCAGATGGGTTTTATATGATATAAATATATGTATGAAGCACATTATAATCCAATGGTTATAACAAGATAAAATGCACGTGAACCCTGGTTCTTAATCCCCTGTATATGATTTGATGAAATAATGAAATAATTATAAAACCTATTTCCATTATTATGGATATTTTATAAAGAAATGTTTATGAACACTATTTCATTTCAGAGATTTTAATGCAATTAATTTTTAGGGTGTTATGTAACACATATGTAATATGTTTATTATGCGATGGAAGGCTCCAATACCCCCCTCCAACTCATTAGGTAAATATTGATATCTCCTGGAAAAAAAATCAAATGAATGGGGACATAAACAAGTTCATAAAGGGACTCTATCCAATATGAAAATATTAGGAGTATATTTTTAATACTAAAATTATATGGGGAGTTAAATAATTCCCTAATGATAATATTGGAAATAATCTTTAAACTACTATGAAATTATTTTTTAGGATTATGTATATGCCAAAAACATATGAATTATTCCAATAATTTGTTTTCATGAAGTATGTGAATTTATTCAATTATTATTCATATCTTAGGATCAACTAATACTTATTACATGACACATGTTTATGATCTATGATATGATGCATATGGTTTTCAAATAAGATTCTCATGTTTTCAAACCCTTATGCTCAATAAATGTTGATATGTCCTTTAGATACCCTTAGTGAGAAACTGATCCCACCATTTCATATGATCCATTTCCCCTAGGATGTGATGTGATGTATTATGTAAATATCCCTACGAGATGCTATTATTATGAAGATAATAGTGTAAAATGACATATATTACTTATCACCCATTTTTTGGGGTCCATGTAACAAAATGATCAGGGACTAAATGATACTTTCTTGAATTGGTATGTTATACAGTGAATATTTATATATTTTGATATAATATTTGTGTGTGATAAGTCTGTTTCTTTACAGTACCCATTGTTTTTACCTTATGTTATTATTAAGTGTATCTTTACGGTATAAGGTTACCCAAATAAATCATTTAAAAACTATTCTTTAACCTTATGTAGTGGTGGTTTACCCATATATGGTTTTCACAAAACATAGGCTACAGATACAGAAGACCAAGGATACGATTAGGTATTCTTTAGAGACCATGGATGTCCCATAAAAAACACCCTTACATGATATGGTACCCATAAAAGACAATTATTACACTTACATAGATCATTGATAGCTTTTTGATACATTAATAAATCTTGGGTTACCCATATGAAATGCTTTAGTTTCCATTTTTAAGTGTAGTAATACCCTTACACAACACATGGTTACCCTTAAAAATATTTATTTACCCTTTTTTAAACCATTATTAAAGTGTATAAACTTTACAAAGTGTCTCTCAAAACAACTTTGACCTTACATGAAGCCGTAAAATCATGTGTATGTGTGTTTCTTTGGAAAATTGATTTCCACATAGAAACACATATATTGTAAGTGAAAATGATCGTCAATGGACAAATTCAATATTTTTAATATTATATTTATACAACATTAATTACATTTCATCCTAAATAATAAAATTTGGAAATAATATCCTAATAACTCAAGCCACTAATTTTAAACAACTGACTCTCTCCCCCATTTCTCCAGTAGGACCTTTCCATACCACCACTGAATATGGATACGTGGTAAAATTATGCCCCACATATACATAATCATTCTATTTTATAATTTACATTGAATTATCCTTATATAATTTTTTAGGATCCATATCAACATCCTCATACTTGATGAAATTTTTACAATCTGGAACATACCTATAGTGTTATGACACATGAATCATATCATGCATACCATGATGAGAGCCAAGGAATGAATATATGGTATTCCCCTACCAATACCACTCAATAACTTAAAAAAGGATATAATATAACAAGTATCTATCATTTCTTTATTCAATAAATGTTTTTGGACTAATCTACGGAGAGCTCTAAAGATGACTAGATCATCCATAGTGAACTACAATTGTCTCCTCATGTGGGGGAAAAAATACTTGAAGCTATATTTATAGTGTTTTAGTGTTATTGTGTTTTTAGATAATGTTGGTGAACATAGAAAAATGTGTAGTGTCACCATAATTTATTTTAAAAGATTCAAGATAATATAATGGATACTCTAGAAGCAGTTCATAATGTTGTGTATACAAGGTGATGTAGTTTCCTAGTGTTTTCTTTATTTTCAGGATCTAAAATTTGAAGAATGACTCAAGAATTTTGAATTTCATATTTACATGAATTCATCATAAAAGTATGGAATATTCTATAGATTCATGAAGATAATAGTTTTCATTAGGATTAGGATCCTCATGAATGGAACTAGTATTGTGATGGTTTGAAGGTTCATGAATGCACAATAGAAAGACATAAAGTATTCATAAATACAAGAAGCATCAAATGATGAAAATTTCCCTGGTGCATTATGGAGATAATTAGGTTATGTAAAAAAAATTTATTCCTGAATGAAAATGTGATGAAAATCATTAAAACATCACATATGGGATTCATTGCCTATAAATAGTCATATACCCACTCATTTGAAGCAAAGAATGCCTTGATGAAAATACAGAGGCTTTGAATTTGATAATGTTACTCGTAAAGGTTATTCATTGTGTAAAATTTTGTGAATAAAGATTGTTCATTAAGGGTTAGTAGGCTAATTAAATGTAGTGATCATAGAAAAATTATTGATCATTGTGATTGCTATGTGAGATTTACAAAATTATTGATCTTTTAGAATGAAAAGAGTGCTTCGTGAAATTAACGAGATTCGAAAAGTTAGTGTGATCTTCATAGAAGTCCTATAAATCATTAAAGTTGTTGGGTTCATGAATGAATAATATTACTATGAATAAGTGGTCACTTTCACCAATTCATTGTGATATTCCCTAAAGGTATGTGGTACATGAAAATAGTCAGTATTGAAAAAGGTGTAAGTATTTAGAAGGATTTGAGCATTGTGAAGGATGAGATCTTTGGAAAATAACTGAGCTTCACAGACTAGATGGAATTATACTAGAATGAATTATTCATTATTTATATATTATATTTGTATTCATTATGTGGATGATTGAAAAACATAATGATGAACCAAATGCGGTTGAAAACCTATTGATATAAGTGATCAAAAGAAGAATAATAGGAATATGTAGTGAGAAAAAATTAGTTGAGGAACTGTTGAGAATCCAAATTATGATATGTTATTAAAATATAGGACAATGATTATACTATGAAACATTTTTAAGGGAATGAACCTATGATGGAGAGACCTATAATATAAAAAACAAGCACTGAGTTTAGTGATTTTGATTCACCAACACATTGTTTCATGCATTATCCTTGGACATGATTGTAGTGGTGAACCATATAAGTATCAGTGTGTCCTTGTTCATTTATTATTTATTTAAATTTTATGCATCATCATCAAATATATATGGAAAGTATAAGATCAATTTAAACAGTAACTAGCAAACACAATGACCCTTATAATAATGTGGTCATGATCTTGTGGGGTAGTAATAATTTTGAAAAGGGTGTCCATACACTGATTCACCCCCATCTCATGTCAACATAGCATATTTAGGGACTAACAATTGGTACTAGAGAAATGGTTTCTTTTATCTTTTTTTGTTGACTTGGTTCATTTGATTTTAGAAATTTAATTTTTTGTCTCCAATTATAATTTTCTACCATGTAAATGGGAATAAAATCAATGTAAAAGTTGAATATTAGTGGAATTACTCAATGTTGATGTTTCTATGGAAAATATGGGATTCATTTAAAGGAAACCAACAAATTATCAGATCATGAGACTATTTCCTCATTAATTTATTTTTAAATAATGAATAAAGAACTAGGCATCCAAGGTTACGCTGGTACAACTTATGAGGAATAAATTCCATGATTCCCTATATTATATGTAGGCCATATGGAAAAAAATTGAATAATAAATTAAAAGTAGGAAAAAGTTTCATCATATTGGGATCCAAGTACAGAAAAATAAGGAAAACAATATAACAGTTTAACACAACAGTATTTTAGTTTTGGATACTGATTTGATGGAGATGAATGATTCACAATATTATGAACTATAATATTTGTCTAAAATAATATACAAAATAAAAGATGAGTACAAGGGTGAAAATATGAACTCATAAGAAATTCATAATTTGGACGCTAGAAATGTGTAACATGCTATAGAACTATACAAAGATGTTTTGATGTACCAATGAATATAATAAAATAATTCATAATTTAATATTTTGTTTTCTCAGAAATATTATAGAATAACTGTCCAAGATAGCATGGTGGATAAGATCACAAAATAATAGGAATATGAGATATCTATAAAGAAGAAAAATTATTTCTCAACATGACTCAACAGATAATATGATTCAATAATTAGGATAAAAGATATAATCAATGAACAAATTAGTTAAGAAATCTAATTCCTAATAAAATCCCAAACTAAAGGATGATTTAAATTTATTATTTGAATATATTTTAAAAGGTTGTAATGAAAGGGTATTAAAATAATCTATTTTGTAGGAAAAATCTAAAATAAATGTATCAACTCAATGAGCATGTAATTTAGGAAAATATTGTATTGGATATGATGATCTCTATCTCATACATGAGACGAAAAGACCTGTGAAAAATTATAGATATATGAAAAATCATATTGGAGTTCCAAATATGCCCAAGAAGACTTATATAGTCATTAATGACCACATGTGTTATATTTTTGGGATTCATGGTCATATGTAATGATTATATTTAGAATATATTTTGTATTGTCGATATTGTGTAGACATAAATATTTATAAATATGAGAATACAATGAAGCTTATTTGGAAATCATAAAGGCAAGTCTCTCAAAATAATATTTCCATGAAATGCTACAATTGTATAAGACTAGGACACATAGTCAGTTTGTGTCAAGAATCCTGGAGGGTCCAATTATAGATGAATATATCTGGTTGGATCAGCATCTCAACTGAAAAATGACGACATAGGGAATGTTGTTAATAGTATATGTTTTATATGTTCCCATCATGGGAATATGTAATGATATGGAATCTGAACGAATATGGGGAAGGAAAAGCAACGTTAAAAGAGATCCCTAATCCTAGTGGTATATAATGAGATATCCTATAAATGAATAATACCATTTAAGATAAAAAAATTGGATTATAGAATCGATGGAGGGATAAGTAATACTCCATTTTTTAGTAAAAATAATAAATTTTTAGTGAATGAATCAGTCCCACCAATTAGGGAGAGATGAATTGAATAAATGATAAAAGAAAAATAGAAAACAATTACATGAAATCTTCATATGTAATTTCACATGTTAATAGGTCACGATAAATGAATTATTCCCCCAACGGGGAATGATGAAATACTATAAAAATATTTGAAGAAATACTAATGAGATAAATAATCATAATGAATGGAATATTGGTGGAGTATCAATGAAAAATATTTCTAATAGTTGGTAAATATTCCAATTTGAAAAAATTAAAATTCTCATATAATCAACATATTAGAAGAATACATAACATATAGTTAAAAAATTTCTAGACTTATTTTTATAAAAATTGACGTTGTCTGGGCCATTGGAACAATCACAAAACGAGTACAGTGGTTTGTAACAACGTATCAAAGGGTTTATCCTTCATAATCAACCATAATCCTCTTCTATGGGATTAAATAGGAACCCTCCTTCATGTGTGTTAAAATATTACAATATCTACTGGATTTTTTGTAGGGATATGATGGACATACAATCTTTGGGGTGTGTATCATGAAATGGAATTGGTGAAAAAAAAATGAATAGAGATACATGCAATGATAATAATCCAGTATCTTTGAATTCACATATGGGATATTATATGAAGAAGAGTATGATTTAAAACTAAATATCTTTAGAATATATATTTATTGATACAGGAGTTCATAGTCACATTGAATATTATTCCATTGGTATTATAACTCATTTAAAGTGTTATTTCCTCACCTAAAGATGATTCACTTTGGGAGAGCCACCAACATTTATATACATCCTGATTGAATATTTTATTCACAGAAATTTGAAGTAGATAACAATTTTAATGATATAAAATTGTTTAATATTTTAAGGACACATGGTGATAAAAAATATATATGATGTAGCCTCATACGACAAGTGATTCCTCGGAAAAATTAGTAAATGTCTTTCTTCGAGAATCCATGGAATTATATGACTGACATGGATAGAAATGGAGCACATGAACTTAAACTATTGATTCCTAAAAATATTTCTAATGCATTAGGAATATAGTATTTTTCAAATAATAAATTCCATGTGGTAATTACACATGTTGAAATTTTTTCAGTAGTGAGCATCTATAATGAAGAATATAACATGATTTTTGAAAATTTATAAAATAATCAATGGATCAATATTATGTTCATAAATTTAATCAATGATAAAATTGAAATTTATTTTATATATCTATGGGTTCTTCATATTTCACCTTATGGTTTATCTTGGGATAAAATGAAGTGCATGATCAATGTGGGATAATTTTTCGAGACCGGTAAATTAGAATTTCATCAGGACTAAATTAGTTTTTCCTAACAAGATGAATGAATGTAACACATTCATTCAAAAAAATAATAATTAATGTGAATATTTTACACTTAGATAGTGTGAATCAATATAGATCAGACATTTTCTCCTAACGTGAGTCTAGAGAGAATAAATTTTTTAATTTTCATTAGTGTGAAAAGAATGTTCAAAGTCATACAGATTGAGGTCAGGTCAACAATTATGAATGGTTTTATGAAATAATATGTGTATATTGACTAGCCAAATGGGTTTCTAGCTCATGAATACATGAAAAATGTTTTTTGATGAGGAAGGTTCTATATGGGTTGAATCAGTTACTGGGATAATTGTTATAGATACTTGATAACATTCCTGAAAAATATCATCTTTAATTTTCCTGGAGTTGATTATAATATATATTCCATCAATGAAAGTAATCAAAGGATGATGGTGTTGGTGTATGTCAATGACATAATATGTGGTGTATTTTATGAATAATAGTGCAAACGATTCATTTAATTCATGAAAATGGAGTTTCATATGTCAATTATTTTCGAACTAGCATTTTTCTATGGATTATAGGTGACACAAAGATAGAACGGAACATTTATTTCTCAATAAAAATATTCAAACTAGGAATTGAGAAGTCTCAGAATAGATAATTACCATGATATGATGACATTGGTGGCTGCCTAGATTAATGTTTTGTGAGATGATAATAGAATGATGGTTAATCTAATGGAATATTGTTAGATATTTGGTAGTCTATTATACATAATAGTAAAAAGACCTGATATTTCTTTTCTATGTCACAAGATCTGAGGTATCAAATAAAACTCATATAAATAAACTAGTTTTCATTAAAGTTGTTAATTTAGTATATCAAGGGTGTGGTGGATATTGGATTACTCTACAATGAAAAATCATAGCCAGAATTATTATGAAATACATATGTATATTGTTCTGGATTAGAAGATTAAAAAAAATCAATTTCAGGTGGTGTGTTTTGTCTTGGTGGAATTTGTATTTCATTCCTAACAAAGAAATAAATTTTCATTTATTTTATAACTCAAATATTTTAATACATTGACGATAATCAAGAATTTACATAGTTATTATGGATGAAGCGGTAGATTTATGATATGGGATATGATATGATGTCTCTGATCAAAATCCATTGTAATAATACAAGGACTATAAGACATAGAAGAACCCATTCCATCACTCATGGATGAATCACATTGAAATAAAGTACAATTTTATCAAGGGGAAGGTGGATCATGAGCATATATTATTGGAGTATGTTTCAAAAGAACTACAGGTTTTATAAATTATGAAAAATTCCTTACACAAAGTGTCATTTGAAAAGAACCAACATTATCTAGGATTTTGGTCAACCGAAAACACATAAATTTTTTTATGTCAGACCCCTCTCCACAATATATGATGTGTTTTTCCCTAATGTGTTAATTATTATTCTTTATAATTCTTCATCCATATAGTACTGTCCTTTGGGTTTATTGAAAAAGGGGGAGAAAATATTATGATGATGATATGTGGAGAAGCTAATAGGGGGAGAAGCAATGTAGAGGGAGTTTTAAATCATAATACTCTAAAGATTAATGGACAATGGTCATATATCGTGGAAGATAGAGGTTATGATGAAATATAGTGAATCTTTTTTTGAATGAAGTGATTCATTGATGACCATTTAATTCTACTCTTATTTCACATGATGATGATGGATTATGTGGGATTAGGGTCTGTTGTGTTTAAATCTATGATCCAAGTCGAAATCTCAAAATCATAATTTTGGAAGAATATAGAATAATCCATCCGTAGTATCAAAATTTAATGAGTTATCAATAATCTCAAAATAGGATATGATTGGGAATTAAATACCTAAAGGTAACCTTTCTTTCTTTTTTGGAATGATTTTGAATTTTTATGAAATTAGTAGGATACTGTTAGTTGTGGAGTTCCATAATTATTGATTTAAAAATATTAATGACAATGTAATATATTACATGCATGTTATATATAAATATCTGTATACAAGGTTTTGTCATATCATAATGTTTGGTAAATATTTGTTGTGAACAATTTGGAGAATTACAGAAGAATTATGAAAGTTTAATTTCCATTAATCCCTCATAAAAACATGGAAAATAGATGAGTTTTAAAAATATATAATTTTTAATGATGATATTGAGCTTCATCAAGGTATTTGTTTTCATGATGTTTTGATGGTTCACTAACACAAAGTTGAAAGATGGTAAATCTATTTGACATCGAGAAGCATCCTGAATATAAAATTTCCTTATTTCTTCGCAAATATAGGGAGGATCATGAAATTGTTTGAAGATATTAGTGAAATGGTGATGATTAGGATGAAAGAATTGATAAAGGGAGCCATCTCCTATTAATAAGACTCTACCCCTCATTTTAAGAAGATAAGACATTAACTAAAATCCAAGGACTCTAAATTCTAGATGGTGATTTACAAAGGTCGTTCTTTCCAAACATATCATGAAGAAAGTATGTTTTTGAATGCTATGTATGATTACCGAAAGTTGTGAGCATAAATCAAATTTAGGTTCATGAAGGCTATCATATATTCATAAATTTTTTGAGTTTCATGATGAAATAGTGTTCATCACAATGGTTGGGTATTATCAATGTCTATGTGAACATTGACAATGTAGCGAGCTTTGAAAAAAAATCGGTTTCATAAATGAAAATTATTTAATTGAATAATTTTTTAGTTTTTTGGAGTCTATCTTAGATTATGGAACGTTGTGTGCTCTCTAAATATAGTTAAAATCACGAAAGGTGTTAGAGTCATTACGGTAGTGAGAATCCTGAAGGAAGTGAGAATTGAAAATGTAGTGACCTTCATAGTCAAGTAGGAATGAGTCAATAATTTTTGAGTAAAGTAGTATTCATTGATGAGATGGATGTTGAACATAATTATAGACCAAATTATTTTTAAAAACTATATATTTAAGAGATAAAAATAATAACCATATTAAGGATCGGTTACAACACTTTATTCGAGATATTAGTGCGATTAGAAATTTTGATTGGTTTTATAGAAAGACAGATAATGAGTCTTCTCCAAACATTGTATGGGAAGTGTTCCCATGCAAGAGGGGCCTTGCCTAAATAAATAAGCAGCAAGGATATTGATTTCTGTGAAAAAAACACATTGTTGGAGGAATTCACATTAGACAATACTGTTGTGTATAACCATGTAAAAATGAGCATATCCTTGTACATTCCTTTTTGACTTATATTCTATGTTTCATCATTAGATAAAGACGGAAAGGATAAGATAAATATAAAAATTAATTTAAAAAATGGGTGAACCCTATAATAAAGTGTTTGAGATCCTATTTGGTAGAATAGATTTTGAAAATAATAACTATTCCCTTTCACCCCCCCCCTATGGGCATCTTATCCAATTTTGGGCCTAACCCCTGCAATGCCCAACCTATATTCATTGCTTGTCCAGAAAAGTGGAAAGCCTCTTTAGAATTATATTCACTCACTCAAAGATCTCCAGACCCAAACTATTCCCCAAAAAATCCCCCTCATTTTCATCATTCTAACAGACTAAGTAATGATATGACCTCCTATAAAGAGCCTCATAAAGTTTGATCTGAATTTATTCTTAGTAACTGTATTTGAGTGTGAACAAAACCATGTATAGATGATCATTTGGTGCTACATTGATGTCTATAACACGTGGTCAAAGCATATCCTCCATTTTCAATAAAATTTTATCATATTTTATGTCTATATGAGGATGGTACATCGTCCTCCATCTCATAGGATTCTGTATGTATTTATGTAAGCCCAACCAAAATCATGATTTAATACATGTATATAGGTAAAATATGATTCTTATGATAATTCCATGAATGTGTATGATCTCTCCTAAAAAATTACTTTACATCTTGTATACTGGTAGATTCAATTTCATATTTGATATGTGAGAACCACTCATTCGATAATAAAAAATCATCCAAAAAATGTCACCACTCAAATTAATTCCTTTTACAACCCTCAGGCTCAACTTGTGTCTTATAGATAAGAGAATCTATGATAGTTCCATCATTCCATAGTTCTTAAGAAATCTCAATTTTGAATTATATTTAAGACCCAATACGCTGAACTTGTGCCTTAGGTTAAAGTCCTATTATGGGAAGATATATCAGAGGATATGATGTGCACGGTAGATAGAAAACATCTAATTGAAGATATAGTGCCACTAACATTTCATATCGTGAACAACAACAACCACTCGATGTTGTGAGTACTGTAGTTCCAATCATGTTCTA
Organism: Viscum album; assembly: GCA_963277665.1. Lineage (NCBI taxonomy): Eukaryota > Viridiplantae > Streptophyta > Magnoliopsida > Santalales > Viscaceae > Viscum > Viscum album. Next base: position 92,395,565 of record OY728132.1, on the reverse strand, counting down.
AAAAATTATGTGAACAATAATCCAATACCTATCCCTATTTATTAGGAACACTCCCATACCAATTCATAATGAATATTAGTATATGTAATAACCACCCCTTTCATAGGAAGTATCAAAACCGAGGATATAGTAAACGTCCTCTATAGTTCAAAAAAATTAATATTCAAAGAAATCCATCAACTGAATCATCTCTTCATTTATTTTTAGAGTATTCATGGGTGAATATAATATAGTGAAGTATTTGGGATAATTATGGATGTATCCCACTAATCCGAGAATTCTCATAATCTCAATCACATTCTGGATACATTTTAAGGACATCACGATATCCAATTTTATTTTACCAGACATATTCCTGTCATAGACACCAGATTCCCCATGAACATAAACATCTAAATATAAATTACAAATCCACAAGATGTAATAACTCCTATGTTATTATAAAATACTCAATAATACATCATTATGTCTAAAATATTTTTCATGTATGATTGACTAAAATAGGATAATGTCCACAAATAAAATGATGAATAATTTTATTTAAGGTTGAATTATCTTCTTTATGAGAGCCATAAATAATTTTAATTTATTAGTAAAACCAAATAGAACCATTAAAAACTCATAAAATGAATACCTACATTGCAAAATATTCTCTATAATTCTTCCCTCTTTGACCAATAGATAGTGACAGCCCAACCATAGATCAATCTTGGAGATCAACTCCAAGCATCCTTGATATAGGGGAAAGAAAAAAGTTTTCTTCTCGATAACCTAGGTTTATTTTTTTTATAATCAATGAAAATTAAAATAATTAAATTAAATTTCTTTTACAACAATACAGGCTCACCCCACAGATTAGTACATGACTTGATAAATCGCTAAGTCTATAAGTCATTGAGTTACAACTTGAACTCCTCATAATCAATCACATATATAGAATTATGGGGTATTTAGTTGTGTTATACAACCATAATGACATTCATCTCAATGTAAACTCATCTATAAAGACTAATTTCTGTGAATTCATTTTTAAATACACCCAAATAGGGATCTAGGAAATGATGGATTTTATAGGGTGTTGTCACAAATCTTGTTGAATATTCCAGGACCTCTATATAATACATGATCATCCTAAGCGAAATCATGTGAATAAAAACACTACCAACTCATAGGTTACACTATCATGTCATCATATACCTCTCACTCATCTATGAATTTAAATAAATAAACCTCTAAAAATAATAAATTCCATCTTTGAAGAAGGCCAACAAGTTCCGTCCAAAAATCAAATTGAATGATTTCATCTCTAGAGTCCTGATGTCCCAAGAATGTCTATTGGGTATGATGGGTATTTTGAATTTTAGGAATCCCTAAATAAGTTCAAATTTTAGGACAAATGGTGTATTAAAGGAGACTAACTCATAGGATACCATTGACACTATGTCAAGTGCAGTAACTACTTTTACATATATGATATAATGTGACGCATTGCGTTTAAACAAAGAAAGAGATAAGGAATATGTGATATAATTCATAAATCATATAGTTGATAATCCACCACATCCATCCACTGGTGTCCAATCCAATTCATATACATCAAATTAATATGGTCCAACACCATATCTAGGATTTAAATAAGTCCACATCATATTTTCCTACTTCTTAGGTCCCCATACGGATTCATTGGTTGAAGATTGAGACCGTCATACACAATTAAGTTCATGATCAATCAAGGAACTAGATGAGATATCATATCCTATGGAAAATTTGGAATCACATCTATGATGTTTTTATACCATCCCATAATATATGAAATTCCAATTGCTGACACACAATGGGTCACCTCCAGATGACACCAATGATATTAACAAATGATCCACCAACATGTTATTACTCTACTACACATGTCATTCCTTCCACTACCTATTACACAAAAAGTTTTTCACTATAGAAGTAAGTGGTCCACCCACATTTTCACTTAATAATAGATGATGAAAAACTACTCAACACACCTTCAATTACTTCTTGATAATCAAGTACATCATTAGAACCTAGGGTATGATGGTAACTCATATATGAAAACCGTATTTCTGATGTTTGGATGTTGATTTACCTCAATACTCTTTCCCTTATAAGACTCATTTTTGAATAGAATAGGTGAAATGAAATTAATCTTAGTAAAATGATTGGATTAGGTAGGATCTATCATGGATACCTGTTATTGCTCTATCAAATCCAATTTTTTTGTCATGATTTTATGAATCATGACTGAACTCCATCATCAATAGGTCATAGAAATCCACTAAAAATAGTCCTTCACAAATAAATACCATCACAAGACTTCTCAACAATACATTATGGTTCTTTGTATCATGAACACTTATATAATAGAATTTTTATTCACCTATCTCACAATGAGGATTAAGATATACTCGATGATATCCACCTAGTATATAGAATCTTGTGATCTAATAGATCCCTAAAATGATGTAGGATGTTGGACTATAAATAACCTTATCACGGTTGACCATGGATCATAGTGGAGAGAATTATAGCTGGACGGGTCCTACTGTGTTCACCATTGGGGAAGGTCGGGGAATGTGCTTCAGAGAACCCTGATTATTAGCTAAACGTCCCAATAAATGTATTTGTGTATAAATCCTATACTACATAAATAATATTAAGAACATAGTCCGATCATATCCACTCTATAGGATCACACATGGTTCTCTATAGACTTCACCCAGAACCGAAGTCTTACCGGACCTTGAACTAAGGCCAGTCTCATCCCTACCGATTAGTCATTGTCATCACATATACACAAAAAAATTCATTCCAAATTAAATTAATTAATACTAAATATAAATATTTCTTACAATAGAGAATATATCATTAAAAAATCATGATTTGAAGAATTTAATTATAGAATTACTATACAACACAACAACATGTATTTATATGGAATGTAATACTACATACCAAATCATGAAGCATGTATTAACTCAATATTATATAATTATATAAACTATTGATCCATCCATGTTAACGCAATGGTATTTTAGAGATTTCTATTCAAGGTACATTTAAAAACTTCTACCCATGTCCTACACAACTAAATTATTCAAATAGGAATTTTGATAGTCTAAATGTAAAATAAGAAATTTCAGTCTCTAATAATATTTTGTAACACCCCCAATGTGAACCAACAATGTTGAAAACATGGGTTCGATGAACTCAGATATTATTCCTTGTACATAGAATGTAATATACTAGTAATGAGGGCCTCATTATATTAATGTGGATACTATAATCTTAGTATCATGAGATTATTTAAATAATTATATTAAAAAATCAAAAGAATAATGTGGAATATAAATAACCAAAAGGGTACACATGCCATTTGAATAATCATATACCTCAAAAAGTGGAAATAAATACCTAATTATATTGTTTGTTATATAACTAAATAAATAAAACTAGAATAACTTATTTTGATAATCCCTTACCCACATCTAGATTAATTCCCCATTGCTCAAATATTTTCCATGGTCTCTTTTCAATTTGATGGATCCCCACTTAAGAAATCAATAAGAACACGGAAATTCCTTATTAGGGAGTGAGTAAATGGAATAGTATGACACCACTGATGCATCATTAATAATTTAATCTCAAATATAAAATGTGGATTCCATGATAATAATATATTTGAAACAACTATAACAATAGGAAATCCATAAATGAGTCTTCATTCTCTTACATAACTACTACGAACCCCCTACTAATCCTATTTTATCTCTATAATAGAATGATAATGAGATGATTTCAATGGTAACCTAATAAGACATTGACTAGTTAATCATTTTCTAAGAAATCACATTTCAATGTTCTAAACATTTCCTAGTATCCATGTATGAAATGTTACTATAAAATAAAAAATGTGTCAAGTAAATTAGTAACATTTTATAAAAAACTCTAATAATCTATTCAGTCTACATATAAATACATAGTAATTGAGTGAATCTCAAACATACTATTACATAGTATAATTATAGATCCACATTATGATTAGGTCCATCCTCACCATCATCGCAATTCATGCACACTTCCCCTATAAGGATATTTTTTTTATGACGGTCCGTATAGACTGAGAACCAAGAAAGAAACCTAAATGGATGGTATCATACATAACAAGATAGAGAATAGAATAAATAATATCATTATGAAAAAAATTAGGAAAGATGAAGACATTTGACCAACATAAAACATACAAACTTTCGTATAAACTATACACAAGACATCAGGCATAAGAACGGGTCTCACATGCTACACATGCACAAACATGTGATCATAATTATGAATGGTGAATATGGTATTACAATGAAATTTTTTAAATAAATACATGTAAATGAGATCCAAAAATGGTAAAAAATGCCATACATCATGTCTTTGTTGATGAATGATGTAATTAATAAAATAATTATATTTTCATCCATATCTAAGTTGTCTTCAACTCAAAATTATCTCAAATGATTGTATATTATTATCCAATCATTTTAAACAAAAAAGAAATAAAATATAATATGTGATTAATGTTTCTCTATCTAGTATAACTAGTATTCTACCTGTGAAAATGCGTGAGACTATTCAAATTTCATTCAAATCATCCGCTTTTGTGTTATTCAAAAAAAATTTCTTCTCGTGGTACTTAATATAATGTTTTGAATAAAACAATGATAATTAAGTTAGTTGGCAACCCATGAATGAAGTAAATTAAGTAAAGAATATTTGTGATGGAGATAGAGAATGATTCAATGGAAGAGGTAGAGATAAGATACTTAGATGAAAATGAATGTGGAGGTGAGGGCAGAAGTGGAGAGAAGAGCTGAGATTGCAATAAATGATGGAAGGAAAACTATAGAGAGAATCAAGGTTTCTGGATTTTGACATGAGTGGATGGTATTGAGATGATGTGGGGGTGGTGATTAGTAGGATACATTGTTGCATTCAGTGTGGTGTATTTAAAAGGTAATGTAGTTTAGAGTTCTTATTTTTAACCTAGAATCATCATAAATAAATTTCACTTTATGGTACACAATATTATCGCACACAGTTGATTTAGTTGCAAAGGATATTTTAACATTATTTATATATATATAAGATGTTATTACTATAAGAATACCAAAATATTCTAATTATAGGATAATTAGTTTGTACTGCAATCAAGGTATCTTCCATGAAAACAAATATATACAATAGAATACATAAATAATATGAATAACTCAGGAGTTCATATCCATAAATATTTATGAGTATTTGGTGTATTATGAACATATGATGGTGAAAAAATTGACTATTTTGATCAATTCTATATAACCTAGAATCATCAAGAATATCGATGTAAAAAGAAATAAAATTTTTGAATGGTTCATACATATGTAATACTTTGCCTAAAAATAGAACATTCAAAATATATTTCATAGTCAAAAACATCCTCTTGAATTCCCCCACGAACATGAAAAATCTAACAAACAACAAAAAAATAAATTATTCTAATTCAGAAACCATAACGAGATACAAATTAATCCATAGCAGGAGATTCCTAACAAATATAAGTCTAGACAAAAGAGTTCTGTCACAATTCTAATTAAAAAAAGTATACATGTAGATGTTAGTTCTCTCTTACAGTATGTAATATATTCCATGAATTCCATAAACCATCCACCCATCAAACATATGTTTCATATAGGTTCAATAAATAAGTATATACTCATAAAAATATAAAGATATCTAAATTGAGACAATCATCCATGATAATAAACTTCAACAACAACTTCATAAGAGCTAACAACATGAAATGTAATAAAAGAAATATATGGAGATAGATTGAATATTGTTGTTTTTTTATCAAGGTCAAGTGTGTTTTTTTGGTATTAAGATAATTATTTAGTGAAAAAAGATAGAGTTTCCCATAGTACTATGTTTTATCTATGAAATAGAAGATTACATGCAAGAGTTCCAATGTTCAACATAAAAAATTTCAAAACCAATCGATTCTAGGGATTATCTTAAAAAATAAATCAAGGGTATATTAATGATAAATATACCAAGAATAATTGATCCATGATAATAGAGAATAGAATGAAACTCTACATAAGAGAAATTAATTGCAGCGAGACCTCACTGTTGATAGTTCATCGTCTCGATGCGCCAAGCCATGGACTCACTACAACTATGCCCCCGATAATTTCTCCCGACAATAATTTCTGCACTTTATGAAAAATCTACTATAAAAAAAGTTAAAGTACCAGCAGAAATTCATGAACTAATTTCCGCAAAATTAGCTTCAATGCAAAATAGTGTTTTAATGGACTATTTTTCCTCAATAGAATAGTAACTACTGGTAATTCAATCAAATATAAGTAAATTTCATGTTAAAAAGATTAGATATAAAACGAGACAAGAGGGTACCGAGAGCATTTATGTGGAAGAATCGACAACCTACAATTTATTTAATTCAACGACCATTTTTTCATGTATTACAACTTGAGGACCACCATTAAGAAAAGAGGGGGCTTGTATTATCATTCCACAAAATGTGTTAGGACCACCTTCCTTGGATGCAAGTTGTGGAACTAAAATCTCAATTTCAATTATCTAAATGTGGCTTCAAAAAATGATTCGGTGAATAGTAGAATCAATGAACCCAACTAATTAATGGCCTCTATTTTTCTATACAGTAGCATAGTTTTCCATGAAAATAATCCTTCTGTATGTTCCCCAAACTAGTTTCCCCAATTTAAAAAATTCTCATAGAGCAGAAAACTGATTGTGATATTCTGTAAAGCTTATCCATTGTGGTTCTCTTGCCGTAAATGATGACAAGAGAAACAACATAATTATAGTAGATATAATGAGTGTTATGTCATTAAAAAAATGCGAATATAGAAAGGGTTTTGATAAAGTTTAACCACTAAAGAATAATCAATTTTTAAAGGTTTAGTTTTGTCACTATGATAAGGATTCACAATAGCTATGATTACATATTTGCATTATGTTGATTTTCAATAACCTGCATTTTTAGATTTGACACCATGTCATAATGATACATCTTGGTTTTTGGTTCTTTGCGAATCAGTCATGATTTGTTTTTTGGTGATTCAATTATACATAAAAATTTGTTTAGAATTTCTATTGAAATTATATTTATAAAATATTAAATTTTAAATATGGTTTATTATGAAAGAGAAAAAATGTGTCCTAAAATCATTTGATATAAATGGACGAAGCCTTTCATATTTAGTAATAAGTTTCATTACCTGAACAAACCCACTTAGATCATGAAATAATATGTATGGAATGATTAATGAAAAAAATTCATCAACAAAATGAGTTCAAAATCCATTAAAACTGAGAAATATATGAAGTGAGCCATGAATGAAAGAGTTGATAAATTATTACATTCCCAATTTTATTCTAATTTAAAATTTAAGACACTGAAAAGTGAACTTTCTTTATACGGTTGTATAAAGCATACCAAATAGAAACTGAAATAGCTTAAAATATCTCATGACTTGTTAAGAAGAAAAACATAATTCCCAAGAATGTAAAGAGAATAGATAACTTTCATGATTATTAATATACCTACAACTGATTCCTTAAATACATTGATTTGGGTTGCAGGCATTGTTTTTGGAAAACATATCATATTAGAAACCATTTTAGCTCTTAGTCAACAGGAAATGTGCAATTATTTGATTGAATCATTTTATTCATTTTCAAGAACTAAGCACTAAACTATGATGTATAAATATGATTATCTTTTCAGAAAAATTTAAAACCAATGAAAATAGATTGATGGTTTTCATGCATTAAATTTTTTAATACATTATCTAAAAAGAGAAACATGTATCTCAACTAATACAGAGTAGAGTATTTGTATTTTCCATGTTTAAAAAAACTATTGTACTGATACACTACAAAAAAAAATTTAATAGTAAAACGTATTAATTGACTTAGTTTAAAAATAGATTAAAACATATGAAACACATAAAATTATGTGGTTTCTGTGATTGAAATCAAGAAGTCATCGAAAGGCTTACGTTAGCAACTTCACTACACATAACTTCATTCTCGGGGTGAGTTGTATTCGTATTATTTATCATCTCTCCCATATGTTTATAGATTAAGTTACAATAAAAAATCATGAAACACCTCAGATGTAAAGACATCATGGATAAATATAAATTAGTTTAGACGAACTAAAGAAAAAAGTACATTGGTTTGTTTGTGGTATAAAATATCAACTTTTTATGAATTTATGTGTTACCATAGGGAAATCAAAGGATATTGGTTGTAGAATATGTTAACGGACTTATGTATATCTCCAATGAAGCTATTGCACACAGATATAGAAACAAAACGAAGTAGAAGGGTTAAACAATCCACATAATTAAAAGAACAAACATACTGAATTTATCACAGGACATAGATTTCGAACACTGAATATAGTAGGTTCTAAAACCCGAGTTTGCGAATATCTGATGAGGTGGAGGCGATCTGTCGATAGTCAGTGCATGCCGTAGATTTGGGAGAATGTTCATGGTGAAGATGTCAGATAATGATGAAGCGAAAATGGTGCAACTTTTCGAACCGGTGAATCAAAATCTTGAATTAATGATGGGTAGGAGATTCTTAGTAATGATGAAGATGAAGTGAAGGAGAAATGAGGCGGATATTGGAAGAGTAGAAGATTTACTAGTCAGATGTGCTGTAATTATTTTGAACTGAGATACCAATTTTGGCAAAGTCACAAGTTGATGAAGGAGGTAGATCTATGGAGTGTTTGAAACAATTGTAGCGGTGGAGGAAATCATGATTGGTAGGGAGGGTAATGAAATGGTTGGAGGTTAGTCGAATATGGGTCAGTAGAGGTAGATGATGTGGGAGCGACCCATGGTGGAAATATGCCAAATTTAGTAAATATATAGATATAGATTTTATGATTAAATTATTAATCATTATTAAGAATTATTTCGTTATTATAAGAATGTGAATAATGTATAATGGGATAAAAAGGCTATAAAACATCATTCATAATTATAGAAAAATAAACATTTTCTAGAACCAAATAAAGGCGGATCTCATTATAAACAATCTTCACTTCATAAAGAGCACACTTTCTTATACTAGAGCATTCTTGAAGTAGTAAGAAAATATATTTTGGGCAGGAAACATACCATATAAATATAAATAGGAATATGTTCTATAAAAAGTTTTTATAATGTTTTGACATACATACCCTTACCTTCTTCATCTATACATGGAATTTCCATAGTTTTAAAATTCAATACCTTGATATCCACAGTTTATAGAGAATCTTGAAAAATATCCTGAAATTATGAAAAAAAATTTATATGAAATGTGATCTTTTGAGAAGTGGAGTTTTATAAAATACCTGCGGATTTCTGTACCACATAATCATAAGGTGTAGGGGAAATTTCAGCCCTGGGGTTTTATCTGATGATCCTTAGTAGTCCCCAAATTCCTCTTCACTTGAAACATGGAATGTACTATCCCTTTCCATTTAAAAACAATGATCATAACACAACTCAAAGGTAAAACATAAACAATGATTCCGTGAATGTAATAATAATTATTTTGAATAATTTAGTTATTAGAAGAAAATAATATGTTTTATGAATAGATAATTTATGTTCAAAAACCCATACCGCGAAAAAACAGGTTCAAAAAGAGAATCAAGTGGACAGTGGTATGTGTCATAAGCTTGATGCAACGCAATTTGTGTCCTCTAAGAGGAGGGAGAATCTATATTTCCATGTATTAAAAGTTTTATATTATCATAAACCAATGTCAAAATGCAGTCTATATGTTGACATATTACAATACATGAATAAATAAATCATGACACTAATATGATAATTCATAGAATCCAATAACTCCATAGATCCCAATGTTCTTAATTACATAACTAACTACTACTCGTAATTTGTTTAAATCAAGGATCATTATTATTCATAAAACTAGAGTCAAATGGAGTCATGTAGGATTGTTATCCTTGGGAAGGGATTATTGAACTTGGAATTTGATCAAAACATAAAAGATCCTATATGAAAACAATATAAACATCCTTCTATTATGCACCTTTGTATCATCCAAGAAAAATTATTTTGTAGCATGGTTTTGGTTATTCATGTGGCTTCTATCATCTTTGACATTATGAATGTATTATCACCTTTTACAGCGTGGTATTGTTTTTATTTATATTGAATTGTAAAGCTGTGCATGGAATTTTTTTTACTAATAGTGAATAACAATGTGAATGTAGAATACGTTGTGAAGGAAAACAAAAAATTGAATAAATATGTAATTTATTGGATTAATAATACCAAAAATAATATAGAAATTAATTCTATATCATAGAAACACTAAATTCCATGTATTTAATAAAATAAGGTAGTTATACTATTGTTAGTGGATATAATGAGGTGTTAAAGAGAGTTGTCATATCTATTATTGAAGGCAGCTAAATAAAATGTCTTAGTTCACCATTGTTCGTGGAGTAACTATACTGGTAATACAATATCAGATTTGTGGGAAGTCAATAAATATAGTGGGTAAGCGAAAAAAGAGTAAGCTATTAATAATTTAAGCATCTAACATTTATAATCAGACTACATCAATGTAGGATTTACTAGTTTCAATACATTGGAAGGGATAGTGTGGTGTGCATTCATAAAAAAATGGATGTCCTAGAGAAGAATAGCATATCATTTATACTATCCAGGCTGGAGGATCATCTTGAATCTCTATTATGTAAAGATAGGACTATATTACGGATTCCAACTCTATCGTGAAAGAAATAGATGTTTTTTATCTTCAATATCGTTCAAAACATCAGGCATTATACTTTTGAAAGTGGTTTATTCCTAGCCTTACTCACTGCATGATTTAGGGAGTGGGAACCCTTGGTGGGGTGGAGATCCCCGAGGTCATAGATCTGAAGATGGATTCTCCTGTCATAGAGAAGATATAAGTGGAGGAGCCGAAGACGTAGTGTCGAGTAGTAGCCCTGACCGTAGAGTTGGGAGGCAGATCTTGGTGAAATCATCAGATGAGGAGAAGGCACAGTCAGAGGATCCGATGTTGTAGGATATAAAGGTAGTGTCTCCAGTTACAGAGAAGGCGTAGGAGGAGGAGCAGAATATGTAGTGTCGAGTAGCTTCCCTGACCGTAGAGTTAAGAGGCAGATCATGGTGAAATCATCAGATGAGGAGAAGGCATAGTTGGAGGAGTCGATGTGTGAGTAGTCGAAGGTGGTGTCGGGGATAGAAAGGGAAGTCAAGGAGGGATTGGGAGGGGAGTGCGAGAGAAGATTCAGGGAGGGGGGAATCGATGAGGGGTGTAGGAACCCTAGAGTAGGGAGAGGGGAATCGAGGAGGTGATTGAGGGAGAAGAGAGAATAGGTAAGGAAAATCCCGATCAGGGTCGGGTTCACAGATGATATTTTTTGGATTGTGGGGATGGAGAAAATATATGTGTTGACGTGGATGAATTGGAAGGAGACACGTATGTAGAAAAATTCATGATTAGATAATATATAGATAAATATATATATTTTTGAATTTTCATTTTATTCCAATTAATGTGCAATAAATTTAATATTCAGAGAATGAAAAAAAATTACTTGTTATGATGCTTTATCTCTATAGATTAAAATGTATGAGATAATAAATTATTGTTATTATTATTTTATGAAATGATATTGAGTGTATAGTATCACCAGTGATAGACTCATCCCTCGATATTAATCATTAGTCTCCAGTGTATAGGGATTCACGCATGAGGACATGTGACCCATCAGTGTGGACCAATTGTTACAAGTCATGATGTTATATATGGTTTGGGACATCTTGTGATGTTTCATAATTTCATTTCTATGTTCATGAATTCTAAAATTATTGGAATTATGGTGAGGAGTTTTCTTATTGTATCTCCTTCAGTTTGAATTGGGGTTGCCCTGGAATAGATAAACGAGAGTTGTGTTAAATCTCAGGCCTATTTTCTTATTTTATATTATAGGATGTTTCTATAAGTGATAATGATATAATTTTGTGATTTTTTAGTAGTGTCATTTTCATTTTTTTATTTTTAATTAGTTGGTGATCATGGTCTAGAAAATGGTTTAGGGTGTCACAGATAATAGTGGAGATTTTATTAAATATGGTGTATTATGAAGCTCAGTGTTTATGTTTTCAGCATATTATTTTGATATCTATTCCTATACTTTTCTATGTTTATACCCCTATACTCCAGACATTTATATTTATTTCACATTTGTAAATATTTTTATAGATGTATAATCCTACTATGTAATTCAATGGGTTCACTACTTTATTGTTTTCTATTTTTTCAAGATAGCCATAGGGATTTGATAGATGATATTAAGGATACTCATAAATAGCTTTTTAATGATTTTATGTATTCATTGTTCATTAATACTTGTTATTTTTGGGTGATATTATATTTTTCATATAACTATCGTCTATGTAGTTTGAATTTATTTGTTAAATGGAAATTACATGGAGTTGATTACTAGTTTCATTTCAGTATTCCATGGATTATTGGTGTAATGAATTTAATTAATGGGATTTACACCATTACTGGTAGTCTACAATCCATTTACTATTGGAGGCAATCTTTAGGGGTTAAAATCTCATCCAAAACCATCCCATTATGGGATATAAGTGGTTGGAGGTCAAGATATGTTTCCTCAAAGACTGCATGAAACATTACCAAGTTAACCCCATGTAACAAATTCTTCCAATTAGTATTGAACTATTTTAAACAGATTTTAATAACCAAGAAAAGAAATCATGAAACCATAAATTGATAATAAAACATTATACATTATAAATTGAATTCATTCAAGTGAATTTTTGAATCGCAAGTGAGTAATAAATAAAAAAATTACAAAATTAACTTTCCTATGTAATATCTAACATTATTTCATTGGTTTATCCATAAAATATTTATTTAATTCATTATAATTTATTATAATACATTATATCCCATACTAAATTACCCATTATTTTTTAATAAAACGTGATATATTGGGGATAGCCATCTTTTAATAATATGAATTTTAATTCGAGACAAACCAAATATTATTCTTTATAAAATATTAATTATATAAAAAATGTCATATTATTATCAATGGTGTGAAACCATATATTTAAAATAGTAGTTATATATAAAAAATAAATTCAAATGGAATTTAAATTAACATATGAATGGATTAAAGAGAATATTTACAATTTTGATATAACCCCCATTGAATATGAGAATTCATTTAAAAAAATTAATGACATGTAATTAAAAAAAATTATAAACCCTAAATAGAAAATATATTTAAACATATTAAAATTTAGTTATAACACTCTAGACTATACAATCAGGTCTGAAATAGTGTGTAACATGACCTCATAGATGAATCCCTCTATACAAAAGGTTGTCACATAATAGAAATTTTACATGTACTTTAGTTGGGAGACTATAACCTTAGTATCATGATAAATCAAAGTCATCAAAATAAATTAAATTAAATAAATAAATATTATTATAAGCATGAAAAAATATTTATATTTAATACTAGTATCAAAAAAATAACATTCTTCTAATGTGGTATTCCAAACAACAAAAAAACAATGTTCGTTAGTAAAATGATAAATAAAACTCTAGTAATTGTCTGGAGTCTATCCCGGTATCACTTCCATATCTAGAGTATTCTAATCAGTCATTAACCACTGACCCCTTTCAATTATTCAACTCTCTATACATGAAATATTCAATTGAATCAGGATTCTCAAATATTTTATTACTTTTAAACCAAGTATAACAACACCAAGTAATCCTTAACAAAAATTCATACATATAACAGGTGTATAAAAAAAATTAACTATGATGTAAGAATCAAAACACCATATCACAAACAAATAATTTGTGTTCTGACCAAGACACTACAAACCCCTAGTCATACCTACTTTAGATTTATGTTAATATAAATATCTCGGTTATATGATAAGATCCATATCCTTCAAAAACTATTTCAAACATGCTACACTATATCCTCAAAGTCTAAAGTTTTAGTTAGGCTGAAAGTTTGACTTGTGACCATGTATTCTATATATGTAAGGTATAATTTATTTACATGTTACACTGCATCCATAAGTAATCGAGTCTCGACATGTTACTCGATATCCCCAATCCATCATGTTCCATCTATACTATAAGGTTATCATCATCCTATAATATGATGGGGTCCATTTCACAGTTGTTTCACAAACTTCACAGCCCCACTCTAAAGTGTAATCATTCAATGATGATATCTTATCAAATATATCAACAAACATCCAAAAGAATAGTAATACATAAAAAGGTAGACCAGAGAACCACAAGAATGTAATGGAATTAAGATAAATAAATAATATTCAAATAAAATCATATAAATCAATACCATGAATGGTAAATATATACTGTAGAATTTATCATGGAAAGGAGGTTCATTTATGGGTATTATGAAAACACACACACACATATGAATTCACCATTTGTGGTAGATCAAAAACCAATCCAACACATATATAATTCAATGGAAAAAGTGCATATAAGAGAACAAGGTTGGTATGAACATATTAACTCATGATTTTTTATGAATAATTCCAAATATTAGAAATCAATAAAAGGGAAAACAATATTTAACATCGTGGATAAGAATCTCAATGATTAATTGTGCCAAACTTGTGTTCAATTTTTCAATAAATTGGATTAAATTTTGACTCTATATAATTCCATGTAATGGACACCATTCTAAAATCACATAAAATATGGAGGCCACCAATTGAATCATGTATTATGTAGTTCAATGAAATTAATTCTAATTCCCACATTCCAACATTATCTAATGATCATAGATCCATTATTGTTTTATCAATTTGATATGTTTATAAAGAATATAATCCTGAAGAAATGATTATTATGATAATATTAAAAATGAATAATGCATAGAAACATCAATGTTATTGAGGAATTAATCATTGATAAAGATAGTTAATTATTGAGATGTCAATATCACCACAAGTCTACAAAGAATTCATTCAATGATTATGGTCATTTAATCATTACACTATCCTGAAAAACTATAGCTTGTTGATTCAATAACATTTACCTGAATAAATTAAACTATCATAGAAATATCTCTATTTGATCATGAAATGAAATCATCAGGATAGGTCATCCATGAATCTATGGATAAAGGAGGAATTCATCAAAGGCAACAAAAATTCTTACAAAAATCTATGATATACTCATCATGATGAAGAAATAGATACCATAGATATAACGACCCATACTTTACATACATTGTTAATACTTCGAAATTGAAGCACACTTATTACAACATATGACAAAACCACAAAGGACCGTATAGGTATAGTGTCTTTAGAAACTAGGAATCATAAACAACTGGTTCATAAATCTTCTACAGTGTCTCCCATTTATTTCATCATATCTAGGGTCCCTTTTAGCATATTCTACATAATATCCATCTTCCTGACCTGGGGAAATGAAAACATAAAAGGGTGAGCTCAAATGCTCAGCAAGGGAAAATAAAGGAAATAAAAATCATATCATATCTTTATGAAAATCAAAACCTGCAAAAGAGATCATAATATCTTAACATGGAATAAATCATAGAAGTGAAAATGAGATCCCCATAATCATAACATAAAACTTGAAACTTTGTGGCATGCACACATAATCATGGAAAATCATTTCTTGTTAGTCATGACTCATTGCCAAGACTATCTTAGTGGACAAAGTCCCTTTCTGAACCGAGTTCACTCCTCGTTTCAGTCCTGTATCCCTGAACCGAAATAACCTTCCGTTCCAGCCATGTCTATCTCATGAGATATAAAATCATTACCCAATGCATTGGAGGGAGATATAGGTCCCACCCATCTTATAATGAATCCTTTCTTATGTGTTCCACATAATCATAAAACATACATCATCGCATAACACATGTAACAAAAATGGGATTCTTGAAACATCATGACATCATAAATCAATTCATATAAGATAAAGGAATTCATAAACATAATTACATCACAACATAGTCAAATCAATGTAAAAATATGGATTGAAACATAAACCTTTATTATCTTAGATGGAAAATAATTTTGATAAAACACTTGAATTGAATTCCTGAGGAAAATATCCTTTCTTCTTCAAAATCAATTTCTTTTCACAAAACATCATGAAATTTTAAAAGAAAGAGATTTTATTGAAAATAGTAATGAAATATTTTAGAGGAAGCTTCATGAAAATAAGGCTTTATAAAATAGTAGAAATCCGTTCGTGCCGTATAAGTTAAAAAAACATTCTTCGTACTTTTGTCGGAAAAGTCAAAAAGTACCTCGTACGAAAAACGACAAAAGATTCCTTTCATACGTATTACTAAAAACTCACCGAATGGTAAAAATGGATTTAAAAAATTTTAGGTGGATGGAAATAATATTACATATTGAGTAAACATGGATGTGGATGATAAAATACACCCCAGTAAATACTTACGAATAAACAATCTCGGATAAAAATGAGATTGTGATATTTCCCTTACCTTAGGTCCAATTTGCTTTGTTCGTGTACGAAGCTCCTGTATAATGGTTTAAATAATGTTATTGACTTATTCCAGAATCATACATATTGATATGATATCATATATGGTCATATTATTAGCTTCTTGTTAGTAATATTTCATTGTTACTTGTTACTCGGGTCTTTATAACTTTTTGTTCTTATGCGTGTTTTGTTGAATAAATTCTTATTCTTATCTTTAGGTTATAGATAATTCATTTCCAGAATGGTATTAGTGTATTATATACCATATTCATTCATTCAATTCATTTATATAATCATCATGAAATGAAGATCATGTAGAACGAGTCGCATCACATCGTGGAGACGGTATTCCGTACGTACGCACGAGTGATGATATCGTTCCTATGATCATGGAATTGTATTGGAGTATATATATATATATTATTTAAGTATCAATATTACTTAAAAATAATCATATATAGTTACTCATTACACCATTATACCCATCCTTGTAAGGTGATGGTGGAAAATAGATTACACCACGGCGTGGAGACGGTATTCCGTACGTACGCACGCGCGGTGATTTCATTTTTCCGTAGGATGGATAGAAGGTGAATTAGGGTTGTTTCATATTTATAATAACATATCAGTATGTAAGTAATACTGATGTTATTACTTTATCATGAAACAACTAAAGAAGAAGATGTTTGAAGAAGAAAGAAATTGAAAAGATCGGTAATGGATATTACCTCTTCTTTGGAACACCTCTTCAAATCCTCCACTTAAGGAACTAAGATTGGTCTTTGGAGAAGACCAGGACCTCTAGGATTATTATAGGGAAGTGTAGAGGAGAAAATGGCAGGGGTTGGCCGAGCTTGAGTGCTCAAATTGGTGCGAGGAGGAGGGGGAGGAGGTGCCCTTTTATAAGGGAGGAGAGGGGCACCTTAGGAATATCTCAAAATATTATTTTATATTAAAGTCAAAATCGGTTTATAATGGTTCCAAAGGGTCTTATTTCGAAGCTAAAGTGGGTATGGGTCGAAATCCTATCCACCAATAGGATTTAGACAAGTTTAGGGTATTATGTTAACCTTATCAATTAGATTTAACTCTAAGTTAATTAATTTAACTTCTACCGTGTCTTTTGGTTTTCTTACACTATATGGTTAATACACTTACTATAACATGCCAAAAGAACCCCAAATTGTTTATTATTAATATATATATCCTTATCTAAGTCATTTGGCAGAACCTTAGATTTTTAGGAATAAAATAACAATTAATAATATAATATTTGAATTAAAAACTATTTTGTGTCAATTTTGACACTATTTGATATATGATTTTTGTGAAAGTCATAACAGAATTATATGTTCGAACCAAGTTGATTAAATCAACATTAATATATCATAGTAACCTAGAAAATTAGTGGAATTCATAAAAAGTCTTAAATTACATTTATTTTGGTATTTATATTATCAATTTTGTCAATATTTCATTAATAAGATAATTACTGCATCATCTTTGTGTCATAAATAAATTAAATTATTTGATGTCTAAAAATTACAAATAAAATACCATCATGTAGGAAATCTTTTTAGATTTCTAATTAATATTTTCAATCGAATTTATCTTATGTATAACCCCATATTAAAAATGATTTACTTATTAAACTTTGATTTTAACTATTTTAACCCTTCTTTAAATAAATTAATAATAAATGTCCTAATCTAATCCAAGTGGGCCTAAATGGTAATATTTTATTCCTAAGTTTGTTTTTGGTCGAATTACACTTGTCCAATAGAATTAGGACATGTTTTAGGGTAATATTAATATCATATTTACCCTTAGTTACCCTATTTACTATTAACCGCAGTAAAAATCGTAAAAAGTTACTATTCACCAAAAAATTATTTTTATCTCATTGAACCACATTTTACTTACTGATATCAACCGTGTCTGTCGGATTTTCAAAATTCCATTCACAGAAGCGGTAAAATTATGTTTTATGAAAAATTCAGTTTTTAACCTACCACTTAGTGGTTTAACTATTCATCAAAAATTGAATGTTTTCAGAAAAATACCAAAATTTCACCCTAGGATAATTTCGATATTCTGAGTCCAAAAATGAAGTCCATTTTGAAAAATAAAATTTATAAAATTTCAAAAAGTGGTTATTACTATTCATAACGGCTAGTTTTAATAGCATATTGTTGTTTAGTGAAACTCGGTATTGCGTACGACGCAAGCTATCGAGGAAGGTCGCGATTGCGTGTAAAGCAAGCCAAGCAAGTGTTGTGTAGAAAAAGATTCCTTTGATGATTTATATAACATAAAAGTCTCGGGTGTTACATTCTACCCCCCATAAAAAGAATTTCGCCCTCGAAATTCGTCACTTTGTAACAAACAAATGAGGATACTTCTCCCTCATCATATCCTCAAGCTCCCATGTAGCTTCTTCAAGTTGGTGGTTCCTCCATAAAACTTTCACCAAGCGAGTGGTCTTGTTTCGTAGGACTTTTTCGCTACGATCCAGAATCTCTATCGGCTGTTCTTCATAAGAAAGATCTTGCTCCAGCGGTACAACTTCTGAGCTGAGTACATGTGAAGGATCTGGTATGTACTTTCTCAGGAGAGATACGTGGAACACATCGTGAACTTGAGAGAGATTCGGTGGAAGCGCCAATCGGTAAGCTACCTTCCCAACACGATCCAGTATTTGAAAAGGACCGATATATCTAGGTCTCAACTTCCCCTTCTTTCCAAATCTCATAACCCTCTTCCAGGGAGATATTCGTAAGAACACTTTATCGCCCACTTCAAACTCTAGGTCTTTTCTTCGGTTGTCGGCATAACTTTTCTGTCGACTCTGAGCTGCTCTTATGTGTTGTTGAATATATCTAACCTTTTCTGCCATTTCATCAACGAGATCAGGTCCTAATAGCTTTCTTTCCCCAACTTCATCCCAGCAAGTTGGAGTCCTGCATTTCTTTCCATAGAGAGCTTCATAAGGAGCCATCTGAATACTAGAGTGAAAGTTATTATTATAAGAAAATTCCACCAAAGGTAGGTGTTGATCCCAACCTCCTTTGAAATCCATAGAGCAAGCTCTCAACATATCTTCTAGGGTTTGAATTGTTCTCTCAGACTGACCGTGTGTCTGGGGATGATAAGAAGTGCTGAAACTCAACTCTGTATCCAGAGTATGCTGAAGACTTCGCCAGAACTTCGAGGTAAATCTCGGATCCCGATCAGATATAATAGAAAGTGGTACTCCATGCAATCTTACCACTTCCTTTACATATATCCTGGCAAGCTGATCTAGAGAGAAATCCTCTCTAATAGCAATGAAGTGTGCGGACTTTGTAAGACGATCAACTATGACCCAGATAGCATTATTTCCTTTGGATGTTTTAGGAAGTCCTGTGACAAAGTCCATAGTGATGTTTTCCCATTTCCATTCGGGTATGGGTAATGGTTGTAACATCCCCTTAGACTTCTGTCTCTCAGCTTTAACTTGTTGACAAACCAAGCATCAAGAGACATATTCAGCAACATCTCTTTTCATGCCATCCCACCAGAAGTACTCTTTCAGGTCCCTATACATCTTCGTGCTTCCAGGATGAATATATAATGATGAACTATGAGCCTCATCCAGCAGCTCATTCTTTAATTCAGGGATGGGAGGAACGCAAACCCGATTCCTGAACTTTATTATCCCATCAAAATCAAGGTTGAATTCAGGAACATTTCTCACCTTCTTTTGTAACTCGACATCTTCTTTCTTTGCCTCTTTAATCTTCACATGTATAGATGGTTGAACATTCATTTGAGAAAGATAAGATTTTCCCCCTTCCATTTTAATTCCAAGATCCATCCTTTGTAAATCCATAAATATTGGATCTTTTGTGATCCTCATCATGGATAAACTAGAATGGTCTTGTCGACTTAATGCATCTGCCACCTTGTTTGCTTTCCCAGGGTGGTAATGGATTGAGCAGTCATAATCCTTAATCAGCTCCAACCATCTTCTTTGACGCATATTCAACTCCTTTTGTGTGAAAATATACTTTAAAATTTTATGATCAGTATAAATATCACACCTTTCACCATAAAGGTAATGCCTCCAAATCTTTAATGCAAAGATTACCGCAGCCAACTCCAAATCATGTGTTGGGTAATTTTGCTCATGGATTTTCAACTGTCGTGAGGCATAATCTATCACCATATCATTTTGCATAAGAACAAACCCCAATCCCTTCTTGGATGCATCACTGTAGATCACAAACATCTCTCCACTACAAGGCAGTGTGAGCACAGGTGCACTGGATAACCTTCTTTTCAACTCCTTGAAATTCTCTTCACATTCCTCTGTCCAGACAAACTTAACTCCCTTCCGAGTCAACTTGGTGATTGGATTAGATAATCGTGAAAAATCTTTTACAAAACGTCGATAATATCCAGCCAAACCAAGATAACTTCGGATCTCAGTTACTGTTGTTGGTCTTGACCATCTTTCGATAACCTCTGTTTTTCTGGATCCATAGATATCCCCTATTTTGAGATTATATGACCCAAAAATGAAAATTTTTAAAGCCAAAATTCACACTTGGTAAATTTGGCATAAAGCTTCTCCTTTTTCAGGGTCTTCAATATAATTCTCAAGTGATCTTCATGCTCTTCCTTGCTCTTTGAATAGACAAGAATATCGTCTATAAAGACTACCAAAAATTGATCAAGATAGTCTCTAAAGACTCTATTCATTAGATCCATGAAGATAGCAGGGGCATTAGTAAGACCAAATGGAATCACTATAAATTCATAGTGTCCATACCTTGTACGGAAAGCCGTCTTTGGTATATCCTCCCTTTTGACC
The DNA here is from genome assembly GCA_963277665.1 of Viscum album. Taxonomy (NCBI): domain Eukaryota; kingdom Viridiplantae; phylum Streptophyta; class Magnoliopsida; order Santalales; family Viscaceae; genus Viscum; species Viscum album. The sequence continues at coordinate 92,374,012 of OY728132.1, read as the reverse complement.
CTTAATTGATGATACCCTGAACGAAGATCAATCTTGGAAAAGTATTGAGCTCCGCGTAGTTGGTCAAATAAGTCATCAATGCGTGGGAGAGGATATTTGTTCTTGATAGTGATCTTGTTAAGTTCTCGATAATCAATGCAAAGTCTCATTGATCCATCTTTCTTCTTAACAAATAGAACAGGTGCTCCCCAAGGTGACGCACTAGGGCGTATGAATCCCTTATCAAGATTCTCTTGGAGTTGCTTCTTCAATTCCTGCAACTCAATTGGGTCCATTCTATAAGGTGTCTTTGAAATAGGCAAAGCACCCGGTACGAGTTCTATTGAAAACTCAACTTCACGATTTGGTGGAAGACCCGGAAATTCCTCCGGAAAGACATCACCAAACTCCCGTACAATGGGCATATTCTTAATCGTGAGTTTCTCACCAACCCTTTGAGATAAATAACCTTCATTTAGTGGAATCAATACCCATAAGATGGAAGAAATTTCCACTGGAAGGTTATGTTCATCCTTGCATTGATAGACGATCGTTGATTGATCTGGAATATGAAATGTGACTTCCCTTCTTTGGAAATAGATATGAGCTCCATGTAGAGAAAGCCAATCCATGCCAAGAATCACATCAAATTCCACTAAAGGAAGGATCACAAGATTTGCAGGAAGCACTTTCCCACAAACTTCGATCGGAGAATAATTATAAACTTTTGATGCGATTGATGTGCCATTAGGTGTTGTCACAGCTAACTCAACATCTAATTGTTGAGGTAATACGGTGATACCCTTAGAAAAGTCTTCAGAAATAAAAGAGTGGGTGGATCCAGAATCAAATAAAACATTTGCTACTTTAGAGTGGATGGTAAGTGTACCTTTCACCACATCGTTATCGTACTCCACATCGCTGATAGAAATTGCATGTGACTTTCCTTTGTCTTTAGCCTTAAGATTTTGTTGACGTCGACCATCATCATCAACCCTTGGATTTGGGCATTGATTGGCATAATGCCCCATCTCCTTGCACTTGAAACATTGAAGTGTAGTAGGTTCATTCTGTGTATCCCTTCCTTTGTCTGCATCATTAGACATCTTCTTCCCATTATCACGGCATTCAAATGCCCGATGACCTTCTTTTCCACATTTAAAACATTTACTTGTCCCTTTAAGACAACTCCCTCCATGTTTCTTTCCACACTTTGAGCATAAGGAAAAGCTCATCTTCTTTTCCGTGTGCTCTTTAGATTTTTCTTTGAATTCCATCTTCCTCTTCTTATCAAACCCATGTGACTGATGGGTTACTCCAATCTCCATCTCGACTTTGAGAGCACATCGAACGATTTCCTCGTAGCTATTGAAGTCCCTTATGGCTAACGCCCTTCGAAGACTTGGTTTTAAGCCACTAAAGAATTGATCGATCTTACTCTCAGGTTGGATAATAATACCAGAAGCGTACCTTGCAAGTCTTGTAAAATTTGCTTCATAGGTACTAACAGATTCATCATCCCTTTGCTTCAGTTCAAGGAACTCTTTCTCCGTCTTTGTTCGGAGAATACGAGGGATGTACTTATTGAAAAATAAGTTCTTGAACTCGTCCCATTCCATAGACTCAATTTCATCCCTTTGCCTCGTATTCTTAACAAGATTCCACCATTGATCCGCATCTCCTTCCAAACGATACACTTATAGGATGACTTTATCATGCTCAGAACATTGAAGAACTGAAAATATCTTTTCAGTAGTACTAATCCATTGTTCAGCAACTAATGGATCAGTAGATCCGATGAAAGAAGGTGGACGCTGCCTCATGAAGGATTCAACAGAATGTTGCTCCCTCCGTTGTTCGTTTGGAAATCCTGCATGATTCATAGCTTGAGAAAGTTGTGTGAGCATGGCTACAAGATTTTTCATTCCAGCTCCCATATCGTTTGGTTTCTCAGGGGGACAATCATTGCATTGCCCATCGCATTCCGCATTAACACGGTTCCTTTGGGTTCCAACCATTGACTAAAACCAAGAAGAATAGTGTGAGCAACACTAATTATAATAGGAAACCTCATAATTCAAGAAAAAAAAAATTTCATGCTTATGGTCATATCCTAGGTTATTCATGGCCATTTCTAAGATTGTGTTCTATGCTTAGACATATCCTTAGGGTTCTTACTAAGGCTTTCACATCCTAGTTTCCAAAGGATGACTATACCTTTCCTCTGATACCAACTATAACGACCCATACTTTACATACATTGTTAATACTTCGAAATTGAAGCACACTTATTACAACATATGACAAAACCACAAAGGACCGTATAGGTATAGTGTCTTTAGAAACTGGGAAACATAAACAACTGGTTCATAAATATTCTACAGTGTCTCCCATTTATTTCATCATATCTAGGGTCCCTTTTAGCATATTCTACTTAATATCCATCTTCCTGACCTGGGGAAAAGAAAACATAAAAGGGTGAGCTCAAATGCTCAGCAAGGGCAAATAAAGGAAATAAAAATCATATCATATCTTTATGAAAATCAAAACCTGCAAAAGAGATCATAATATCTTAACATGGAATAAATCATAGAAGTGAAAATGAGATCCCCATAATCATAACATAAAACTTGAAACTTTGTGGCATGCACACATAATCATGGAAAATCATTTCTTGTTAGTCATGACTCATTTCCAAGACTATCTTAGTGGACAAAGTCCCTTTCTGAACCGAGTTCACTCCTCGTTTCAGTCCTGTATCACTGAACCGAAATAACCTTCTGTTCCAGCCATGTCTATCTCATGAGATATAAAATCATTACCCAATGCATTGGAGGGAGATATAGGTCCCACCCATCTTATAATGAATCCTTTCTTATGTGTGCCACATAATCATAAAACATACATCATCGCATAACACATGTAACAAAAATGGGATTCTTGAAACATCATGACATCATAAATCAATTCATATAAGATAAAGGAATTCATAAACATAATTCCATCACAACATAGTCAAATCAATGTAAAAATATGGATAGAAACAGAACCCTTTTTTATCTTAGATGGAAAATAATTTTGATAAAACACTTGAATTGAATTCTTGAGGAAAATATCCTTTCTTCTTCAAAATCAATTTCTTTTCACAAAACATCATGCAATTTTTAAAGAAAGAGATTTTATTGAAAATAGTCATGAAATATTTTAGAGGAAGCTTCATGAAAATAAGGCTTTATAAAACAGTAGAAATCCGTTCGTGCCGTATAAGTTTAAAAAAACATTCTTCGTACTTTTGTCGGAAAAGTCAAAAAGTACCTCGTACGAAAAAAGACAAAAGATTCCTTTCATACGTATTACTAAAAACTCACCGAAGGGTTAAAATGGATTTAAACAATTTTAGGTGGATGGAAATAATATTACATATTGAGTAAACATGGATGTGGATGATAAAATACACCCCAGTAAATACTTACGAATAAACAATCTCGGATAAAAATGAGATTGTGATATTTCCCATACCTTAGGTCTGATTTGCTTTGATCGTGTCCAAATCTCCTGTATAATGGTTTAAATAATGTTATTGACTTATTCCAGAATCATACATATTGATATGATATCATATATGGTCATATTATTAGCTTCTTGTTAGTAATATTTCATTGTTACTTGTTACTCGGGTCTTTATAACTTTTTGTTCTTATGCGTGTTTTGTTGAATAAATTATTATTCTTATCTTTAGGTTATAGATAATTCATTTCCAGAATGGTATTAGTGTAGTATATACCATATTCATTCATTCAATTCATTTATATAATCATTATGAAATGAAGATCATGTAGAACGAGTCGCATCACATCGTGGAGACGGTATTCCGTACGTACGCACGAGTGATGATATCGTTCCTATGATCGTGGAATTGTATTGGAGTATATATATATATTATTTCAGTATCAATATTACTTAATAATAATCATATATAGTTACTCATTACACCATTATACTCATCCTTGTAAGGTGATGGTGGAAAATAGATTACACCACGGCGTGGAGATGGTATTCCGTACGTACGCACGTGCGGTGATTTCATTTTTCCGTAGGATGGATAGAAGGTGAATTAGGGTTGTTTCATATTTATAATAACATATCAGTATGTAAGTAATACTGATGTTATTACTTTATCATGAAACAACTAAAGAAGAAGATGTTTGAAGAAGAAAGAAATTGAAAAGATCGGTAATGGATATTACCTCTTCTTTGGAACACCTCTTTGAATCCTCCACTTAAGGAACTAAGATTGGTCTTTGGAGAAGAACAGGACCTCTAGGATTATTCTAGGGAAGTGGAGAGGAGAAAATGGCAGGGGTTGGCCGAGCTTGAGTGCTCAAATTGGTGTGAGGAGGAGGGGGAGGAGGTGCCCTTTTATAAGGGAGGAGAGGGGCACCTTAGGAATATCTCAAAATATTATTTTATATTAAAGTCAAAATCGGTTTATAATGGTTCCAAAGGGTCTTATTTCGAAGCTAAAGTGGGTATGGGTCGAAATCCTATCAACCAATAGGATTTAGACAAGTTTAGGGTATTATTTTAACCTTATCAATTAGATTTAACTCTAAGTTAATAAATTTAACTTTTACCGTGTCTTTTTGTTTTCTTACACTATATGGTTAATACACTTACTATAACATGCCAAAGGAACCCCAAATTGTTTATTATTCATATATATATATCCCTATCTAAGTCATTTGGCCGAACCTTAGATTTTTAGGAATAAAATAACAATTAATAATATAATATTTGATTTAAAAACTATTTTGTGTCAATTTTGACACTATTTGATATATGATTTTTGTGAAAGTCATAACAGAATTATATGTTCGAAAAAAGTTGATTAAATCAACATTAATATATCATAGTAACCTATAAAATTTGTGGAATTCATAAAAAGTCTTAAATTACATTTATTTTGGTATTTATATTATCAATTTTGTCAATATTTCATTAATAAGATAATTACTGCATCATCTTTGTGTCATAAATAAATTAAATTATTTGATGTCTAAAAATTACAAATAAAATACCATAATGTAGGAAATCGTTCTAGATTTCTAATTAATATTTACAATCGAATTTATCTTATGTATAACCCCATATTAAAAATGATTTACTTATTAAACATTGATTATAACTATTTTAACCCTTCTTTAAATAAATTAATAATAAATGTCCTAATCTAATCCAAGTGGGCCTAAATGGTCATATTTTATTCCTAAGTTTGTTTTTGGTCGAATTAAACTTGTCCAATAGAATTAGGACATGTGTTAGGGTAATATTAATATCATATTTACCCTTAGTTACCCTATTTACTATTAACCGCGGTAAAATCGTAAAAAGTTACTATTCACCAAAAAAATATTTTTATCTCATTGAACCACATTTTACTTACTGATATCAACCGTGTCTATCGGATTTTCGAAATTCCATTCACAGAAGCGGTAAAATTAAGTTTTATGCAAAATTCAGTTTTTAACCTACCACTTAGTGGTTTCACTATTCATCAAAAATTGAAAGTTTTCAGAAAAATACCCAAAATTTCACCCTAGGCTAATTTCGATATTCTGAGTCCAAAAATGAAGTCCATTTTGAAAAATAAAATTTATAAAATTTCAAAAAGTGGTTATTACTATTCATAACGGCTAGTTTTAATAGCATATTGTTGTTTAGTGAAACTCGGTATTGCGTACGACGCAAGCTATCGAGGAAGGTCGCGATTGTGTGTAAAGCAAGCCAATCAAGTGTTGTGTAGAAAAAGATTCCTTTGATGATTTATATAACATAAAAGTCTCGGGTGTTACAATAGATCTCAAGAAAAAATAACCATTTATGTCATACTGCATCAGTAAAATATTGAGGAGGCCAAGGTAGATGAATTAGATAGGCCATGAATTAATAAGAGAGAATTAAAATTCATAATAGAATAATGGGGGATGAATTTATTAAATGGATGTTGAAACATTAATGAATTAAAAATCTATGAGGTGTAGCAATTTCACTGATTTATTGGGTGAAGTAGCCAATTAGTCGGCCAAATATATTTGTCATGATGCCTGTTTGAATTATAGGAATTCTCACTCAGCCACTTGTATGATGGAAGGGTATTCTATTAAAAGTAGACCTACTAGAACCTCAAAATACAGTTATTGGGTCCTACAGTATGGCTGGTGGTAGTTTTTCATCGACCAAAAAAACGACCCTCTAAAACACTTCCCTATCACCACAACATAGAAAAAATTAACCAATACCTAATAATTATTAATATTATATTCAAAATTATTCAAAATAAAAATGATGTTTTCATTGACTTTGTATTCCATACTTAAGATCAAAATATGGATGTTATAATCCTTCATATCTAATTATTTCTTATCACTGATAAGTACCTTTTAATGATCTGTGAAAACATGTTAGGGTATTAAGAATGAACATCATACTATTTATCCCATGTTTCCAAGTAGATATATTTATTATTTCCTAGAATCTGGACTGGTGGTATCATCATCCCTCGATTTAAATTCTATAAATACTCTACAAACTGTATCGGGTGCTCGATGTACGATGTGTTAAGATCCATCTCATCATCCTCCTAATAAATAACATGAATAGTATCCTTAATATAAATTTGGAGTTTTAATACATTAAAAATATCATTAATACCTCTATAGTGAGAAGTAATATAATTCTAGTTTGTCAGTATGCAACATGCTTAGTGATCTAGAATGGTCTAATGTAGCACGATGCTCGATTCCACTATTTTATCAACATTGAAGGGATAACTAATGAATATCACTTATAATGACTCAATTTCATTCCAAAAACATAAAGGTCTCCTCATATGGTTGGAATATGACTTATTCTTTCTTAAATGTTTGATCAAACTCTTCAAATTTATTGAAACTCTCATAGAGGGTTATTCTAACTTACTAGGCCCCACATCATCGACATACGTCGCCTCATGTCAATTGAGTGATCAATGACATGTACTCTCCTAAATAACATCTAAAGGAAGAATATGGTTAGAATACAAGAAACATTTATTATAATAAAACTCAACCATTGATAGTTTATAATCCCAACATCCAATTATGTATAAGGAATAAGACCAAAACATATTATACATTATGTGAATAGTCAATATGGATTGTTCATTAGTCAAGGGATGGTATGTTTTTCTTAATATAAGTTATTTTGATGAAGAAAATTGTTGGCCCTACAAAAAACTATGATGTAAAACATGAATCATTGTTTGATATGAAGCTCAATGGATCTCCATGTATGTTTATGATCACATAAATATATAGCTTTCCCATCTCATATTTTTAGTGAGTCTTGTTGATCAAAAATAACTCAAAGAAAATCATGACCCAACAAAGATCTGAGTAATTGTGTAAAAAATCCCATCATGATATCCTTCCACTTAAAAAATGGTTTATAAGTTGAATGAAGTAATCCCAAAGTATTTTCTGTGGTCTTCCAATACCCTCTGGTAGTTCAGGCATCGTAAGATGAATCCAGTCATGTCCCTCTTCATTATTGGCAATAAAAATATTTACAAGATGTAATGATACATATTTTTCCCTCCAAAATATATCACCCATATATAGGTATGTATGTTCCTCATCAAATCTTCCCTAGAGGAAGTAGGAAATATAACTCTCCCTTGTGTGTAGATGACATCGTCGACATACAATGACCATCTAGGTAAGTAATCAAATCCTTGACGTTATTCTAGCATCACATCATACATATGATTGGATTCATGACCATAATTCACCGGGAATTCATTAGAATATATGATCATAAATGCAGAACAATTAATTCATTCTTGATCCTCTAAACCATCCATCCACTTCTCTGCCAGCAATATCATTGTGTTCCACATCCTTTAAAAAGGCTCCTCACCTAGGTCCTAAGTAATCTACCTCTAATGGCTATGAGTATCCAAAAAAAATTCAACTGTTATTATTTGTATATGTAATGTCCCATATTTTTTCATGTATTATTTTAATATTACATGGGAATTATTTCGAGACCAAAAACGGAGACGGCGTGCAGTTCTGAGGCTCGGTGAGCCCGAGACAAATGTTTGATTTTATTTTAATAATTAAATTATGCGCGCATGCAGTATTCTGGGAAAAGTGAAATAACCCTCGAATGGGTGCTTGGATTAGAAATATGAGGGCACCATTGCGTTCAGAACAACAATTTTACCTTAGGTGAGGCCTAACATCAGTCGGCGCAGGTCAGTGGTGAAATCTGGTTTTTGGACGCAACAATAGTAAAATATTTAAGAATAATATTTTATTCCTGCAATAAGATCTTTTAAAAACTCATATCTTTTATCATCTATAAAAAGAGGCTTGCGCCAGAGTCCAGGGTTACAACCCCATAACCCTGAAAACCCTTGACAGCTCTGGAGGGGACCCCCAATGCGGCGGCAACGATGTTCTTGACAAATTTCCACGGCGACGACGATGCGGCGAGTGGTTCTTTGCCGGCAAACACAGTTAATCCAGGTTGGATGATTGTTATTGATTTCTACTTTCCTCGTTTTTGTTTTCTACGATGAACGCGGGCTAATACACAAACAGATTAGCCCGTGGATCGATCGTTTTGTGGGTGGGAGCGATTTGGGGTTATATCAGGAGATCAAATACTAGAGAATTATAATCTTTTGATTGTTGTCGTTTTTGATCTAATGATAAAGAACCCAGATCCTCACGAACAACGATCAAGGTTCATCCCCCTTGTTAAATTCTTGTTTCTTTTCTCCCTCGTGTTCTTCGTTGTGTTCTACGTGTTCTTTGTGGAAATCGATCGTTGCACATTTGTTTTTGGGCGCAACAATCCAAGATTCAAGATGCATCCCCGAAGCAATCCCATAGAGGTGTGATGATGGTTTCGGCGAGCGATTTGGAGCAGTTTGAGAGATTCAGATTTTTGGATGTTTTTCTTCGGGCCGATCGATTGAGGTTTATGATCCGATTTGAGGACCGAAAATACCTGTTTCAGTGTTAATGTGATTAGGAGAACCAAACCCTCGATTATCATGATGAACGGACGAGAAATAGTAGATCTGAAGGATCATCTGAAGCGCGGGGAAGAAGACACCGTTTCTGGAAAAATCCCGACTACTCACCGTGTAGTATGGGCTACACGGAGTGTGTTCGTCGGTAGGGTTACCCAGTGTGTACTCTAGGAGTACACGAACACGAGGAGGATACACAGCAACTGACACGCCATGTATACCCCTCCCCGGCTAGACCCGGCCAGATACACGGGGTACCCCGTGTACTAGTACACTATTAGGCAATACAGACACAGGCATAGACCGAGTACGGGCACATGGCCAGCGTACATGGAGCGAGCCCAGGAGCTCGAACATAGTGTGTGATTTTCTTCCACATGTCGTGTAGTTGTTCTCTATCTAGGAAAGCCGATGGACATGAGCCGTTTACAGAGGAGTACTCGTGGTCAAGGAACACGACGTGTACTTTTCTACACGCCGTGTAGTTTGGTTTTGCATGGCTGCAGCGCAGGACACGGGCCGTTTACACCGGCAGTACCCGGGTTCAAGGAACACGGCGTGTAACCATAATACACGCCGTGTAATAAATTCTTCAAGGCTGGAGCCAATTGCCTTCTGTGACTTGGACTAGTTCATAGGGTTCGTACCATGAATAATTCCCTGAAGGTTCTGGTATCGATTCCATTATAGAGGAGTATGATCCCTTCATCCAAACTCCCTAAATAGAGTAGTTGGAATCCCCTCTATGCTAGATACTCTATTCATTTCTGAAACCCTAGGTTCAGTTCTTGGTATCGACGTGACCAACTTTACCCGGGTGCCAATCCTCTACTTAGCAGATTAGCTCAGACTGATTTGTCGGAATCACCCCATGACTTGGTTGTGATCCTCATATTAGAATCTTGTTCCCAAGTTACTTGTGGAGTTTGTTCTCCCAGAATGAGTACTTTGTATCTCTCTCTTCAGACCTTGGAGTTTGTTCCCACGATAGTAAGCTTAGTGGGATCATCGAGCTGGATCTAGTGGCGGTATCACGATGGTCATTTGTGTGTGAGTATATCTGGATATTATTGTAATATGATCTTTAGACATATACTGTGTAGAGCTGACTGTACCTTTTCTTTGTGGTATTTTTACTTTGTTGTTTTTTCTTTGTGGTTTTTGGGGTGTCCTACTGGGTATTGTTATACTCACCCCTGCACGGGCTTTGCCCACACATGTCGTGTCTTGTGCAGACGAGTGAGCCTTTGACAGGATTCTAGGTGGACCATGACCGGACGGTGCTCAGTGAGATCAGACAGGCCGAGGTGTGTTCCTTCGGTGGCGGATTGCAGTCTCAGTACCTTTCTCTACAGGTTGGACTTGATGTAGACTTTTTTTGGTGGGCTTGTACTTTTGGCCCAGGGTTTTACTTTACTGCACTTTACTTCCCTGTCATACTCTGTTGGTTGGGTTTTAGTGTATGCATACATCTTTTCCTTTTAGTAGTTTTTACTTTTCAGATTTTGGGCTTTGAGATGTGTGTTCATGTGTACAGGTTTATAGGCAATGCCTCCCATGTTAGTATCATTCCTACTCGGTGCTAGTCACCAGCCCCTGGCCTATTGAAGGCGGGCTTGGGGAGTTGCAGCTCGGGCCCCACTGTGATGGGTCATGGCAGAGTGGTATCAATGGTGGTCGGTTCTACCTTAGGACCTATAGTCTATGAGTTGGTTTGGGGTAACAGTGTTATCTGTTTCGAGTTCTGATCTCAGGCTAGGGACCCCAGTGTTGGTGCGGCGGCCGACATATCCATACACCAAGGCTCTGATAACTTTCTTTTCAACTCGGAACATGAAAACACTAGTTTTATGGGGAAAAGTAATGGTGAATGCATCATATAGGATTGGAATGTGGTTTTGATTTCTTTATTGAGTCAGCTCTGCAGATATACTCACTGACTGTGACACATATTGTTTCTTAAACAAGATGCCTCCGCGACGCACACCCGCTAGGATCCAGCAGCTTGATCACAAAGACGACCCCCTCAGTGATGAAGCTTTGATACAAGGACCAGATCCTCTAGTTCTAACACTAGGTGGCATGCCATTTATTCCACCACATGTGGGGAATTTTTTGGTGCATGTTTTACTAGTGGAGGAAGAGCGCAGGATGAGCGTACTCCACGAGTTTCAGAGACAGAGACCCCTTAGGTTTTGAGGAGAGCCTGACCCTCAGGCAGTAGAGGACTGGATTGAGGCAGTGACCAGAGTCTTCTTTTTGGTGAGGACACCAACAGATCATATGGTGATCCTGGAAGTGAGCCTTATGCAGGCCTCGGCAGGGCGATGGTGGAGTTTGGTCATCCAGACTCACGACGAGGCGACTCCTGCATGGTTGGAGTTTGATTGTCTCTTCAGAGAGGAGTTTTCACCAGTTACTATGAGAGCAATAAATATACAGGAGCATCGTCAGCTCCAGTAGGGAACCATGTCGGTGGATGACTATTCATCGATGTTTACTGACCTCTCGCGATACTCGAAGGATATGGTCATCGATCAGTACATCATTGATCAGACTTTTGAGTGGGGATTGCGCAGAGATACATGAGATAGCATCATCTCTATGAGCATTCCTACTTATTCTGGGGTGCTCGAGTGGGATTTGGTGGTTGATAGATTCCTAGAGGAGTAGCGACAACCAAAAATTGTCAGAAGTGGGAGAGCTGGAACAGAGACCTTGGCGGCAGGGAGCCGACGTCAGGGACCCAGGCGTGGGAGACGTTTCCATAGGAGATCCCAGGACAGGGTATCAACCATACAGGGTTCACAGGGAACTTCCAGCCAGCCTCGAGAGAGGCGATGTTACTCATGTGATGGCAGGGGATATCTCGCTCGAGATTTTCCATCACGCCGTGCTACTAACACGGGAGTAGTGGATGGACCATGGAGACAGAGTTAACATGTGGAGCAGGTAGATCCGCGAGGCGGAAGACGTGGCAGATGAGCTGGGAGAGCAGCTGGAGGTGGTTGGCGTTACGACTCTTTACCACCACCACCCCCAGAAGGTCAACCCCAGGCTCTGGGAGCTGGTGGACAGAGGCAGGGACAGCTGCAGGCGGTAGAGTCTTATGAACCAGGTACTCCTGGAATGATTAGAGGTACTATCAATTTCTTTCCTACTTTGGCTTCCGTATTGATAGACACCTGTGCTATTCATTCCTTTCTGGCTACTTATCTTGTTCGAGACCTTGAGATTCTAGTTGAGTCTTTGACTTGAACCTTACACATAGAAACACAGATTGGAGAAGATTCATAGATCACACACCTTTGCAGGCAGTGTGACCTGACCCTTGGAGGTGAGAGTTTCAGTTGAAACCTCTAAGTGGTAGCATTGAGGCCTTACGATGTCTTTCTTGGCATGGATTTACTATCCACAGTTCATGCCCAGATTGATTGTTTTAGACGAAGGGTGCGGTGTGTCCACAGTGAAGGAAATTGGTTATCTTTTGTCGATGAAAGAGAGACCCAGGAAACGCAGGATGGACTCGTGCATAGGAGGCCACAACCTATTTCACATTAGTTGGCTAACCTAGCCCTTGGTGTGGTAGATGTTACGAGTTTCCAGTTTCCAGAAGTGGTGGCTGAATACGAGGACAACTTTCCAGAGGATGTCCCCTGGCTACCTCCCTATCAGGAGATATATTTCTTCATTGAGTTGCAACTCGGGATGACCTTGATATCCGCATCAGCTTATCAGATGGCTCCTGCAGAGCTTCGTGAGCGGAGGAAGTAGATATAAGACTTTCAAAATAAGGGCTTTGTGAGACCCATCGGTTCACCCTGGGCACCCCCAGTGTTGTCTTCCAAGAAGGCGGACGAGATCTTGAGGCTATGTGTGGATTACCGGCGCTTAAATCAGGTGACCGTGAAGAACCGGTATCCACTACTGAGGAACAATGACCTCTCCGACCAGTTGAGAGGGGCACGATGGTTCTCAGAGGTTGATCTACGATCAGACTATCAACAGTTGCGAGTACGAGAGGAGGATATACCGAATATGGCTTTCAGATGTTGCTACGGTCACTATTAGTACTTGATGATGCCCTTCGGTGTGACGAACGCCCTGACAGTGTTCATGGGACTCATGAACCAGATTTTTCAGCCCTATCTAGACCAGTTTTTAGTGGTCTTCATTGATGATATCCTTGTGTGCTCTGTGTATGAGGAGGAGCACACAAGACACCTATGGATGGTTCTGAACACACTCCAAGGGATCTAGTTGTGTGGGAAATTCTCGAAGTGTCAGTTCTTGTTACATGAGGTCCACTTTCTGGGGCATGTTATCTTAGTGGATGGTGTAGCAGTGGACCCAGAAAAGTTGGTTGCAGTGCTAGCATGGGATCCACCCCGGAGCGTGATGAAGGTGAAGAGATTCCGTGGGTTGGAAGGATATTATCAGAGATTCATCCATGATTTATCTATGATTTCAGCACCCATGAAAGCTTTGACCTGAAAGGGATAACCTTTTGTGTGGACCGAGAAATTCGAGCAGGCTTTCCAGCAGTAGAGACAGAGTCTGACGAGTGCCCCGATCATGAGATTACCAGAGGATGGTGTTGACTACGTAGTGTTATGTGACACATCAGGAACCGATCTTAGTTGTGTCTTGATGCAGAGGTAAGTGGTGATTGCCTATGGATCACGTCATTTGAGGCCACATGAGTAGAACTACATGACCCGTGATCTTGAGTTGGAAGTAGTAGTATTCACATTGAAGATGTGGCGGCACTACTGGATGGGTGAATGATTTACTGTCTAATCTGATCACAAGAGTCTCATATATATCTTTTCTCAAAAGGATCTAAATTTAAGACAGAGGCGATTGGTTTATTTCCTCCAGGATTATGACTTTTAGATCGTTTATACTCCTGGGAAGGGGAACGTGGTGGCTGATGCTCTCAGTAGGAAATCCAATTCGCAGTTGTTGGATGAGGCGACAAGGCAGTTGGCCTCTTGGCAGGTGTCCTTCGTTGATAGAGATGAGGGATCATACCTTCATTCGATGGTTGTTACCCCTCCACTTTTATAGTGAGTCAGGGAAGCGCATCGCGAGGATGCTAGCTCTGAGATTCTACGTGCTCAGATATCCACATGTGATGATGCTGATGGATTTTCAGAAAGAGGGGAGCACATTTTCCTTTTCAGAGGGAGCACGGTAGTACCAATGATGTTGCGGGAGGAGGTTCTGAGAGAGTTCCATACATCCCCTTTGGCGGTGCATCCAGGCATGGAAAAGATGTACTAGGACCTCCGATGTCAGTTCTAGTGGCCAGGGATGATGAAGTGTGTGGTAGAGTTTGTTTCATGGTGCCTTACTGGTCAGTAAGTAAAGGCTAAGCACTAGGTTCTAGCAGGTTTGAATCAGCCCATTGAGGTGCCAGAGTGGATGTGGGAAGGTATATCCATGGACTTCATGATGGGTTTATCACACACGTCCAGGGGACACGATGCCATCTGGGTGGTCATTGATCGACTCACCAAGTTGGCCCACTTCCTAGCCATACGAGAGCATAGTTCAGTAGAGAGGTTGGGACGCCTCTACGTGCAGGAGATAGTTCAACTTCATTGAGTACCATCCACGATTGTCTCATATTGTGATGCTCGTTTCACATCCTAGCTATGGAAGGGATTGAAAGAAGCTTTTGGGACTCATTTACGCTTGAGCACAACGTTTAATCCCCAGACTGACGGTTAGACTGAGCAGACCATCTAGGTCCTGTAGGATATGCTACGAGCTTGAATACATGACTTCGGTCATACCTGAGAGGATCCCCTAATACTGGTGTAATTTTCTTATAACAGCATTTATCATTCCACTATTGGTATGGCACCATTCGAGGCTCTGTACGGGCGACCCTGCAGGTCGCCACTATGCTAGACTGTCCCAGGAGAGTCATCACTCATGGGACCAGAGATGGTGAGATCTACTACAGAGAAGGTTCAGGACATCCAGGAGCGGATGAAGACTTCACAGAGTCAGAAGAATTTATATGTCGACAGGAGGCGGAGGCCCTTGGAGTTCTAAGAGGGAGACCATGTGTTTATTCATGTCTCAACTTGACGGGGATTGCGGAGATTTGGCCAAGGCGGCAAGCTATCTCCGATGTTCGTTGGCCCTTTTCACATTCTGAGTAGAGTTGGCGAGGTGGAATATCTCTTGGCTCTACCTCCTCAGATGGACCAGGTACACAATGTCTTCCATGTGTCGCATCTACGGAGGTACGTGATGATCCATCACAGGTCGTCGACTGGGGCGAGCTGGACATCGACGATGGAGCGACCTTTGCTGAGTACCAAGTTGAGATCAAGGATTAGCAGGAGAAGATCCTTTGTGGATGAGCTATTCCCTTGTTGCATGTACGGTGGCAGCATGGAAATCTGTAGGAGTGAAGGTGGGAGCGGGTGGCTCAGATTGGCTGGCAGTACCCTCATCTTTTTGAGTAGCCCCTGTTTTGGCTTTTCGAGGATGTAAAATCCCTAAGGTGGGTGTGATGTAATGTCCCTGATTTTTCCATGTATTATTATAATATTATATTGGAATTATTTCGAGACCAAGCTCTGAGACGATGTGCAGTTCTAAGGCCCGGTGAGCCCGAGAAAAATGTTTGAATTTAAATTAATAATTAAATTTTGCACGCATGCAGTTTTCCTGAAAATGTGGAATTACACCCGAACGGGTGCTCGGATTAGAAATTTGAGGGCACCGTTGCATTCAAAACAACGATTTTACCTTAGGCGATGCCTAACATCGGCCGACACAGGTCGGTGGTGAAATCTAGTTTTTGGACGCAACAATAATAAAATATTTAATAACAATATTTTATTCCTGCAATAAGATCTTTTAAAATCTCATATCTTTTACCCTCTTTAAAAAGAGGCTTGCACCAGGGTCTTGGGATACAACCCCATAACCCTGAAAACCCTTGGTGGCTCTGGAGGGGACCCCCAACTTGGCGGCAATGACGTTCTTGATGTATTTTGATGGCGAAGATGACACGACACGCTGTTCTTCTCCGGAAAACGTAGTGAATCTAGGTTGGATGATTGTTATTGATTTCTCCTTTCCCCATTTTTGTTTTCTACGATGAACGCGGGCAAATCCATGAACAGATTAGCCCGTCAATCGATCGTTTTGTGGGCGGGTGCGATTTGGGGTTATATCGGGAGATCAAATATTAGAGAATTATAATATTTTGATTGTTGTGGTTTTTGATCTAACGGAGATGAACCCGGATCATCACGAACAATGATCGAGGTTCGTTCCCCTTGTTTAATTCTTATTTCTTTTCTCCCTCACGTTCTTCGTTGTGTTCTACACGTTCTTGGAGGAAATCAATCGTTGCACATTATTTTATTGGTGAAAAAATCCAATATTCATTATCCAACAACGAAGCAATCCCACAGAGGTGCGATGATGGTTTTGGCGAGCAATTCAGAGCGGCTTGGGAGATTCGGATTTTTGGGCGATTTTTGTCGGGCGGATTGATTGAGGTTTTTGAGCCGATTTAAGGACTTAAATCACCCGTTTCGGTGTTCGTGTGATAATGCGAACCAAACCCTTGAGTATTATGATGAAAGGATGAGAAAACGAAGATCCGAAGGATTGGACGAAGCGCGGGGATGAAGACACCGTTTCTGGAAAAGTCTCGACTACCCACCGTGTAGTATGGGATACACGACATGTGTTCGTCGGTAGGGTTACCTGGCATGTACTCCGGGAGTACACAGACACGAGAAGGATACACGGCCACATAAACGCCATGTATACCCCTCCTCAGCCAGACCCGACCAGATATACGGGGTACCCCGTGAACTGGTACATGGGCAGGCAACACGGACACGGGCAGAGACCGTGTACGGGCACATGGACAACGTTCACGGAGCGAGCCCAGGAGCTCAAACACGATGTGTGATTTTCTTCCACACGCCATGTAGTTGTTTTCTATCCAGCAAAGCCTAAGGACACGTGCTTTTTACACGGGAGTACTCGTGGTCAAGGAACACGGCGTGTACTTTTCTACACGCTGTGTAGTTTTGTTTTGCATGGCTTGAGCGGAGGACACGGGCCGTTTACACGGGCAGTACCCAGGGTCAAGGAACACATAGTGTAACCATACTACACACCGTGTCATAAATTCCTCAAGGATTGAGCCACTTGCCTTCTCTGACTTGGACTAGTTATTAGGGTTCATACCCTTAGTAATTCCAAGAAGGTTCTGGTATCAATTACTTTATACAAGAGTATGATCCCTTCAGCAGAACTCCCTAAATAGAGTTGTTGGAATCCCCTCTGATCCGGATCCTCTATTCATTTCTGGAACCCAAGATAGAGTTCGTGGTATCGATGTGACTAACTTTACCGGGGTGCTGATTCTATGCTTAGCGAGTTAGCTCATACTGAGCTGATAGAATCACCCCATGACTTGGCTGTGATCCTCATCTGAGCATCTTGTTCCCAAGTTACTTGCGGAGTGTGTTCTCTGATAACGAGTACTTCGTATCTCACTCTTTAGAACAAGGAGTGTGTTCCTATCGATAATAAGCTTGGTGGGATCATCGAGATGGATCTAGTGGCGGTATCGCGAAGGTCGTTTGTGTATGAGTATATCTGGATATTCTTGTTATATGTTCCATAAAAATATACTTTGTAGAGCTTAATCTACCTTTTCGTTGTGTTATTTTTCCTTTGTTATTTTTTCCTTTGTGGTTTTTAGGGTGTCCTACAAGGTATTGTTATACTCACCCCTGCACGGGCTTTGCCCGCACGTGTCGTGTCTTGTGCAGGCGAGCGAGCCTTTGACAAGATTCTAGGCGGACCAGGACCGGACGGTTCTCAGTGAGATGATACATGCCGAGGTGTGTTCCTTCGTCGGTGGATTGCAGTCCCAGTACCTTTCTCTACAGGTTGGGCTTGTTGCAGACTTTCTTTTGGCGGGCTTGTACTTTTGGCCCTTGGTTTTACTTTACTGTACTTTTCTTCCCTTTCGTAATCTGTTGCTTGGGTTTTAGTGTATGCATGCATCTTTTCCTTTTATTAGTTTTTACTTTTCTACTTTGTGGGCTTGGAGATGTGTGTGCATGTGTACAGGTTTATAGGAAATGCCTCCCATGTTTGTAGCATGCCTACTCGGTGCTAGTCACCAGCCCCTGGCCTATTGGAGGCGGGCTTGGGGAGTTGCGGCTTGGACCCCACTGGGACGGGTTGTGACAGTATAGTCCATATCAATGTTGACCATATAAAGGAACTCTACCTAAAACATATTCCTCATAATCATGTTTTTTTGTAATGATGTAACTGATTCTTTATAGTAAGTGTCAATATAAAACCTCTCAATAAAAATATAGGGTTCTTAATAATTGTGATTGTGACCCAAAGATCCCATCTCTAATTCATTAGTAGTATAGTTACGCTCATTGAATTATAGCTGATCTGACAGATAATCTACTATATAATAAATCTATGTTTGTACCGCTCCCAAACCAATGCATGATATATCAATGTATACCACATAAAAAATCTGTGTATTTGTTATGATCAACACGGGTCTAGAAGTAAATTTGAATTCGAAAATACCAAATATTACATCAAATCTATCCAACTATTGCAACTTCACATACTTCTACATGGGTGAATTAATGGGTGGTAGAATTAAAGATAATTACTCTATAAAATGTTTGTAGTATGAATCTATACCAATTGAGATACTAAACATGAACATGTTCTAGGAACATTTCTAAGACATAATAGTATCAAAATTCACTTATTCTATGGATATAACATAATTAGACAACATGTGAAATATTAAAATCACATCTAAAATCCAAATGAGGAAATTTAAAAACTTAAGAATATTTCTAATATGCTAAATTCATGTCTAGGAATATCTAATGTTATCTAGAAAGGTACTCTGGTGTTGGTGAGTATATAAGTATTTAATGTAATATCACCCCGATGAATGTGTCCAAATATGAGAGAAATATCAAATTATTTATGGCGATGAATATTGTCAGTATCTTCATCTCTAAAAATGGCCTAATTAAGTACTCCAATAGTCTACACCTACTTTGATATGTCTTCTTTAGGATTACCACCTAACCAAACCATAGCTTATGATAGCCTCATCACAAATCAATCATGAAGAACCATTTGGCTTCCTATAATTGTTTTAAGTGATCATCAATCCTAGGACAAGGATATATATTACACACCATCACCAGGTTCAACTCTCAATAATCAATAAAGAGTTGAAGACTACCCACTTCTTTCTTAGTGAACGAGAAAGGTGCACCATGTGGTGATGTAATAAACCAGATAAATCCAGTTTCCTCTAATTTATTGATATTTAGATCATTCTACATCAACTGAGTTAAAACTATAAAATAACGGAGAATAAAAATGGGTTTGTACCTAGATTGTGAACTATATCAAAGTGAAAAGAACAATGTGGAGTAACTCCTATGATGTTTTCCAGAATGACATCATGATATAGAGCCATGAATATAGAAATAGCTGAGGGGGAAGCCATTGATCGTACCAACAGATCCAGAATGACCATATCCACCTTGGATGTCCTGATCCAACTCAATTGTAGACCAACTATACCTATACAATGTTTACATTCCCTATTTTTCATGTAACGTTCTTTATATCAATTCAATGAGTAAGATGATACATGCATCTGCTAGATGTCTGTTGTAGAACCCCAGGACACCTTAATAGGGGAGGGGTGAATCAGGTTGTTAAATATTTATTTTAAATCGTGGATATTGTTCCTAATTTGGTAGGAACATGTTAAACCTATAATAATAATTGGAAAAGGTTGAAAAAAAGTACATGCAGTGTGACCACACACCACTTTTAGATGTTTCACCACAAAAGACTACATCCAAAGGGAATTCACTTACAGGTTTTCGGTCATACATAATTCCACTAAACTTTACTACATCTGGATAACAAGGATATGGTACAGTAACATTTTCCCAGAAATACTTAAATTAAAAAGGTTCATGGATTGCTCACTGCGTCCCTTAGATCACTTTATTCGACTCCCCCTAGCTCAATTCCTCAATATAAGTCAAAATCAATTTATCAACATGAATGATTACTCAATATATTACCATTTCAGTATATTATCTATTCTGCTTAAGGCATTGCTGGCATCGATGTCCTGGATTGATGCACCTAAAATCGTTGATCCTCTAAATTAGATATTCAGAAAATGCAATCATCTTATAATTACAATTGCACGCAACACCATCACTTTGCGTGCAATATCTAACTTTTGAAAGCAATATTTGCTTTCCATGCATAAAATAATTCATGAAACTAAAACATTTATGCACAACCTTTGGCATGTAACTTTATCTTTTCTGCACAATTTATCTTTTCCACACAACTTAATGTTTTCTCTACAAACCTAAATTTTCTGCTCAAACATATTTTTTTCCATGCAACTACCTTTTCATGCAAATTTAACATTCATTTGAACAAGGATCATATTTAAATCTTTTTCTGTACTTAATTAGGGGGGAAAACATTTATTTATAGGTTTTAAAAACCCATTTATGAAAAAAAATCCATGTCGCTCAAAAAATCCAATTCTGCGCTCAATGCCTTTTCGAGTAGGAACTATTTCCTATGCAAACTCTATATTTTCTGCCAGATCTGTATGATCCATTCCGTGTAATATATTATGAACATCCAATGATGATTGACACAAAAAAAACAAAAATACATATATTTCATAGAGTAGTTGTGGTTCCAACATATATTTGAGTTAAAATATAGGTCAAACAATCCATTCCAAAATTCACATCAAAGTCCATCAACTCTAGAATCATGATGTACCACATATGTGAATAACTAAAAATTACTATAGGAAACACTAGAAATTGGGGAAGTTAGTATACTTTCATGCCTAATGGTGTATCAATAGAATTTATCTAAGAGGATAACATGAACACATTGTCAAGACCATCAAAAATTTATGTAAAAATTACTAAATGATAATTATAATTATCTAACAAGGCCATATATAAATTAGATGTGATCCAAACCATAACACATTGGGTATATAGTCACTCACCACTATCTATAGAGCCTTATCCATTGCGTACACAAAAACTAAGTCATATATATGACCATTTCCCCATGATACATGACCATAATGAATCTCCATCATCTCAGTTTGTTGTATAGAATCCTCTTAGGATCCATAGGTAGATGATTGATTCAATGAACACCCCTATGAAACCTCATCCTATAATCCTTGGAGAATTTTTTGGAATATTATCCATATTTCTGTGCTATAAACATGATATATAGGGTTCTATGAATATTTTCTCGTCGTTTCCATCCTTTTCACAGTTTAATCACTGATGTATTTCTCCATGGGGTCGATGATGAAGCCATATTCATTTTTTTACCTAGATCATTCCCTTAATACAACCAAATGTGATATTTGTAGAAGTTGTTGGACATATAGTTATGTGAATAACCAATGATGAAAGAAGAGAAACTCATGAATCCACATGTCGACCCTTCTCTATATTTAGGGCCTTGAAAAGAACCTAAGTGCAATTAATTAGAACAAGGTTCACAATCATTATCCTCAATTACGGTTATTTAAAAATCATAATCATTCTATATTTCAATGGTTCATCATTGTCAAATAAGGGATTATATCCGAGTAACTCTATGAAGAATACAAATAAAGAAAATTTTGTCGTTCTGTCTAAAACAAGATCCATAAACTCATTCGTCCTGTCCTTTATCGACATACCTATAAATAACTCCTTAAAGAATATGTCCTTGAATATTACCCACCTGAGACCATCATGTCATATATCCCAAATTATAACATCCCAAAAAATGTGTAATAGCACCCTAAATAATAGAGGTTGTCACATACATAGATTATTTTAAATGTATTTTTCCTTTAACTTCCATTAATTCTTTGTTTTGGGGGTTTCAAAAAGTTTTATGGAGAATATGTGAGTTTTCATGAATTGGGCCAAACCGTGAACCCAATTCCAGATTTAAAAATAAATTTTATTTCTTTTATAACATTTTTATTTTTTAATATTTTTCACTCATTCCAACTCCTAAATTTCCTCCCCTGATATATTAACACCACAATTAAAATTTGGAGCCTTTAGAAATCCATAACCAAGGTTTATGTAGGTTTTTATTTAGGGGATTGGGCCTGCCCGAAATCCCAATTCCATTTTTAAAAATAAATTTTGATTAATTAATAACATATTACTTTTTAAGTATTTTATGGTGATTCAAATCCTCAAATGCGTCCTTTGAACCCAGCCGCACGCCCAAGCTCTCTCTCCCCTATTTGGAGCTCTTCTTCATCGCGATTTAGTACTGAACATATTAGGGTTTCTAAAATCGGGCAGATTTGGGGAGGTAAATTGATCCTTTCATAACTCCTTCATTTTTCATCCTTTTCCCCCATTTCAGTCCCCACATGACCTAATATGAATCCTTCAAACCTCCATAGCAGTTTTGGGTACTTGGTGATTCATTATTTGGTGGATTGGGGCCGATTCCTTCAAGATATTTGAAGTAAGGGAATTCCTTCTTGGTTCCTTCCATCCTTTTTTAGTTTTATTTCCTTTTTCTTGAAGTTCCTCATGTAAAAAAGTTGGGGTTCGATCCTAATGTCTGATTTGGTCTCTTTTGGGTAAATTATTGTGGTTTAGGTCTGGATTTATATTCCTTTTGGTGCAATGGTGGTGCGCTTAAGGTTTCGCACCATGTTTTGAGGGTTTCGACTCAAAAGGGTAGGTGATTCCATGTGTAGACATTTTATGATGAGTTAGCTTGCATGGATTATTATTTTAGCATGTTTATAATCTATTTTATGTTCTGTGAAAACAGTTTTAATGGATTTGGTTAGACATTTAATTTTTAGTTTCATTATAGCTTGAAATTGGGTACTTTTCATGTGTGACTCTTGGGGTAATGTTTGGGTTTAGTTTATAACATATGAAAGTGATTTATTAGTCTTGAAAGAGGATGAAAATTCTTGTTTGTTAATTCCTTATTGTCATGTTGGCCTTGAAAGTAGGTTTTTGTTAATGAGTTTAAGGTGTAATAACCTGTTGTACTTCTTGAAGGCGATTTATGAAAACGTGTGTTTTTCATGTGTATCTTTGTGGTATTATTTGATGTATTTTTATAACATTTGGGGGTGGTTTAATAATTGTTTTAGGGATGAAATGTTCTGTTTTGGATGGGTATTGGTATGATTTTTCTTTTAAATGAGGGTTTTGAAATGGGTTTAGTGTGAAAACAATGGTTATACCTCTTGGGTTTGTTTTATAAAAATTGAAAATGTTTTATTTGGTTAAACAAAGTTGGGAAAGGGTGTATATGTACTGTTTGGGTGAGTTTGCTCACCTAATGTGGGTTTTTGAAGGGTAAAGTGGTGATTTGAGATGTTAAACATTTTTAGAATTTTTTATAAATTGTCGAAATGTTTTACTAAATTGTGTTTTGTGTCCGAAACACGGGTGTGGGATATTTCATGTGAGTTTATTTATAAAATGAATTGTGAAGGCGAGAAGGTTATTATGTGACATGTGTGTGGGATGTTATGTGAGTTTAATGTCTTCTAATGGTTTTATAAAATTGTTTAATGGATTTGTGGAAGTGTTAAAGAAATGTGAGAAGTGTTGTAGGCAATTTGGAGTGAGTTTGATTTCAAAATGCATTTGAATGAAAAGTAGTATTTGTGACTTGCGTGATGTACATGGGGCTGTTTGGTTAATTTGTGATGTGGAAGTGATATTTTCATGTGAAAACTATACTTCTTGGATTTCTGATCTTGTTTGAGCACAAAGGGAAAACCAGAGTATCTAGGTGGGTGGACGTGTACTAGTATGCTAGTGAATCCGTGAGGTTTGGCCTCAATTTCACTTAGCAAGATTAACTCATACAACTCTAACTAAACTATTATGATGATGATTGGGGACCACTAGGTTATGGGTATGTTCCCTACTAGTGGCTCGTTCACAAGAATGGATATTTGTGATGGTTACTCTCACCAAGATACGAGGTACCTGGGACCCACAACTAGCTAGTGCCTAGTGGCTATTTCCCATTGATTGTGCTCACTGGATGCTTTGTTCTTACCGTTGGTATACGGTATGTGAGGCTGGAAAATTTAGTAGCTATGGTATTTATTTTAAATGTTTTTATTCTTTAAATTATCCCACCTGAAAACTATTTTTATTTAATGTTGCATCTTTTTGAAATTTTACCTAGCATCTCATGTATTTGAAAACTTTCATTCTTTGCTCCATTAAATGGTTATCACATGGAATCTATTAGTGGTGGTATCCTACTGGGCTTTCGCTCACACCCTGATTACACCTTTGGGTGTAAGTATATTTTGTTATTTTATGTCACAGGTTTGGGTACAGGAATTATGCAATTGATTTAGGTTTTTAGTTGTCCATGGGGATGCAGTGTCGTGGAGATAGCTTGAGGGTGGTGCCTATTTCCTTGTGGAGGTTCTTGGGCTGTCCTTATTTGGTTATTTACCATTGTAATGGTCTTTAAACATAGTTTTAACTTATGTATTTCAGTTCTGAAATTATGTAAAAGATGGTTTTAGTTGAAAAATCCAGATTTCTTTTATTGGACTCTTTTGTCGTTTTAAGTTTATAAACTCGGGTATATCGTTCCCAATTATCATTTTATGATACCTTGGCACTTGTGCCAGCCCGTGTGGATCGGGAACGCCCTTAGGGTCTTGCCATGGACCGGGTCGGGTGCTGACTTTGAAGGCGGCCAGATTCGGTTCGTGACAAAATGGTATCAAAGGAGGTTCGCTCCATTTGAGTCATGTTATTTGGGAAATAGTCAGGATAGTATAGAGTTATGATTGTTGGGACATGGAATTCGGGTTATGGGTAGTGTTCTTGATCACCACACCTCATTTCAGGATTCAAGTGGCCAAGGGAAGTTGGGATTTGTCTATGTCTTTTGGTTTTCTTGGTTTGATTATGATTAGGGGAAATGAAAAGAGATTTGGGTTAACGGTCTCAATGAGGTCGCAGGGTCTGGCAAGCCATGTGGAGCTGGGGCTATTCCCTAGAACACTCTCTGTGACAGTGAAGTGATTGGAATATGGCCGCCAACCATATGTCCAAGTCACCCACTGAAACTAGTTTCCTCTCACATTGTCTTGTGTTCATTAGTTTTGAAATCATCGAACTTTGGTTTTAAAGTGACTTGGTTTTAGGAAGTGTATTGTTTTTGTGAAATGATTTTCAAATAAAGATGGAATGGTATGATTTATGACATTTTGGAACTGAATATTCAGAATTATTTTGAAATAGAAAATGGTGTGATTACACCTCTTTTGTAGGCAGAAACTGTATTGAAGTTGGTTTTGAAAAGTGTTTCCAAGAGTGTTTTCTAAACAATCAGAGTGTGTTTTAATGGGATGCGATGTTTTGAAATTGATGTGAATATCTTGAATGTGAGTTATTTTCTAAAAGGTTGTGACTTTATGAAAATATTTGTAAGATGTGAGTTGGGATTTTGATCTCGTGGTTAGCGGTTATGAAAAAAAAAAGATGCGTTGGTTGACCGTTTTGGTTTTGAAAAGTGGAAAGAATTTTTGTTTTAACCTTAGGTATTTCCATTAATGACCACATGCATGGAGTTATATGGGATGATGGATGGTTGATGGCACGACTGGATGAGTGTCGGGTCGGATATGAGGAGGGTGTCTGGTGTGGCACAAAAACATGCATGTGTGAGGCCCATGTGGTACCATTGGTCGATACTCTTACCGCTGAACCGCTTGTTTTCAAAGAAATGGTTTTAATGAAAAACATTATGTCTTGATGAATAGTTTTGGGATGGTTTGTATTATGGGTCTTTGAAGATGTTGTTTTTGTGGGATGTTTTTTTAGTCCAATAACCCCTCCTATATAAACTGTGTTTTGGGATTATATTTGGTCGGTAAGCTAGGTAGAAGGACCGGTTAGTAGTCTCCTATAAGATATGTTTCGGGACACCTTTATGGTGGTTACTTCACATGTTTGGATCTGGTTTATGGTTTTTTTGACCAATGGACCATCTTGGTTGGGTCCTTGGGTTCTCCCGTTCGATAAGGTACGCCCCCATTTAGGGTTAGTGCACAACTGAAGTGCAACCCGTATTGTTTCTCCATTGGAAAATCCTCCAGTTGATCAATATAAGGAATATTTTATAGATCATTGTTGATTGAGTCTACAACCATTCATTTAGTATATTTGTAGATCCTCTTGTAGTGGGATAGTTCTTGTGGATGGTTGAAAGCGGCCTTGGTTTCTTAAGTTTCATGATTCATCGAAGGTGGAAGTGTTCTTTGGTTGTTAGTGTGGATGAGTGTCATGATGGTGTCTAAGAGGGCCTCTGGGTTCTTCATAGTTTCCTTGTAGCAAGAGTTATTATTAAACCACCAATTTTGAGATTTTGGTCCTGATAGGATATTGTGTCCACTTTTTGGACTTCTCTGTTGTTTAGGGACTTGGAATATGGTCATGTTCCATGTATTGTTTCTATCAATCACAAGGGTCATGTTCGGTGACGCGTTGTGATGTTGTGTGCCCTTTTGACTGTAAAGGTGAAGGTAACACAATCCTCTTAGGTTCTCTGTTATGTTGGGAGTATGTATCCCTTGGAAAAAACATCAAATCCTCTATCTTATTGGACAGTGTTTATACGTGTCCTACCCTTCTATTGTTTCTCACCCAAAGAAACAAGGTGTGATGTGTGTGCTTATTTTAATCCCTTGTTTCAGTGAAATGTCTGGTTTTGGTAAAGTGAGTTATGGAGTGTGTTATGTCTTGATAAACCCATCAGGTTATGTGGTGTAGTTGTTTATGGCACTGAAAGAAGAAGTTCCACATAGGGGTTTCAATAGCCAAACTGCGTGGCCGAAGATGCTTCAATATTTTGAGCTCCATCCATAGGTCCCGGAGAGAAGCTGACGCATAGTCAGGGGAAACACCAGTGTTGTTTAAACCCTTGTACAAAGTCCTATCCTCAGTATGAAAGATAGGAATAGTTTAAACATATGGTGTCACATTATTTCTTCTGTTGTTCCCATTCGGTGGAAATAGGTGTAGGGTCTTGTACCCATGTCATCACACATTGTTATTCCCTCCCCCTTTGGTTTCCATTGAGTCTTTGGAGAATGGTTGGAAATTTGGCTAGACAATTTGAGCACACGATTTTCACATGGTTAGTTCTAACCATGAACAACAAAAATAACCATTCAGATATAAGGATCCACATAGTTATCGCACAGTTTCTCAAACTGTGTAGACTAACCGTGTGACCATCCCAACTCCTTAATTTTGGGGTCATTTCGTGTCAGCCCACGCCGGTCGGTTAAGATGGTTGGTTCTTGTGGTGGGAAGACCCACCATGGGTATCATGCATATTATTTTGTAAATTTCTAATGGATGTATAACCCTTGTACTAGGGAGTCTTTTTGGGCCTTCCTCTATTACTGTCTTGATTCTGTCTCGGGAAAAAAAATTTAAGTTGTCTCTTATGGTGGGGAGCCCATTTGTGTCTCTTTATACAAGTAACTCATGTTTTTCCTTTGTATTGTATGGTAATTAGGTAATATAATTTTTAGATATCTGACTACTTACATCTTCCTTGGGTAAACATTGGGACTGGAGAGTGCCCAATGTATTAGTTAATGTAAGGTAAGTGTAACCTTGTTCAATGTTATTGTTCGTTTGGGTGAATTGCTTGAGTCTTGTTCAGATAGTGTTTGAGGAGTTTTATTTTGGGATAAATTATGAATGTAATTTATTATTTCAGGAAAGTGGAGTATTTTTTGTTTGTGAGAGTAATCCTTCATTAATTGATCACTGGAGGTGTTTTGGCCTTTGGGGGAGAAACCTGACAAGGGAGTACCTCTTGGTTTCTCAGTTGGGTTTGATTGTTACATTGGCCTTGCTGTGACTTTATGGGGAGGAAAGTTTTCATGGTGGGGAGAATTGTCACATACATAGATTATTTTATATGTTTTTTATTTTAATTTCCATTAATTCTTTGTTTTGGGGGTTTCCAGAAGTTTTTTGGAGAATATGTGAGTTTTCATGAATTGGGGCAAACCGTGAACCCAATTCCAGATTTAAAAATAAATTTTATTTCTTTTATAACTTTTTTATTTTTTAATATTTTTCACTCATTACAAATCCTAAATGTCCTACCCTGATATATTAACACCACAATTAAAATTTGGTGCCTTTGGAAATCCATAACCAAGGTTTATGTTGGTTTTTATTTAAGGGATTGGGCCTGCCTGAAATCCCAATTCCAGTTTTAAAAATAAAATTTGTTTAATTAATAACATATTAATTTTTAAGTATTTTTCGGTGATTCAAAGCCTCAAATGCGCCCCTTGAACCCAGCTGCGCGTCCAAGCTCTCTCTCCCCTATTTGTAGCTCTTCTTCATCGCGATGTAGTACTGAACTTATTAGGGTTTCTAAAATCGGGCAGATTCGGAGAGGTAAATTGATCCTTTCATAACTCCTTCATTTTTCATCCTTTTCCCCCATTTCAGTCCCCACATGACATAATATGAATCCTTCGAACCTCCATACCAGTTTTGGGTACTTGGTGATTCATTATTTGGTGGATTGGGGCCGATTCCTTCAAGGTATTTCAAGTAAGGGAATTCCTTATTGGTTCCTTCCATCCTCTTTTAGTTTTATTTCCTTTTTCTTGAAGTTACTCATGTACAGAAGTTGGGGTTCGATCCTAATGTCTTATTCACTAGTGCAGAAAACGTTTTTTACGTCGGTTATTTTTAATTTTTTATGTCGGTTTCTAGCCGACGTTAATACGTGGGACATTATAAATAAGGTTTTTGACGTCGGTTATTTAAAAACCGACGTCAAAAAACATAAAATCGAGATGTTTATCACGTCGGTTATCGAAGAACCGACGTTATAAACCGGGGTTAGGGTGGTTTATCACGTCCGTTCTATAAGAACCGACGTGATAAACCGGGCTGAGCGTGGTTTATCACGTCAGTTCATATAAAACCGACGTGAAAAACTGGGGGAGGGGGGGTTTATCACGTCGGTTATTGACTAACCGATGTGATAAACTAGTGGGAGGGGGTTTATCACGTCGGTTAGTCAATAACCGACGTGATAAACCTTGTGCAGGCCGTTTAGAACGTCCGTTATTCAATAACCGACGTGCTAAACCAATCTCTAGGCCCTTTATCACGTCGGTTAATAAATAAACGACGTGATAAACAATTCTCCAGGTCTTTTATCACGTCGGTTATTAAATAACCGGCGTGATAAACTAGTTTACAGGCTTTTTATAACGTCGGTTATGAAATAACCGACGTTATAAA
Source organism: Viscum album (assembly GCA_963277665.1). Classification (NCBI taxonomy): domain Eukaryota; kingdom Viridiplantae; phylum Streptophyta; class Magnoliopsida; order Santalales; family Viscaceae; genus Viscum; species Viscum album. The sequence goes on along the minus strand of OY728132.1, from coordinate 92,344,504 downwards.
CTATTTTCCAGGCATTTTATCACGTCGGTTATTAAATAACCGACGTGATAAACCCAAATTTTTTTTAAACAGAATGCAGTTATCTTCTCTCCACCAGAATCAACCAGAAAATAAATCAACAAATCATACCACAAAAATAGAAGTACATCAAAAATAAGCATGTAAATAGATAACATATAAAAATTACCCACTAGACAGAATCCACCCTCATTTATACCCCATGGACAGCCCTCCCCCACCCCGTTGGAGCCCTCACCCTCATGTATACCCCCTGAACATCCCTCCCCCACCCCGTTGGAGCCCTCACCCTCATGTATACCCCCTGGACAGCCCTCCCCCACCCCGTGGGAGCCCTCACCCTCATGTATACCCCCATGACAGCCCTCCCCCACCCCATTGGAGCTCCCACCCTCATGTACACCCCTTGGACAACCCTCCCCCACCCCATTGGAGCCCCCACCACACTCCTGGACTGCCCCCCGACCCCCGGACACCCCCAAACACCCCTCGACAACCCCCACCCGCCTGAACAGCACCTCCTCACCCCCACACCCCACTTGACAGCCCCCACCACACCCCTGGACTACCCCCCCCACCCCTGGACAGCACTCCCACACCCCTGGACCGGCTTCCCACACCCCTGGACATCCCTTCCACCCCTCCCCCACAGACCCAAATCCATACCAGATGAACCATCAAAAGTAGACCAAAACAAGAAGTAGAGCAAAATTAAACATTCACTTATATAACATTCAAATCTTACACTGTCAACTTCAAAGAAAAACTAAATCAAACCTAAAAAACTACCAAATAGACAATTAAAACGAAAATATTCAAAATTACATTTTACATTACAAACAACTAAAATTCAATCAAACCTGTAAAATAATTTGACCACTCCACTTGTACGTGTTTGATGTCTTCAGCAGTATAGGGTTGAGGGTCATCAAAAAGCTACAAATGAAAAATAAGATAGTTTACGTGTATAATGAATAAATCAAATTGAAATATGATGGCAAAGTTTAAGAGGAAATCGTACCAGGTCAAAATTCACAACTGTCCCAGTTGTTATTATTTCATACATAAATCTTAACATATAATATCCGCATTCGATGAGGCCTTGTTGTTCATGACAATTCTGTTTTGAATGAGTGTAAATTCAATATATTATTTTTAAGTAATAAATCAAAAAGTAGAAATTATAAATGTAAATTTACCTTCGCCTTTACATATTTGATCATTGCATTTCTTTTCTTTGTGTTTTTTCGAAAGTAGGCCCATGCACTGTTAGAAAAATAATACGAATGGGGTAAATTTAAAATTTATATAATATATAAAACTATTGAGAAATTGAAACTTACTTTTCCAATATATTCTTAAAACTTGCCCGCACATCACCATGAACAGAGCATATCCAATAAAGAGCTTTCTCCCTTGGGCAAAAAATCCCTAACATCCAATGATTACTGATAAAAGGAAATTTAATGTTAGTGGTTTTTTATGTCAAAAGATAATTAACTATTCGAGAGAAATGTGTTTCATACCTCTCACAAAAAGGCATCATCCAACATTGTTGGATTATATTCTTTTCAAATCTTTCAGCAATATAAACCATTCTTTGTTCCTCAGTCAATGCACATGCTTCAGGGGAAATCAATTGCGGGTCCATGAATCCATATACTTATGTCAGTTCATTCCTCTCACAAATTTTATAAAGATACCTAATACAAAACATATATAAGTATACATTTTTAAAAAATATAACGCAAGGAAAAGGTGTTAAGACTTACATGGAAAAAAATTTCACCACGTTGATGCCCAACTTATCTCCAGTAACAAGCTCCATGATATCAGATTTTGTAATCCCCACAGTTATTTCACGTCCACAAACATGAGATTCCATTGGAAACTCATAAAAACCCAACAACAAATGTGAATATCTTGACAATCTGTCAAGACCACTGGAATCTGTATCTGATGTCATAGCCTGTTGTCTTTGTTGTTGTCTATACAGTATTTCTTTACCTTTGAAGTATTCCTGTGAAAAAAATTTGAGAATTATAGTAGTTTTCAAATGATAAAACAACTTTAATAAAAAAATAAAATAAAAGATATAACATTCATACCTCTATGGTAACGAGTCGAAGAAGTCTGGATGGACAAACTAAAAAATTGCCGATACTCTATCCAACTGTCGCCACCTCATCTGTAGGTATTGGTACCCTAGCTGATCTATCTATAATATCCTGTACAGTGACCCTCTGATTCTCTACCTCTAATTGTTGATGATGAACTGTATCTCCTATACAATAAACCAACTAGTATGCTACTATATGATGTTTAGAATCATCAACATACAACTCGCAATATTTAGGAAGTTGCGGCAGAGGCGTAGGATAAAAAATGGGGTCCGCAGGCTGAGGTGGGGGAGTGGGAGCTACTGGCGGAGGTGGAGGATAAATAATGGGGTCTGCAGGGGGAGGTGGAGTAGTGGGAGCTGCAGTCTGAAATTGTCTTTGCATTTCTGCAAACATAGATTGCACCGAATCTCTAATCATGTCTTCCATCGTCGCATTAATATTTTGAACTTCAGCCTCCAAGGATTCTATTTTTTTTTATAAAACCTCTCAATGTTATAAGTTGAAGAACGTGGAAACACTTTTCTTACCGATACACCTGTCGGATATCCTCTTACACGACCAGGATGTTCGGGCCTTCCCAATGATGCAAATAAAATATCTTCCCTCCCAGTAGCTGTAAATGTCCCCACTGAACTTTGCTCCTCAAGAGAGTCCTGTATTAATTAATTGAACATTTCTTTAATGATTGAAACTTATATGAAGAAAAAAGTTAACTTAAATAAATTAAATAGATATCTTACAATCCTCTCAGCTACGATTCTCGATTCTTCCAAAAGATATTGCCCTTTTTTCCCTTCCGAGCTCTCTTCCATTTTTCATGTCTAGATGGAGGGGATGGAGGGGCCACCTCTCCAGAGCTTGAAGAATCAGCTCTTAGTTGTTGAAATTTTTCCGCTATCATTTTTTCTTCCAATAATGTATACCCTCCCCAAGATAAACTATGAGGGTATAGATTTTTAGATTGGATCTCCTGATGAGCTTTCCTTTTTCTCTATAATTTAAGAATAATAAATCATTAAGAAAACATTAATAAAATCATTTATATAAGAAAGTATATAAAAGTTTACATTGCCCTTACCAGAAATGACTCTTTTTTTCTACTTTCAAAAAACGGTCTCCATGTGTCTTCATCTATAAAAGGATATATACGACATGGATTGTCATGACTCCTATGACCATAAATGAAATCAGATGTGAGGGTTGATTTGATATCCCTCCATCTCCTGGCAGCCAACGATAAGCATTTCTTCCTGACTCCTCCAGTGTGAGGAATATCAAATGTCATCTGATAAAGAAGAGGTTAATCATATTATATATACCAGAAACATTAAAAGAATGGTCGAACAATGACAAAAGATCTTACCAAAATCGTCTCCCACAACTGAGAGATAACCGATTTATCCACACCTCTCCAATCATCATACAGAATGCTTACTTTGGTCTTAGCCTGAGTTGCAACAAAACTCTTAAAATCTTTAGCATTCGGACCTTTAGGAATATCATCATCATCAAACTCAACTACTATCCTCTGATCCTGCGTACGGGCAAGTGATAATTTTGGTAAACGTGTGCAACCATGTTTACCAACCTTTGAACTCTTTGTCGTAATAGGATCATGTAAATGTTCATCCCCAGAGGTATGACCAGCAATATGCTCCGCCCCAGAATCATGTGGTTGATCATCTAAATGATCTGTCATTATCCTTCAAATCAAAAAAACAAATGTCAATTCACAAATATAAAAATTCAAATATTTTAATACTACTGTAATCAGAAAATAGAAAACTGTACTGGGTTACATAATAGTAAACATTGGTAATATGGTAAGCATGTTAAACAATGTAAAAGATTGCAAATATGGTCAAGATGGTCAAAATGGTCAAGATGGTAAAAAATGGAAAAAATGGTAAACCTGGTAAACATTGTAAACATGGTAAAGTAATTGTCATTGAACAAAAATAATCATTTTAAAAATCCTGTAATGGTTATAAACTGTTGGGTCGTAGAGCATTTCCTTCGGTCTGGGTTCCACCGGCTGACCGGTGGTCATCCACCTGTTGGCCGGTGTCACCAGGTAGTGGGAAAGCCTACGGCCAGGGTCCTCCGGCTGGCCGGTGGTCAAGAACCGGTTGGCCGGTGCCCATACCGGCTGGCCGGTGCGCTACCACCGGCTGACCGGTGGCTCCGGCAGAAAGCAATGCTTCTGCCAGAGACCACCGGCTGGCCGGTGGTCATCTACCGATTGGCCGGTGTCACCAGGCAGTGGGCAAGCCCACTGCCTTGCCCTCCGGCTGGCCGGTGGGCAAGAACCGGTTGGCCGGTGCCCATACCAGCTGGCCGGTGCACTAACACCGGCTGGCCGGTGGCTCTGGAAAAAAGCAATGCTTCTGCCAGAAACCAATGGCTGGCCGGTGGGAGTGCACCGGTTGGCCGGTAGACTCATAGTGTCAATATCATCCTTCTTGGGCCAACTCATGGGCAACCTTTTTCCTAGCATCAAAACACTTGAAACCAAGTTAGAACACGATGAGAGTGATTGTGATCATTAAAATCTAAGAGAGAGGGGTACAACAATAAACATGATAAAGTAAAATAAACAAACTTAAAACAAAAAATAACATATACTTATTTTATTTTAAAACATGTTTTAATAAATAAAAAACTGACAATATCTAACATTTATGGAAAAAATAAATGTAAACAAGAAATAAACATATGTTACCTGTAATTTTTGGAATGTACAGATGGATTGTTTTCCCAAATTCCTTCGTCGTGATCGTTCCTTATGGCACAAACTATGTCTTCAACATGATCGTCATTATGTTCTGTTAATATTTACATTGAAGTAGGGATCTCACATAAATCATCATATTCATCAAGTTCATCCTCACCAACATATTGTTTTTTTCCTTGTAAAAGAACAGCCCACTGCATATCTGATTGATATACTACATAAAAAATTTGTTTTGCAAGTGTTTCCATTATAAAAGAATCAGCTGTGTCTTCCAATCTATTCAGATTAACAAGTGTCATTCCAAATTCATCGTGTCTGACACTGTTGTTACCGTTAAACCATTTACAGTTTAAAACGGGAACTTTAATTTTAAAGTAATCAACCTCCCATATGTCTTCAATCACTACATAATATGCATTTGATGCAGAAATTGGGTTTTTGTCCTTAGCACTCGAAAAATGCATTTCTTCTGCAAACACCAACACACCACTATTTTGAACCGCACTTCTGTTGTCCTGAGCTTTTGTATGAAATGTATAACCATTAATGTCATAACCAGACCACGTTATCACATTTAAACATGGACCACCCACTATCCATTTTAATGTCACTGATACATCTGATCTACCAAGAAAAGTCTTTTTAATCCATGACAAAAAAGGTTTGTTGTGCTCATTCAAAATCCACATTTCATTCTTCTTTGGATGACATTGTTTCAACTCATTAATGTGCAATGTAATATATGGTTGAGCATCAACTATGTTCTTCAAGATGTATGATTCTAACTTCTTCATCTGTTCAGATGACAATGATTTGACTTTCAAGCCACGAATCCCCTGTCCCTCATTATTAACTCGTTCATGGCGAGATGGAGGCAAAACTATGTGTTGCGCCGCAGCCAAGTAGCTCGTACAAAACTCTGCTACCTCCTCAGAAATATACTTTTCAATAATGGAGGCTTCAGGTCGATATAGATTTTTAACATACCCCTTTAATATTTTCATATACCTTTCAAAAGGATACATCCAACGAAGATATACAGGTCCACAAAGCTTTATTTCACGAACCAGATGAATCATTAAATGCACCATTATATCAAAAAAAGTTGGAGGAAAATACATTTCCAATTGACAAAGTATTAAAATTGCATCCTTTTCCAAAATGTTCAAAGCATTCACATCAATCGCCTTGTTACAAATTGAATTGAAAAAATAACACAACTTCCTTATAGTCTTTCTGACACGAATGGGCAATATTCCACGCAATGCAACTGGTAGAATTTGTTGCATCATGATGTGACAATCATGTGATTTCATACCTGTCAACTTCAAGTCCTTCATTGAGACAAAATTTTTTACATTAGAAGAATATCCTTGAGGCACTTTGGTATCATGAAGACACTGACAGAAGCTAATTTTCTCCCTCTTCGATAATGTATGACAAGCCGGGGGAAGAAATGTTCGTCTTCCTTTAGGAGTGGGAGCTAACTCCAAACGTATTCCCATTGATAGTAAGTCTAATCTTGCATTCAACCCATCTTTAGTCTTTCCTTTAATATCTAACAATTTTCTAATCAAAGAATCACAGATATTCTTCTCCACGTGCATGACATCAATATTATGTTTATCTTCATGATACCTCCAATATGGTAGCTCAAAAAATATTGACCTTTTCTTCCAAATATGTCTATCATTACCAGATTTCTGTGTCTTTCCCAATGTCACGTCAAGGTTTTTCACCCTCTCAAAATAATGATCATGGGATAAAGGTTTTGGAGCAGTATCAAATTCTTGTGAGCCATTAAATACATTTTTTAGTCTTCTATAAGGGTGTTCCATAGGCAAAAACTTTCGATGACCCATGTACACTGTTTTCCACCCATGATGCAATTGACAAAAGGACATCTGTTGTTCGCAAATTGGACATGCTTTATGCCCTTTAACACTGTATCCAGACAAATTTCCATACGCTGGGAAGTCATTTATAGTGAACAGAAGCACTGCATGCAGTTGAAAATATTCCATTTTATATGAATCATACACCCTAATACCATCAGCCCATAATAGTTTCAAATCATCAATCAACGGTGACAAGTAAACATCAATATCATTACCGGGTTGCTTTGGACTAGAGATCATTGTACTCAAAATGACATATTTTCGCTTCATACAAACTTCAGGAGAGAGGTTGTAAATTACCAATAAAACAGGCCATGAACTATGTGTGCTACTGAGTGTTCGGTATGGATTCATTCCATCTGTGCACAACCCTAGTCTGAGATTTCTTATTTCATTTCCAAATGTAGAATACTGCGCATCAATTTTCTTCCATTGTGGACAATCATCTAGATGACATATTTTTCCATCACATACCCGCTCTTCAGCATGCCATCTTAACCTTTTTGCATCATGTGAATTAGAAAATAAATGTTTGAAATGATTAATTATAGGAAGATACCAAAATAACTTTGAAGGGAGCTTTGTAATATCTACATCACCCTGTGATTTTTCTTTCACCTTATACCGTGATGTCCCACATTTTGGACACTCTGACATAAATTCATATTCCTTCCTATATATAATGCAGTTATTCGGACAGACATGTATTTTCTTGTATCCCAATCCCATCGGGAATAATATTTTATTGGCTTTGTAATGTGAATCTGGAAGATCGTTATCTTTTGGAAGAATGTCTTTCATCAATTGTAGCAGCTCTGTAAAACTTCTGTCACTCCATCCATGCTTCGCCTTTAGGTTAATGAATCTTAACACCGCCGACAGAACCATAAAATCTGTACAACCAGTATATAATGGTTTTTCAGCATCACCATATAGATGTGCAACTGTCGGTTCTATCTCAATTTGTTCTGCTACAATATCGCGAATCATTTCTTCAATTCCATCGGAGTTACCATCTTGCGAATCATCATCATCAGTGACATTCCGTCCAGTTTCACCATGCCAAATCCAAGGGCTATAAATCGGATTAAAACCATGACATATCAGATGATCTTTTATCTCTCTACTTCTCAACTTCTTCATATTCAAACATTTCAGGCATGGACAGAAAAAAATGTCACTACTTGGAACATTTCGTTTTGCAAATTCCAAAAAGGCATCAACACCTTCCTCAAATTCATTGCTCATTCGATGTGCCGTAATCCAACTTCGACTCATTATTACCTATAACAAATATCCTCAAAAAATATATATATTGAAGATAAGAAAAAACATGTTTATATGAAAAAAATCATAATTTGAATGTAAAACAATTTAAAATATAAAACAAATCTTGAAAGTAGTAGTAGTTTTCATAAGTACCCAACACCAAATAGCTATACATCGTAAGTGTCATGTTAAAAATATGAATATAGACCATTTGTTTTATGTTTAATAATATTGTCATATTATCTGATCATTATGATTATATATTAGAATTATTATATCCTTTTGATCCGATATATAATCTATGTACATTAATATTTCTTTAGAAAAAGTAATGTTAATATCATAGTAATGTAAAAAAAAGTATATGTCGAACTATATATATGTAATACCAATAAAAAAATACATATGTGTTTGGCCTGGGTTTCACACATAAATCAACTCATCTCACAGATTAAATTTTTGAATCATCCTACATAATACTTATTTTTATAACTTAGGGAATGAAAATAATAATGTTGCTGGAAGAATGGAACGTTACAGTACCACCCATTATTTTTCAGATTTTGCTGACGCTAATCCACAATGTTTTAATAATCATTTGCGAGTTGAATGTTGCGAGTTGAATGAACATAATAACCATTTTCAATAAAAAAAATTCCAAGAGATTCAAAAACGAACGAAAAGCACGTCAAGAATCAAAACAAAAACGAACGAAATAAATTCGTGGAAGGCTTACTTGAATGTCGCGAGTTGAGATGATATATCCGAGAGCAGTGAAGAAGATAAACAATGAAGCCAAAATGAGTGTAATGCAGGCGATCGACGAGCCGATTAGAGTTTACCGCGCGAGAGAGAGACGAGCCGGCGACTGTCAATCAAAAAAATCGTAAATGACAGAACGCGGGTTTTAATTTTTTTAAATGCTTTATAACATCGGTTATTATATAACTGACGTTATAAACTATTTTTAATCTTTTTTACGTCGGTTATTTGATAACCGACGTTATAAACCCCAGGGTGCTTTGGTTTTTTACGTCGGTTATTTGATAACCGACGTAAAAACCGCGGTTTTTTTACGTCGGTTACAAAATAACCGACGTCAAAAACCCCCGCGCATTGATTTGTTACGTCGGTTATCAAATAACCGATGTAAAAACCCAACAGGCGCGATTTGTAACGTCGTTTATTAAAATAACCGACGTGAAAAATCTACTCGCCGCATTGTTACATCGTTTATATATAACCGACGTAAAAAATGGTGACGTAAAAAACGATTTCTGCACTAGTGATTTGGTCTCTTTTGGGTAAATTATTGTGGTTTAGGTCTGGATTTATATTCCTTTTGGTGCAACGGTGGTGCACTTAAGGTTCCACACCAAGTTTTGAGGGTTTCGACTCAAAAGGGTAGGTGATTCCATGTGTATCCATTTTATGATGAGTTAGCTTACATGGATTATTAATTTAGCATGTTTATAATCTGTTTTATGTGCTGTGAAAACAGTTTTGATGGATTTGGTTAGAAATTTAATTTGTAGTTGCATTATAGATTGAAATTTGGTACTTTTCATGTGTGACTCTTGGGGTAATGTTTGGGTTTAGTTTATAACATATGAAAGTGATTTATTAGTCTTGAAAGGGGATGCCAATTCTGGTGTGTTAATTCCTTATTGTCTTGTTGACCTTTATAGTAGGTTTTTATTAATGAGTTTAAGGTGTAAAAACCTTTTGTACTTCTTGAAGGTGATTTATGAAATCGTGTGTTTTTCATGTGTATCTTTGTGGTATTATTTGATTTATTTTTATAACATTTGGGGTTGGTTTAATAATTGTTTTAGGGCTGAAAAATTCTGTTTTGGATTGGTATTGGTATGATTTTGCTTTTAAATGAGGGTTCAGAAATGGGTTTAGTGTGCAAACAATGGTTATACCCCTTGGGTTTGTTTTATAAAAATTGAAAATGTTTTATTTGGTTAAACAAAGTTGGGAAAGGGAGTATATGTACTGTTTGGGTGAGTATGTTCACCTAATGTGGGTTTTTGAATGGTAAAGTGGTGATTTGAGATGTTATACATTTTTTGAATTTTTTAAAAATTGTTGAAATGTTTTACTAAATTGTGTTTTGTGTGGGAAACACGGGTGTGGGATATTTCATGTGAGTTTATTTATAAAATAAAATGTGAAGGCGAGAAGGGTATTGTGTGACATGTATGTGGGCTGTTATGTGAGTTGAATATCTTGTAATGGTTTTATAAAATTGTTTAATTGATTTGTGGAAGTGTTAAAAAAAATGTGAAAAGTGTTGTAGGCAATTTGGAGTGAGTTTGATTTCAAAATGAATTTGAATGAAAAGTGGAATTTTTGACTTGCGTGATGTACATGGGTCTGTTTGGTTAATTTGTGATGTGGAAGTGATATTTTCATGTGAAAACTATACTTCTTGGATTGCTGAACTTGTTTGAGCACAAAGGGAAAACCCGGGTATCTAGGTGGGTGGACGTGAACTAGTATGCTAGTGAATCCGTGGGGTTTGGCCTCAGTTTCACTTAGAATTATTGACACTTACCACTATAACTAAACTATGATGATGATGATTGGGTACCACTAGTTTATGGGTATGTTCCCTACTAGTGGCTCGTGCACGAGAATGGATATTTGTGATGGTTACTCTCACCAAGATACGAGGTACCTCGGACCCACAGCTAGTTAGTGCCTAGGGGTTATTTCCCATTGATTGTGCTCACTGGATACTTTGTTCTTACCGTCGGTATAGGGTATGAGAGGCTGGAAAATTCAGTAGATATGGTATTTATTTTAAATGTTTTTATTCTTTAAATTATCCCACCTGAAAACTGTTTTTATTTAATGTTGCATCTTTTAGAAATTTTAACTAGCATCTCATGTATTTAAAAACATGCATGATTTTCTCCATTAAATGTTTATCACATGGAATCTATTAGTGGTGGTATCATACTGGGCTTTCGCTCACACCCTACGGTGTAAGTAGATTTGCTTATTTTATGTCACAGGTTTGGGTACATGATTTATGCAATTGATTTAGGTTTTTAGTTGTCCATTGGGAAACAGTGTTGTGGAGATAGCTTGAGGGAGGTGACTCTTTCCTTGTGGAGGTTCTTGGGATGTAATTATTTGGTTATTTACCATTGTAATGGTCTTTAAACATAGTTTTAACTTATGTATTTCAGTTCTGAAATTTTGTAAAAGACGGTTTTAGTTGAAAAATCCAGATTTCTTTTATTGGACTCTTTTGTCATTTTATGTTTATAAACACGGGTAAATCATTCCCAATTATCATTTTATGATACCTAGGAACTTGTTACAGCCCGTGGGGATCAGGAACGCCCTTCGGGTCTTGCCATTGACCGGGTCGGGTGCCAATTTTGAAGGCGACCAGATTCGGTTCGTGACAGAGGTCATTAGATTTTAATTTTAATTCATTGTGGACTATACCAAGTCAAAGATCTACTTGATAACCCATAACAGGTTATTGGTATCCTATGGTCCTCATTTCCTTGAAAATGATGGATGATTTTGGAGCTGAAAGTCTCAATCATAGTTGACCATAGTTCAGGTAACACTTAATTCTTATATGGGAACTAAAAAACACTTGGCTAAAGTTGGAATTTGTCCTAAACTACCAGAGTGAGTATCAAGGTGGGATCATCAACACCCTATTTCCTAGATAGTGGTCCAAATTTTCATCTATGAGGGGAAATATTTTAATTAAATTAATAAAATATTATAAACACTTAACAATAATTGTAATTAGTATATAATATGACACAATCGTTCCCCCCGTAGTTTACCATTATCCTGATGTATACCCCACCTAGAAGTAATCATGTTGTCATCCATTCTGGTGGGTCACCATCACATATATATTCAATACTTAATATCATGATAATAGTCAATAAATAGATATCATTATAGACATATCAAAACACAATGGCAAACAAATGGTCTACTCAATTAGTTAAATAGGTCTATCCTAAGTAGATAGCATTATGAAAGCATAAAATTATGGATATATTGTGTATTACAACTATTGGTATATATATATATATATATCTATCTGTGTGTGTGTGTCATTTGATCTTGAATTTTTGAGTCGTGATGTATGAAAACACCCAAAATCTCAAAAAATTGTAATTTTCGACTAGTAATCGGTAACTCAGATGCCTATTACTCTTAAACTGAAAAAGAACACCGAATATATCCTAAACCATTCCCACAAAACCAATATTTTTTCTACAATATTATAGGTTATCTTAAAATAGTAATTTAAATTGTGCACTGAAACAACTTTGTAATTCCCCTACCAAACCGGTAGTTCTGAACTAGAGTTTCAGATTACTTCATATGTGCCTCCCAATATTAAAGATGATTTTGACTAGCTAGATGATATAGGTCTATTTTTAGGGAGACAATATGCTTATCATCATGTACTTTCATAGTCATTATAATATAATAAAAGAGATAAATAATAATCTATGTAAACAAAGTGTGGTTATTTATATGTCATATCGATATAACAAAAAATAAACTAGATCCAAATGTGAAAACCCAAAAGGAAAAATAATTATATAATAGTTAAAAAATTAATTGAACTATTGTAATCCTCTTAAGACTACTCTGATACAGCTTCCAGTTCCATGCTCCTCTTATCATCCATCATCCATGGGCCCCTTACACTTTCAGGGATCACAATAGAGAAATTGTCATGTGTATCAGGATTCAGGGTGTGAGTATTAAACCCATTAGTACACAACCAATGAATCCTTATTAAACATAAATAAAAATAACTTTTGTTTGAAATCATAATAAATAAATGTGTAAAAAACATAAAAACTCACAATCATGTACCACGTAGTTATACACTGACCAAGCCTATATAGTCATTGTGACATAATAACTTCAAATTCATGATAAAAAATGATCATATTTTATAGTTAATATTAGGAACTGACCATGAGGGTTTAAAACATGAGACTCAACATCCCCAAGTCATTATGTCCTAGTCGGGCTATAATGCTTACTATTGTGTATGTACTCAGAATCCTAAAGGCATTACCTCTCATCACGTTAATCGATATCCACAAGGAATTTTGTTGTATCATATTACCGAATATGTACAAGCAATAATGTTTACTTTGGGACACATGGAAATCATTATTCTACCTTATTTTGTGGTCCACGTAACTATTTTCACACATCATATTCACTCCCCCTATATGGGGTAAACCTACCCTCACAAGAACATGTCATGCATACCAATAAACATACAAAGGAAAGATAATACATAACAAATTATAACATGGAATCATATAATAATCATGGAATCATGGTAAATATATAATCTTAAAACAACAACATTTGAATCAATATCAAGAATCATAAAAATTTACTCTAGATATTATTAAGGAAACAAGGGTCATTATATTGTAACACAATGATGCACACACCCAAAACAAATAATCATATATATTAGAATATAAAACATGGAAACACATAGATCATACTAGAGGTACAACTATATAAAATATCCCAAAGTGGTAATGAACGTCTTAACCTAACGGTTGATGATGATGAAATCAAATTTTTGTCAAGGAATCGAAGAACGAACCACATAACACATCATGTACAATAAGCTCACAAATTATGGGTGGTTATCATAGGATAAATTTTTAATAAAATATTATTAGAAATAGAATCAATAGAATTAAAATTTAATAGAATAATTATTTAATTAAATTACTAAATGATTCATTATATATAATCACATATAATGTATGTTGAAGGAATGGATTCCAATTCACCAAATTTCTCATCGATCAAATAATGTATTATGAATTAATTTTCAATACTATCATATGGATATAGATCTATAAAACGATCATTAATAAATTATTATTACATAAATGGAATGTCGATTCATGAAGAAAGATGTCTCATGATGATCATTTTGAAGAAAAATATCTGCAAATGTCATTATTCTTGATGAATTAAACACCGATTAAGAGAGGTAAAAAATTAAAAGTTGTTGTAACCCCAAATACAACAAGAATTAAGGAATGGATTATGGTATTATTATCATTATACGATTTATAATTGGTAAATTATGGCTATTTACAAACACACACCTGAAGAAATCTCATTATCAAAGGTAAATCATGATTTGATCAAAAATGGATGTTGGTAATCTAGGAATTTCGTCGATCTATGTATATATGTGAAATTCATCAATGAATCATCATTGAAACCACATATCCATCATATATCGATTATTTAATCAACTATATAAATTCATAATTTTTATTAACCTATATAAATAGTCACAATTTAGTCATCATTGGATCTATAAGATCATGGAGGGGATAAGGGATATGAAAGATAGGGGATAGTAAATAAGAAGTGATACATTATATTTGAAATATTCCTAGGTGTATAATTTTTGTGTTCAAGGTAGTGGAATTTGTTTCAGTAAAATACTTTTGGTTGAATTAAATTGACCCCTTAATTGAGTGCATCCAAGAGATGGTGACTGGCCACTAGTTAATGTTATTAGATGTAACTAGCTGAGTTGGGGGAACCCCCATAGGTTATAGGTTTGTTCGACTAGCCAATGAGATGAGATTATATTTCCACCCCCAACCAATAATGTAAACCACTAGTCCATCGTTTCAACATGAACCATTTTCACAGATACATTGATCACGATAACTCACATATCATATATGAAACAAAAGATCCAGGATCATTTAATTATAGTAACATTCCATACTTAAGATTCACATATGATTTTAAATAGGGAATCATTATCCAAGACTAGTGAACATATGGTGTTTATAATTAAATGAATAGGTTCATAAACTCATACATGGGTTTCAATAAATCAATATGAAATTGAATAATGAAGGGTAAACATGATTATAAAGGTTGTTTCCGATATATTATAATTGAATGGACAACGAGAAAAAAGGTTTCTTACTATAAATTAAAAACCTATAATTTCCCCAGACATAATGAGTTGAGAAAAATTATATTAAAATAGGAGAAGGTGAAGAATAGAATAATAGATAATATAATTATAGTGGGACGATGTATGACATCACATCCCTTTATAATCCTCTTTTTAAAATGAAGGGTATGATGAAAATGAATCTATCCACCAAATTTATATAAATAAAGGGAATGATGGTGGTTTTATATCATATATCTTGTTGAATAATAAAAATTATTAATAATATGATATTTAAAGGAGATTTAATAATCTATAATTTTCATGACCACAATATTAAATTACATATTTCTAGAAAATGAGAGTTTAATGGTAGTAAATTTCATTAGTAAAAATTAAATACATTGGAATAACATCAATAAAAATAAAATAGTTTAACTCACTCCATAATTTGGAATACTTTTCAATAAATAGTTTACCACACATTATGTGAGAGTGATCAAAATAATTATTAGGTAGAGGGAAATTAATAATCCCATTCACTATGTAGTCATCCTCTATAAATGATATCTGATATTATTTTATATTAATGAACGAGTAGAGGATGAATTATAAATAGACTATTATATCCACATTTACATTCAATGTATATAAATTTAATATGTCATTTCATTCTTGCACCATGGACAAGAATTCTTCAACATGATTCATAAAAGCTTCCAAAACACACCCATTTTGGTCCCTGGATACAACTACACAATATATATGTATTGGAATTGATTTTGAATCACTATCCATGTTTACATTCATCAAAAATAAAATAACAGTTTCCAAAAAATAAATTAGTATGTATGGGGTATTTAATGTTTCTACAAATTACAATGCATTTCACGATTGAGAGATTGTTTATTGAGTTAACATACATCCGCTTTTTAGATGACTATATTCTCTAACATAATAAGTCAAAATAATAATGGAAAAATTTATATTGATGGTATTTTTATCATAAATGGTAGTATTTTTTTCTATCCAAATTTATTTCATCAATTTTGTAAGTGTTTTATAAAAAATGGATTTTTGATGAAATGAGGGATTAATGGTAGTAACATATATAAGTAAATACCATAGGATCATAGCCATCATTTTGGTAATTTTTAACATATCAAAACTAGATCTCTATAGTTCCTTTGAAAGAGTAAAAAACAAATAGTCGATATCCTCTCTATTCTCACTCCAATGGGAATTTGAATAGAAGAGTGTGATAAAAAACTATTAAAAGTAGATAGTAACACGTATCCTATTACAAGATATCCATATAAACATAGAAAACATAAAAGGTATAGTAAATGGTTAACTAATCAATTGAATCAATTCAATATTATATTATTTCATATCATTTATGAATTTATAAATACAAAACCTATTAATTACAACATATCAAATAGGATCCCAACCCAAGATATCACTAGTAGAAATATACATTATGTGTTGAAAATATTGCCAATATACACTAGAGGTTATTCAAGGGAACCATTCAATTAATGAATTATTTATATATTATGATTTGATAATAGAATGATATTATCCACTATATTTTTCATTTATGTATCAATCAAATAATCAAACCCAAACTAATGACAATAATCATTGGATTCCAACAATCTGAAGTAAATTTCATTCTAAAATATTAATATTTAGGTATAAAAAATATGATGAATCCATATAATGCTGTGTTTTCTATTAATTCTTAATAATTAATTTTGTGTTCAATATTACATTATTTTATAATTGATAATAATATATCAGTATATAAAATTCACTTTATGGTATTGATTAATATTTCGTATGTTTTTAATACCAATCCACTTAGCTTCACTAGTTTACAACATATCCTCTATGTAATAATGACCATCATCCAATACATGATATTTTCACAATAGAAAAAATTCATTACACAACTGATTATATTTTTAATTAAGTCAGTAGTGATATATATTAACCATAATATAATAAACAAATATAGACATAATAATATCTTTATGAATAAAAAAATTTATTGATATTTACATGTATTTACAATTTATGTTATAAAACTAATTCTCATGATGGCATGAAATTTCTATGAAAATATACACATTAGGACACCCCCCCAATAATGGTACATAATGGTACATGAAGGGAAGCTCCCTCTACCCGACACCCATAGACTCTATAATGTTCATTCTTATTTCTAGTGAATTATATTTCCCAAAATAGATTATATGTTTCATTGATTTATATTATGTAAAATAGTATCATGATTACTATATATTTCATTGAAAATATTTATATTCCATTGTATAGACTACATTTAAATGGTGATTTCACCTGTACAGAAAAAATATAATAGTTTATGAAGGTAGTTATCTCATTTAAGGACAATTACAATATTTTTATAAAAAATTTAAAAATGAATCTACAAAAATGTTCATCAGTAATATAAAATATATTTCAAAAAATGGGGGAATTCTTTATCTCCCCTACTAAAGATTAATAATAACCTTATGGATATCCCTAGTTGGTAAATAAATTATAACATATTTAAATATATTTACCACCATTTTAATAAATAATTCTCTAAATTAAATTTCATGATGGATAATAATAATGATATTAAAATCAATTCAATCAAATATCTCTATAAAGTCAATTTTCTAGGAATTAATTCAATCCTTTAACTATTCCATAATGAATTTATATATTCCTATTCGAAAACTAGACAATGTTAAATTTTCCATCCCTTAGAAACCGCAAATGGATTTCAATAGGGGGTTTAATTAGTAACCCCTACAACATAATATCCTAAAATATTACATCTAAATTCAAAAATGTATTTTGAAAAATAAATAAGCATAATGAGATGAATCTCACATGAATTTTCCATATAATGTATCATGGATTTTTTTTGTATTGAACCCCCTTGGTAGAATACATTGTTTAAAAAATTATTTAACACATCCTATAATATTTGATTGAAAAATATTCAATAAGAATTGATGGAAATAATTTTAGAACCGACCTAACACATGGAATCTTAGGGATTTTAAATAATATAAAACCCATTAATTTATAACATTTTATTATTAATATTTGTATCCATGTATTACTCATTGTGTAAAAAATATTTAGTAAATTAAATCTCAATCTACGAAGCATCAATTCATGAATACTGGGAAATATTTTTACAGTTTTAAAAAATATAATTAGTGACAAGGCTTCAATTAAAGATGATCTATTATCTAAATTTTTATGAATATTGGGGGTTTTCATCCATTCATGACTTCCAAATAGAGATAATTAATGTATTATTATAATATAAAAACTAAATATGATGAACTAAGAATTTTTTTTGATTTATATATATCATTATAAGTGGATAAGTACATTTTTAAAATAGATATACATTATTATTATGTCTCAGTTAATAATTAATTAACATGTTAATATTAATAATTTTAATTTGGGTTTCCATAAGATGTCAAATTTCACTATCAGTGAAACTAATAAATCCCCTTACATTAAACACATAACTCACTCATTGAAAGGACTCGACAATAATTTCCCAGATCTGACCCCTTACTTAATATCATTGGAGTATAAAAAAGGAATATTCATCCTTAAGGATTGATTAATTTAGTATCTTTTTAAACAAGACACATAAATTAGTTTAACATTACAACATGAAATGAAAATCGGCAAATAAGTTTCATTGGGATGATCACCCACTCTAAGATTATCCCATCAAGTCAATCATAATATACTACTTAATGTCTTAGGGAAAATGAATAATAATTGGTGATCTTAGATTACCTATATGGGTGTTCAATATAGAGGATGATATGATAAAGATACACATAAGAAATCGTAAATAATAGAAAACACATACCATTAAAAACAATAAATTTGAACACATTATAGAAGAAATATGAGCTGAGTTATTATTCGCATAATCAAACATAATACCATGTATTATACTAGTTGAATGACCACATAAAAATTGACTTTATTGCTTCATAATGACTGAAATGAATATGTCAGATATTGTAGAATGTATCATCAAGACCTCATTTAATACAACTAAATATGATTAAGGCCTTATACAAAACCATATGTAAAAATGGGAAAGCTGGCGGCCAATTCCATATCTAGTTGTCTCATGATATCTGTTGATGCATAGAGGGGATATATTGGGACCCACCTATCAAATAATATTTCAAATTCATTTCTCATTTCATATGGTTGAAAAAAATCAACATATACATTCATATTGAAACTAACATATCAAATGTCATTAACTTTCCCAAATCATTAATCATAAACACTAACAATTCAAAATAATGTAGTGAATTGTATCAAGATAGAACATCCCTAGGAAAACTAATTAAGGACCCTTAAAAATTATTCTATATGACATCATAATAGATAAAACTCAATTAAATACAAGATTAAATAATGTATGTTGACATATACAAACACATTTTTAAATGATACAATTTAAAAATAATTGAGAAAATAATCATTACAAATTACAATGTTTTCTATAACACAATGAAACATTCAAATAATATTCAATTAGTATACAATGAGAATAATGAGTCTCTTGATACGATATACCAAAGTTCATTACATACACCAAATGCATGGAATAATTTGCTAACAAGGTGTATAACTTTTAAATTTTAAAGCGATATGAGAAAAATCATATTTAAAATAGAAAGTAGTTATTTCTGAAATTTCATTTTATAATACAAGAAATATTATTGCAAACATGTATATCCTAAAAAATTGTTAATTCCACTGAATGTATTTCTGAGGGATCATTTTTGTCTCGTCGTGTAAAAAGTGTAGGTAAAGATGCATTAAAAATAAAAAAAATAGTGTGGTTTAATGAATATATTAATGATATTTTAAAGAAGAAATGAATATTTAATTTAATAAAAATAGAAAAAATCAATGTTATTTTATCACGGCATAATTTTTTATTATAGAATGATAATTATGGCATAAAAATGATTATAGATTACACTTCGAAATAGGTAGGAATTCAAGAAGTTCTATTGAACTAGGCATGTATTTTGAGACGAATATTATAAAGATCATTCTAAAACTTGTACTCCCATAAAAAATAAGTATTATTATTGTTAAATATATATTTAAAACTCCATGAGAATTAATGCGAAGTACATAAAAATTCATAATAATTCCATTGAGGTAATTAGAAAATAAAAGGAACCCGAATGATAATGGATGTTTGGGTGGAAAACCCTTACCACTTTGTAATTAAAAAATAATTATGCCCAAAAGAGACTAATATTGAAATGATACATTGAATATAATGAAAATAAATATATTAATGATATTCTTTATCAATGAAAAGTAAAATTACAACAATAAAATTTAATAGTATTAAATAAGGGAGACCTCACAAATAATTGAAGTGAGATGAGAAAACCCATACATAATGTCTGAAGGTATTCTTCACATAATAATAATGAACTGAATAATAAAATTTATTTTCTTAAATTACATATTAAATAATATCATTTACATGTAATTTATTTATTATAGCCTTATAAGGTCCATTCATGGATTTTTGATGGGTTAATAGATTCAATTTTATTTTTTGGGATTGTTTTCTTCCATTGTTTTCATTATCGATTTACATATATTCATGTAGAATGAGAATGTTTTTTCAGAATATAAGTTTTATGTTATTAGTAAACAAGTATAATATTAATTGGTTATAAAATATCTTTGTAAAATGGGAGTGAACATGAATCATTATATAAAACATCTATGACAATTGTTTGGTTTAATTGGTGGTTCATGATCACAAAAAACTATTTTGGATTTATAAATTAATATCAAGTGAAAAATGATTACTGAAGCTTAAATAAGATATAATACATATATTATAGTTTTTTTCAACAATAAAAAGTTTTCTTAATTATAATTAATCATGCTAATATAAATTCAAATCATGTTTTCTTAAATCTGATAAATTAACAAAACTCGGATGGTGTATGAATTTCAAGTATAAAAGACAAGGAAAAGAGTGATGATGGAGAATTATTCCTTTATCGTAACAAAATTATATTTCTTGTAAGGTAATTGAGTAATAAAAACTTTTGGATGCTAGGAGGTGAGTAAAGAAAAAGAAAATAATGGAACTTGAAATAAAATAAATGAACAGGGGAATTTACCTCTTGAAGTAATCTTCTGTGAGAACCACATTAGGGGAGAGGTTTCAGTATATTATGAGACCATGGCTCTTATAAGTGTGAGAGTTGTCAGGGATGATATTTGAGAATAATTTAGTCAAGTTACAAGGCTTGAGATGAGTGATGAAAAGAGTGAGTGGGAGTTATAGTACAGGAGGGGGTGATTTGTGAATGTCTTGTTCATTATTTTATTGTTTCACTCAGGAAAACCAATAATGTTGATTAATGTTACACATACCATTAATAAATTCATGCGAGTCTAAGAAAAGTGTGCTTACATCACCTCTAAAGCTTGGAGTTGTGAATTTAACTGATAATGATTATATACCATAAATTACTGTATATTACAATTCATCAAAAAACTGAGTATTTTGGAAAAAAAATCACCGTAGACATTTTTCGACGTTCATAATTCAAAAATGAACTCCATCTTTTCAAAATATTTTTTTAAATTTTTTTTAATTATATTGTAAATAAAATCATTATAATTTCAATAAATAACAATTTTAAAATTATAATTCGGTTTATATTACAGTGAAAAATTAATCATGATCTCATTATCTTATTACCATAACACAATAAAATAATAATATGATTTACTATCCATAATGGTCATTTCACTATTCATACAACTTTTCACAAGTGTATGTTACTATTCACAAAAAAGTATGTTTTCCCTCTCATACTCTAAATATCCTTCCGAACACAGCCATGTATGTATGTTTTTTATAATTCAAATATAAGATTTGGTAAAATTGTGTTCACTGACTAGGTTATAAAAAAGTAGTGTTTTTCAAGGACTCAATGTTTTGGGCATTCAAAATTAAATTTATTTTCAAAATCATGTTGTGTTATATTATCTACTGCTAACAAAAATTTCAACCACAAAATTACCAGAATGTAACATCGCAAAATGATTGTGGTATTTCATCAACATAATCACATTAGAATCCCATTTTTACTCTTTGATTTTATGATTTTCCCAAAGTATATTTACCGGTGTAGTTGTCTGATTTCTCAACACATGATTTTTAATGTCCCGAATCAGGATATGTTCTTAACAATAACATATGTCAGGTTCCAATTATATACCATTAGAAGTGATGACATGTGATGGGTTTGGAATGTACTTTTTCATCAAGGTTCCATGGAACATGTTTTGTACAATAGACATGCTAGGCGGTATAGCCAAACGATATGCTGCAGGTCCAATTCTGTCCAGAATTTCAAAAGGGCCTATGTACATAGGGGTTAGTATCCCTTTCCTTCCAAATCATATTACACAAATCCATGGAGATAATTTTACAAAAACATGATCTCCCACTTGAAACTCCAAATCCATTATTTTATTATCTACAAAGCATTTTGTTCAACTTTGATATGATTTGAGATAGACATGAATAGTCATTACCTTTTCTGTTGTTTCCTCCACAAGTTCTGGCCCCACAAGCTTCCATTCTCTAACTTCATACGAACATATTGTTTCACAACATCTCTTTCCATAAAATGTTTCATATAGTTCAATTTGAATACTTTAATGGAAATTATTATTGTAGTAAAACTTCGATAAAGGTCGATACTGATCCCACAAACCCTGAAAGACAGGTGAACATGATCTCAACATGTCCTCTAAGGATTGGATAATCTTTTCTTTTTGATAATTTGTTTGTGGTGGATAATAAGTACACAATTGAATCTTAGTATCCAATGAATTCTAGAGACTCTTTAATAATTTTGATGTAAAATGTTGATCAATATCATAAAAAATTGAGGGAGTAGCTCGATGAAGTGTCACAAGTTCAGTAATACAGATTTGTTCTAGGCGCTGTAGTGGAAAATCCTCCCTTATAGTGAGGAAATATGAAGATTTCATATATCGATCAATAATTACACATATTATAACAATATTTCAAAAATGTTTTGGGTAATCCAGTGAAAAAATCCAGGGTTATTTCTTCCCATTTTTATGTTTAAATTGGTAGAGGATTCATGAATCCTCTATGATGTTGTTGTCCAGCCTTCACCTAATGACAAACTAAACATCTTTATACATAATCAGTAATTTCACTTTTTAAGTTATAAAAAAAGAATTTTTCTTCCATATCTCTATAAAGTTCAGTGCAATTAAGTTTTATATAGAAATTTGAGCTATGAGAATCATCCAGCAACTCAATTTTCATTTCGGGTATAGTTGGAACACATATCCTCCTTCCAAATTTCAGTTCTCCAACTTCACACATGAAGTCAGTCAACATCCCATATTTAAAAACATTAATTTTATTTTGATGACTGTCATCATGATATAATGAAACATTAATTATTTCTAATAATGATTGTTGGGAATATATTTCAAAATGTAGTGATTTTTCACCTTCTTTGATAATTATTATATCCATCGTCACTAGATCCATGTACAAGTGATCCTTGTCATGCCTCATTTTTTTTGATAACTCCACGATCCTTCCATACCAATGCATCAACTACATATTTTTATTTTCTTGGGTGGTAGTGTATGGAAAAGTCATAATCAATGGGTAGTTAAATTCATCGCCTTAACATCATGTTGAGTTTTTTTTGTGAGAAGATATACTTCAGACACCTATGATATGTATATATCTCACACATTTCACCATATATATAGAGTCTCCATATATTCAGAGCCAAAAATAGAACATCTAACTCAAGATTATGAGTACGACAGTTCTGTTCAGGAATTTTTAACTTCCTTTATGCATAGCCAATAACTCTATTATACATCATAAGGATAAAACCACATCATTTCATTCATGCATAAATTTATATCACAAACCCATAATTCCCTAATGGTAGAGTTATGATAGAGAATTCACTAATAACCTCATTAATTCATTGAAATAATCCTCCCATTTTTTCCATACGAATTAACCCCATTATGTGTAATATTGGTAATTTGGTTAGCTGAGTAGGCGATGTTCTGAACGAAGCACTGATAATAACCTACAAAACCAATAAAACTATGTACCTCAGTTATGTTCATTGGAGTAGGACATTCATGAATAACCTCGGTTTCTTTAGGATAAACTGATGTTCCATCTTTAGAGTTAGTGTGTCTTAGAAATAAGATAGATTGAGGAAAAAATTAACACTTTCGAAACATCCAATATAATTCATTGCTTCTCTGAGACTTCAAAATAGTGCATATTCATTATTCAGGATCTTTGATGATTTGGTTGTATACTAATTTATCATAAATAAATATCCCCAAAATATCATCAAGTTATTCCTTCAATATTCTATTCTTTAGATCCATGAAAATAGATGGTGATTTAGTCAGTCCAAAATGAATTACTAAAAAAGCATAGTTCCCATAATAGTTGTGAAATGTTAACGTGGGAATATAATTATTCTTCACATGTAACTAAAAATATCCAGATCAATGATAAATCATTTAAAAATATTCGGCTCCATGAAGATAATAAAAACAATCATCAATGTGTGGTAGGGGATACAAGTTCTTTACTATTATAGAATTGATCTCTATTTATCCAATGCACAACCTCATTTATCCATCATTATTTTAAATTAAAACAACTGGGGATCCCCATGTAGAAGCACTTTGTAACACCCCGAGCTTCCATGATATGTTTCCCTTTCAATAATGCAATAGCTTGCATTGTATGCAAGTTCGAGATTCTAACAAACACCACAACCAATCAAAGTAGCCCTTATAAATAGTAATAACTAATTTTTGAAATTTTATAAATGTTATATTTCCAAATGAACTTCGTTTTTGGATTCAGAATATCGAAATTATCCTATGTTGAATTTTTCGTATTTTTCTGAGAACTTCCAATTTTTTTATGAATAGTGAAAAATACTTAAAATAAACTTTTTTAATAAAATCAATTTATAGTGATAAATTATACTATTTAGTGGGTTTAAAGTATAATTAGAATATATTTTTACCATTATATCCAATGGTGGTCATTAGAATTAATTTTATTTTGAAATTGGACATAAATAA
This sequence comes from Viscum album, assembly GCA_963277665.1. NCBI lineage: Eukaryota > Viridiplantae > Streptophyta > Magnoliopsida > Santalales > Viscaceae > Viscum > Viscum album. The sequence goes on along the minus strand of OY728132.1, from coordinate 92,319,223 downwards.
TTGTCAATCTTTTGATATATATTGTTTCATAAAAACAAGCTATTTTTTGTGACAGCGGTAATTAATTATAAAATTAATTAATTCAACTTATATGTTTTGAATTTTTTAAAATAGGTATCATTTTTGAATTCAGAATATCAATTATAGCTTAGGGTGAAATTTTTGCATTGTTCTGAAAAACTTCATTTTTTGATGAATAGTGAAACCACTAAATGGTAGTTAAAAAACTGATTTTTCGTTTAAATGAAACATTACCACTTTTGTGATTTGATTTTCAAAAATCTAACATACATGGTTGACATTAGGATGTAAAATTTGATTCAATGGGATTAAAATAATTTTTTTGGTGAATAGTAACTTTTAAGTTTTATTAATCGCCATTAAAGGTAATTAGTGAAATTTAAGGTAAAAATGATATTAGAAAAATATGAAAATACCTTTACACTTGTCCTACCCCTATTGGATGAGTCATGGAAGACCAATAAAATTCATTGGTCATGTTGGGGACCCCATGGATCCACTTTGGTAGGAAAATGCCAATAAAACTTTTTATTTAATGTTAAAATAAATATTTCACAAACATGAGTTATTTTACTAAAAAAAATTAAATGATGTTATACAAGTCATATTTTTGACTATAAATATTAATTAAAAAGATAAAACAATTTTCTATATCATGATATTTTTTTTATAATTTATAGACATTAAATAAATGAAATTATTTATGACACCATGATCATTCAGCGATTACCTCATTAATTAACTATTTTAATAAAATGGAAGGATAATGTAAAATCAAAGAATTAAACTTTTCCAAAGCCTATTGGATGTGTATATTTAGAACTCTTATCACCTTATCCTATAAATATATAAGTGTGGGACCTTTAAAATCCGAAACTCGTTATATAATAAGGTAACATTTCATTACATTCCAAGAGTGCCCCTCGTCTCCTCTTATAAAAGTCCCCCACCACTACCACCTTAATTAAAAATTCCAAGCAATTTGGCTCGACCAACCTCTGCCCAAATACTCTCTAAACTTCCCTATATTACTCCTAGAATCCTCACTTTGGGAAGAATTAATCCCAAGGAATCCTTTGGCTCAAATCAAAAAGAGTTACCCGTTTTAAAGGTAGTGTTTTCTCTTGTGTTCTTATGTTTTATTTTTCTTATCCAACCCCCTAAAATCTTTTAATTCTTTTATTTTTTAACAAAAAAATATCCTCAATATACTATGATGTTCTTATAATAAGGATTCGAGCTACACTTACACACACCTATATCTAATGGTTAAAGAACATATTATTTCTGTGGATGGTGAATTTCTGCCTCACGAAATGATGATTATTAAACACTCATATAACACCTCTCAGGGTGGCCATTATGATAAAACTATTTTTATATATGATATATATTATTTGTTTTCCTTATGATTTTGTATTTTTCATTTATGGCATACCTTTATGATTTCCATTATGGGTAAACGCGATAATTTCATTTTAGGAAGTGTGGACTACCGCCCCCTCAAAGTGATTTGAATCGTTAATGCCATTTGTGGTATGTATAAAGGATAGAGTAAATGGTATTATACATTATATTATGTTGGAATTATAGTATTAATTTATATAATTATAATTTCATTCCATTAAATACGAAATTGAAATGAATGTAGCGTTCATGTGTACGTACATCTTTCCGTCTCAATGAATGGTGCATTTCATTTCTTACATTTAAATGTTATGTAAAATTATAAATGACTGTATATACTGGATATATATGATATATATGATATCTACATTAAGAAGATAATTCTGGATATAATGGATATTTTTCCACAGGAACAACTTTTATTTATAAGAAGGTTATTTTTGACTCAAGTACCAAAGATCGAAAAAATTACCGTTATTAACTTAAAAAACTATATAATGTTCATAACATGGTAATAAGTGATATAAAAGGAATAATGAACATGTAAAATTTTCTTAAGAAAAAATAAATTAACTCTAGTTTATTATTCATGAGGTTAAAGAACGATTCATTCAAGTCGGACACGAGGTAAGGGAACTTCCTAACCCAATTTCTATTCTTTGGGTTAATATCCTACTTTAAAATTATTTCATGATATTATTATGTTCTATCTTGTATTTTTAATTTCTGTATGTGTAATTATAGTGAATACAAATAATAGATCTATTTTATTTAATGGTCTTTTTAAGGGAACTTCCTAACCCAATTTTTATTCTTTGGGTTAATCTCCTACTTTAAAATTATGTCATGATATTATAATGTTCTATCTTGTATTTTTACATTCTGTATGTGTACTTATAGTGAATAGACATAATAGATCTATTTTATTTAATGATCTTCGTAAGGGAACTACTTAACCCAATTTCCATTCTTGGGGTTAATCTCCTACATTCAAATTATGTCATGATATTGTTATGTCATATCTTGTATTTATACATTATTTATGTGTAAATATAGTGAATGTACATAATAGATCTATTTTATTTTAAAAAACCATCATTGAAAGGGACTTCGTATCAATCTCCTTTCATTGAGGCATATTTTGTTTTATACACATATTTCTTTTATACGGTGTATAAACCCCTTTGACTATTACTTTTACTCAAAAGAAATCTTTTTATATGAAGCGTTTTTACTAAACAACAATAGGAATGCTTTTTTCTTACGTATGCGGTGACAACGACTTCCCCACTACTGTGACCATTATTTGAGTTTTGGATTCCTCTACAAGACATAAATTTTTTTAAAATGAAAAATAAATACCACGTTTTAATTTTCTTTTATTTTTGTATTGAAAATGGTTTTGAAAGTGTTTTCATTATATCAATGTGTTTTATTGATATCTTGTGATTGAAATTTGGAAATGTTATGTTTCGTTTATGAATATTTTATGTGATATGATTATGTTATGGTTTATGATATGTTTAAACCTGTTAATATGAGTAATGAATTGGACTTAATATGTGACGGGTGGAGCCCGCTATAGCTCCTCGATGCATCGGCAGGTCTGATGAGACAAACTAGTGTCTTGGCACGAGGACTTGAAAAAATATTATTGGTAGTCTTGGCACTAGGCCTTTGATACGTGGTTATAATAGTCTGGCATTATGCATTCCATCTTTATAAAAGTGGTTATTGATATTTCTTGTGGTTATTCGACCAGTAGAATATCGATGTGAATATGTAAATGAAATTATCTCATTTTACATTTTCCATATTATGCTGATGTTCAAGTTTAAAAAGGATTTTGTTTTAGTTATACATTTCCTTAAATGTTAATGTTTATTTATGAAAGTTTCAGAGATATTGTTATCCTTACTGAGCATCTGAGCTCACCCCTTTCAATGTTTTAATATTTTAGAGGATGTGAAGAAGTATTTTATGAATGACCTGCAGGGATAGTCAAAATAGGATATGACTGTGGACTAAGGAGAATTTTTTATTGTAGTTTTTCACATTATAATGTAATGTAACATTTATGAATGTATCTAGTGTTTCCAAGGCTACTAAACTAATCAGTCTTTCAAAACGTGATATTTTGTGATCATTCCAATGTTACGCAATAATGCACCGACTCTGGGTAATTGGGGTCGGGGCGTTATAGTTGGTATCAGAGGCAGTTTAGTACTAACCATAGATACTAGATTTAGATAAACTCTTATTAGAGCTCATACCAATAAGATAGAATTTGAGGATTAGTATAGAATAAATTTCTAGAATTTTGCGATTATAGAGTTTTTGTGAGTTTTTTGAGCAATACATCCCTGGATGGATACGAGCAGGTAGAGGCGGCTATGGCACAAATGTACCTAGGGGTAAAACCTGAAAACATCGCTTTGAGCTAGAGTTAAATGGGAAATGGTGCACGACATTGTGCCTTGATGCACTCTTGGTTACGACACTCCCGGGGGATATGCTTAGGATAATTCTCATTTTCATCACAAACCACTATGAAGGGTTATGAGTATATACTTCCTTAAAGAAAACATTTTTCTGATTATGGATTATATCTATAAACTGTTCAATTTATTTTAAGTGTTTTACAAGTATGGAATATGTATTTTGATTCATGAACTAATCTAGTTTATTCCATTTTTAGAAATGGGGCCTACTGGGAGGAATGGAAACCATATCAATACAGGCACTCCGTGTAGGGATTGCCCTCCTACTCAAGATAAATATTGTGGAGCTGGAGATACAACTGGTGCTGATCAACTTATCACCATACTGGGACAACTCACTCAGGTTAAGAATAGTAGCCTTACTCATATGGAGCACCCAGATCCACAACGCGGAGGATGAATTTTAGACCACTTCATGAGGAAAAAACCGCCAACATTTAATGGGGGTAAAAATCCATTTGTAGCTGAGGAATGGATAAAATTTTTAGAGAAAATATTCCACGCCTTAGGTTGTAGCGAAAGGGAGAATGTTGTCATGGCAGTTTACCGCCTCACTGGAGATGCCGATCAATGGTGGTCATTGATTCAAAATACAAAGGAAGATGAATAAGTATCAAGTATATAATAGATAGAGTTCAAAGATCTTTTCGTAGAAACATACTTTTCTCGTGACCATCGAGCAGATATGGAAAGGAAATTTCTGAGTCTGAGACTAAAGGAGGATTAGAATGTCGCAAAGGATGAGGCCAACGATAAAAGTTTAGCGTGGTATGCTTCAGATTATATACGTAACCCAAGAAGTAAGATTGATCGTTTCTTTGATGGGTTAAAACCATTTGTCCGTCGAGCTTTAGTATCACAATCCTTCTCATCGTACGAAGATATTGTCTCGTGTGATATCAAAACAGAAAAGGAATTCTCTATGTATTATGACAACAATGTAAAGCAAGATAAGAAGAGAACGGTGGAACTAGAGACAGATAAAGGGAAAAAGGGAAAGAAGGATTTTCCATTACGTGATAATTGTGGGAAGAATCACCCCGGTGCTTGCCTAAAAGGAATGGGAGTTTGTTATAAATGTAGAGAAAAAGGACACCAGGCTCGTGATTGCAAGGGAATGAAAGAGTCTATCAATGTTGAATGCTACAATTGTAGGGAAATGGGGCATTACAGAAATGAATGTCTTAAGAGTCAGGGAAACATACCTCAGAAAAGGCCAAGGGATGAAGGACAATCTTATGTTGTTACTACAGTTGAAGTGGAATAATTAATGTATTGGTGCTTTTGGACTCACCGATTATATTCTGGTTATAAGAATAATGTGATATATATAAGGATTATACTACAGTACTTGTCTTTTTTCATTAAGGTTTTAATATGATGAAGGTAAGAATATTTTTAGTGTGTGACAAAAAGAGAAACTTTACTTTGTTTGGGGAATAACCCGTCGTGTCAGACAAAGCTGCAGGAATCGAACCCACAACCATAGTGAGACAAGCCTTTATTACCTACCACTAGCCTACAGGAAATCTCCGGTTATTACAAAATAGTTTTCCTAATCTAAATGGTATGTGGTAATATTTTGAACCTTATACAATTATGATAAATAGAATATTTTTAAGTTCTGTTACCATTTGGAGTGAAAGATGGGTTCGTGGTAACAATTTATTAAAGAATGAAATCATATACAACAAGTAAGTATATTTCCTTATGTTCTTAGTAAATCTCTTTAATAAATTCATCAACATTATGAATGGTAACTTAAAACAAAAATGTTGTCGGTTAACTTTTCCAATTATGGAATCAATGAGCGTTTAACCAATCACAAGTTTGTGATTTTATTATGCTTAACTTTCTCCTAATCCTATTTTCTACAAATCTCCATCAGAACTTGATGGTTTGTTTTTCCTCCATATCCATATTTTCATAGAATCCTAGTATGGGCTATCTTGGGTGACCTTTGTACTTTTCTTTCATTTTTTAAAGTTATATTTTTATTAACCCTATTTCTGATGTGGGTTTTTTCCACAAAGGTATTTTCTATATTCAACCTTTTATTTTCAAAGAAAATTTTCAAATTTCGAGGTCACAATTTGTTGAAGGAGGGGAGAATGTAAGACCCCGAGCTTCCACGATACGCTTCTCTTTCAATAATGTAATAGCTTGCATTGTACGCATGTTCAAGATTCTAACACACACCACAACCAATCAAAGTAGTCGTTATGAATAGTAATACCTAATTTTTGAAATTTTATAAATTTTATCATTCTACATGGACTTCGTTATTGGATTCGGAATATCGAAATTATCCTATGTTGAATTTTTAGTATTTTTGTGAGAACTTCCAATTTTTTTATGAATAGTGAAAAATACTTAAAAACAACTTTTTTAATAAAAATAATTTATAGTGATAAATTATAATATTTAGTGGTTTTAAAGTATATTTAAAATATATTTTTTCCATTTTATCCAATGGTGGTAATTAGAATTAATTTCACTTTGAAATTGAACAAAAACAATTGTCAATCTTTTGATATATATTGTTTCTTAAAAACACTCTATTTGTTGTGACAGCGGGAATTAATTATAAAATTAATTAATGCAACTTATATGTTTTTAATTTTTTAAAATAGACATCATTTTTGAACTTGGAATATGAATTATATCTTAGGGTGAAATTTTGGCATTGTTCTGAAAAACATCAATTTTTGATGAATAGTGAAACCACTATGTGGTAGTTAAAAAACTAATTTTTCATTTAAATGAAACACTAGAACTTCTGTGATTTGATTTTCAAAAATCCAACATACATGGTTGTCATTAGGAAGTAAAATGCGGTTCAATGGGATCAAATCTTATTGGGTGAATAGTATCTTTTAAGTTTAATTAATTGCGATTAAAGGTAATTAGTGCAATTTAAGGTAAAAATGATATTATAAAAATATTAAAATACCTTTACACTTGTCCTACCTTTATTAGATGAGTCATTTACGACCAAGAAAATCAATGGTTCAACTTGGGGACCCCATGGAGCCACTTTGGTAGGAAAATGACATTAAAAGCTTTTATTTTATGTTAAAATAAAAATGTCACAAACCTGAGATATTTTACTAAAACAATTTTTAAATGGGGTTATACAAGTCATATTTTTGACTATAAATATTTCTTAGAAAGCTAAAACGATTTCCTAAATCAAGATTTTTTTTTATAATTTTTAGACAGTAAATAAATTAAATTATTTATGACACCATGATGATTCAGCGGTTACCTCATTAATTAACTTTTTTAATAAAATGGAAGGATAATGTAAAATCCAAAAATTACACTTCTCCAAAGACTATTTTATGAGTATATTTCGAACCCTTATCACCTTAGCCTAGAAATATATATGTTTGGGACCATTAAATTCTGAAACTCATTATATAATAAAGTAACATTTCATTACTTTCCAAGAGTTCCCCTCCTCTCCTCTTATAAAAGGCCCCCACCACTACCACCTTATTTACACCATCCAAGCCATTTGGATCGGCCAACCTCTGCCAAAATACTCTCTCAACTTCCCTATCTTACTCCTAAAAGCCTCAATTTGGGCAGAATTTTTCCCAAGGAATCCTTTGGCTCAAATCAAAAAGAGTTACCCGTTTTAAAGTTAGTGTTTTCTATTGTGTTATTATGTTTTATTTTCCTTCTCCAACCCCCTAAAATCTTATAATTAATTTCTTTTGTAACAACACCAGTATCCTCAATATACTAGGATGTTTTTATAAGAGGGATTCGACCTACACTTACACACACCTACATCTAATGGTTAAAGATCATATTGTTTCTGTGAATGGTAAATTTCTGCCTCACGAAATGATGACTGTTCAACACTCATATAACACCTCTCATTGTAGCCATTATGATGACACTATTTTTATATATGATATATATTTTGGTTTTCTTCCTTATGATTCTGTATTTTTCATTTATGTCATACTTTTACGATTTCCATTATGGGTAAACGCGATAATTTCATTTTAGGAAGTGCGGACTACCGCCCCCTCAAAGTGATTTTATTCGTTAATGCCATATGTGGGATGTATAAAGGATGTAGTAAATGGTATTATACATTATATTATACTGGAATTATAGTATAGATTTATATAATTATAATTTCATTCCATTAAATATGAAATATAAATGAAAGTAGCTTTCATGCGTACATACGGCTTACCGTCTCCCTGAACGGTGCATTTCATTTCTTGCCTCTAAATTTTATGTAATATTATAAATGCATGTATATACTGGATATATATGATATCTACATTAGGAATATAATTCTGGATATAATGGATATTTCGCCACATGAACAACTTGTAATTATAAGAAGTTTATTTTGGACTCAGGTACCAAAGATCGAAAAAATGACCGTTATTAATATAAATAACTACATAATGTTCATAACATGGTAATAAGTGATATAAAAGTAATAATTAACATGTAAAAGGTTCTTAAGCAAAAATAAATTAACTCTAGTTTATTATTCAAGAGGTTAAAGAATGATCGAGTCAAGATAGACACGAGGTAAGGGAACTTCCTAACCCAATTTCTATTCTTTGGGTTAAGCTCCAACTTTAAAATTATGTCATGATATTATTATAATCTATCTTGTATTTTTACTTTCTTTATGTGTACTTATAGTGAATACACATAATAGATCTATTTTATTTAATGATATTTTTAAAGTAACTTCCTAACCCAATTTCCATTCTTTTGGTTAATCTCCTACATTAAAATTATGTCATGATATTATTATGTTCTATCTTGTATTTTTACTTTATGTATGTGTACTTTTAGTGAATACACATAATAGATCTATTTTATTTAAAGATATTTGTATGGGAACATCCTAACCCAATTTCCATTATTGGGGTTAATCTCCTACTTTAAAATTATGTCATTATATTGTTATGTCCTATCTTGTATTTATAATTTATTTATGTGTAAATATAGTGAATACACATAATAGATCTATTTTATTTTAAAAAATGATCTTTGAAAGGGACTTCATCTCAATCTCCATTCATTGAGGAATATTTTTTTTATACACAAATTTCTTTTATACGGTGTATAAACCCCTTTGACTTTTACATATACTCAAATGGAATATTTTTATATGAAGCCTTTTTACTAAATGAAAATTGGAATGTTTTTTTTCTTACGTATGCGGCGACAACGACTTCCCCACTGTCGTGACCATTATTTGAGTTTCAACTTCCTCTAAAAGCCATAACATTTTTTAAAATGAAAAATAAATATCAAGTTTTAATTTTCTTTTATTTTGGTATTGAAAATGGTTTTGAAAGTGTTTTTATTATATCAATGTGTTGTATTGATATCTAGTGATTGAAATGTGGAAATGTTATGTTTCCTTTATGCATATTTTATGGGATATGATTATGTTATAGTTTATGATATGTTTAAACACGTTCATATGAGGAATGCATTGGACTATATAAGTGACGGTTGGAGCCCGCTATAGCTCCTTGATGCATCGGTAGGTCTCGTGAGACAAACTAGTATCTTAGCACGAGGCCTTGAAAAAATCTTATTTGTAGTCTTGGCACGAGGCCTGGGATACGTGGTTATGATAGTATGGCATTATGTATTCCATCATTATAAAAGTGGTTATTGATATTTCATGTGGTTATTCGACCAGTAGAATATCCATGTGAATAAGTAAATGGCATTATCTCATTTTACATTTTCCATATTAAGCTGAAGTTCAAGTTTAAAAAGGCTTTTGTTTTAGTTATACATTGCCTTAAATGTTAATGTTTATTTATGAAAGCTTCTACGATATTGTTATCCTTACTAAGCATCTAAGCTCACCCCTTTCAATGTTTTAATATTTTCCGGGATATGAAGATGTATTTTATGAATGACCTGCAGTGATAGTCAGAAAAGGATATGACTGTGGTCTAAGGAGACTTTGTTATTGTATTTTTTCACTTTATGATGTAATGTAACATTTATGAATGTATCTAGTGTTTCTAAGGCTACTAAACTAATTGGTCTTTTGAGACTTGATCTTTTGTGATCATGCTAATGTTAGGCAATAATGCACTGACTCTGGGTAACTGGGGTTGGGGCGTTACACACTTGGGAGAGTAATTCCTTTATCACTCAATTACCTAGATGTTTCTTTAGATCCACTAACCCCACAATGGTCATTCTAAAATGGGTCATTGATATGGTCCCTGAACCCTAAATTAAATCAATGGAAAACTCAATTTCCCACACTTGGGGATTCCCATGTAAATTCGATGGAACCACATCATCATATTCATCCCAATAGGTGAATCCCCTATTTGAACATTAAATTCCTCACCCAAAGACATTCTTTTCCCTTCCTACATAAAAATTGAGTTTAGTAGATATACTGGGGGTGGATCCAGATAGGAATCAACTGGAAGGGTTTCTACTCAAATGATATGTAATTCGACACTATTCTTAAAAATCGCAACTTCCCTCATCTTATAATTGATATTTGGATAAAAATGTCATAGAAAAATAATACAAAGGATTATATCAAAGTAAAACATGGGTATGGTGTTATGATTAGAAACAAAATCACGTTAAAGTATCATAAGTTGGACTGATTGAATCATCTTTGTTGCAATGATACATCCCCTATGAGTTTTGAATGACAACTCCTTTATTATATAAAAGCGAACATGTCTAATTTTCTATGTAAACTGGGAAGATATGAAACAATTTGATGATCCATAATAAAATAATGAAATTTTTATTTTTGAGGAAAGGATTAAAGTACCTTCCACCACATCGTTAGTCACTTCAACATCATTAGTTTTGACCGCATAAACTTGCAAATCTCCCTTGGACTTCATTGGATAATGATTCCTTAATTATTAGGATAATCATTGGCATAATTTCACCACTCCATACAATTTCAGCACTGATCATTGGGGTCTTCATTCATCCCCTTACAATCAATGGATAGGTGGTCTTTCTCTACAAATATGTAACACACACCCATAACATTCAGGAATGTACCAGGGTGTCTCCTCTCACAATTATCCGAGGGTGAAAGGTCAATATTTCCCTTTTCCCCACTTCCTTAAATATTTTTTGATTGTTTTTAGTGACCCTATTATTCTGATGGTTTCCTCTAAAATTATAATTCTTAGAGAAATCATTTTACATCTTGATAGAATTTGAGACTATATCTTCATATGATTAGAAACATTAGGAGACTAGAGACCAATGGAGGAATGGTTTTATACTATTAATTAATCGATCCATCTTGCTACTTGTATTGCATATGCAGTCCATTAAATGTCTTGAAAAACTTTTGAAATTTGATTCATAAATGTGACATTCCATAATCCTTTTTCCATAAATTAAGAAACAATAATTCTATATCGGCTCACTTTTCATGATGGATGTATTATTCTAATATGATTTCATTAAAATTACTCCATTCCATTTCTCATATTTCTTCATCATTGTTTTTTATTAAATACCACCACTAATCTACATCTCTTGATAGTTTTCAACTTACATGACAACCTTCTCTCATTCGTTACATCCCTAAGGGAGAAATATCATCTTTAAAGAATTTATCCACTGCTCCTCTATGAAAGGGTTTAGAGTCCCATTAAATGATGGAGTCTATTATTGTATAAGGTGGTCTAATACACCTTCTCCATGAAGTGGATCTGAAAGCTCTATGCATGTAATGTAAATTGTTTTAACTAGTGTTAGCTATTCTAGTATTGTTATATGTTTCTCATCACTAGTCACATCACCAGAGCTAACATAATTATCTTGCATGGGAGGGAAATACCAACATGGGTCACATATGGGTTTTCATGGTTTCCATTCCTTCCACTAGAAAACATTTAAAAATAATGTCATACACTATATTAGGTAAGGAAACATAATGTATAAACTTTTCCTAATAAATACATAGTATAAATTGAAATTCTATACATATCTAATCTCATAACAATAAACATGGTTTTTTGAGGAAAAAAATACATTTAAATAATTCAAAATGGATTGTAATGAAAACGTGAATTATAATAATCATATCACATGGGAGTGTCATGCCAGGTGCACAATAAGGTAAGTTGTAATGTGAAAGGATACCTCAGGTCATGCATGAAACTCCTTGTCTGAGTTTTCTCTACTAGGTACATCTGTCCCAGAACCACGTCCACTTGTAGTATCTAGATAGGGGTGTATTTTTTATTCTGATACACATAATATATTATTTTACAAAAACCCTAGATGATCTTGCATGATTATCTCCAAAGACCATCTTAGGGATTTTTTCCCAAATCAATTTTTTCTAATTCGGGTTTCCATTTTTTCATCTAATATTCATTTGATACCAATTTTAAGGACCCAACCCCAATTTTATAGAAGAAGTGTCGTAATTTAATAAATTTGATTATAATAAAGGAATATGCATCATGAATGACTATGTAGTTTAGTTTATTTGAAACAAGATAAATACATAAGTTCATCATTATAACTTGAAATGAAAAACAGAAAATAAGTTCCTCTAGGAACATCCACCCCTATAAGATTATCCATACAATTCAATCATTATATAGCTCTTAATGTCCTAGGAATAATGAACTATAAGAAGGGGTGAGCTCATATTCTCAATAAAGGTACAAAATTCAATATAAGGTAATATAAACATAAACATTTGTCCTGGTGACTAATGTAAAACACATGCCTTCCAAAATAATTTTCCTGACCACAATATGGACGATATATGAGTTGAGAGATTATTTCCATAGTAAAACAAAATCATGTGTTTTCAAATAGTGGAATGAAAACATTAAGCACGAATTTATAGCTTCACAATGAGGGAAATTCATACACCATACATTCTAAAACCTAAATTCAATTCCACAACATATACATCTAAAAATGATTAAGGCCATAGCCAAAACCATATCTAAAAATGGTCAAGGCCTCAGTCAAGTCCATATGGTTTTGTCTCGTGAGTCCTGCCGATGAATCGAGGGGCTATATCAAGCCCCACCAAACACATACTAAGTAAAATCAAATACTCATATGAAAGCGGTAAAAATAGTCAACATATACATTCATATTGAAATTATCATATGAAATGTAAATAACTTTCCCATATATTTGAACATAAACACTAACCATTCAGAATAATTTGGTGAATGGTATCCAGATCTCACATTAATAGGAAAACTTATTAGAAACCCATAAAAACATATTGTAGATGATATAAATATAGATGAACCTCAATGAAGTAAAATATTAAAGAAAGGATATTGACATAGATTATGTTATTTTTAAATGAGACCATTTGAAAATTCTTGAAGAAACTATCCTTCAACATTAAAAAGTGTCTCTTACAACCTTGAAACATTAAAATACTATTCAATTAGAATAAAATGGGAATAAAGATTACCTTTATATGATATAACATAGGTCAGTATATACAACTCATGTATATAATAAGTGGTAATCAAGGAATAAACCATATAAATGTTAATAAGAGATGAGAAAAATCTCTTTTAACTTATAAAGATGCTCTTTTAGAAAAAATATTTGTATAAAATAAGAAATCTGAATGTGGAAATGTATATCCCAAAAATAGAAAACATATGTACATTGATATTATTTTTGAGACATAAATGTAGTCCCATAACATAAATAGAGTTGGAAATGATGTTTTAAAAATAAAACATTTAGTGTGATTTAAGGAAAATGTTAAAGTTATATTAAAGAAGATAAGTATGTTTGATTTAATAAATATTGAAATGAAATAAGGTATTATTTCATTATAAAATGTTTTTTATTGAATGATAAATATGGAATAAAACTGATTGTAGAGTACACTTTAAAATATGCATGAATTCAAGTAGTTCACTATAATTGAACTTGTATTTCGAGAAGAATTTATGAAAGTTCAATTTAAAACATATAATCACCATAATATAAAAAACTATTGTAATTTCTAAACATATATATAACACTCAGAGAGAATTAATCATTGGTAAATAAAAATACATAAGAATTTTTTGACGAAATTAGACACCAAAATAACCAGAATGAAAATGGAGGTTCTGGTGGAAAACCCTTAACACATAGTAATATATGATTCATATGCCCCAAAATTAATAATACTACATTGATACATTGAATAAAATGAAAAAATAGAATACGGATATATTAAATCAATGTGATTTATAAACACTCCATACCCAAGTAATGGTAGTGAATAAAAAAGATCTCACAAAATAATGAATGTGAGATGAGGAAACCCTTTCCTTATGTATGAAGGTGTTCCTTATTTTATCTTAATGACCAAAATAATAATGTTTTTGGACATTGATTAATGAGTTAAAAACCTTCTCTAAATGTAATTGATTTATTACAACCTTATCAGGTTAATTCAATCCATTTTGATTGGTTAAAAAAATTCAATTTCATTATTAGGGAGTATTTTCATCCATCATATTCATGATCAACTTACTTATATTCATGTAGATATAAATATATTGAATGATAATGATTTTAAAGATTATAAGTTTTATGTTATTAGTCAACAAAAATGGGATTAAAAATTATAAAATTTGTTTGGTTATTTGGAGTGAAGATGAGTCACTAAATAAATATTTAATGACAATTGTTTGGGTTAATTGGAAGTTCATGATCACAAAGAATTCATTTTGATTTCTATATTAAAATAATGTTTTCAATTGGATTTTGTAACCATAAATATGTTATAATACATAAATTATATTTTTTCTACCCTAAAAAGGGTATCATGACCAGAATTGATGATGGTAATTGAAATTAAATCATTCCATCGTTGAATTTGAAAAATTAAACCATCTGAGAGGGTGTTTACATATCTAGAATAAAAGGATGGGAAATGAGAGTTGATGAAGAATTATTCATTTATAATAAGAACATTCGAGTACATGTATTGTACTAGGGTCATAAAATTATTTGGATGAATGGATGTGAGAAAATTAAATGAAAATAAAGGAACTTGAAATAAAAGAAATGATTAGAGTAAAAAGGATTAGGATGGGTGACGAATGGAAGTTGTTGGGGGGGGGGGGTCATAGTGGATGAGGGGGAGATTTCTGAATATATTATGCATTAATTTATTATTTCCCTCATGACAACCAATAGTGTGGAATCATTTTACCCATAATATTAATATGTTTATATGAGTTCAATCTACATTTCCTTGCAGCATCCATGATGTCAAGAATAGTAAATTTATCTGATAATGTATATATATATGGTAAATAATGGTATTTTATAATTCATAAAAAAATCATGTATTTTAGAAAAATCCTCAAAATTCTCTTCAATCATTTTTGACATTAATAATTCAAAAATGAAATAAATATTTTGAAATTAATTTTCTAAATTTTATTAATTAAATGTTAAATATAATTATAGTTTATTCGAAGTATAAAATTATTAAAACTACAGTTCAAATTATATTTCATTGAAAAAATAATCAAGATCTCATTTTAAAATAACCTTATGAAAATAATATGACATATCATTATTAGGTGTTCTATCCCTATTCATATTACTATTCATAAATGTATATTACTATTCACCAAGAAATAATGTTATCATATCAGAGTCAAAATATCATAATGAATGCAACCGTTTGTATAAGTTTTTTAATCATTAAAATCATAGAGGTGGTGAAGTTATGTTTCCTATCTATGTTATTAAAAAGAGTTTTTTTAGAGACTTAGTGTTTCATGTATTCAGTATTAAATTTGTTTTCAGAATCATGTGGTGTTACACTAATCATAGAATTCAACTTCATAACATAGAAAAAATTTTCACGTGAATATTATATTGAAATTTAGTACTAATTTATAATCCTTATACAATATAATGTTTCATCCTAGAAATTATGTAATTTAAATTTATGTTTGGGTTTATATTCCCATTATAAAATACTTGAAAAATATCTTGGTGATTAGAATTTTATTTATGGTGAATAATTATATTAATATATTCAAAATGATCTAAAGTATAATTATCTATATAATCTGATTATAACATACTCCAAATAATTTCATTACCATGTTTACTACACCATGGATTCTTTTATGTGGCAAGATTTATCACTATTACATAATATACCTAAAAAATATTCATATACTCTCTATAATAAATTAAAATAAAGTCAAATCAAAATTTTTAATTTACCCTCATATTAGTTTTGATATCCTCGAAACTAATTAAGGTATCAAAAATACACTCACCTACACATCCAATGTCCTACCACAGATTTATTCATCCTCCATACATATTTATTTAATATATAAAATAGATCCATGATTACTTATCCAAAAATTAAATTAGTAGTTTTGATTTGATTACTAATTAGTTATAAAATAAAATACTAATATAAAAGAAGTTAGATAATTGAAACAATCTAAAATGTTATACATTAAATATTAATACCTATTAAATAATAACAATAATTTATGAACTAGTATATATAGAATTGATTTAACAAATGGGTTTATAAACTATTAAATGTTTAGGATTGTTATTTTCAATGATTATTTCCCAGTACCTAAAAATTTAAAAAATATATTTTCATAGAAAAATTTATAATAAAAAAAATTATAGGATTTTAACCGATTTTGTACATCCAAAAACATTATCCCACCACTAAAAATTTATTTAATTTGATGGATTAAAGAATACGATGTCTTTTGGAAACATTTGTATGTGATAATGGGGTACTCAGATCTTGTTCCCATTCAACATTAGACTATTAATTTTTTATAGAAATTGTGTCACTACCAATTAAATATTACTAACTATATTCTAAATAACTTTCCACTATAATAGAGAAAACATTCCATTATCGATTATAAACTAGATAACATAATTTTTCACTTTTATTATCTTCAAATTTATACTTATTTTAACGATTACCAGGAAAAATATCCCTTTTATGCCCAATATTGTCCTATACCACAATAGAATACATATCTATCCAATGAGAAAGAAATGTTTTAAAATTAAAATCTATAACATTTTATAATTAAATTACTCCATAATTCTACATAGTGTATTTCTAAACTATAGAATTATTATTTTATAACTCTTTACAAAGTAAATTGGTGAAATTACTACACCATAGACCTTGATTCTCTATTTATAATCTAGATTTTCATTCACTTTCCTCTTTAATATAATTCCCTCCCACACACAGTATAAATGTTTTCAAATAAATACTTATAACTTCCTATTATTGATTCATAGGATTCATATAATCCTTGGTTGCATTATTTTATCCTTCATCAACCAATTAACATAAGGATTTTTTTTAGAAATTTTTTATTTTCAATTATGAATTACGATCATTTATGACAAATTATAAAAATTTATCATACACCCAATTTCTCCATTACATCTTCACATATACCCATTTGTTTTTATAGTTCACCACTTTTCAAGGAATCACCATCCTCAATGTGTGTATCCCTAAAATTTTGAAATATTCTGACATGAATTCATAACATCAT
Source organism: Viscum album (assembly GCA_963277665.1). Taxonomy (NCBI): domain Eukaryota; kingdom Viridiplantae; phylum Streptophyta; class Magnoliopsida; order Santalales; family Viscaceae; genus Viscum; species Viscum album. The sequence goes on along the minus strand of OY728132.1, from coordinate 92,301,705 downwards.
ATAAATAGTGGTGAATTTTTTGCCTTGTTTCAAATTCCCCAAAATTTGAAAACATGTGATTGAAAATTTTACATATATTACATAATAGATTTATGTACTAATAAATATGTTTAACATAAACTTTATAGCCATTTTCACAAATTGAAATTATCTACAGTATCTTAACATCCATGTTTTCATTCAAATTAATTCTTTTTAAGTACCCCGATACACACTAAAATGTGTGTAGTTCTATTTTTTGGGTTAAATAAATATATATGGAAATACCATTCAGTATATTTGAAAATATTATTCTAAAATTTAAGATTCCAAAAAAGAAAATATAACCATGTAAAAGAATCCATACCTGTGATGTTGATTACAAATAAGTTTAGGGGTGAAATGTAAATTGTCATTCTAAAAATATGAAAACCCCTTGAATGAGATTCATAATACCATGATTTCAGGCATTGTTTATTTCAGTCAAACTACTACTAATAATATATAAATAACTCTTTCATACTAAAAATAATTTCATTTCTTTTAATCCTGAAATGTAGAATAAATTCAGCTTTTATTGTGAATTAATCCAAGGTTTATACCTGATGGAATTATGCTAAAACAAATGATACAAAATTTAAATATATCAAGTCTCTATTTTTATTTTTTTATATTTACATAGGACAAGAACCACTCATTCTTAGATCTGCTAACCAATAATTTTCAACTACCATTTTCCTTAGGATTCTCAATTTCATTTCACATATTTTGATAGTAATAGAAAAAGATTACAGTCACACCATAACCTCACAAATTTACAAAATCCATTTAAGAATGGTTATTAATATAAAAATATTGAAAGATCTGTATTCTTTCCCATAGTATGACTCAAATGATGTGGAACATTCCTGCCACAAATTTCTTCTATTTTGATATATATGAATTTGGAATAAATGAAATGAGTTCATTGAAATCCATAGACCAATAAAAAATTTAAAATAATTATAATAATAATTAGAATTATATAGGGAATCAGTTTGTGTAAACCATACTCATTAAACTATTTATTTATTTTAAAATGGATATGACTGTGTCTAATGAATTTTTTAGTATACATCGTGAAGCCTTGAACACTCAATTATAGATTCATTATGTAAAAATGATATGAAATTTACTAAATATACTAATCTTTGGTTTTCTTCCTTCCACGTGTAACTCTAACCTTCTTCCACATCATTTTTTCCATTTGTGCCTCCCCTTCATTTAACAAGAAGCCCCACCGTATAGTATCTCACCATTTCTCTACCTCCACCTCCCAATGAGGTTGTCACGGGTCGTGACCTAGCCAACCCTCGAACCCCTGCCTATGTCGTCCTCCCAATCTAGGTCAACCCATAGTCCACTAACATCCTTGCAAGTCTACTTCTCTCCTCTATGGGTGATTTATCATGATATCCCTCATCTCTTCCAATGGTTCTCACACCTCCGACTTTCATTTCATCTTCGACTAGGTACTACTCTATAAAAATGATTCATACCCCTCCCGTAAAACAACGAATTTTACATCCTACCATGATATGGTTCCCGCTGTAACATCTTCAACTACACATAGAGTCCCTACACCTTTATTTACCAGCACGGTTGGGTTATCAGTGAAGGAGGAGTCGTCTGTACTCGGATCTGACATATCTTTTACCTATGAACCCCTTCACCAAAACCCCCTTATCATCAGAATCATGTTCTTTCATATAACTACTAGTCCATATTTTCATTCGTTAACTGAAAAATCCGCGATGACCTTCTCCTCATCTGTCAAACCATTATAAGGATCTCCAATTAGTACTATTCTAACTTGTGACTTCCATCGGCTTGTCCTTAGGTTCCCCTACCGCATACCATTTCATCTCCTCACTTCCTTCGCCTCTACCTCTGCTTCCAGGTGATTTTCATCCCCCTGCTCTGCCTCCAGGTACTCAACCTCCACGTCCATGAATCCACTTACAAGGCCTCTTCATCCATCATCATCTTCCCATTTGAAGGTGTTCTATTTAAGTGGATGGGGATTCGATTCATTCATGCATACAATATGTTTTTTAAATATTAACTCAAGTTTTCCTGATATATCCAAAATCATTACAGTTTTTATGAAATTAGAGATACCTCTTAGTTTTGTTCTAGAATGTTATTTCAATAACCTATATTGAACATCATGGTTATTTATACTAGGTTAATTTGTGGATGTGGTCTCACTATTATACAAATAGGTACATTCTTTCATTTCATAGTTTTTTACATTATAAATCATTTAGTGTTTTATTCTTCCATCTGTCAATTAATCCATATATTTTTTGATTCATAGATGATGAAATCATTGTCATTCTAATTATGATATGTTCTACTCATTCCATATAGGTAATTTTTAAATAACCTATTTTAGCGGTAATGAATGGGATTTTTATACCCCATTTTCTAATTTTATTTATTTTTTTGTGTGTTTTATTCATAACTGTGTCAATTTATCCATCAAATTTTGTATTCATAGATGTTGAAATGGTGGAAATTCACATTATGTTATGTTCTCCTCATGCCATTTAGGTTCTGTTTAATTATCCTATCATAGTAGTAATGAAATACTTTTTTCCCTCATTCTGAAAGTTTATTGATGCTGTTTCAGGGATATATTTGTCCATATTTATTTAATATATTAATTAAAATTCAACATATCTGTTATTCTATTTTCAAATTTGAAAACTGGAATATATTGGTTTATATTTTTATACAACCATTTTAATTTCATTTTATATTGCACATTATATTTCACTTTATATTAGTTATTGTTGTACAGAAATTGTAGTTTACATTCCTATTTTTATAGCTGTTTCAATATGACTTCATGTTGGAGTTTATATTGAATTATCATTTATTGGTACTGCATGTCCATTGTATATTATATTACAATGCATGTTGTTTCTTTATTCATATTACAATTTCCATCACCCATTATCAGGCATGCTCATATGTGAGTTTGGCTGATACTCTAGATTTCTGTATTTCCAGTGATTAATATTTTTTCATCCATATATGAATTTTCTTCCATTGGTTTTATTTGTACTTCATGTATCCAACTCAATGTATTAAATCCCACTGGTTAGTTATATTCTTGAGTCTTGTGTTTCCTTTTTGTTTGTATTAGCTTATAGAAATTAATTACTTCAATGTTTCTCATTGAAGTTTTTTTAACAGCGTTTTTATGATTAATTCAATTCTGTTGCTCTTGAAGATTTTATTGCAGTGTCTCATTTGATGGCCATCTTGTGGAACATGGAAGACTTGTCTAAAGGTTTCTCTTTCAATACTGATCCATTTTGAGAACACACATTCTGTTTTCTTTATGTTTTAAATTTAATGATACAAAATAAATCTCTACTGTTATCTATATTAATATTGTAGTTTTCTTATACACTCAAATGAAAGGATAATATCATAAAATCATTAATCTTAATGGGAAATTTATATACATTAAAACTGATAATCAATGTTCTAATTTGCAATGATAGTTTCCTGTAATAGAGTTGTCCCACATTATGAATTATTATATTTTTATCTATTTGAAAAGATTTAAATTTCATGGAATTATCACTGTTTATTTTCTTTTTAGTGAAACACGTTTTTCTACAAGTGAAAAGACTTACCAGTGCTGAAATTTTTATGTTTATAGTTGATGTCTGTTGAAATGATGTGAGCATAACTCAAAAATTTCATATATTTATTGATTAAGTGATTTTCCAATTGATGTAGACTCATGTATAGGAAATATTTGTTTTCCAGGTGAACATAATTTCTCGTTAAACATATTTACATTTCTAAGAAATGTCACCGTTTTTTTGTTTCATAGTCAAACTAAGTTTTCTATTAGTTAGAAGATTAACAATTAGTGGATTATTTATATTTGCAGTTTAAGTCTATTGAAACGAAGTGAGTAAATCTATATAGGTAAAAATATTTACCATTCATATAAATTTCAAATTTATTTTGACTGATGTTATGGTCAATTTTGTTTTCTAGTTTAATATATTTACCAGTTTAATAGATTTTTCATTACTGGATTAATTTTGATTTCTTTTAAATGATCGTGGAATGACCTTGATGATTTATGGGCGACCCTTAAATACATGGGGATTACTAGTTATGTGATCTATGTTACCCTTAGGTGAGATGTTACATCTTTCACGTAGGTTCAGATTGACCTTTATTCAACTCAATATGACCATTAAATTCAACAAAAATGACTCGTACATGAATTTTTCTACCCTTACATGAATCACGATTATCATTAATGCAGTAGAGAAAAACCAACCATACTCATACATGGAAATATAATACCCATCAATGAGTTTCATTACCCTCACATCAATCAAAATTTAGATATCATTAATGGATTAAAATCGAGGTTACCCTTTTGAAATCATAGAAGAGCCTTATGTGAGGCATAGTTAACTCTCTAAAAAACTATATTTCTCTCACCTACATGAAGTGTGTTCTGTATAAGACAAAGTAAAATGAAAATTAATTAAACATACACAACCATAATATGTGTCATTAACTCACACTATTCTGACTATCTCTAATATTAAGTAGATCTGTTGTAGGTATCATGTTATTTTTTCAAAATAATATCATTCACTTACTCATATTCATTTTTAATCACATATTGCACGGATCCAAATATATTTCTACCAGTTGGAGGATAATATGTTGACTCCAATAAATAATCCATGTGCAGAGAATTCCCTTTTCACTGTTGGGTGTTGTGTAATTTTGATGGTTTCATGATCCAAGTTCTACAATGATGCCCCACCTCCACTATATGTCTTGGATATATAATCATCTACTAGATCCATCTCTAAGAAGTGGTATGTACAAAGGTAGAGTGGTTAATTTTTGACTGTCCCAACTAAATCTCATTTCTTAATCACATCAATCCCTGATCAGTTGTAGGTGTTATTCCATATTCCAAACACATTAATGTTATCCATTCTTAAGTCTCAAATTCTAACTGTAAATATTGGTTCCTATTTCTGTGATCTGGATAACTATAATTACTTGTAATCATATAAGGGGATGATTTTAGACATTTTGGGCTATGTTGTGGAATTAGTAATTCATCATAGTTTATATTATGTGATATTTTGTGATTTATTATCCAGAATCACTTATGAAATCAAATCGTTGGATATATTTTGCTTGTATCAGTCCACTACAGTTTTAAAACCATGTAATGTTTCGACAAACTGACCTATAGGCTCTTCTATATCTCGGATGATTAAATAATCCCACATCCTTACCTATAACCTCTTATATTTCTGGGATGATTACTAAAGGAGACTGAAAAAATTGACTGAATTTGTTAGCTGTAATTGCATGGAAATACAAGAGTTTGACAATTTCATATTTTTTCATATTTGATTTCAATATTATTTTATTACCTTAAAAACTGTATTATACTATGCTATTTATATTAGGTTTAATGGAAGAAGATTACCATGTTTTATGAATTAACCTCTAGCTTGTATACTACATAACAAATGTTTCTTGTTTATGTGTTTTCTCTAATCCATATATTTCTTACACAACTAGAAAACTAACCTATACCAACTATTTGGAACTGTTGGTATAGGCCTCCAAACCGTTGGTATAGCCTGTACCAACTATTTGGAGAACCGTTTCAAAGTAAGGCGTTGGGATAGGTCTATTCCAACGGTTTTCCCAAAACCGTTGGTATAGACCTATCCCAACAGTTTTGGAAACTGTTGGTATAATTAATATGAAAATCTATACCAACGGTTATGGAACCGTTGGTATATGTATTTCAAAAAAAACATTCGCTGGTATTTGATCCCAGGACCCCTAGTTTATTATTCAACGACTTAACCACTAACCTAACATGACTTTTCTAAATATAATTACATAAATATATATATGTATTCTCATAATGATTTTAAATTTTGATTTATATAATGTTCTAGGTAAGAAGAAATGATAAAAAATCAAAGGATCTATACCAACAGTTGTCAAGACCGTTGGTATTGGCCTATACCAACAGTTGTCACAACCTTTGGTATAGATTTTGATTCTGGATTTTGATTCTAGGGCAAGGTTGAGTTGTGGGGAACCATTCCCAATGGTTTTGGCCAAACCATTGGGAAATATATCCAAAATGTGTACTTTTCCCAACAGTTTGTCCAAACCATTGGGAAAGGGTATACATATCCCAATGGATTGCCAAAACCATTGGGAAAGGTGGCCACAATGTGGACTTTCCCAACGGCTTGGACAAACGGTTGGGAAATGTTGCCTCAAAGTGGAATTTCCCAATGGTTTGGCCAAACCATTGGGAAAGGGAACCTACACCATAAGTTTTTACAAACCGTTGGTATAGAAGCATTGGGAAAGATCAGATTTCCAGTTCTGTTAAAATATCCATTTCATGTGGCTTCTTCACACATCAGTTGAACATGTTTATATTCCCCATCGGTTGAACATGTTTCTGTTCCAATAGAATTTTATTTTCACATATCAAGGACATCTTCACAATATAAATACTTTTTTAACTAGTTATTTACAACATCATATCTGTCCATTCAACAAAACAACTTCAGTTATTTGAATGTTCACTTGGATTAATATCTTTTTATCGGATGTATATATATATTCACTTCCTGCAAAACTGCCCACACATATGAATTAATTTTATAGATTAGTGAAAAATACGCATACTGTTTTAACAATTATCACATATTAACATAAGAATACTAAATATATTTTTCTAATCACACCTATTGGACTATACGAGGATTATTTTTACATTCATATTTTGGATTTCATATTTTCAGTATCCATTAATACGTATTCGTATTTTTAAACATTTTTTCCTATGGAGAAAAGTTAGTGTTTTCTATATAAGAAAAAATATGGACAACACCCCACACACCTATTGAATATCGAATCATAATGTTGTTGGAAGTAGAAACAAGAATCCAGGTTTGTGTTTCTACTTTTTTTCAATGTTTTTGATTTTTTAAACATTTATTTTTAATGTTTATTTGAGAAAACTACCAATTAAATGTTCAATTAATTATTTTCCCAACATTTTTATTGAAATTTATGTATTTTATTTCTAACTAGGAAATTCACAAGGATGTTGTGAACAGCTCTTCATGTGATTCCTCCAAGTATGCAATTTCTGGTGACATGAATTTGGTTGAGAAAATGATGATGAAGTCCGATGCAATGTATCTAAACATTGTGGAAAAGGTAAATTCATTTTTAAGATGTTCCATGAACAACAAAATTATAAATTTTCCTAATACAACTTGATCTTCTCTTCTGTTATTTTGAATTATTCTCAGCATGCGTTATTCCAAAGGGTAGCAGCGGACCAGGTATTCAAATCAAATCTAAAGCATTCTGATCACATCCAAATGATTCCTAGATATTCCTACAGAGTTTTCTATATAAATTTCTCATAACAGGACTTTTTAACCTTTTTATATAGGATCATAAGTGCAGTGAATCTTCAAAATTAAGTATTACCATTGACCAATTCCAGGTACTAATTTTTATACTATTTCCATTTTAATTTAAGACAAAAAATATAACAAATTATTGTAATATTAATATTACACTTGTGTTGTTTGAACATGAAGACGATGCCTATTTAGGATTCAGCTATAAAAGTGACAAATTAATTGTTACAAAAACTATAAATATTTAATTTAATCGGGTAAATAATTCTGTGTAGCTGCTTCAGATTATATTTTTCGTCCCCAATTGGGATATTTTCAGAAGTCTGAATATTTGGGAATGGAAGGATCAAAGATCAGAGCTCTCTGCTACAAAACAAGGTTGCCCAGTTTTTCATAACCCTTAGCACATGATCCAGGATATCAAAACCAAATAATGTTAATGTTGTGAGGGAGACTGAACCACCAACCTCATAGGAAGAAGAATATGTTGATGAGAGCTGGGAAGGGGTGAAGGGAATTGATTTGGTGGTGAAGCAGGAAGGCGTGTGGAGGAGTATATTCCTCAAGTCTCTCAATGCATAGAATGGAGACATTGTGAATGTCATAATGTTACCACGTTAGAGCTGTGTCATTGGTGTAGTAATTATTTTCTCCTACATTTGATTTCATTTTGTGGGAAGAGTATTTCGAAATATTTCTTAAGACCTCCATCAGTTTTATATATTGAGTTTTACTTCATTATATAGACTATCCTTAAGCATAAAATTCATATTAATTGCATTTCTAAAACTTATACAATATTCCACAATACAGTAATGCTGATACAATTTTTTTCATAATTTCTTTTAGAACACACAACAGATGCACAGTTTAATGGCAAGATGCGTATATCTGTTGCCATGGTTTTACATCAACGATCATGATCATAGACCATTAATTATGGCCCATAACATCATCTTTTAATCCAATGGTTCTATTATGGAGAATCTGGGGTTTGAAAGGTGTCCCAGCAACCCTATTCTGCACTGATCACACTACAGATGGCTCTCGCAGAGGACAAGCTAAATTTGGTGATTGAATTTGATTCGGATTCTATATTGCTACAGGGTAGATTTGCTAAAATTAATTTTCTTCCTTTATAATGTTTCAAATCATTTCCGTTATTAGTAGTATACTTGTAATTATTACAGAACAGATATCATTTATAAATTTCAGATATGGCTTCTATATTGATCGTGTTTAATTAATATTTTATACATTAATAATTTTTGTAATGAGATAGAGGGAAAATTATATTTTATTGTATCTTTCTTCATTTTATTATTCATATTTACAATTATTTATTTGATACATCACCTTACTGTTGTATAGTTTGATATATTCCAAATTTTGTTAAATAAACACTATTTTTTCCACAATAATGAAACTAATACAAATGAAGCATTGCCTATATTTGAAAAAATGGTTATCAAAATAAAAATAGTGACTATATTCAGTTTTTTAAGTGTTCAAAAACTATTGATTACATTGAATGATGTTTTCTATAATGAAAATTGTTGAACAACTTTATTTTCAGTTATATGGATTTCATTCTAACTTTAAATATTATAATGGTCATAATTTGAATTATCCAATTTCATCATTTTTCCATTCATGTAACTTATTTCTCTACCAAGAATGCAAAATAAATAATATAATCCCTCATTAAATCAAATAAATAATTTCTACTATGTTTATGATTTCATAAAAATTTCTCTAGCATCTATTCCATTACTATGTTCCACTCATTTACATGTATATATACATTATGTATTCTACAGTCATGCATTTGTATATATTCTTTGAAATTACATTCAAATTTCATCCAAGATGTCTATAAATATTTTGATTGCTCTATTTTTATTATGTATTCACATACCTATATTTAAAATATATCGGATATGGTTTTATCAATTTCTTCATACAAAGTATCTTTAATTATGTTATATGACTAACTAGGATAAATAAATATAATTTCATCAACATTACTGGTTTTCACTTATATTGAATCTTTCATATGCATTATCAGTTTTATCTTAATTAAAAAATAATTTTGACATAACTACTATATTTGATCCTATCATCAATGTTTTCCCATTATGCATTATTAGTATGTACTTTTATAGAATGTATGTTCGTTATTGAATGCATTTACTTTCTATAAATTTCATATTAGAAAAAATACTTATTATGTGTTAGTGAATGTGTAATTAAATGATCATTCCATGAAAATGCACAGGGTGGGTATTAAATATAGATATAAAAACCTTAATAGTTGACAATGATTGATGAAACAACAGTATTGAATTTTTATTTATATAAATTTTTGTTTCAATTTCATGTTGTCAAGTATTATGAAGTGGATTCCCACCCACTGTCTTCATATATTTATTTTATTCAAATTCATGTTTTGTTTAATATTTTTATCTGATCTCTATGTAGCTTATTTCATATTGTTCCATATACATGATTAATAGTTTCACTATATTTTATTTTTTCCAAAAATACACACTTATTCAATTTATAATTATTTCATTTATTTTCACATTTCTCATTTTTATTATAACAACCACTCTGTTATCCATGACTTATCTGTCACATTTTATTTCAGTGCCCACATTACAGTTATTGTGATCAAAATTGAATATGAAATCAAATAATCTCCCTCAAAAATTAAAAATTCACATACTTTTACTCTATACTTTTTCTTTGTCAACTATTTGAATGGTGTCTTTATATTATATGAATTTATATTCCATTATCATACACCATTACATTATAATTTAAAAGTATTCAACATTAATAATTATTCTCAAATTTTATAATTATTATTCTCTTATTAAATGAAAAATCATTAATGGAATATTCCGTGCAATAGCACAGGTGAGTACTAGTTTTTATAAATACTAAGGAAACATACACACATCACCTTAAATACCTAGAACACTTTGATTCTTGGTTTCGGTCATTTAGACATTTACATTACAAATAAAAAAATATATTAAAAATAACTCAAATGCTTCATGTATGATAACTCAGTAAGAAAATGGAAGTCATTTATATAATTATATAAACTATACACATTAATTATAATAAATGATGGGGATAATTTCCTGATGACTAGTTTTCTAAAGGTATACTGAATAAAAAATTTTCAAAATACATTTAAATAATATTATATTAACTTGCAAAAAAATATACTTTGAAACTACTATAAATATATTCCAGGGATTTCAGTGGTAACATTATGAAATATATTAAATAAAAGATGAGGCCACAAGAAAAAATGATTGCTATCTGGATCTACCCATATTCCATAGGGATGTGTTCACTTGTCTCACCCTATCTTATTTACAATGATCAAGTGCAATTTTTATAAAAACAATTTGAAAATTCCTTTGATAGATATATTTATTTTACAGGATTTTTTTATTTTTAAACATAATAATTCATTAAATAAACATACATAACTTTATTTATATATAAGTATATATATTAATATTATGATTTTTAAATCTGTTGCGAGTTTTGATTATCATGTCAATTAGCTATTGCATGGGATGTAAAAAAAAAATTAAACATCCTTGTATTCACAATTTCATTAATAAACACACAATATAAATTTTATAAAATGTCAATAATTATAATTTAAATATTTCTCCTTAAATAATGTTATCAACTCCTCTTTTTCTTGATTAAAAACTGAGATAATTGAAAATATAATTTATACATAAAATTATAGTGTAAATGTATGAACCCTTTACATAATAGAAATTATAATAACTATTGTCATAAAATTATGTTTAAATAATAATATGTATAACCAATTATATAATATAAATAAAATTAAAAAAGTAACATTTCACCATTGCTTAACATTGAAATGTAAACTTGAGTAAACTTCATGTTTTGAAATTAATTCATTATTCATAATCAATAATATCTGAACACACACAAATATATAATTCATCAGATGCATCATATAGAATTGGAAGTACTGCATTAATTTTTGGTAATTGCAAATAAACATGGGGTCATTTATAAATGCAAAAAGTTAAATATTTATAAACTTTAAACTAGAAGTCAATTTTTCTTGAGCACTGAATAAAATATTTATCTATATATTTTAGAGAAATATAATTTTTATATGAATATAATACATCCCTAAAAATAAATTCATAATTTTAAATTAAATATTAATTGAGTATAAAAAATAATACCTAAATATGTATGAAAAACATAATATATATATATATATATATATATATATAGATCATGAAGTTAAATTCTAAAAACAAAAATCATTTATATATATATATATATATGAAATGGAATTTTTAATACACACAATAGAATAATAAATTCATAATTGACATATATTTAGAAAAATATAATCCCTTATTGAAGAATAATATAATAAACAACCCTATAAAAATTTAAACATAGAGAACCATAATTAGAACATGAAAATATATATTATCTCTCTTACTTGATTTTAATGTAAAACTGAAAATTCATTGTTTCTTCAAACTCCATTTCTTACTCATAGAATTGAATTTTTTATTTATAATTTACATTTTCCCATGAATATAAGGATTTTTTATACATTCCATTAAATTTTAAGATAGATATATAAATATATAAAGAATTAGATAATACATTATATGTGGAGTAGAGACATAGACTGATTTAAGCTTGATAAGAAAGTCGATTTTCTATGTAGAAATAAAAAATTAATATATAATTTTTATATTCCTACTTTTGTTTAGATAGAGTAATCCAAAGAAATAATAATAGCAAAAATAATTTAATGATTCAATTTAAGATAACAAGAAATGACTGTAAAATTTTATAAATATATATTGATAACCACCAACCACACAGAACTAAAATCGGTCATCAAAATTTAAGAATATAGAAAAAATGCAGTCAGCGTAGAATGATTGGGGTTGAAAATGTCCATAAAAATATAGACATGAAATTATTATAGTGACTAAAATTCATAAAATTGGATCTATATAAATATTTGAGACCATTAAAAGAAAAAAAGAACCCACCTTAGATACATCTGAAGATGAAGAACATCATGCATTCGTTGCCGAAAACATTAACTCTAACTACACTAAGATCCAAATTGTTGTTGGTCGGACCACAATCGCCAATGAAATCCCAAGTACACAGATGGAAAATTCATCTCAAATGAAACATTATTCTCATACTTCACATAGTTTTGACCTAAGGCACTTAGTAAAAAAACCACTCCCACTGCTCGCTTGACTCCAACCAGAAGTCACGAGTTTTCGGAAACTTGAAACCATATCCCACTTTTTAAATAAATCTAAATTTTATTTCTTATTTTATCATTTCATTTTTATGTAACTTCATTCCATCCTTTTTGATATAAACTAAATCATATACAACTATCATATAAAATTCATTATATATATACATACATACATAATAATGTAAAAAAAGTATAAAATTAGATTCTAAATCTTCATACTCATATTACAGTCACTATTTATGAAACTTATATTAATATATTTCAATTAATTAAATAAATTTTTTAAAACTAATTAATATTAATTAAAATTCTTATATAAAATAAATTACCCTCATAATGAAAATATTTTTTTCCTAAAATAAAATGTTTTCCATTAATTATTATTGTGATTATTATTACAATTTTCATTTAATAAATTTAAAATAAATAACAAATTTTTTTGAATTTTAATTATTTTAAAATGACGTTAAAATATTATTTAGTATATTAGATATATATATATATATATATATATATTTCAGGGAATATATATTTTAAAATGTAATATTTACATAATAATGATAATATATTAATTTATTCAAATTTTATATATTAAAATAAATAATATGATAAAAATAATTTTATAAATATATTATCATTTCAAAATTAATACCACATCAATATAAATATTAATTTTTTTGAGTATAAATATGTTTCCTAAAAAATAAACTAATATTTTATAATTTTATTCAAATATTTTTTTATTAAACAAAATTTTATTATATTAAAAAAGTATTAAATATAAATTTTCATAGTTATTTATAATTTATAAAATATTTTCAATAAATACTGAATTAGTAATCAATTTCTCTCTTGATGTTACATTTTCCATAAAATATTTTATTTTACCCTCAAAAATCATATTTCGGACAAACAAATGTTTTGAATTTTAATTTTTTAATTTAAATAAATTTGGACTACTAATATTCTATTATATACGTCTACATATAATCTCCAATTTTTTCAACATTGTCACTATGATACCATCAATGAAGAAAATAATCTTCACTTTAGGATTCATTACATAAAAATGATGTACTTTTTTTAACGATATAGAAAAAATTCATATACCATTTAAAATAATATATTTTTTTAGTATCTATTTTTGAGAATTAGACATATACATTAAAACATAAAATATATTAAAAAATTTAAATATGATAAAATAAGTAAAATGAATAGAAGGAGCTATAATTTTAGGTAATTCAAACACCTTTAAAAAATTATACTAATACTTGGAAAAATAATTTTTTAAAAAAATATTGTGTATCATTCAACAGTAAAGAGTTTTATAAAGATCCATTGGAAAAATATATTTTAAAATAACATTATATTATATTATAGTACATTTAAAATAATAATACATTGATGGTTCATTAAAAATTATATAGTGATTTATTTGGAAAATAGTATGTATGATTTTGAAAATAATATCATGGGGCCACATTATTCATTGAAGGCTCTCTAAGCCTACCAATATTACTGATTGATGGGTCCACAACCCACTCCCTATCATTTTTAAAATATCCAGGTTCTATTTTTTAAAAATCATTTTGATCTTTCCTTACTATTATATAAATTTATCAGTATTTTTTATAAATATAATAAATCATCAAATTCACAATAATAATTTTATTTATATATAAGTATCTGGATAAATAAAAACTATTATTGGAAATCACATGCCAGTTTTGACACTAATTTAAATATACTTTTCATAGAATGTTAATAACATAATTAACATCCATATATTCACACATTCATTCATAAACTAAGAAAATAATTTTAATGAAATGTTAAACTATATAATTTATATATTCATCTATAAATTAATATATTACGTACCCATTTTTTTGATTTAAGAATTCGACATTTGAAAATATCATTTTATACATAAAACTGTAGTTTAAATGCATGAACCATTCACATATTAGATATTTTAATTTTATATTCTCATAAAATAATGTATAAATAATCAAAATCATAAAAATTATACAATATATTTAAAATTATAAAAGTAGTATTTCATCTATTCATTATAGGAAATGTCAACTTGAGTAAAATTCAAGTCATGAAATGATTTACATATTCATATTTTGTAATATCAAAACATTCATAAATGAATATATTTATTTAGATAAATAATATAAATTGAATTTAATGACATAATTTGATGTACATACATATAAACATTATCATGTATATAAATACACATATGTATATAATCATAAACATGAAACTGATTGTTAGTTGATATTGAACATTGAAATAAAAAATATATGTATACATGTTTGGAAAATATATCGTTTTTATGAAAATGATACTACTATAAAAATAATTTCAATAATTTCATGTAAATAATTTAAAATTATGAAAAAAATTTAATATCAATTAAAATAAAAAAGATAGAAATAATTATATATAAAATCATTGGAATTAAATTCTAAAAATAAGAAACACACACAAACATAAATATATATATAACATGGAAATTTTAATAAAAAAATTATAATAGATGAAAATTTAAACAGTATTTTTAAAAATTCAATTTCATTCGGAAGAATAAAATAAAAAAACACAATAGTAATTTTATAATTTAGAACCATAAAATGAAATAAAATTATAATATCACTCTTACTAGTTTTTTGAAAAAATATATAAATATTGTTTGTTGCCTCGGACTCCCTTTATTTCCATCTAGACAAAAAAATTGATTTATAATTTACATTCACAGGTTTTTATAAATATTTTATATCCATTCACGTCACTGTATACATAGTGATATAAATATATAGATAGTTGGATAAATTCATATTCGAAAACTAGATAAAGAGACATATTCAAGGCTACCCTGAAGATTTTCGATGTGGAAATATAAAGAGAAAATATAATTTATATATTCATAAAATTTTTATAATAGAGGAATTTAAAGAGAGTAAATCATCGAAAACATTTAAAGAATCAATTTAAATTCATAAATATTGAATGAAAAATTTTATAATCAGAAATGGTTAACCTATAACCTAACAAAACACAAATTGATCCATAAAATAAAACAAGTTGAAAAATAAAGTCGGTGGAAAATGATTTGGGATGATAATTTATGAAAACAGATGAACATATCATGATTTGGGTGAAGACAATACATGAAATATGATTAAAATAATGATTCAGCACCAAGAAAGGAAAAAAAAACCTTCCTCATATTTGAAAGAAGAAAAGAAAATCATACCTTCCTCATCGATAACCTAAACCCAAACTATTGTCATATCTCCATCATTATTTTTCATTTTACACTCAACGATAGTCTCCATTGTGTATGGTCAGAAAATTCATCCCAAACGAAGCACAACTCTTAGCCTTCATAGTGTTATTTCCCAAGGTTCTCGGTGAGACCCACCACCACTACTCGCATGACTCCAGCCTATGCACCCTACACTTTGGCTACATGAAACCCAATCCACCCTTTAAACATATATAAATATTCTTCTTATTTTATCATTTCATTTTAATAAATATTCTTTTCAACATTTTTCATATAAACTAAAAAAATTACATATAACATATAAAATTATTTACACACACACAAATATATAAAACAATGAAAATAATATAAAATAATATTATTAATTTTAGTTCTCTTATTATTATCGTATGATATTTCACATATATTAATATATTCCCATGAATTTATAAAATTTTCTAAAACAACTTCCAAATAATTACAATTTAATATATATAATATATTACCCTCATAATAATTAAAATTTTGTTTAAAAAAACATATTCTTCCCATCTATTAATTTTGTGATTATTATTATCATTTACATTAAGAAATTTATAAAAAATTATATTTTTCAATGAATTTTATTTTTTTATATGGAGATAAAATTTTAATTAGTATATTAAGAATATATATTTCATTGAACATATTAGTTAATATATAATTCCTACATAATAATTTTAGTATATTTAGTTATTAAATTTTATTAATTTTAATGAAATAATCTAATAAAGAAATTTATATTAAAATATTCATTTAACTAAATTAATAAAACATTAATATAAATATTATTTGTCTTAAATAAAAATTATTTTCTTGTACAATAAAGTGATATTTAAAAATTTTATTCAAACATTATTTTTATTTAACAAATTATATTTACAATTATAAAAGTGTTTATGAAAACATTTCTTGGCCAATTTTATTTTATAAAAATGTAGTAATAATTACATATTTACTATTATTATTTTCTTGGATTGTTCAATAATTCCCCCATAAAATTAATTGTCTCCTAATAATTCATTCATTAGAATAAATAATATTACTAAATTTTCATTTTCATAATTAATAAAAACTAATATTGATAATCTTAAACACTATTCTACATATACAGAAAATTATAATGTCTAAATTTTCTAAACCATTATTCTGATATAGATTCTGATGGCCTGAACCACTATTTCTGGATTCAGTACATAA
This sequence comes from Viscum album, assembly GCA_963277665.1. Classification (NCBI taxonomy): domain Eukaryota; kingdom Viridiplantae; phylum Streptophyta; class Magnoliopsida; order Santalales; family Viscaceae; genus Viscum; species Viscum album. Next base: position 92,284,355 of record OY728132.1, on the reverse strand, counting down.
AATTTTGTATATTTTCTTTTTTTTAAAATATAAACAGAAAATTTTACAAAATAGGAAAATTTATAGTATAGGTTTTAGGGAATTGGACATATTAATTATAAATTAAATAAGATATAAAAAATAAATAAATTAACTCAAATAATTTTCAGATTATTACTTTCTGTGAAAATTTAACTACTTTGAAAAAATTTATTAATCATGTAAAAAATAAATTTTAAAACAAAGGGTTTTCATAATTTCTCATTAAAGAGTTTTATAAAGTGCATGTGAAAAAATCCCTTGTAAAATTAATTTATAATTTATTATAATATATTGGAAATAAATATACTTTGAAAAAGCTTTAAAAATATTTTTGTGATTTTTTTTAAAATATTAAGAAATATTTTAAAAAAAACCATTACCACACTTGAAACATAGAATTTAGTCTGGGACAACACACTCTCATGGGGGATGGGTTCGCTCCCCACTCTGTATCATGTTTAAAATTTCAATGGGTCATTTTTACATGAAAAAATTGGGCATGATATACATAAATATACTTTTTTCACAATTTTTGTTGATTTAGAAAGATAATAATTTATTAAATACACATACATGCTTTTATTTATATAAATATATATATATATATAAATAGGCACCTTTATTGGAAATCACATGCGAGTTTTGATAATCAAGTTAATTAGCCTTTGTATGGACTCTTTATAACCAATATAACATTCATATATTCACACATTAATTGATAACCTCATAAAAATCACATTTAAGAATTACTAATCATCATCTTTTAAATATTCATGTTTTAATAATGTTATTGAGTACCAATTTTTAGATTGAAAAAAGTGTTATATGAAAATATCATTTTACACATAAAACAATAGTGTAATTTCATGAACCCTTCACATAATAGATGTTTTAATTTTATATCATCATAAAATAATGGGTGAATAATCATATGTAGAAAAAAAAATATGACATATACAAAATATTAAAAATGTAAAATTCCATCCGTACTCAACAAGGAAATGAAAATTTTGAGTAAAATTGATGTTTTAAATCAGATTTCTTTTTCATATTCAATAATATCCAGACATGCATTAATGTATATATTTATTCACATGTATAATATAAATTGGAAGCACTACCATAATTAGATGAAGATGAATATAATATTAAGGATGTATATAAATACATATATGTACATAATTAAAAAATTGATAAAAAAATTCAAGTGATATTGAATATTGAATAAAAAATATATGTATATATGTTTACATAATATTTCATGTATATAAATATAATACTCCCATAAACGTATATCGATAATTTTGAATTAAATAATCATATAGTATGAAAGATAATACTAAAATATATACGAAAAACATAAGCATAAAATTAGTTATATATATATATATACGATGAAATTAAATTCTAAAAATAAAATCCACATGTTTCTATGATATATAATTTTTTATACAAAAAATTGAAATATAAATTCTTATATAAACATGATTTTGATAAATATAATCCCCACATCAGATTAAAAAAACACCATAAAAAAAATTTAAAAATCGAGGAGAATAATTTAAAAATTATTAAATATAACATTACTATTATATAGTATTGAAGAAAAAATGAATATTATTTGTTTCTTAAGACTCCCATTAGATCCCTCTAGTCGAAAATTTCATATTATAATTTTCATTTCAATGTTGGTATAATTATTTTATATTCATTCCCCTAATTTTTTCCAATGTGATATAAATATAAAAAAATCTAAATATTTATCCCCAGACCATAGACAATTAAATATTTTTGCTTTCTGGGCAACCTGAATGTCGATTCACATAGAAAAAAATATATAAAATATATATATTAATATATTCTATATTAAAGTGTCATTAGAAGAAATAAAAATATAACAAAATGTGGAAAAATTCTATTTAAGATGACCAAAAACCACAAAATTTTATTAATTGATACTGATAAACATCGAACACATAAAACTATAGATGGTCCAAAAAATAAAATCATATAGATAAAATATAGTTGATGAACAATTATTGGGAATTATAGGTTCAATAAAATAGATTAACAAGACCCTATTATAATGAAAAAAATCCATGAAACATGATATATAGAAATATTCGACACCATATTTGAGAAAAACAAGCTACATCACATAGATATTAAGACAGTGAACATTGAACCTTCCTCATTGAAAACTGAAACCATGAATGTGCTCCAATCACCAACTATGTTGCTCAGTACGAACATACATGAAAATGTCACCTTCCATGGTTGGTGAATCCATCAAAGATATAGCTCGACTCTCATCGTTCATGTCTTGACTTGTCCCAAAGGGGTATTTTACATGACTACCCCAAGACTACCTCAAATAGGCTAGGGGCTTGTGACGGGGACCAAGTAGTAATATCCCACAAATGGGAGTCATTTTCTTATGTACCAGTAAACCATCACGTAGCATCAAGCCCAAAAATGAAGAAATGTAAAAACCAATAATTATATAATGCTTTCATACACTATGATACCAACCAAAGAATATGATCGTATGAAAATGGAAATTAAGTAGGGCCAGAATTGAATCCCACAAATGAAAGAGTCCGCAAATGTAAATATAGATGTTTATAAAACTCATCCATAGAAAAACCTACATGTAGGGTAGGTGTAGGATAACTGTAGGAAGGAGTATAAGAACACCACATCCCTCACACCACTCTATACATCAGTAGGTCCCAGACCACCTAGGACTCCATCAATGTGTCAATCGTCTGCTTAATACTTGACACGTGCGGGAAAAGACCGTATAGGGGTGAGTGAAAAAAAACCAATTGAGACACCCTAAAACCACAAAGGAATACCCAAAATAAATATACGAAGTATACCCCAAGAAATACAAGATGTACAGTCAACTCTACATATTTATACATATGTAACACATATTCCAAGAATATCTAGATATAAAAATAACTAGCCATAAAGTAAAGAGGTAAGTCACAATGATTCCTCAGCCACATGATTCTTCTCGAGGCACTCTCATTCTAGGAGAACTCGCTCCCCAAACCATGATATTATAGAAGATACTCTTTAAAAGAAATCCAACTAATTTTTGGCCCACCCAAATATATTACATAGGTCAAATATCATTTTAAAAAAGTTGGGATCCTTACGAGAAAAGACTGACCACCCATTCTGTTTTAGCCCATAATGTACGAGATCCTTCTCAGAGAATAACTACAACCCTATCGATGAAGATAGTAACGTAGGGGATACTTCTCAGAGAATACTGACAACCCTATAGATATGGACCACTGGATATAAGACTAATGCCCTATGCTTAGAGGACACATAAATTCTCAAAAAACAGTACCAGGGGATATAAAGGATCGCTTCGTTCCGAAGGAGGGATATTGAAACTCTATCTGGGACTCGGCTTATAAAAGTGACTACTATCCTTTGATGTGGATGTAATGTTGTACTAAACCCTTGAGTAATGAACCAAGGGAAACTCTCTACCAATAATCTTCCATATGAAAAAACCCACCAATCCATCTCAAAATGACTGACTCAATGCAAGGGTCCCATCTCCCTAGACATCTAATCTAATAGACCGTCCACTTGAAAGTTAAATACATTTTAGTGATAAATCACGACTAGCCTGACCCACTGACCTGACCTGGTCCGATCGACTGACTCAGTCCGACCCCCTATCCATGGCGTGGACCAGCCTGTTGGACCCAGTCTGGCCTATCATGTTAGGTCACTGGGACATGGTTGACTGGAGCCTCCCAGTCTGTCCAGCTCGAGACACTGTGTGCGGGCCGACCCCCATCCCAGACACGCGGCTCACCCAGATGTGTTCACGAGGTCCACATGGCATAATTGTGGTCAACATGGATGGCCACCACATCCACGACCAGCCACGTGGCCTTCTCCAACATGGTGTCCCCAATGATTCATCCACGTAAACTACCAAAAACCAATGTGTCTCTGGTCACAGCCCACAATCTTCACTATCTTGGGATTTTACACAATCCTGTTACAACTGCAACCTCACATTGTGCTGCTATCCACCCCTTTGATAGAACATCCACTTCACACTCCACACGTCTTGTTATCCTTATAGGTTGTATACCTCCTCCACTCCCAAAAACCTCCACCTTCTGTGATTCCCAAAACCCCTTCACCATCACACCATTGAAATGTCGTTGGGGTGTCTGGTCCCTGGTCTTGGATCGTTGCACCATGGATCAATGGTGAAATGTTACACTTTTTATATTTCATGAAGAATGATGATCCCATAATGATTGGAGGAAAAATATAAAGGCACATGAATTCCAAATGAATGTATCTTGTCCCTGTTCATTTTGGACTCAATCTGTGCATGTTAGAATGATTAAAAAATAAGAAATAAAACAAATCTCTAAATATAACCATCCGAAATAATAAACTCACATTATTTATCCATTCAGAAAGAATGACTGAATCAAATATAAACCTACTAATTGGTTGGTCCATGTTCTACATTGAATAAAAACCTATGAAAATATCATGAAGAAAAAATACCTTACCGAGAGTATTTATTTTTTGTTGATGAAGGGAGTAGTTGTGTTGTCTTCGTTTGTCGATCTATCATCTTTGACCAATGTTACAATATCTAATACTTCATCATCATCTGGATAAAGACCTTATAATATTCTAATAGAAACTCAAGGGTTATTGTGAAAACCATTGATCCATAGTAAACCATAATAAAAAAGAAAAAGTTAGTATATGTGTTGAATTAAAATATTATTATTAAACAGATTCCTACTGATAAGTAGTAAATATAACATTCACATCTGGCATGTTCCGATTATTGATAGGCCACTCCTCTGTTAAATTCATTGATCTGAATACAACAGTTCCATTATATTTGTAATCCGGGAACCCATTTAGAATTTATTTTATCTTTAAAGAAATATTTCCCACACAATTTATTATAAACATAACATTATTCAATAACATGTTTTAGGAACAACGTGCCTAATAATCACATACCATCTATGTACCTGTTTTCAGAATTTTCCCAATAATTTTTTGAAAATAAAACCGGGGAAATATTGATTCATTACATTCTTTCCGCCTTATAGTATTATGTCCTCAAAATTCAAAACAAGGGATACTCAAAAAAAGAAGAGGGTTCTGAGCACGAATTTTAGCCTCCCTCTCCCAAGTGCTCCCTGGAGATTCACGTGCATACACTGAATGCACAAAAAATGAATCAAACTCCCATTAAAGATCATCTTATATTGATCCTCAATATCCACTCGGTACTCTGCAAATTTCTCTATATTTTGAATAACCAACTATCCCCAATTGATGAAAAGTAATTTAGTATGCACATACATCTTCATATACATCATATGGAAGACGTCTTGAACTTCATTCAACTATGGTGGAAGAACTAAGTGGTACAACTCGTCACCAACAATAAAAAGAATCTGGAAATGGATGATGTATCTCAGAGATAATTTGACTCCCTATCAAAATCATTGCAATCCCCTTTGAGGATAGACTTGAAGGAACACGTGATCTCCCTCCCCGAACTCCATAGGCCTCTTTATCTTGTCAGAAAATGACTTCTTCCAATAATGGGTATTCCTAATCCAATTTTGGATGATCTATACCATATCATAGATAGTATACACTGACTCTGAGGACATGAGTGATGACTCTCATAGGTCATTCTTGAAAAAAGGTGATGTATATGGTCACCCATACAAGGCCTTGAATGGTTTGATAACATTGGCAGAGTGGTAGCTATTATATTACGCATACTCCACTTGTGGTAGGATATCTTCCAAACTATGATCAATGTCCACAATGCCAGCATGTAGAATATCCTCTTTAAATTTAATATCCCTCTTCGTCTAGACATCCTTTTTGTGATGGACTGTCGTGTTCAAGAATAAGTAAGTCACATGTGCCTCCTACAATACCATCCCCATCCGGGGTGTGAAATGAGAATCAAGATTAGAAACAACCATCGAGGGAAGTCCATGAAGCCAATACATTTCATATATTTAGAGGTGTCTCAATATTTATACTGATCTCTACTCTTAAATAAGTAGGAAGTGGTCCTACTTGGTGAGTCATTCAATAATCACCTAGATGGTATCGTGACCCATGGGTGTTCACGGTATACCATTCATTATTTCCATCGATAGCCCTTCCCACTTCCAATCTATATCCCCAAGAGGTTTGGTTAAGCCTACTGAAACTTGGTTCCCTAAATTCACATTCTGGCAAGTGAGGCATCGAAAAAATAACTCTTCAGCTGCCATCTCCATCCTTGACCACCAGAACTCACATTGGAGGTCCTGATAAATCTTTGACAAACCGAGATGTAACGCCAGAGGGGACATGTTAGAATCCCTCAGAACATCGTCTCATAAATCTTCTGCTACAATTGAGCACCCTATTAAATGAATCTCATCTTCCCCGACATTAGATTATCCATCATGTTCATTCCCTATGGACAACTGATCAAGTCAGGCCAGGTATTCGGTATCCCCCAACTATGAGTCCCTAACTCGCTGTAAGAGTGGAGGAGTGGAAACCACCGAATGGAGGCAATATTATCCATCTCAATCGCTAATGTATATTTGTAATGTGGAAAAATTCTCTGACACCTAATTCAACAACTACATTTTATATAACCTTCTGAGAGCATCCCCCACCATGAACCCTTCCCAAGAGTATAGACATTCTCAATGTCATTGTCCTGGATGATCTATAGTCATCGACTCTATCGCATGTTTATATCATTCTTTGAAACGTTATACATTATAATATTGTGGTATGAGTAGACTATAAACTACTCTCTCATAATGTTGTTTCACCAAATATTCAATGTGACGACTACTGCTACTATCTTAATATCATGGGTGGCGTGGTTATATTCATGTTGTCTAAACTAGTGAAAACCATATGAAATCACTGGTTGCACCTCCATCAATACATAGTCCATCCTAGTCCAAGAAGCATCTCATAATACTACATAACCAATGTTCTCCCCTAGTAGGTTGAATATGGGAGTGGTCGTCAGTATTTTCCCGTCTCTTGAAAGAGTTGTTGTCAAATAGGTATCCATTAGAAAGGCTAACCCTTCTATGTAAAACAATTCAAGGGTACTTCCACTATGGAAAATTTGTGTAAAACCCTGTAGTAGTACCTAGAAAAACCCATGAAACTCTACACCTTGGTAATTCTCTTGGGTGGATCCTAAGAAAGTACCAATAAATGTTCACCAGATTCAATTCAACTGTAGCCTTAGAAATGACAGGTCCTAGAATGTGGACCTCTCAAATCTTGAACTGACTCATCGATAACTTCCCATAAATCTAGTTCCCTCTGAGTTTGTCCAAGACAATCCTAATGTGTATCATGTGCTTCTCCTCAGGCATTGATTACACTATGGTGTCTGTAATGGATACCACCATGAAACTATCTATGTAATCCTTTAGGATAATTTTCATGAGTCCCATAAATGCTGCCATGGTATTCTTCAGGCCAAACAACAAAACTATGTAAATATAGAGGACATACCGACATCTAAAGGATGTCTTCAGTACATCATCACCCCATACATGATGTAGATGATAGACATATCTGAGGTCAATCTTCTATAACCACCCCACTCCCTTTATATAATCGAATAGGTCATAGATCCATGGTAGTGGATACATTTTTCATGTTCGATTGATTCAAGTTCTAGAATTACACACATAACCTCAAGAAACCACCTACCTTCTTGGTAAATAAAACATTGTATGTCCACTATGAAACAATTTGTATTATGAATCCCATCATCTTCATTTCCTCCAACTATACGCTTATATCAAAAATATATATGAGAGCCATCTGATATACGAGGGTATATATCAGTGATGTCCTAGTGTATTGAACAATGAAGAAGCCTACCACCCTCTATGGAGGTAATATAGGTACATCAATATGAAATACATCCCTATACTCCACCACCACTTTAGAAAACTAAGGACTCATATCATCCATTGCACTGAGGGTAAGAGCGGCCAACTGGTGAGTAGTTGGTTGAACCCACATATGAGTAATTACATCTTATTGTAAATGATTTTAATTATATAAAACAATGGAAATATCAGTCCCATAATCACAAACACACCATACTATGCCTCATAAATCCCTTTACTATGCCAATGGGATCTATATATTGACTCCATAAATCTCAAGCTATATTACATAGACTACCAAATGCATAACACCTCCTATCTCTGTGCTAAACAGAGCTACCCTAAAATCCATGGACAACTGACCTGATATCATGGGTTCATCTCCTGATGTTTCTGACCTTCTTGAGTCCCCAAACCCCCCCAACTATGTACTATCAAAGTCTCAGTAACCTAGTGGCTACTGAAGCTCCTACAGATGGTGTCTGCTCCGCCAGAAATATCTTCACTAGTAGAAATATCTCGAGTACACCAGCATATTTATGAATTCAAAGGGATATCATGGATTACCAAATCTCCCAAAATAATCAACGATAAATGGTCTGAGACCTAATGAATAGGTGTCACCCAATATCAGTGGTTTAGTGAGAATGATTAGTAAAATTCATCGAGTACTACACCACAGAATGACTTCCCTGTTGCATATGTCAGAGCTCCTTGATGCAAACAAATTACAATGTTGCTATAAATTAATCCACTCTAAATAGACTCTTTATGTATTCCCAAGAGAGAGTCACCTCATCATTTTTTTGTTATATAATCTCCATAATTTCCCCCATTGATCCTTGAAGGAGGCTCTTGGATTGGTAAAAAATCAAGTCATAAGGCGTCCTCATAAGGTTGAAGACATGTGTAAATACCTCTGACCAATCCGTAGCTACTTGGGGGTCTGTCTCACCCTAAAACAAGGGTGGTAACTTCCAATGAAACTAATGAAATGCACTCATCCTGTGTGGATCCTCAACTGATAGTGCTGATAGTAAGAGGTTCTTGATTGGTGGCACTATAACAGGAAACCCACCAAGAGGTTCCACCTCATGTACATGCCTATATACTGATGCTTCGTTACTAGGTCGAACATCCTCATGATCATGTAATTGAATCCTAGTTGGCAGTCTGAATGGAGGCATCCTAAAATAAAAAATGATAGGCCATAATCAATTTAAAATATCTATATAGGTGAATAAATAAGGACATGAAATAAAAATCCCATTCCTATATGATATGTGTACCATTACTTCATTGAACCCAATGTTTTCTTTTAACGAGTCAAAATGTATGTGTCCTGTGTCTTGATGTATGGATACGTCCATCGTTGCACTAACACTGGAGTCCCCAGCCTAAAAGACAAACTCAAAACAGGTAACACTATTTCCCCAAACATACCTCCATGACATCCAATCCATAACTAGTACTAACCTACTCAGATACCACAATATCATGAGCTGTCCTAGAGGGGGCAATGTCGTGACTACCCTATACCTGCCTCCAATAGGCAAGGGGTTGGTTATTAGCATTGAGTATTCATATACTATAAATGGAAGGTATTTTCATAATTACATGTATAAACATTCATAACTCCATGACCAAAAATGTTGAAATGTAAAAACACTATGTTGGCAATGCATAAATACCCTATGATAACAACAATAGAGTACGATAGTAGTAAAATGAAATGTAAATAGGGATGGAATAAATGACCGCCCAAACTGTGTCTGCAAATTTAAATAGACATGTTCCCAAAACTCATCTGTAGAAAACCCCACCAAATGGTTAGGTGGAGGATAGTTTACTGATGTCGTAGAAGCACACCACATCCGTATGAACTCTCTAAGAACCACATTTTCCAGGTCCACCTTAGAATTATTTCATTGTGTCAATCATCTGCACAACCCATGACACGTACGGAATAATACTATATAAGGGTGAGGGAAACAATATTATATAGAACACTAGTAAACTACAAAAGAATAAAAAAATCCAATTTAAGAAGTATACCCCATAAAATACACAAACTACAGTCATCTCTACACAGTTATATGTCTATAACATATAAACAAAGATTATCTAGATATAAAAATAACCCACCACATATTAATGAGGCATGTTTTAAAAAATCATCATCCACATGATTCATCATGAGGCACACTTATTCTTGGAGAACTCACACCTCGATCCATGTTGTTATCAGAGACACATACATTGAGGCCCCACTAATTTTGTCTAATCCTAAAGAGAATACACTAGTCAATGATATTGGTATACTATGTGGGATTTTTGTTATAGAATACTGGAAACCTAGTTTGTATTATCCAACAATATAAAGGATCATTCTAAAAAAATATTGACAAACCTACTGAAATGGCTCAGAATGTATGGGATCATTATTAGAGAATACTGACAACCCTACAAATACAACCAACTAGATGGTTTAAAAACTCCCTACATTCAGAGGTCACATCAATTCCCAAAAAACACCACCATGGGTCATAGAGGATAGCTCTAGTACTAAATAGGGATATTAAAACTCTATTCCCAAATTGGCTTTAATAAGGGACTACTATCTAGTGATGTGAATGTAATTTTGTAATAAAAACCCATGGAATGAAAAAAATAGTCAGTCTCCACATAAACATGTCTATACAAATAACCCAAAAGGCAATGTTGAAAGGACTATATTGTCATGAGGGTCAGGAAATTGTAGATTATTTGTCAAATTGACCAACCATTTGATTGTTGAGGGCATTTTATTGAAACTTTAAGACAAATTTCATGTCTAGGTCAGACCCACCATCCCGACCCAGTCCGGTCAACTGACCCGGCCCCACCCGCTAGACTATTGGGCCATGACCCTCTGTACTGAAGGACCCATCCCATTGTTCCATTAGAGGAACCCTTTCCTATAGCTCGGACCTCTACATGCGGTCCGACTACCTTCTCCATCATGTGATAGACCTAGAAAATTGTGCCCGCTCCACATGGCACCGCAATGGTCAACATTGATAGTCACCTCATCCCAAATATCCCATACATCCTCCATCATAGCACGATCCATCCAGAACAAACTGCGTACGCGACCCCTCATCGCCACTTCCCCAGTCTCTGATCGCTGCCTCCTCTATCGCTGGATCGCTTGTGGTCCTGCCGAAACCATGACCTCGCGCTTCATCGTTGGTGGCCTTTCAACCTTGCACTCTACCTATCCCAGCCCCCGTTGTTCCACATTCCACCTTAACAACTATAAACGTATCCCTCGGGTGACTCATAGGGTGGCATCACTATCGTAACTCCTCCATGTTGTTAGGGTTTTAGATCCCTCATCTCGGATTGTTTCTCCATGAATCAAGGGCACAAATATCCCTTGATAATATTTCAGGATGAATTATAAATGCAAAAAGATTAGGGGAATGCGATAAAAGCATAATAATCCCAAAGGAACAGATCGTGGCATTATTCATGTCAGCCTCAATCTATTCTTATTAGAATGAATAATGGGGAAGAAATAAAATGAATCTCTAAAACAAAACATCATCGATAATCAACCCTCACAAATTATCCATCCTGAAAGAATGATAGAACCACATATCTACTTATTTATGGGTTGGTCCACATTCATCATTGAATTTATAAAATATAAGGAAATTATCATGAAGAAAAAAACATCATACCTAGTGTTTGGAATGGTTGTTGATGAATAGAGAAGCTGCATTTTATTCATACTTTAATCTTTCAATATTCGATACATGTTTCAATATCTGATCTGTTATCCCCATCGAGAGAACCTACAACTATTTTTCTCAAGGAAACTCTAGGGTTATGTTCATTACCTTGGGTCTCTAGAAAACTATAAAAAGATTAATAATATAGAAGTTGTGTCTAAATAAAATATTTTTGTCAAATAGTTTATTACTGATACGTCCAAAATATAACTTCCACATCCGACCAACTCCTGTTGATGTTAGTCCATGCCTAATGTAGTGTCATTGTTCTACATGTAAGGGAATCCTTAGATTTTTAATTTGGAAACCCATTTAGAGGTTAAAACCATTTTAAATGAATACTACCTATGCACTTTTATAAAAAAACAATACATTATTCAATAAATTATTTTGGGAACACTACGCCTCAGAATCACAAGTCGTCTTAGCACCTGGTATCGTAATTTTCTTAATTAATTTATAAAAAAAATGGTTAAAATCAATGTCATTAAACCTTACTCAGTTTCCCCCCAAGGCACTCAGTGAAACCCACTCCCAATGATCACTCAACTCGGGCAAGTACTCCTTACATATAGGCTACTTGAAACCCAATCTCACACATTAAACATATCTATATTTTCCTTCTTAATTTTTTTATTTAATTTCATTGAATATTTCATTACATATTTTTCTATATAAACTAAAATATATACACATGTCATATAATATTTTATTTATATATATATACATATATAAACAAATTTAAGATATTAAATCTAAATTTAAATCTCAATACTCATATTATTATCATTACTTATTATAATTATATGAATATATCATATTTAATAAAAAAAAAATTTTGTAAAAAAATGGAATATTAGAGCTTTTATTTAGAAAAAAATACTTCCTAAATCATATTAATAACATTATTTTGAAAACAAAATTTTCCCCTTAATTTTTTCTGGGATTAATATTATCATTTCCCTTAAAAAATGTATAATAAATTATAATTTTCATTTAAATTTATGTATTATCAAAGGAATAAAAAATTTAATTATTATGTTAGATATATATATTTCACTTCATATCTATGTTAAAATTTCATTCGTATATAATAATTTTAATATATTTAGTTATTTCTATTTGATTTTACTTATAAAAAATATTCAAAAATATATATTTATATTAAATACCTTTTTAATTAGATTAATACCACATTAATAAACATAGTATTTTTTAAATAAAAATATTTTTCATGAAATGTAATGTGATGTTTTATGATTTATTCCAATATAATATTTATTATATAAAACATCAAGGTAATATAAAAATATTTATTAAAACACTTCTTAGTTAATTTTACTTTATATAAAATTATTGAATAAATACATAATTACTTTTAAATTTGTTTTTTAAAGAAATCACTATTGATATATGGTTAGTACAACATCATATATTATCTTATGATGAAAAGGGACAAAAAAGATTCAATATCCACAACAACAATCTTTGAAATTAAATCAACAACCAGATAATCCAATTTATAACAATAATATTCGATTTTTTATTTTTAATGTATTATGAATTTTTATATATTATGTATGAATAATGAATATAACCAAAATATATTTAATTATAATTATTTAATATTAATTGTGGATATTAACATTAATTTTTTATTATGAAATAATTTAAATAATATAATTAAGTATATAACACATATTATTCCACATGTATATTTCTAAATATACACTAAAAATAATTATAAGAAAAATTGAAAACCAAAATGAATATTTAATTAAGAATTCATAATATTCATAATGATAAAATGAAATATATGAGGATTTGAGGCTATAAAAATTTAATGATACAGTTTTATTTAGATGTTTCAATAGAAATACATATATTTAAAAATTAATTGATGGTGTGTTATAATTATACAAAATATAATTGTTTCCACAACTAAAATGCCCCCCACATATGTCATTAAATAAATACATATATCAATTTGAGTCAATAATGTATGATAATATTGACAAAATCAAAATATATTAACGCTTCATTTGATATGGGGTTCTACCCTCCATTTAAATGGTATTTTTATTCATAAATCCCATATAATATTTCAATGAAATTACACATCTTGAATCATGGGGATAATCAAAACAATAAAAAATTAATTGTAATCTATAGGTCCTTATTATGAGTTTACTACTCTATTTCATGTTCATATTATGTGTTTCCAATTTAATAATTCATAGAAATGTTTTGTTGAAATACACATGTATTGTATGAAAACAGTATTATTTAGAAAACAAAACCATAAAATATTCTTTAATTTTTTGATAATTATAATATAAAATTTAATCCCCATGTTTGTGATATAATTTTACAACATAATCAAAATTTATGATCCTATAGGGGAGTTTAAAATATTTTGTTAGAACTGTAAAATTAAATACATCAACATAATATATAGGTTTACCAGTCTTACATACATTTTTTACTCAAGAAAAAATATTCTATGTAGTTACATTGATAATATAAATCATAGAACATATCAAAATTTAGAATTTAAAATATTTTATAACAATAATGGACACAAACATCACATGTTAGGAAAATAATATATTGTTTTATTAATATCAAATTTTACAGAAAATTTAGAATTTTAAAATGAATTAACAATGTAATATGCGATCTTTCAATGTTAATGGGGGATCTAAACTTCGGTTTTTTTTAAATTTAGATGTTTCATGATTACTGGTCAAGGATTGGGAAAATGTGCACCAACTATACTAGTGGGTTTGAAATATTTCTAGATATATACTGACATGATACATGGTTTTCAAAATAGTGTTGTAATATACAAAGGGGTTTCAGTTATATTGTGAATATTCAATTACTTTTTAAGGGGTTTTTATGTCAATATAAAAAAATTCGTTACATTCTATCTCAATCAAAATGTTATCCATATAACTATGAAAAGTTATTCCAAATAATTATAATTATTATAAAATATTTTCGACCCAAAATACTGAATTTATTAAAAATATATTTTAAAAATTATAACCCAAATCATATTCATGTATTGAATATATTAAAATTATTCTCTTTTATATTTCCTTCATCTTTTATAAATCACAATCCAAGAGAAATTCTCATTTGGTCTAACATTTCACTAAAAAATATGATAACTTCCATAATTTTAAACGATCAGTTGACAAGTGACCATTCTAAATTCATAATTCACAAATAAATCATACATAAAATAATTATTATCTAGGAATTTATAATTGGGATTCAATATGAATTATAAATTTTAAATCAATTTCAAACTCAAATAATCATACAACCCTCAAATAACACCCAACAAATATTGTAAATGAAAAATCCATATTATATTAAAAGAAAAACATTCCTAATAATTTAATTAAAACCTGATGAATTATATTTCCATCCAACTGATCATCAATCAGGCAATTATATAAACTAAATTTAAATCCAATTAAAAATACCAATACATAAAAGAATTTTGGTTCAAAAACATTATATAATAAATAAACCCATTCAAAAAAAGAAAAATATAAAAACAAAACCACTCAATAAGTCAATATTATTGAAATAATGTGAACAACATGAACATCAATATCAAAATCCAAATATCTTTGTACATTTTGGGGAAATCGTTAATGAATTTCCATTTATATCAATTAATTCCTAAATTAAAGGTAAAATTTCAAAAATAAAAATTTCTATGAAACTATTACCATAAAACACTATTTTTAGAAATACTATATCACCCACAAAAGGATATAAACATTGCAATGTTTCAAAATAAAAAATCATAATTTAAAAAATAGATTGAAATTCAGTGAAACACTTCCACTAATTTGATCTAATATGTAATATTATTTACAAACCATTTAAGATGAAATTTTGTCCTTCATTTATATAATATAAAAACAATTTTTCTAGTTAGAATCAATCAAATTTTTTCCATACATCATCCATGTCTAATATTTCCTTAACAAGAATACACTGAAATTTTAAATTATCTAATTTATGATCTAATTCTACCGTTACACATAAATTAACTATTTGAATCAGTAAAAAATAAAAAAAGAAACATAAATGGATTAAAACTCTTAAATACAACAAATATCAATAAAATTTTGAAATATAAAAAAACATTATAATTATTATAAATAATATACGAAAATTATATAATGTATATTTTATGGAAGTTAATGAATTCCATTCCATTACACAATATAAGGATTATTCCAATTCTATAATCATTTCCTAACTCAGTAATCCTACTTCATAAACATTTAATTAATCATGTACAAAATAAAATGGAAACTAAAATATCATCATTATGCTTAAGAACGCTTGGAAAATTTATTATATCAATCAAAAAATATGTAAATGTTTAATTAACAATGCATGGAATGAAAATTTAATTTCAATATTGAAACATCTGTTAAAAAATAATCATAAATTAGACAATAAAATTTATAATTAAAAAAAATTGTAGTTTTTAAGCATATTTATATAGTTTCAAGGAAAAAATTCATTAAATAAAAATATCAATACACCCTTTTAATAAATTTCAAAATACCATTATAAAGAAAAAATCATGTATGTAACAAATAAGTGGAGACTGTAATTTAAATTATACTAAATACTTAATGGCTATTAAAATCTGTAAAATATTAGATGAAACCTATAATATTATTTTAATTAAAATATAAATAAATTTATTTCAAGTAGATGGTAATAAATTTAATATATAATATAAAATAAAACATAAATAAAAGTTTAATAGAAAACATGACTAAAAAACCTTGTTATAAAATAATAAATTTAGAATAAATATCAATTAAAAGAAACCAAAGACAAGATACAAAATTATTACGAAAAACAGATTTTGGATAATTATAAAATTAAAAAAATACAAATTAACAATTCGGAATATCATTGCACAATATTATATCATTAAATTTTATTATATATACAACTTGATAACATAAAAAATTTATCTTCACCCCAAACTAATTAACAAATCTTCTACATAACCATTCAATTATGTTATATGATTATTCCAATACCATTATATTTTATTATGGAATTTTAGTATTACCCAATTATTATAAAAAAATTTACTCATACTGTACCTAACATGAATACAAATAAGATTCATTATTTTTAATTTCATATATGAATGTAACATCATAAACATAAATCATTAAACCAAATTAACACATATAATTATATATCTTAATTTCATTAAAATTTAATCCACACATATTCATTTTATTCATTTTTAAAATACCATGATTCTAATATTGATTAATGAATTTGAACTCATTACATTTAATGTCATAAACTTTGAGAACATAATAACGTATATCTTTTCAATTCCAAAAGAAATATTGTTTAACATTTAACAACATTATAAAATATTAATGTTAATTAAGAATAAATTTTAATATAATTTCGACCATTTACTTAATTACTAAAAAATACTGCTAATTTTTATGTGATTTTTAAAAATCAATCATTTCAAATATAAAAATATTCCATTTAAGATAAATAAGAAAATAAAATTATTACAAATATAATTTTTTATAATAATCCATTATTATACAAATTTATATAAGCCTTAATGGAAACATATAAAAACATATTTTTACAAATAAATTTATGAGTAATAATTTATATTACCACTGATAATCAGTATGTGAACATTGAATGTCCATATGGGAAACCAAATCATTCATAATTATTTATAATATAAGATGATATTTGGGAAACTACACCATTCACCTATTATTATAAATTAAAAAATCCTATATATTGAAAAATAATAATAAACCTCCCAATATATTATTTACTAATTCCACACAATCTTATACACATATATAATAAGATTTTATTCTATTTAGAGCGAAATAAATCATTATTTTGGTTTAAATCTCATGTTCTATTTATCATAGAAGAATTTAACATATTTCCCACATCCTACACATGTTATACACCATTTTTTACCTAAAAACATTGGTACAAGACAATTATAACTATATCAGTGTGAAACAAATCCCATGAAACATTCATGATCTGTATAGGTCAATGTCATATTCTAAGGGAAGAATTAATATTGGATGGAATTATTTTAAAATTATTACTAATCAAGTGTCAAGTGTGACAATATTGAGGACATCTCGTCAAATTAATAATCAAACATGTAATTAAAATTTATAAATATAATATTATTAAAACATATATGATTGTAAATAAAACAGAACATAAAATGGATGAGTAAGTCCATGCGACACATTAAATATCCCTTATGATTCCTCCTTTAGAGCTCCACACATGAGCCTTAGTCCACTCATAATATCTGAACAAACAGAACATACCTAAAAAAGAATATATTACATAAATATCTAAGTTTTTAATATTTTGATATATAGGGGATTAATTATAGACTGATATTATAACTCCATGAATCTATGTTATCTTTTTTCAATGGAAATCCAGTCATGCTAATTTAAAATAAATTCTATTAATGTGGACCATTTTTTTTAGTAATTAATGTAATAAGTTAAAATTACATGTAATAAAGATATATTGGAAAACTAATTAACATTATTAAAAGGGTAAAAATCAATATAACAAATTATAAATAAAAATATAATATGTAATCATGTAAGAGACCATTCCAGACTAATGTTGGGTAGAAAAGGGTCACGAAAATAATATATTTTATTTTTCTTAAGATTTTATAGACAAATCCTCATCATGACATAGTTTTATGTCTAAAATGGTAAAATAAACGAAGATGCACTATCCATGGATTACACTGCACTAGATTTGTCTCTTGATTGGAAACTCAAAGAAGGTGTATAGTTTAAATAAATTACCTTGTATTACTGTGGGACCATGTCTGGTAGGAAAATTGTAACAATGTAATAATAGTAACCACAAATCTTATCTTGATTTGTGTTAGCATTCCTATTGTGTTACAATAGATTATCAAGTGGATTGAACAATTAACATGGGATTATAGAAAGTTGAAACACAACTCCTTAAATACATCTACCATTATAAACCCCCATCCCTAATAAAAAAGTAATAAAAATGAATTTGTTAATCACATGGGTATAATAATCATAAACATGATTAAAGTACGTTGATTACATAAAACACAACTTCATCCCATGGGTTTTAAAAAAAGTATTTCGATGATTCTATATGATATAGGATTAATAGTAATATATTATAATAAGACAAAAAAGAATCATGTTTTTGTAAATAATTTCAACGTACCTTGGGAATACTAAATCATTTTTGAGAAACATGCGAATTCCTTCCAATCAAGCCATTATTCACAAATAATATTAAATCCTATCGTAATATATTATCATTATCTACCACAGGATTCTATTTTGGGGAAATGAATTCAGTTATATTTAATTAAAAATGTAATCATCACATCATAAAAAACATTAAATCATAAAATACAAGGGAAATTGTTTAATATCCATATAGAACACAATTGACATAGAAAATAATGGATGACATATTAAGAAATTATAATTCCTTCATAGTAATTTATTTTGTATTTTCATAATTATTAATCCTTATAAAAAAATAATTAATATTTGATATATTCAAATAATGGTAAGATTAATGAAATATCAACCGAGATTATATTAAAATATGGTCGTCGTTAAAACCCATAGTGTAATGGGGTTACAAAATTCAACTATTATCACTTTGAACCAAAATACCCCTGATAATTATCGTGATTTACTTCACATAAAAAACCTAAAATATACTATGAATCCATAAGGAGGGAAATATTCACGAAATAGATTTACGATAGGATGAGATGAATATATAATATATAAATGATTGGATTATGGTCACCTCACATCTCATAATGATCGTTATTAAAATTAATGTTTAAAAAATAAACTAATGGCTCCCCACCTTTTACCCATGAACACATGAATATATAAATTGGTGGAATTAGATATTTATTATTTTATATAATTACTTATATTAATAGTAATACATACTACTATTTTTATTACTTGATTTAGGATATTTAAAAAATTCATCTTGTTTCTTATGGGATGAAATATTAAACAACACATATAAAAATATATTCATTTAATACTATTAATTTATATCAATGATGTTTTTAAAAATATTTGATAATGATAAAAATATAATGAATAATATTTCATAAATTTATTTAAATGCGTCTTAAATAATATAGAAAAACAATTTATAATAAATTACAAAAATTTATTTAAAAATAATTTTTATTTGAAAAAATCATCATTATAATATTTAAACTCTAATCTAAGGGCCCTAAAATGTATGGAAATAATAATTGATATTTTCTGTATTATTCTGGTGTTATATAAATAATTAATATAGGTACGTAAAATTGTTATTGGTTCAAGACAATGGTTATTAATTATTTCCCACATAATCTTTATATATCTATACATTAATATAAGCAGTGTGAATCTCTGATTGGAAATGTAGTCAGTTTTTATCTTGGACAATCGTTGACTAATCAAAGAAAATATACACTCTAAAATAAAAATTCCAAAAAGTGAATCCATTAATTTGAATATAATAAAAGATAAATAAAAAACAATTTCATTGTTGAAACATGGAACATTTTTCTTTTTCATCACTATAAGTGATAATGATCCTTAATAATAAATATTATGACTCTTTCCACAGTGAGTATCCATAACATTTATGAATCCCCTAGTTATTATAGATCATTCACACTTACTAATAATTTATTAGAAACATTAGCTAAATAGAAATAGATATTATTGATACATTACAATGATCATATGTCTCAAAAAAACGTTCATATTAAAACCTGGATTAGGGTTGGAAATTTTATATATCCTCCATGGATTCTCCTTAGACTCCAAATATTTCTATATAGTATTATATATCATTAATGAAAATTCGAAATCATATCCAAATTATATAAAAACTTATAATATGGAGTTCTATACTACTATCAAATCCATAATATTTAAACAAAATATGTAGGAATATATATCTCATTAAACATAATCATGTGTTATAATCAATAATTGTGGTAACTTATTATTGGAGAAACATGGAATCAACCTATACTATCATATGTCAGATCAACTACCATGAATAAAAAAAATGATTTAGTTACCTCCTCAATGAATTAGTCAACATCAATAGATAACAAATCATTATTAAAACCACAATGTAATTTTATTCATTAGTAAATATGTATTTCAGTGTATGAAAACAATAAAATAATATATTTAAATTTTATTTGATAATTATATATAATTTAAAATATAAATTTATATGAATATTATAATTAAATATGTAATAAATGTTAGTCAAAACATTAATATATTTTTTAATTATTAAAAATAATATAATTCCATATTAGTAGAAATTTGAAACATGCTATGCATAATTTATTACCACACAATTTATTTTTTGATTACTATAAATATATATATTTATATAGATGGGATTACAAGTTGGTGATTTCAATAATGAAATATAATGAACTCTTATAATAAAGATGATTTTCATTATGAAAAAGGAAATAATATGATTACAAAATTTATTAGCCGTCTAATTACCTAGTATTAATCATAATTTAATAATGAGAACGATGACTGTGAATTTGAGTTTAAAATGAGTTATTACATACATTGTTTATCTACTATTAGTTATATCAATATATAAATTTCATGGATTTTTCTTAATTATGATGCATTTATAATAATTATATTTTAAATAAATGTATCCAATACATTCAAACATTCATGGGTGAAATCAAATTTTTCATTTAATTATTTATCCATTTATATTGAGTGCCTTACATATATAAGTTATCTTATTAATTTGTAAATTATTCAATCACATGATGACATTTTAGCCTATTTTAGTCTTTTAGAGTACTTTATGAGTAAAATGATTACAATTTATATAATTTTTTGTAAAATTTAAAGAATAATTGAAACTCATTTAAATAAATTTATTATAGGTTGGGAAACTAAAATAAATATTTGTGATTTCGATGTAATTACAAACATGTTAATAGTGTTATTAATATATCACATTGGAATATAATTAAACGTATATCATATCTACTGATATAAAAATATAACATAATAATCCTTACTTAATTTTTGATAATATATAATTCAATTATTTACATACAATACTTTTTTATTGAAATTATGAAAATTTCACAACTACCTATGATATTTTACAGAATCTCATTTGAATAAAAGGTCACCTAAAGTCCCTCAAATATTTATTGAATATTTTATACCCATATTATACCAATATTTCCTTAGAGGTATATGTGACCCTATGGACCATTACAATAATGTGAATAATTTTTATTTCTTAATTAAATTTTTTTTTGAAAAGAGTTACTTAGTTAAAAAAATTTCTATATAATCTAAAGAGTGATCAGGTATGTTTTCAATAAATAATAGGTATATGTACATGAAATTTTCCTCCATAAGTATATTCATTCATTAGATTTTCACACATACAATCTCTTTATCCAATATATCCATTATAGTCCTGAAATATGAGAATAATAAAAAAAGTATAATCATACTCAAATATTCTAGAAACATCAAAATTTATTAACGAAATAATATGAATTTATTATATATCATTAATCCATATAAATGATTATTTCATATACGGATGCCGAATAATGACTAAAAATCCTCAAATCTAACTTATTCAACGGACTAATTGTCATACATGTCCAATATGATGGAAAATCAATATAGAATATGAAAAAACAAGTACATGATAAAAAATAAAGGATCACCCCATCATTTTTTATATAATTAATATCATCATAAAAATAGTATCAATGTATGAAAGATCACATGTTGGGTAAATTGATATCCTTTGGTATGGATGAATTTTTTTCTAGTCTACACTATATATAAAATGATGAAAAATATGGTTTAAATTCGTTAGAGAGCACAACAAAATGATTAATCAAGAAAAATATACTCACGTATCTATAGTGAATTGTTTATCTTTAAAATTTTCATTACTCAAAATAATAAAAACAATTTATCAAAATCAGGGAATTTCTAGAATAATTATTCATTATATACGAGATAGATTTTTTCTAATGGCTATTTTTAATTCAAAACTCATATAATAATTGTTTCTTACATGAAAGAATGATAATTTAGAATCACAATTAATAGAAAACATATGATAAATTATATAATACATAAAATTACATCACATTAAATGAATTTTGATATCATAAGAAATTCTTTCACATAATCTAAATTATATATAATCTTATTTAAAATACATAAAAACAATTTTTTATTAGATATTTATTTATTAAATCATATATTTATAATATTAAATATATGTTAGTAATATCCACACGTTCCCCCACTCTATTATATTCTTTAGAATAATTTTATTATAATTTTTTTGGAACTTTAGTGATATTAGGATTTTAATTCAGCAAGATTAATTTTTTAATGTCACAATAGTGTTAAATTGGTATTAAAATTATATGATCTAACATTAATTAAATACTTCTCATCATGAACCATTAAAATTAAATTGAATCTTATAATTTATAAATTTACACATATTTTATTATTGATTTACCAACTATATAAGCATTATAAATATTCTTTTTAACTAATAAACTATAGTGGGAAAAAATGTAATATGAGATATATACTATAATTTTATTGATTTTAGTTTGGGATTCTTTTATGCATATACTCTGATCTCTTTCATACATCTATTTACTAGGTATAATTCATATATAATTTCAAATTTCAAATTAATATTCATAATAATGATGTATGATAATTTATATCCATTAAAGTTTTAATGAAAATTAATGTTCATAGTGTAAGTGGTGTTGATATGAGTGAATAACACGAAATATATGGTCATTTTAATTTTTATATCCATATATGTACCATTCATGAATTTTCATTCAATATATATGTTTATTGATTGTTCAATCAGTAGAATAACACTATGCAATACTTGTAAAATACCATTCACAGATTTATCCATGTTAGAAATCATCAAAATATTATATATATAAGTATAATGAAACAATATAATATTACTTTTTTATATATTTCTAATGATCATTATACCTATTTTATTGGATACACCCCCATTTACTTCATTGAAAAACAATATCTCAAAATAATAAATAAGGACATTATTATATGAATATAATTTTTTTATTATGTCATCATCATACAATATAAGAAAAAATATAGTTATCCCACTAGACAACCTATATACATGTGATTAGAATTCATTATTGATTACTCCAAACACTTTTATAACAATATTATAATTGATATACCGTGTCATAGAATATTTCTGAAATACATAAATAGAACATTGTAAATTTTATAAAATTAAATCACATTTTTTACTTTAATATTTTGGGTTTTAAAATATTAAAACCATAATATGTATTTTGATTAATTAATGATGTTTTAAAATATATTTATGTATATTTAAAAACATTATAATTCAATAATGGATATTAAATTTTAAATAAACATCATCATTGATACTGATGAGAATCTTTAGTCACGTATCAAGTTTATATCTTATAAAACAAATATCTTATACAATAGAACATGTTGTGGGATTAGTAGAAAACCATAAAATTTTTAGTATAAAACATAATCTTGTAAGTCAGATTTATTTCCATGCTATGCTACAAACAAATAAAAATCATTACTCAAAAGTGATACATATTTCATTTAAAAGATACAGATAATTATTTATGCAATGTGGTTGAAATTTGAACATAATATTAACTAAAAATATGAGTGAATAATTATAATAATGAATAATATAATAATTTAAAAAAAATCATTAATGGTGGTTAGATATAAAGTAAACACATTGTAATAATTTCATTTATAGTCCCCAAACGGCTAAACTACGTTTTATATGAATAAATTTAAACAATTTATAATTATTTATTTTTAGATAATGATTATAAATGAAAAAATAAAATATTTATATCTGACATTAAAAATTTGGATAGTTATATTAAATTGGTTAGTAAATTTTAATATTCATTAAAGTTACATAGATTCTCTATTAACTATTCTAACCTGTCTAAATTTTGGCTTGTAAAAGATTTTAGTTTTTTTAATTATGTATATATTATTGATTATAGTATCATAAATCTCGATCAATGATATATGATATGAAAAAATATTCCTAGTTTTTCATTGTTATCAGTTCTTGTGATAGCATATATAACCATCTATAATATAATATTATATCATAATTGAATCGTTTAGTCAGTGTAAATTTTCTAAAATTTAATACTTTAGAGGACAATATCAACATAAAACGTCCCAGTAAAATTAAAATGGAATTTTTATTTGGTCACATTAAATAATATAGACATATCATTCAGTTGTTATTATACAATGTTTTCTTGTTTATATATCATGAATATTAATATAATATAAAATAATTAATAAATATATGATCATATGGTTACTGGATTTACCCTATATAAATAAAATATTCAAACATGTTTGATCTATAAACCACTAGGAAAAATATCAAAATTTTCTTAAAAGAATGAAATATATTTAAGTTTTATGATATAATGAAATTTTTTTGTATCTTATAAGAATATTGGTTTTGTTATACATTAGTCATGAAAATTATTTTATTAAAATAAATCATCGGCACAATTATAATATATTCAATGATATGAATAATATGTTATAGAAATAAAATATTGAACCTAACTTAATTCAATTTAATAAAATTTAAATAATATAATGTTTCACGAACAAAAATAATTAATAAAAAATGATTTCTCTTATTTAATAAAGTAACACGTGATTTATTTATACATTATCATTTATTAGAGTAGTTTTTATAATTAAAACAATATATTTAAATGATGTTTTATTACGATTTGAAAATTTTATGCATGAGAATGATGAGTATAATATGTAAAGATGTGAAAAATCTTTTTACTACATTAAATTCCTTCATATTAAAATTATTGTTACATGAAAAATATAAAATATAATTTATTATCATTTATATAGAATGTTTGTGTATAAATTTTCCATATAAATACAATATTTATATATTTTTTCACTAATAAATATAATAAGTCTTAAAAATTGTTCAAATATATTTTCCATTTTCTAATAATGTGCAACCTTTTATTACATAAATAACCTAAATATCATCCCCCTAAATATCTATTTTATGTCTTAATATTTTTATCTAAAAACTAATCCTAGAATATAGAAGTTAATATGTCATTAATTTAAATATATTGAAATTATCAAAAAATATATTCTAATAATATCCCATTATAATTTCAATAAAAATTAGATTTTCAATTTTATGTTGTGTTTTCAAATTATTTATGTGAAATATAGTACTAAAAAATTAAAAATAATATTACACTTTTTATAAGTGGTGTGATAAATTTAAAAAAATGTTATGTTTTCTATACTCATATTAAAAATAAAAGTACACCAAATTTGATTAAATAAATGGAAAATATTTTATATGGTTTATAAAAAAAATTCTATATCATTAGAGTAAAAATACATAATTACATATTATATTGTATCACTACGCATAGGGGTATTATTATGCCTCTTCATTTAAATATTATATATGTAAAAATTAATATAAAACCATATTAGTATAATAGAAAGATTTTTTAAAAATATATATATGATAACTATGTATTTCATAATTCTCTCATAATGATTGTAATAATAATTTTACACTATAATATTGATGTAGAATAATAATAATTTTTAATTGTTTTGTGCCTCCAAAATCGATGGATCTCTAGATAGAATGATCTGTCCTACTACAACTCCCTGTGATGTTTATTTTTTGATGATAATTAAATTTTGGGATGTATAAAATAGAAAATAAAAGTACCTCAAGAATTATCATGTTATAGAGTTATTGTACATATATTTTAGTAAAATGATCTTCTACCCTTTTTATAAATTTATATTTCATACGTAAATTAATAATAATCAATATTACTACATATAAATAATTTTATTAATCATTATACTATCACCTTTGTAATCTTGTCAGATATGTTTTCACCTTATCGAGTCGTTATCACATCCAGCGATATACTATTTTAAAATCCATTGATAATGGGATAAATTATGTTAAATATATTACATCTATGTATATTATTCAAGTATTTTTACACATGTTTTATTCTCTTACTATTAGAAAAATATTTTTTTCTACTAATTTTATCACTATAATGTTCATAAAAAATTACTTCAATCACAACACATTCTTGTCAGTTTTTATAAGAATCACATTCAAAACACATTTATTAAAAATATCAACTCTCATAAACATTTTTCTATCAATTTTCTATATTAAAATACCATATATGTGATTAGAAATGACTATAGTTCCTCAAATATCAACATCAATGCAAAAATTTCACCAATATATAATTTAAGGAAGAACTTTATTTGATTATTTATAAAAATATAAAATTTGTTATATTTATTTCAATAATTTAATCATTATGTTTTCAATCTGAAATACTATGATATTCTAAAATACCCAGAATTGAAAAAATCACCAATTTTGATTTAATAAATCTTGAGGTGAATCATTGTTATGTTATATATTCTTGGGAGTTTCAAAAGATATAACAAATTCTATCATTACCTGATTATAAATATTTGGATTAGATATGTTATTTGTGGTATTCCATATAGTTAAAATTTACATATCATACAAAATGAAATTAATACTCTAATTGAATGAACTGACATATAACATAAATTATTATATGTGATAAATTAATTTTAAGTTATGTTATAATTTTCTTAATATAATTTTATATATACCATGATTGATTGATTTTATCATTTTGTCTCTTTTCAATTAACATGAATATCACATGTGATTTCCATTAATTATATTTGGTTGAAGATGATTTGTATATTTCAATGTTATATTGAGGTTTATTGTTTTTAGTATGAACTCAAGAACAAAGTTGTTATTTTTAAGTACCATGATGTTACACCCCTAACACGATTCAACCAAAATGTAATCTAGACACGTAACCATGCCACATCAAATGTGACATGTCATAAAATGTTGGCTATCATCCTTAGGTGAGGGTGTAATTCCCACAATGTTGATAATGTTCCCTTAGTACAATATACTAACATTAAATGTAAATTACTAATAATATAAAAAAAATTCATAAAATTAATGGAATTAAAAATTAATTTTACAAATAATAATAATATTACCATCATTTTATAATTAATTAAACATTATAATTTACACATTTCAAACATAAGAAAAATGGGCATAGGAAATCATATATAAGATATATGAAAAAGGAAATAATAGATAAAATGATAACAAATAAAGAAACATGATACTCTAAAATATATCGTTTTCAATACCATTCGATCATATATAGCCAAATCACTTGTAAAACCCATTAATTGAATTTTATATCAGAAATGTTATATGCACATCAATTTATATTCACATATAATGTTTAAAAATAATACCTAATTTGACACAAAAAATGAGTCCCTTAATAAGTAATAAAATATTCCATTTGTATAGTTAAAAAGTATATATATATTGAAACATATAATGAATGAGATCAAGCAAGGTAATTATGTTATAACTATGTTTCTAAATAAAAATAACGCAACCAACATTGTCCTATGTTATTGAATCGGGTCTATCAGACAAGATGTTTACCACACTATGTCAATGTATCTAATTTGGTCTATCCGTCAATTATAATTATTTATATTTTATCATTTTGGTGAATTAGTTTTCTTATACATTAATAGTGACTGAAATATGAGGATATTATATTTTGTTTACCACATGATAGATTGGAACAAATGGTGGCTGAATTAAGACACACAATGCTTAATAACGAGTATAATATATGTGGGAAATAAATTATACATAACAACTTTATTCAATAGAAATGGGTGGATTATAATATAACATGTATGTGTGGAAATATTGATGAAGTGGATTCTAATTAATTTTTTGCATAATACTATGCAATCAGGGAATAGATCATAAAATAATACTCATAGGTAAAAGGAAAACTAAATTTCAAACCACAATATATCACCATAACTAGTATATCAAACCGGTCAGGATAGTTTTGTCAACATAAAAGACCTCAAATAAATATATTTCATTTAACAAAAAACTATTAAGGTCATCTCCAACCATATCCCTTATAATATATCCGCACTGTACAAATCTAGGTGATAATTTCACATTCTAAAATGTTATTCCATTTCAAATCATGTTATATGGATCCGTTTTCCTATATATAGCCTTATAGTAATCATCATAACCTTATAGTAAACCATTAAACCATAAGACCTGACCATTTTTCATACATGAATCATAAACCATCGAATGATGAATTGATTGTAAACATCTGCTCAATTATCTAATTTCACATTACATTATGACACACACATGAATCTATTGTTTATACGTTTGTAATTTTTTACATCACACATGAGAGAATACATTCGGAATCAAATGAAGGATAATTTATTGTTCACATTAAACATTAAATGATTTCCTTATTTGGGTAGAACATACATTGGGTAAAACTATTCGAGATCAGGGAGAAAATGATTGATTCCTAATTGAATTTAATGGTGATGGTGATTAGTTTTCACATAGTTAGTACTAACTGTGTCGATAAACTGACAATGTGATTATTAGTTTAATAGTTTCAACCACATGGTTAGTTCATTTGATAGAAAAATGTATATCCAAACTATTTTACATTCCATGAATCGATATAAAAGAAAAATTTACCAAATAACCCTAGAACATTTAATAGTGGAATCCTATTTTACCTTATCATATTTACTGTTAATATAATGGAAATCTATTGGATATCCCTATAATCCATCACCATTACATTTTTATACTCTCATTTCTAATATAAAGTCTTCCCATGAATGTAATCGCACATTCTTCTTTATTTATCATCATAATTCTAACATTAACCCAATTCTTTTAACATGTATGTGTAATGAAAACCATTGAATATGTGTTCTTCCACATATAAATTTTATATGGGGAATGGAAAAAAATTTATTGGGGATTACAAGGGATATTTACTTACATGGTAGTGAGTTTTCACCGTAAGAAATTCTTTTCATAATGGTTTCATAATGGTTTTTCTAGAATAGTAGTTAGTGTTTTTGAATGCTTCTATTAATAAAATATCATTAAACTTTCTTTGGGTTTATATTCTCCCATTGTAAAATTAAATTCTTATATGAAATAAACGGAATATTTTTATAAATTTATAAAATATTGACCACATAGAATAAGTTCTTCAAATATATTCGTTTATTCTATAGAGATTTTTTTTAATAAAGGTTTTTTTAAAATTCCTATGGGACTTATTCAAAAATGAAAATAATGTTTCAAAATATTAAACATCATTTGTGACATAAATTGGGATAAATTTGGTTTTTAAAAGAAATTATTAGTCTGGTAAATGATTTTACATGTGTGTTGAGATGGTTAGTTTCGAAATATATTTTAAAAAATATTAAAATAGTTAAAAAATTTGTAGGATTGTGGGTGATGCTACCAGAATATTTTTCTCATCATTTTTTAGAACATTTATGTTGTTTTTTTAAATGTATGAGTCCATATATTGAGCCCCATGTGTTGATTTCTCATTACAGATTTAGAATTTAGGGTAATATTTATATTGAATACAATTTTTGATTTATATTAATAAATAAAATGTTCTATTTCTTGGAAGGGTGTAGGAAGTTAGATGATATTTATTTTAAAAAATTTATTTTGAAAATTTGATTATTTCTACCACGATTTGTCTCACCCACACCAAGAAATTCCATGGGAAACATGGGTAAATAATATATAATTTTTATTCTTGTTACACTAGTGACGTGGAGCTCACTAACTATTAAAATATGATAATTGAACCGTCATAGATGTTTATTATGACATAGTCACATGAAGTGGTTCCAAATATTGATGTTCTATTTTTACAATGGGGCCTCAATAGAGTGATTAAGATGATACTATGTTCAATAACATCATAGATAAAGTCATTGATTTTGTCGTAAATTTTTAATATTTTTAGTACAACATATGGGATTCTGATATGTAAAGTTGGAATGATCATAAAAAATTTTAATTTCTCATAGAAACATTATTATATATGGTAATTACATCAGGTTTCGTTCATATAAGGTTTCATTTGACAATATTTTAGTTATAAAAATTTTCTACTTTCAATTTAATTTTTGAAATTCAACAAAAAGTTAGATTTGAAATAAAAGTAATGTTTTATATAAAAGGGTGTTTTGTGATATTTTTGTGAAATAGGTTATGTTATTTGTATTTTTCTCATGTGTTACACAAATAGTCCTTCGTTCTATGGGTTAAATGGAATCTTGTGAAAAAAGGTTTCCTTCCTGAATTCTCTTTTAATGAAGAGGAAAAGATTTATTAAAAATAAATTATGGTATTATATTATTTTCTCCTGAACTATATGTGATAAATATATTAATTAGGTATATTAAATATAGCAATAATGAAATGTTCATTTTAAAGGAAATGGAATAAACCCTTCTCAGAAATTATATTAGGTGCAGTTTTCCAACTCCCCATACACACCATTTGGTGTATCCAGTTTTTATGTTTTATCTCGGGTTCCATGGTTAGTTTTTAAGGGATTGGTTTCTAGGATGGATAGCTAATGGTAAATATTGTTCACGTGGGGATTGATAATGGGTATTGAAGTGATTTTTCATTATGATTTAAATTATTTTCTTTTTTACATTTTTAACATACAATTGTATTTGAGGTATAAAACAATACATTTAAATTATTTTATGTTATATTTGGATGGTTCTTATTTTTTAGTATGTATATCTATTTTTTATTCTGATTAGATTGTTATAATTTATTTATTATTCTTGGATTTAGTTATTTTTTTCATTTTAATTTGTTTATGTTTATTTCTCCAGTATCAATAGATAATTAATGGATGGTTTATAATTGGTTTCTGTCATGAATCCTTTTAGTTAATATGATTTAGTGGGATAAATCATTCCTATATATTTTTTCATGATACCCTTGCACTAGTTTCCATCCCATGGGGATCCTAAATGGATTTATAGAAATTTTTTTTGTCTATATTAGATGATGGGTTGGCTTTTTATGAGTTCAATTTGATAGAAAATAGTATCATGTAAGAGGGTTCTTAAGGTAAAATGTTATTGTAAATACCAATTATTATTTGGGATTTTTGTTGTTTTGAGATATTACTATCAAGTATCAAAAGGGTTTCTATGGAGACCATCATTATATCTTTGTCAACTATATCTTTGATTTGTCATGAGTAATTTTTATTTGGATATGGATTTACTAGTTTTCAATTGTTACAGTAAATAATTTTTATTGGATATTGTTTTATTTTTAACCATATTGACTAAAGTGTTATTATAGGGGTTGAGATTGAATTTTGGGCTTAAATTTGAAAGATAAAAAGTGATGGTTGGTTATCCCACTAGGGTAGGGAATCTAGTAATATCTCTTGAATGTGAGTATTCAAATTTTATAGTGTAATAATAGACGAATAATTTATAGTTCACCAAACCAATTGAACGAACCAATGAATATTTCTACATTCACACTATATTTGATATTTTGAATCCATGGATTTTATAACTAACTCTAATAGATCCAACCATTATAATGAGTAAAATAGTATTGTTTTTTTTGGTTTGATGTTAGTGGATAGTTTTATTTATTTATTCAGTACTCATTATAATTTTTGTAGTATTTTTAAATGCTTGATTCAAAATTTGGAAATTAAATCATTATATGAGCAATCATTTATTATTCGAAAATGAAATTGTATGTTGTGATTTAATTTTGGAACAAAATTTTTCTTGATGAATAGACGAAACATGATGCACTAAAAAATTATTTAAATTTTCATTCTCTTCTCTTACGATTTTTGTTAGAAAGTTTTAGCCTTACGATGAAAATAGTGTTTGTAAAACATATTGAATTTTTATATTATGTATTATAGATTATTTAAAATATGAATTATTAATAATGAAAAATTTGTTAAAATTGGTTGATTTAATTATCGATCTTGGGTATTTGATGAAATCATTTGTAATGGTTTAAAAATAATGTTGACATTTTGTTCAAAAAATATATATTTTTTGAATGCATTGCTGTGATATTGTAACTCTTTCTCAATGGGAGTATCTTAATTTTAATGTTTATGTGTCATAGGATGGTGATTAATAATATTTATTGATAATACATATTGGTTTGAAGGAGTGGAAATTATTAAAATAAATATATGATGTGCCTTTCCTTAGAGTCTTGTGTATTTATATTTGTCCCCTTATTATTATTAGAACTTTTTGGGTTTTTTTGGAAATATTTGTGGTTCTGAATAAAGTTTCATGTATCATGGTAATTAATCCATAAGTAGGGTGAGAATATATATGAGTTGTCTTATTGTAAATTTGTGTTTCTATTATTATTTGGATTATCCCAAACACGGAATATAATGTTGGAGTTAATGTCAATTTTTGTAGTTTATGATTTTTTGAGTGGTTATTCATCTCTAACATGGTGGTCACGGTTCGTTCATGGTTTGGAATGGGAAGATAATTTTTCAGAAATCATGTTTATTTTGTTTATGTAGTGGTTTGGAGATCATTATAATGTTCCAAAACCCAATACTTCGTGATATTGTGCTTAAAACATATTCTTTGAACATGGTATTTGATAAACTGTGATATATCAAAAACTAATCATAAATATACCAATAATATATATATAGATTCCTACTCATAATAAATAGACAATAATAATAAAATAATGTCTAATTCCTTTGAGTATCATGAATATAAGAAAAGTATTTTAAAAACCACGTGATCTGTTATATTTTTTATAACATTATTTACTCCCTTCCAAACTTATCATATGTCTTACAAATCTTCGTAACATATTGAATATAAACATAAAAATGTAGAGAGATCGAAAGATTAGTGTGGGGAAACATTTTAATTATGTAATCAAATTTTCTTTCATAATAATATTATAAAATAGGATCATAATATAAATATCATATTAAAAAATCAGGTAACATTAAGGGTTTTTGAAAATCATGATTGATAAAAATGATATATTAAATGAAATAACATTAACTGTAACCATTTTTACAAAATCATGAGATAATTGAAATCGTCCAAATAGATTAATCATAGGAATATAATATTGAAATATTGAATAATTTTAATCATATGGAACCAGAAAATTGATATCCTAGAAAACCACATTTGTTACATTCTCAACTATAGGATCCTAGATAATATGGATGGAGTTAACACTAAAAACCTTTAACCATTCCTTTCCAAATTAGGTCCATTCTCAATTGTTTTAACCTTTTTTGCGGACCTAGGTAAATTTTATTAGGTTCAATCTCAATATTTTAAACCTAGATAACATGATTCACTTTCACATTTAACTTAATCATCATATTATATATTATTCTTAAACAAATTCAATAGACGAATATTTATGACCCTTATAATAAATCATCCACAAACATATGTGGTACAATATATATAACATTAATTATATCATAATGAGATCTTGAAAATAAAATGAATTCTACTTTCCACATCATAATGATCCCCTAAGAAGGAAAATGGGTTTCACAACACACCCATATGGTATCCTCAAAATTTTATTCCAGTGTGAAAATGTATTATAAAAAGAATTAAATAACCCCAAAATATTATATTATATATCATTTAAATGGTGGTTCATTAAAAATATTTTGCAGATTGATTATAAATTAAAGTGAATTGTAAATTATTTTTAAGAAAATATTTTATAATGATTTTAAAATACGATGTTACTATAAATTTTTTTTTATTATTTATAAATTTTATTTTAATGGAATTTAAAATTTTATAATTTTAAAATTAATATTTCAAATGAATTATTGATAATAAATCCTTGAATATCAATAATGTTTTTAAATATATGAAATGAAATTTTATTCATAAGATTGTATTTTAAAAAAAATTCAATAATCGAACCCTAAAATAATAAATCTTTCAATAAAGGGGATGTGAAAAAATTATAAAAACATTTATTTTAATAAAATAAATTAGAAATCCTTCATATTAAAAAGCATTTATCAAAAATTAATGTGTAGGGGCTGATAAAACATTTTATTTTAAAACAGCGTAAAAAAAATTTATATTTTATAATATATTTTTTGAATAACCACATTGTTAAAATAGTTAGGAAACATTATAATGATATTTTGAGATGGAAAATATGATATTAAGTTTTCATAAAACAAAATTGGTTTTCAGTATATAAAACATAACAGTGTTGGGTTAAAATAATGAAAATGATGGGAAAACTATATTTAATAGGTTATAAGTTATTATTGACAATGATATTGTTTTTATGGGGAATAACATAATTAATGATGAAGAATTGAATAAAAAATTGTTGTTTCCCCCAAGAGATAATGAATGTATAATGAAATAAAATCCCATAGTGTGGGATTCTATGAATGAAGGAAAAAGGTTCCTGAAAAAGAATTATATATCTGCATCAACCCAAAACATGGTTTTTTTAGTATATGAAACAAAATGTTTGATGGATATAGTACCATAGTTAACTCTAATTATATAATTTCATTTCGGGATTATAATTTCAATTTTATGAGTATACCTAGCCTATATCATAATTTTTAGAGGCTTAGTGTAGTTACATAATCATTCACATCAGTAGGGATTATCAGGGAAATCACCCATTGCTTTCCACAACCATAAAGGATTTATGGCCTATTTTTAAAGGATGGTTGTAATTGGGGTTCTTAACAAATGAATATCCACAAAATGTATTTTCAAGAGAATGAGAGGTTGACTCATCACACCCGACTCAGGGGAGTAATTATTTCATACTCTAACACAATCTTATTTATTTAAGATACATTCATGAATCCTTTTCAAATCCTTATTGGATATTAGTTACCCCTTTTAAAATGATCTGATTCAAACCAGGTGAACAACCATATAAAATATACACTTCTAAATATTATATTAATAATTTATGATTGTTTTTTCAACAGACATATTCTAGAACTCTATATTTTATCATCTTCAAAGGAGGTGGTTGGTGTCATTGAATTCGGATAAATCCTACAAGAGGTTTCCAATGTAGCCTATCAACAACAAAAAGTAGATTCCATGTAAGTCAGTTCAACTTATAGAGCCTTCAAAAATATTTTTATTTCTTGTTATTTGGGTGTTTCCATGATGTTTGACATTGTGTTTTAAGGAAATGAATTGAAAATATTTCTAAAAGTTGATAATGTGTTGTTAATACATGAGTAACCCTTTTTACATTTTTCATGTTGGAATATTACTTATCTAGAATGAGTTGGATTCACAACTATCTTCTACATTTGAAGGTGTAATTCATTATATGTATGAAACAATGATATGGATATTATAAGACTGTATTTGTATTTATTCATCCAAGTGGGTTCTTGGTTTTATTAATGAAAATAAAAAAAATGGATTATTATATGTATAGAAATGATGGAGAAATATTATGGATTTGTATGAAAACATCAATATGAGGGAATAAGTAAGAGCATCATTAATGTATCCCACTGAGGATAAAAATATAAAATTTGATGATATTTGACTTGATCTTTGAGAATGTGTCTGTCATATCATATCGAATCTGGAATCAAATCACATATTTTATCAGTGACATTGTTAATGGTTTTTTATAGGACCATACCATCATGTTTAATTTAATTTAGTTATCACATGTGAGGGGATATTTGAATATTGGATATAGGGCTCGTGATCTGGAGATTTTTCATATGTATCCAATGAATATATAAATCATACTTCAATTAGTTTTGATGTTATGGTATTATATTTCATAAAAGGCGTAGGAACTAAGGCATTAATGGTACTTGTGCATATATATATTCCATGAGATGATTCAATAGGTGTATGTATCTATTAAAAAAAGGAAAATTTTGTTTGGACTCACACCTAAATATGTTTTTTTAATGATAAATTATATTATTCTAATTGAATTATCATTCAAAGTATTTATTTCCAAATGAGTCACAGTCTATTTGACGAACCAGAGGTAGTAGGAGATCAGACACATTGAATATGGATTTGGGACATACACACTAATGATAACCTAAGTGTGTATTCAATCCAATTTTTATAGAGTATGTAGCTCTAAAAATAATTATAATTATTATCCATATGGAACTATTAAAATTTGAAAAATATATTAAACGAAATGAGGTCTTCATGAATAATGTGGTCATGTGAAATGGTTGATGGAAATATATTGAATATAGATATCCTTGCTTATGAATGAATCCTACATATCCTGAATATAACATGAATCATAGTCATTTAAGTTCATATATTACATTATTTATATTTCATTATGATTTTTTATGAAATTGTATGGATATTTCGGATGAGTTAGAAATCATTAGGATATTAGAAACATGCAAGATAGTAGAATCCCCCATCAGGATGATCAAGAAAGAGAATATATGTTTAGACTCTTGATGCATGATGAATCCAAAAGGATTAATATTTAATTTTTGCATATGATAGGTGTCATGTTGATAGAAATTGATTTTAGGTGATAAGATGTGAACGATAAAAAGAGGTATATCATCTTTAATATGTATACTAACTATGAAATGAAGCTTATTGTAAAAAGAAATTTGAAGGCATTTTCAGGGTATTCAACTTAGAGGATTCTTATTCATGATTCTATTCATCATCTTTTGATGGAAAATGAAGTGTTAATGACTCGTAGGAGAATTTAGTCCCCCAATATAGAAAAATTAGGGTCTTAAACAGAGTCTATGGCGAGGTTTGATATTCATTCCTCGTCCTCTGACAGAAAAGATTAAATGGAAATTTATGTATTTTGATTATTTATGTTTGGAATAGAGGCCCATGATTGGAAATGGAACCATATATCAATTTATTTCGTTATAAGCTATTAAAATATTCAATGATAATGTATGGGTGATGTGATTAGTGACCTTAATAAGATCATGATATCAAAAGTGAAAACAAGACATGAGGTTCATGACTAGGGTTATCTATAGAAATGGGATCATAATGACATGTGCATATAACCTTAATAAATTAATATTTATCCCCAAGGGATAATAGGACATGTCGAATTGACCATAGCATTGGAGAAGTAAACATTTATTATTGAGATCACCACATAACAAATGGTGTTTTCTTGGAAGGATACACAGTCTTGGTAAAATGGCCAGGGATGCATGTTCATAGGGAAATATATATACCTTAGGAGGAATGTTGTTGAAAATAGGTTTACATGTCATGTGTACATGAATACACATAAAATTGAAATGGAACAGGTCTATGTGATCATTATTGAGCCACACAAAATTCGGGTGAACGGTTAGGATCACATGACTATAGTTCTTGAGGAATGATGAATGAAAAGGATTTGATAATCCTAGGTAAATATATAATATGAACAGGGGATATCTTCGAAGGTCACATGACTAAATCACATAACTGGGTGTTCACATGACCCTTCTCACATGAAAGGAATGCATGATATTACATTACATGACATCACTCAAGAGGGATTCTCTACTTATGTCTAGCATAATGTGGAGTTGCATAACTATAGGTGCATGTTTTAGGTTAAATGAATGTGTCAAATAAAATTATAATTATCATTTTTTCATCTATGGGATGGGAGACCTTGTGATGGACTCTCATTTAGTGATTGGTTACATTTCTACAATAAAAAACACTTTCTATAATCTAAATTCATCTCTCTGCATCTTCTTCACATAGTAGTGTGTATTTTTTAATGGATATTTTTCTTCTAAAAATTTCTATATCACTCACTTGAATCATATTTCCACTCATTTTGTATTTTTACATCAATATTTAAATAGGGTTTATCCCCACTATTTCAAGTCCAAAAAAGGTGGCAAGCATGATAATCATGATCCATCGAAGATTACATTTACTTATGTGATCTTTGATTGGACGATCATCCCATTCCATGGAGTATATTAAAAACAAAAAAATTCACATCATTATAAAAATAATCTCATATAAAAAAATTGTTAATTTTTGCCATTATTGGATTTGTGTGATGGAATTATTATTCATGTTATTGTGAGGATTAGTCATGTGACATCGTGGTGGAAATATACAGAAACAGTAGAAGTTATCCATAATGGGATATTCTATTATATTGTAATGACTCTGATACCAGTAGCATAGACCTAATTCCTTAATTTATTACATTTTTATGCTTATATGGAATCGAATTTGGAGGTAACCAATTTTTTTAAACCAGATACGGTAACATTACCACTATAAAATTGGGAATAAAAATAATAAATAAAACATAACAAAAGATAATAAAATACATCCCTTAAGACATATTAAATGATCCCTTATACATAACCTCATAAAAGAAAAAAAATAATCACGAGTTAAAATAATCAATAAGTGTTATTTATATTAGATGTAATAATGAGTTAATGATCTTAATCAGTGTGGGGATTTAGTAACCAAACACACATTACAAATAATCAATAAACTATAAAGGATGAGAATATAAAATATGGAAATGTAAGTAACTGGAAAACAATTTCATTAAAATAACCAAATATATTATAATAAATATGGAATGTTTAAGTTATGGTAAATAATTATGTAAAAATAAATGCATCATCAAAAAAAATGAAAATGTATATTCATAATAATCAAATAATAACATGGAATAAAAATTATTACGGAATGCATAATTTTGGAAATCTTAACTAAAAATATATAACCTCAAGTGAGTTATTTCTATTATATATTCTCAAGAGAGTATATATTTTGGGTATAAACCAATCTGATTTGAGTTAATATCTACTGTCTTTCTAATTTTAAAACTACATGGGAACAAATTCGAAGGGTTTTTGGCAAACTGATTTTGTCCCATTAGACTATAGATTCATCAATTGGCTTGTATTAACAAGACCTTCACCTTGTTACTTCATTTCCCAAATATTCCTCAAATGTTTAATAGTCAATTAAAATCATTTAAAAATTCCTTATCTAATATATTTATTATGAAAAGGTGAAAAATTAATCAATATTTTACCAATTAATCATTTAACTATCAATATAGTCATCATATTATAAAATAAGAATAATTAATTAAATTATAATATATATCATATAATAATGTTTTTATTAAATAAAATAATTTATATTGACTTTTTTTATAAGATAGTTATTAAATCAATATAATGTTTACAATCACGAATGGAATTTTTATTTTAAGATAACATTTACCACATGGTAATATTGAAGTCAAATCCCATTGGATTAAATATTTCAATGTGAAAATTAAAACACTATGCGATTTGAAGTAATATTAATATTACATGTCAAATTGGAATTATATACCACACAAAAAAATTGTGTATTGTTGCATAAAAACAAAAAACTCTCCATGGAATATATATTAATGTGAAATCCATTATCACTTGGAAACATTTGAAATACAATCCCCATAAAATATATTACATAAAATGAAAATTTTAATATCATGAATATTGAAATTTATTCCTGATATATAATATAATAGACATAGTATATATACCGCACAAAATAAATAAGTATTGAATATTGTGCGTGGCTCAAGGAATAAAAAGTGAGGTGAGAATCTCGTACATTACACTAACTTATGGTTGAAAAATCTTAAGAATTGTGTATAATGGTTTTAATAATTTAATTAAATAATGAAATAAATAAAATAATATTTCATATGTCATATATAATCCTTCTATAACATATTATATCTTGTTTACTAATAATAATTTTTTATTTTCATCTTTTTGAAAGTTAATTCCCCTGTTTTTCATGTATGTTTGGACTTTTTACTTTCATTCCTCTTACCTAGATCATTATTTCATGATATCTGGAATGTAAACCATTGTGTAAGTATCACATATATTCATTATATATGTAGTTAGAGTTATCCATTAATTTGGGATATTTGAAATGAAGTACATTGTTCAATGAGATGGTATGTCATATGTGTCCATGATTATTGCATTCATTTTAATGATTTATGAAAAGAATAAAAATTAAATGATAAATATTTATATTAAAATTAATGTATCATATTTATGTTATTTACATCAAATAATTTCATTAAAACCATCCTTAATGGATTCCATGAAATGTGTGAACGAATCACATCACTTTGATGAGGTGGTAGTTTGCATGTCCAAAAACGATTATATCATATTCCTACAAAATTAAAAGAATGATTATGTCTATTATGAAATAATTAAATAATAAAAAATAAGGTATTAATATAATATAATTCATATATAAAAATTATATCCATTTTTAATCTCATCCATAAAAGGTGGTAGTTGAAGTACGAATGAGATTGGTTTGCGAGGTCATCCTCCTACGTACACAAAAAAGATGAACATGTATCCCATTTGAGGATGTGTGGGTAGGTGTATATTATAATGATAAGATAAAAAAATAAATTACATTTAAAATAACTAGGTCTTTATATAATCTTAATATAATAATAATTGATGTTTTGGAGAAATAAATAAAACGAATGTCCTCGTTGAAGAATGTTACCTTTTCTTCGAGTCACTCCTTTCAGTTTATACCAAAAGACATAATTTATTTATTTATTCTGAAATTAATGATCCTTGGAATTGTTGAAGGATTTTGGGAGATTATTTTGGGTGGTTTTAGACAACACATATTTCTTTTTCCCAAGAATAAGGGGGGATTGATTTTTTAGTGTAAAAGTGGCATTCCTTTAAATACAAAATGGTAATCACTCTTGGGGGGAATACATTATATAATTTTAAACAAATAATGAAAAATGTTAGAAAAAAATGGTTATACAGTCTATATATGTCCATATAATATTTTTTTTGTAAAAAATTCTATGTCATTTGGAACCTTAATATTAATGTTTAACCACTAAGTAAACACATTTTTACCTTAATCACCGTAATTAATTTTTATTTCATTTACAGATATTTTTTACAAAAATATATGTTGTAATTACTAAAAATTATAAATTATTATTATTGAAAATTTATAATACATTATTATAAATTTAGAATCATATAAGTGCTAAAAATTAATTTAAAATTAATTCCACAGATGTGATGAGAAGGTTGATTTTTAAAGTGAAAATGTTCCAATGTTTGAATTATTTTCACATAAAAATGTGATATAAATTTTTCCTAAATGACCTAAATTGGATTGATATATGTATAATTGATTTAATATGTCTTTTAAAACAAATAAATATATAGTGTTATGATTTAAATTTTTTAATTGAAAAATCAATATTTAATTAAAATTGATTATTATTCACTATTCAAAAAAAAAGAAAAACTTCACTAAAAAATACCAAATATTTACCCTAAGATAATAATAACATCAATATTTAAAAAATTTCCTTTATTTTGTCACAAAAAATTCATAATGGTGTCATAAAATTCAAAAATATGTGCATCATTTAAAAGAGGCTAAATTTACATAAAAATTAACAGTTTTATATGCATAAAACTGTGTTTCTCCCAATCTTAATAAAATAAACTATATTATATGAATGTGAAAAAATATTATTAATTATATATTATATAAAATTATTTAATATCTTTCACTAATAGATATTAATTAAATTTATTAGGATAAAACTCTCTCTACTTAGAATAATAGTTATTTTCATAAAGAACATTTCCATTATATTCAATTAGATTTTATATTCATTTCAAATTGATTGGTAACTAATGATTTTTTAAATATATTTTCATAAGTTATTTAATCATATTCATAATATATAATTTATCTTATAAGATATAATTTTATATTTTAATAATATTATTACAAGTATTCAAGATGTCTAGTTCTTTCAAATAACACAATAAATTAAGGAAATTCATTGTTGTATGTAACTAAATCTATCATCGGTGATCTTGGTAGGTCAAGATAATATTTATGTTTCATGTAATGAAATTTATGATTTTTTTCCATTCATTTGATATATTAAATAAATTCAATTTCTATTAAACAATCAATATAAAATTAATTCATGTGATGTTAAATCCCCTTCTATGCTTGGTGTTGTTTCTTATGCATTCTATCATATAAAATAATTTTTCTTTACAATTTGGGGGGGGGGGTTAAATTATACCCACCTTGATTTAATTTTTATTTATAAAATTTAAACTCTATATTTATGTTCTAGGTTTTATGTTTAAAATTTCCATTGTTGAGAACCACACATCGAAAAAGATCTAATAATATACCATCATAAAAAAGAAAATGAAAAGGAAAAATGTCCTATGGAATAACATATAACTAGGTTTATTCAGAATAAAACATTAGTGTCAAGTAAAAATATGGTATTCTATTAAAATAATAAATAATTATATTGAGTAATTTAGGCCATTGATTTAAAACAAGTAAATGATCAATGGAAGGTTGAGGTCCTCAAAACCATAAATCTATAATGATTTAAAAGACCATAGGTTCAACTGAAATTAATGTTTTATGATAAAAT
This sequence comes from Viscum album, assembly GCA_963277665.1. Taxonomy (NCBI): domain Eukaryota; kingdom Viridiplantae; phylum Streptophyta; class Magnoliopsida; order Santalales; family Viscaceae; genus Viscum; species Viscum album. Next base: position 92,240,737 of record OY728132.1, on the reverse strand, counting down.
TTCATTTAAAGACCATTTTTCCTAATGTTGAATAATTATTTTACATTCATGAAATATAACTAAATATAGTTATATATAATATTTCTATGAACACAATTTCATATATTATTTCAACTTTGATAAATTTCCAATTCCACCATTATATCATGATTAGAATATCTAAAAATTATTTTCTTTACTGAAGCAATAAAATTTAATTTTATTGGAACATATGATCTATAAAACATGTTTTTATATTTTTATCCAAGAATCATTCAGATCAAATATGTTTAATATCATAATCTATAAAAAATTATCACTACTGTCTCATCATTAATTTTTATTCATCGAATTCATTAACTAAAAACAATTATATAATAACCAGGACATTGTTTATTCTAGTGGTAGGTGTGAAACCCATATCACTCTTCAGACATGGGTTAAATAAAAACCACCTTTTTAAATTTTATGGGTCATTACCACATATATGGGTTGTACTTATTCTAAATCATTATAATATAATTCCTATAAATTATCCACAAAAAGAATAATAAACATATTTGAAATGAAATTGATCATTAAATAAACATTTTATTAGGGTTTTCAATTTAACCAATTTTTCATTAATAAATATTAAAATCATATTTTTATGTCAACTATACTTTTTAAAATTCCATTAATTTTTTTTCAATAATATATAATGGAATTATTTATAAAATTAATTTTACAATATCAAAATTACCAAACTTATGGGTTTTATTTTCATATATTTTATATAAAATTTTATTAATCATGGTATACTCTCATCACAGAAAACCTAACAAGAGGCATTTAATAATTTAAAAATTTTCAATATTATTCTCATACATCCGTGATACTATCAAGATTGAGATGTATCACCCAAACCCCACTCGGTATGTGGTTTAAATATTTTCATATAGTCTATTTTGGATAGGGTTTTAAATCATTTCACCACTTAACATTTATGTTTAACTAATATGTAAACTCATTTTAACCATAATATTTTTACAAAATTTTAATTTCATTCCATAATTTTTTTTCAAAAACTAATTTTAAATTATGTGACATTTTAAATTATTATGATTAATATTATGTAATATCATTTACATTATTCAAATCATATATATTATAGAAATTAATTTAAATTTAATCCCACATATTGGTTGATAAAACATAATTATAAAAAGGAATCTTTAAAAATGTTAAGATGTTTCTATTTCAAAATTAAAAATAAAATTGATTCCAATGACATAAATTGGAATAATATTTTTATAATTTCTCTAATTATAGGTTAAAAACAATTCAATATATAATTTAAAATTTTAAAATATTTAATATAAAATTCTGTTTTTAATTAATATTCAATGTTTTTCAATAGTCAATAAAAAATGAATATTCACAGAAAAATAAAAAAACATAACCATAATATACATTGGATTAAACTTTTTTTAAATGTAATGAACTGACCTCCTTTACCCTCATTCTCAGAACCTGACCCGATCCGTCACATACCTGAAGGGCATTCCCAATCCCCATGGGCAGATGACAATCACCCGGGCATCGAATTACAAAAATGAGGAAATGATTTCTCCAATCTAGAACAACCAAATGAAATACATATACATAGAATGAAAATAACAGAGTAAGACTAACAAAATTTATATTCAATAACTATATGAAAACTATAGAAACAATGCAACTATTACTGAAGTTAAATACTCCAAAAGATAAGTCCCACTATAAGGGACTAAAAACCAATAGATTCCTTAATGATGGATTGGTTGAAATCCAACCATATCACCACAAACTACCCATCACATCTGACATGAACCTCCCAGCGTCACTACGTCTCTATGCATTTCCCTTCACAAGAAGAAAAATAAATATCTACGCACCACCGAAGGAGTGTGTATGGTGTGAGATAATAAGCCTATAGGGATCCGACCCAGGTGTACCATAACAACTCTCTACATGAATAATCAGGTATGTTAATTTCAAAATAAAAGATGGAATGATATGCAGTAAGTGGTTTTATAGAAAACTTGGTAAATACTTTCCTTTTGCACAGTTCTAAAAAAATAATGCATATAATTTTCAAAAGCACATTTCCATATCATTTTTCACAACCATGAACATGTATATCAATTCCAACATTGAAGTCCAATCAGTATAAACTTGAAGAATTTGTATCACAACAACAAAGAATACTATAGTTCTAGGAAATAGAATACTCGTACAAAAAATAATCTAGGGAACACAACAAATCATAGAACAATGGACCAAGGTTTTAGAGGAATAACCCATGAGTAAACCCTCCAAAAAGACAATATCTATCACCTAGAACAATTATAATAGGAAATATAATAAATACCCAAGAAACATGTTTTTCCTAATCACAATGAAATGGATGATGGTATCAAGAAAATCCTTCCACCTAAGTACCCAAGGTAACCCTAGTGCTCTTTTTCAAAAACCCATTTCACTATCACGAAATCCATTCCAATACATTTATAACCAATTTAATCAAATCTAGGGAAGGCCCATTTTTCTTTTGAAACCATTTTTAAACACACACAACAGTCATGTTGATTACATAAATCAATTTATAGTGCAATTTTCAAAGCAAAACAAGTAGGTTCATTATCCCAGTCTGGAGACAGAACAACATACTATAATGTTATGTTTTCACATTCTCGAAATAGAATTAAAAAACAATAATTAAACCCAAAAGAACCAATATAGAACCTGGGATAAAATCCACGATATGATTTATTGAAACATAAGCACAAAAGGGTAGAAAAATATAGGAAAACCACATACTGCAAAAATTGATATACGCCGCAGGAAAACGAACAAAATAAAAAGGCTTTTGGAATTAAATGTCAAGACAGATCTAGATAAAAATGAAAAGAAACATCAAACATTGATCAATGAATCTGAAAACATAGGGAAAGGGAACAATTGTGATCAATAATAAGGAATAATTGGAGAGAACACATACATACAGATATGCACTGTTGAAACCACAATGAACTGGAGCCTATTGGATCGATCTAATAGATCAAAAGCCTTTGAAACCCCTAAGGAGTGTATAGAGTTGTGAGAAACATTAGTTGGAGATAAAAGGACTGAACAAAACACTTGACAGAATGACTTTAAAATGGGTGTGGGTTGGGTGAGGACATGTACCACATTGTAACGATGTGAAATACATGATGGATAAGTTACGCTGAAAACCCCATCACCGTAGATTAAAAACTGACATTTACATCCTACATGATTTCTACCGATCATTCATGACATATAAAATCTCACATTGTGCCCCCCTCACAACATGGTATCCCATGCACAAAATGAAATCAACACCATGTACACAACATTACTTCAGGTACATGAAGTGTACTTCTGGTAGATGGCATGTTCCAATTCTATAATCTGTTGTAATCCTGAAAAAATCATATAATAAGTTTTTTATACATAGTAGAACATAGAATGAGAGAAAATTAACTCGATCAGGGTAATGGTATGTTACAAACTCCCCACCAGAAAGTCTTTTTGTCATCTGGAATTCATATGGAAGATGTATCCTCTGTAAAGATATGAGGCCACTAATCTCTCTTCCATGACTCATGTTCTCATGTCTCTTTATAATATGATCCTAGTGGACATAGAACTTTGACTAATGAAATCGACTTCCCACAAAAGACATTCATTTGAGTTTCATATTTCTCAACTAGTTTCTCCAAAATTGATGCATCGGGCTATAACCCAATTTCTTCCGAACATAGAACATGAGCGGGGTTAGGGTGATACATCGTAAGTTGAGATATGTGGAAAACATCTTCAACATTTTCTAGCTGAACATGATGTGATAACTGATTAGAAAATTTTCCATGCCATTTAGTGATCTCAAATGGTCCAATATATCTCGAAGTCAACATTCTTTATTTTCATAGTCGGTATTGAACCAACCGTGGAGAAACCTTCACAAAAATTAAATCACTGTTGGAATACTCTAGAGGATGATTCCTCCAATCTGCATAAGATGTTGGTCAACTTTGGGCTGTAACCAGATGGCTCCTCACCTCTTGAAACACTGCTAATTTCTCTTGAACCAGACATTGCACAACAAAAGATACATTGCCAACCTATTCCAAATAAATATGTGATTTATACATGTGACCATACAACAATTCGAAAGGATCCATTGTGAACATAGACTTAAATCTTTTGTTGTATACAAACTCATCCAATCCCTTATTTCTATCCCGCGATCCATTGAAATCCTACATGATAGTACAAAACATACCCTCTAGGATGTTAATTAATTTCCATTTCAGTCTGTTTATCTTTGGATGGTAAGTTGTGATCAACTTTACCTGTGTCCAAAATTCCCCTTGATGTCTCCTCCTAAACAATGAGTTAATCCTAGGATACATATATAAAACAATGTTATAATTACTTACATGTAACCACACAATCTCTTGGACATACATATTACATATATATTTAACATTAGTGTTTTCTACGATAGCAATGAGATGAGATTACTTTGTCAACTGAACAAAAACCAACCAGATTGCATTTCACCCATGGGGAATCTATAGAAACCCAACAAAAAATCCATGGTCACCTCATCCCACATAAAAATCCGCACAGGAATATTTTGAATCAACACTGAGGGCATCATGTGTTCTTCCATTGTCCATTCATATGTATAATGTCAAGACACATAATCTGTGATGTCACACTTCTTACCCAGACACTATTAACATCTTCTCATTTCATAATACATCTACGTTGCACCTGGATTAATGGCCCATGATTTTATTTTATTATCAAACAAGACAAAAATTCTCACATATGCTGGGATGATGACTCTCTGCCTAAAGAGAAGTATGACATCTGAAGAACGCTATCAACAAGGAACTATCTCCCGACCATAGTGGTTTTACTGAAACTTGTGAAACTAATCATCTTGTTGTTGACATTTTGAGATACACTCTAAGAGATATAATGACTACAGAACACTGGTCAAAACCATACCTGAGACGTCTTCATGGGAATCCAAGTGGAACTGAGAAAAAATCCCCATTTGATTCCACTCATCATTCAATTCCAAAATTGCCTGTTACAGTACCGTCATGCTTAGAGTGTCGGCAATAACCTTCACATTCCCCGGGGTGTAGGAGATATGAATTTCAAATGTCTTAAAGTATTATACCAATTCACTTTGTATAATATACAAGTCTTTCTTGGAAACGATATAACTCCGACTCTTATGATCATTTAAGACTACGATATTCTCCAAAAATATTTAGTTCCACAGACATTTGAGTGCACCCATAACAACAAAAGATCTAAATCATTTGTGGGGTAGTTCATCTCATGAGGTCATAGTTGATGATATCCATAAGCTATCGCATGATCGTCTTATTTTAGTATTCATCCCAATCCAATGCATGATTAATAACAAAACACCACGTACCCCTTACCTAGATTTGGTATTTTCAGAATAGGTACGTATGTCAAAAGCATTTAAGTTCATTAATGGAAGACTATCACATCTCATGCCATTATAATTTCACCACATTCATGGTTAGATAATTCAATAGAGATGCCAACATAGAAAAATACTTGACTAAGCATTGGCAGTATCTAAGGAGACCAAAAAATATTCATATTTAAAAAAAATTATAGTTCCTTCTAGGGAAAAACATCTTTTAACTTCTCTGGATCAAGTGATAATCCATGCTTATAAATTTTGTTTTCCAAGAACATAAATTATCTAATCTGGAAAAAACATTTTTAAATCATTCCATACTGCGGGTGATTTCACTGAATCTCCAAAACCAAAGTCAGATGGTGCGTGTGCTTACACCGAGACATAGAATAAACCTGAATATCATCCAAATATACTACCAAAAAAGTGTGCATATATTCATGAAATAGTTGATTAATTAATTCCATTAAAACAATAGTACCATTAATCAAACCAAAATTCATCACGTGATATTCATAGTGTCCATACCTACTTCTAATCATCGTCTTAGTTATATCAGATTACAAGGCATATATATGTTGATAACCCGATCAATGATTGATCTTTTAAAACAACTTTCTCCATTCAATTTATCAAAAATATGTTCCACATTAGAAAAAGGATATTTTATTTTAACTGTGACCCAGTTTAACTTCTGATATTTCACATAAACGATGTGATCTATATGCTTCCATATAAAATATCACAGAGGATTCCCAAGGTAAAACACTAGGGTGAATAAAACATTTCTCTAATAGGTCATTCAACTAAATCATGACCCTTTAAACTCCCCATGTTCCATATGATATGATGGAATCAATATTAGATGTGTTCCTAGTCCCAAGTCAATCAAGAACTCTTCCTCTCTGTCTAGAGGAAGACCAGAGAAGTTGTCTGGGAAAAAATCCGGATTGTCTATAACAACAAATGAAATATCCTAAATAGAAGAAACGTCATTGGAAAAAATGCAATAGTAACTAAAAAAATCCCAAGTTCTGTGCGGGATAGTCCTTCACGACCTGACCTCGGGTCCCACTCTCTATAAAACACAGAAGATCCCACATAAGTTGAAAAAATGAAACATGCCAATGATAAAAATTAACATCATCTATATGAGGGAAAAGTGAATCCATATTGTAGATAATCTTCAACAAATCCAAATCAACAATGAGAAAATCCCACAACAACTCCATGTCAGCTATTACAAATGAACATGAAGGAAACCTGAACCCATTCTCTTTCCTCTTACCAAGAGGTTTCTCTAACTCCATTGTAATGGTAATAATTTCCATTGTATTTTTATGAATACCAAAAAAAATGTAATAATATAAACGAGTGGGTGGCACCGGTATCAAACAAGGGTGTAGCTACTGAAGATGCAATAAGGATTCTTCCTCCTACTATTGCTGGACCTACATAAAAATCCATAGGACACTCATCTGTTTTATTTAAATAATTCACTCTAATGTCCAATGGTTGGATCCCTCCAGTAATTAAAGATTATAATTTCACCGCAGTAGCCTTTGGTGTTGACGAACCCTTACCATAACAATGCATATTCATATCCTGATAAAAATGTTGTATATGAACAAAATATCCACATATATTTCACATTTTTATAGGAATAGGACAACAATGTCTTCTGTGACCCCCTTGCTACACTGGTAGAAAGTCAGGGGAGCACTCAAAGCTAAAATTGATAGTGTGGTGGATGCCCGCTGTTGAGACCCACCTCCACCACTTCAGCAATGATCCTGCTACAAGCTCTTTTTACTATTGATGCCACATAAGATGTCACCAGTTATAAGAGAATAGGAAGTATCACCAACCTATCATGCCATGTCCATCTCTTCATTCATTTAATTTTCCACTTTCAATGCATAGTTTGAAATTATCAACATGAGCACCTACGATCTAAATTCTGTTCACATGCCTGATTGGTGCTTTTGTTCCTTTAGCCGGTAATTCCCAACCACGTATTGAGAAAATCAAAAAAGTTTCAAAAACTGGTTGGTGTTGGCTAACATTGAACTCTCTCCCTAACACAATGATATGAATCAAAATATTTTATTCAACATTAGATACTATGTACATAATTGCTGAAAGAATGGGCTATTGAAACCCTTCCCATCCAAGCCTATATGTTTGTCTGTCGAGACTATAGAGTCCCACCAATGCGTGTCTGATCCATTGAGTCTAAACATTGTAAAATAAAAAATGTTATTAGTATGTGTCTCTAGGAAGTTGATGAAATGATCAATCGTGTTCATCCAATCCTCTAACTCTTGAGGATCAGTTATCCCTTTAATGGGCGGTGGATTCTCATTCCATAATTCCCTCGATCGATATCTTTCTCCTCCAACTCTTGGTTTTTCATCCACCCCCACATTTTGAATATGTGGAACATCTTGATTGACATCACAGACTGCCATTATGGTATTCCAGATTAGATTCTGATCCATTTTTGGATTTCCTTAAATATTATCAGTTTCAACTTTCTAAGGAACCTGTGAAAGATATCTTGAAGGCATACTTCTCGATACATAAACATAAGAACGACCAGACACAGAATAAATCTCAGTTCAAACTATAAAACCCATAATCAAAAATTGAGGTGTCAAAGTCCAAAAAAACCAACACTAAAGACACATATACTGACATCAGAATGTAACATGTGTCTCTTTACAAATGGAGCTGGCCAATCACTCATCACAACATACCTCTCAAGATCCAAAATTCCTTTATCCAGTCTAATAGACATCCCAAGAACAGATTCTTGAGGATATGTCTCCTCTGATACAAAACTATAATGTACTGATGCAGGTTACCCTCAAACTCGACACCTGACCCAATCTATCATATAATTGAATGGTGTTCTTAGTCCCCATGGGCTGGAAAAAAGAACTTGGGTATCGAACAAAAAAACTGAGGGAATGTTTTTTCTCATCCTAAAAACCACATGGCATTATTATATAAGTAATTAGAGGAATATTGGAAGACTATCAAAATATATATTCCATAAATGCTAGAAAATAGAGGAAAAACAACTATAATAATTTATAAAATCTATAGAAAGCATGTCTGACTGTATGGAAGTGAAAACCAAGAGATACTCCAAAAATGGCATGGGCGAACTCAATCCAACTCACCATCTTCAACCCATCCCAAATGAAAAGAACATTTATACCTCATAATGGAATCATGTCATTCCCTACATGTGATGACAAATAAAGGTCTACGCACCACCGAAGAAATGCACATTTTGTGTGCTAATAGGCTCAATAGGATCCCACCTAGGTGTTCTATAATAATTCTCTATATAAAAAATATTATTCAATCAATTTCAAATAAGACATGGCATGACAAGTAGCAAGAGTTTTATGAAAAACATGAAAAATTCTTTCCATTACCATAGTTCTAAACAAAAGTAGGAATATCATTTTCTATAGAATATTTCTGTATATTTTTTCCCAAGATACAACATGCATATGACAGATAACTCAGAATGCCAAGAGAAATAATCTAAATGCACATGTATCACAACCCCAATGAATATAGTAGGCATTCGCAGGGGAAAACTCACACCCAAATAATCATGGGAACAAAACTGATCCCAAACAATGGGTCTAGGAAGTAGAGGAATACCCAATGACTACCCACCCACCCAATTTCAATATTAGACCCCTATAACAATAGGAATTGGAAACCGAGGAAATTATAAAGACAAACATCCTTGAAAATAAAAAGTCAATGGATGAAGGCCTCAAGATAATCCTTGCACATATGTAAACAAGGTAAACCATGTGTTTTTTTCACAAACCCATTTTAATGTCTTAAAAACCATTCAAAACCATTTATAATTTATTAATCAAATCTAGGAAAAATTAATTTTCATTGGAAACCCTTTTTCGACACCCATAATAAACATTATAATTAGATAAATCAATTTATAATGTAATTTGTAAAGAAAAACTTGCAGGTACATTATCATATGCTAGAGATAGAACCACCAACCTCAATGTTTGGGTTTCACATGACAACAACTGAATTAAAAACCATGACCGAATCCCAAAAGAACCAATAAAGACCCTAGGATCCAATACATGATGAGATTTATTCAGAACGAAACACAAAAGGTATACCGAAGAATTGAAATCCAAAAACCATGATGACAGATGCCTAATACAACACAAGCAACGAATCAATAAGGCCTTGGTAATGTGATCTCACAACTCATGTAGATGCAGATGACAAAAACACCCTATATGGATCAGTGGATATGATAATGCAAGGCTAGGGTGCCATCGCCATCAAAATAAATGAATAATCAAAATGAATACATACATAGAGAGGTGTTCTATAGAAATGACGATGATCTGTACCCGAATGGATCGATCCATAAGGTCAGATGACACTTAAAAACATTTAAGATGAGTATAGGATTTAGAGCCATGAATTTTGGAGAGAAATGGGGTGATGAATACTTCTGAATTCATGACTTTAAAATGGGTGTAGTCTGAGACATGTTGTGTACCCCTTGGTCATTGTGTGAAGGCCATTCTGGTTAAGTTATGCTGAAAAACTCGTCTCCTAATATAAAAAACTGAAGTTTTCAACCTAGACATCATGTACCCATAATTCATGATGTGTACAATATCAATCTTTGGCCTCCCACTTCATGACGTGGTCTACTAGGCCACGACATGCAACCAACACCATGTACAATATGTGTACTTTAGGTACATGCCATGTACCTGTTCTGCAGTCTGCAGTAAAACCTACAAAATCACATAAACTGATTTTAAAGCCATAAGAGAAAATAGAATGATAGAAAAGTAAACTGATCAAGGTAATGGGATTTTGGAAAATAATTAAGCTTCTTGTTTCATAAAAAAATTATAAAATCATAAAATATTGGTTTTAAAAGAAGTGTGGCAGTTGTGGGAGACCAAACTGCCTTTATAAAAATATATCTTTTATGCATAAAATTGTGTTTTACCCTATCTTATTATTATTAAATATATTATATAGATGTAAAATAATTTAATTGAATTTATAATATATAAATTTCATTAATAAAATTCATTATAAGTAATTAATATAATTTATGAGTATAAAACTATGTTGTTGGATAATAATATGATTTTTTCTAACAACATTTCCATTATTTTCAATTGGGTTTTAAATTTGTTTATAATTAATTCATACCAATTAATATAACAATATATTTTGATATGTTGTTCATATTCATAACCACTAATTTAAGGGATAGGAAATAATTATCATTTCATATAATTTTATTAATATAATTCTATAAGACTCGATCTTGTGTAAAGCACGAGATTGTTGATGAAATTCATTATTGTGTGTAACAGAATAAAACCATGGTGTTATATATACAGAAAGATAAACATTATATTTCATGTAACACAATATAATTATTATTTTCCAGTCATGAAAAAATAGATAATAAACTAAATATATTTATAATTATTGATATTTCATAAATTAATGGGATGTAATATCCCCTTCTATGATTGATGTTTCATGTCATAATTGATATAAAAAAAACATATTACATTCGAGTTTTGTGGTGTTATAAACACATTGCATCTCACAATGTTAGGACGAAATATTATCTCAATATATAGAATGAAACATTCAGTGTTGGATTTCATGGTAACACCTATATTATTTATGTGATGCATAGTTAATTTGATCGACATTATCATTAATCTAAATTGATTCACGCCTTTAAAAGGATAAGTATTAATGATTGGACTCAGGATGATTATTCTGGTGTGGATCACAAGTTCACTTTTTAAAATGGAATAAATTTAATTGATCAAGATGTATTTTGTTCTATAAGTATATTTTGATGTTGATGAAAATGTCCATGTATCTCCATCCCCACATTGATCATGTGTTTGGTTAATCCACTGATTATAATAGATCATGAATATAATGACCTGTTTATGAATATACTGGATTCTCATCCACATTAACCCTATAACGGACCCTTTAAATGACTTTGATCAGACATGTTCAAATGTGCATGTGAGAACCACCAGTTCCCTGCTAGACATTTCTACTGGATCCTTGGAGTGGTCCAGGTGTCCCCCACACATGCCTCATCATATTGGTGGATGGATATCCCTGGATAGAATATTGTTTAATTTAAATCATACAAAAAATACAGTGAAAAAATAAAATATCTCTATCTCATCATGACTGCAATATTTTCCATTATAAAATGACTTCCAATCCATTATTCTCAATATTTATACTCCAAATCCAATAATATTATAAAAAAAACCCATCAATTTAAAATATAAAATATTATTTTATTTCATTAAATATATTTTCAAATTAATAATTTCAAATTAATTGACTAAAAATAAAATTTATATTTTCACGGGCATCAAATACACATAAATCCCCCATAGAATTGTGAATGGACCACATTTATTGGTGTCAATGATCTAAATGACAGAATATGAGATGTCGAAGACCCTTACAACATTGTTTTCATTTAAATAAAATTAAATTTAATAATAGAGAATTATATAGATAAAATAACTCTCTAAAATACATGAATGTGAAAAAATAAAAACAATATGTAGTGATATCATCATTACAATAATATCATGGTGAACAATATGAAATATGTCTCATGAAATTAAATTTGAGACAAATAACACCTTACCTTAATACCTATATTGAACAAAATGCTAATACTTACACTAAAAAAATAACTATCTTAGTTAACAATTTCAAAGAAATATTCATCTCTATAACATCTTTTATACATAATTTATAATTATTATATACATTTATATTATTTATTAATTTTCTATTTGCAATATTAGGGAACAGTATTATAGAGAGTTTTGAACTAGTTATGTAATAACAAAGTTGTTCATCAATCTTAATTAATATTTAATCATAAAAAATTCAAGACAGTTACTAGAAAAGATGGTATATAATTATTTAAATTTTTTTAATGTCATTTAATTGTATTTTTTGTGAGAATAATTAAATTTGAAATCACTGGTGAACATGTATCAGCGGTATTTAGCGAACAAAAATTTATAATTTTATTAATGAATTTAATATTAATATTTCCTTTCTAAAAATATAAATCAACTATTTAATTATATAAATATATATCATATTTAATCAATAATTGGTTAGATGAACCTAACATGAATGTAATATAATCAATAGATTAGTATAGTTATGGAAGCTATTTATTTTGGAATAATATCATTAATACATAAGTATAGTTTTATTATTTATATATTTATATGGTCTTGAATTATATTTTAATACATATTAGTGGATAATAATGATTGAAATTAAAGGTTGGGATAAATTAGTTCATGGAGGCAATACTCCACACAATTCACAAATAGATTGGGTGGGGTTTTTTCTAGAGAAAACATTATATACACTCAATTATCTTCCATTTTGGAGTCATCTTCATATGTTAAACATGGTCTATATTTTTATAAATTTTATATAAATAAATAAATCATGTTATCTTTATATATAAAATGGGCCTATTATAATCTCAATAAGGCTAAACCATCAAAAAGTTTAGTTTCATATTGAAAATATTCCCCACATCCTTACCGTAGAATCATATTCCACACATATTATACTTAAGTAAAATTATGATATATAATGCCTCTTAGTTTCAAGGATTCCCCTAAGGGAAAAACCATATTCTCAACATAAAAATTTAGTTTTATCAAACATAATTTCTCTTCATGCTTTCGACATTGAATCGATTTTGACCAATATTATATAATGAATTTATACATAATAACTTCAATCAAATATTAGGAATGTATAAATAATAATGGGGATATTAGAATCATAGAAACAGTAAATGTTGGAGATATAAACATATCCTGATCATAAGGGTTTTAGAAAACGGTAATGACTTTTGAAAAACATACAATTCAGGTCATAGATCATAATCATGATTCATGGAATAAATTATAAGGTCATATCCTTAAGCATTACATAAAATTAAGATATGTTAATAATTTGAGTTTAATTCAATTCGATGATCTTTTTAGTTTAATATTTTTAGCTATGTATGGAATAACTCATACTAAAACAAAACAAGATTAATTCAATGAGTAAACTTCAAACAATATCCACTTCATATTTTGAACAAAAACTTTTATAATGAAATGTGGTTTCATTTCATCATTAATCGTAACTTTTATTTGATTCCATTATTGACTCTCTACCTCTTTAAATCATATGGAAAAAATTTTTACATTATAAATGGGAATTAAAAATCTTTGTAGGGGATTTATAATGAATGAAAATGGTTATCATTGCAAAAATAGGAAAACCAGGCATACTTTGTCATGAATTAATATTTTCTACCTTTAAGAAGTAGTAAATACAATTCACTATATAAAATATCATTGCATGCTATTTTCATAACCAAAAAATGTACCTTAAGGCCCATATAAAAGAATATATATCATTTAAAGGTATGATGGGACATAAAAATAAGTAAATAGAAGTACTATACGGTTAACTTCATCATATTTCTCGAAATGGAATATCTACATGACTGACTTCCAGACCCTATGAATTAGTGGTTACAATGTAACCGCCCACACACAATTTAATAAAGAACCACTATTCTTTGGTTTATCATTTAACCACCCTTATTATTTTGTTACATAACCACACATCAAATTTCCATGTACCATTACATAGTCATCACGTATAAAACAACACAATTATCACAATTTCAGTCAGAAATTTTCATTTGATCTCACAAGACATAATTTCTAGATATAAGAGTAGTATCTACATTTTGAAAAACATTTGTAATAAAAAAGATAACCAAAAAGGGAATAATATATTTATAATTCCTTTAAAAAAATATTGGCTTATAGTGTAATCTAAATATCCAATAACAGTTATGGTGGTTGAGAATTTGTTGTCACCACAAACATTAAAAAAATTAATTTATTCATTTAGTGAAATGATTCATATAAAAATGATTCAATTTATATTCATTTTGAATGAAATTAAAATTTATATGGTTTATTATACACTATATAAAATAAGCAGGTTTATATTATCAAAATATGCCTCAATGAGAGGATATTGAGATGAAATCTCGTACAAAGATCGTATCATTATATTAAGGACAAATAAATGAAATAGTTATTTGTGGAAAATATAAAAACACAAAATTTAAGTGTATATTAAAATAATAATTGGGCATTCACATATATTATTGGTAAAACAAAACCAATTCCAATGATATTTAACTTAATGAATAGAGATTGAGTGGTGATTTTTGTTACCATGAGTCTGACTTGTCTTCTTTATTTTTTGGAATAATACACATAGTTTCATGTATTATTTCTTGATAACCTTTTTAATGTGTATTATTAATTTTATATCCCTTATTATAATTTTTTAAAAATTAAATAAATATTTATGTTCATATCAGAGGTTTTGAGGATATCTGATACTTCGGTCTAAAATGAATTTGTTTTGAGGTGAATTGTCAATGTTGTCAAAATTACATCATATATTGAATATTATTAATGATTTAAGTATCATATATATTATTTATATATCTATTTATAATAATACATAATATTTTGAGAGAAGAAATGAAATGCAACATTTAGGGAGACGGTAGGTCGTAAGTACACATGAATGCTACATTAATTTCACTATCATTTTAATTTAATAACAATTAAGTGTTATTAAAGTATATTATAAAAACCATATTATATTAATCTAAAATATATCCCGTATATTTAATAAAACCATACATTATAAATTCAATATATAATGGGAACAATACAAATTTCATTGTTTGGGAGATAGTCACACTTTCTCAAAAAAAATTATCGAATTTAAACAACATGGAAAGAATAATGGTGTGTTATAAAGAATATTATAGAATTATATAGAAAATATAAATATAATATATATCATATTTAAAAATATTTTCAATTATAATGGTCATCATGCTAGGTGGTTGGGTAAAATTTAACAATCATCATTTCGTGAGGCAGTAGTTTGTTGTATAGAGAAAAAATATGTTAGTTACCCATTAAATGGAGGTGTGTGTGTGTGTGTATAAAATACATAGAATTTAAATAACATATTATATTTAGTTAAAATTTTTATGTAATAAATTAATAATAAGTGTTTCTTGGTTGTATAATAGAAATATACTTAAAAGCATGAGAGAAGGTGTTACTTCTGAATTGGGTACCTTCTATTGGTTTGTGTAAAAAGGATTCCTTGTGAAGATTTATTCACTATGGAAGGATTCTTGGATGAGGGGATGGATTCTAAGAAGAGGTATGGGTAAGGATTTGCTGATAAAAAGGGTTCATGAAGAATGATTATTAGAGAAGATAGGGTGTCTTTTGATAGAAGAGGGAAGGGGAACCCTTGGAAACTCATAAATTATTAAATTAATATAAATTAAATTGTTAATTAAAAATTCTCCAACATGAGATATGGAAAATATAATATGGGGATAGTTATAAATACTCAAACATGGCATTTTTTAGACATTAATTTAATTTAATTTATCCCTGAACAATTTTGTATACCCTTAATTATTCTCTTGTATTATTAATTGTGGTAACAACACAATAATTATTAAAAGGCGCTTAATATTACATATATGGGGTGAATTTTCAAAAATTAGAAACATAATTAAATTTACGATATTATAATAGTAACATTGGTGTTTTAATTTTTTATCAATTTTAAATAATTTAATAAATTCATATTTATATAAAACATCAATTATGTTAATTTTTACAGTCTTCAATCTGTTGAATTTAAATAATATTAAACAGAGATATAACATTAAAAAATATTAATTATTCTTATAAATGTTATATTTACCAATTTAAATAGTTGGTTAATGTACTTATTTCAAATAATATTTATTTTAATAATTATAATATCATTTATTTTATTCCTTCATTAATAACGATATCCCTACATCATCGTTGTGTCATAACCGAATTTATTTAATTAATGTATAAAAAATATAAATGAAATACCATGATGAATAAAATATTTTTATCTTCATAATGAATATTTATATTCAAAGACATCAGTAAAATAAATAGATAATAAAATTGTTTCAGTTAGATTACAAATGTTTATAACATATTTTATATTTCTTTAAATCAATAGTTGTAAGTATCACATTTAATCCCAAGTTGATTCCAATGGCACAATATTTATCTCATTGGATTTCTTAGTCGTCCATATTTTGTAAAATAGGGTTATGATATGTTTTAGGGATGGTTTATATTATTATAATATATTTACCAGATTTAACCTTTAACAGTGGTAAATAAATATAATTACTAAAGTTACTATTCATCATGTCCAAAAATAAATGGGGAATATTTACATAATTTATACCTTATGATTCCAAATATGAAATCCATTTTTCTGAATTAAAAACACATTATTTCCAGTTATTAATTATAAAATAATTCATGTTTTCAAAAGGAGAAAATTGGTTTTTTAATAGTAAAAAGCATCAAAATATTGACATGTGTTTATATCAAATTTCAATGTGAAATGACGTCTAATGACCAAAATTGGACTGAATACTAAAAAAATAATCTAATTAAACATTAAAACCAATGAAAATTATAGTATAACTATATAATAAATAAAAGAATGGACAATATTCAATTAAAATGCAGTATTTTTCACTATTCATTAAAAAGTGGTTTTTATCATAAAAATAAAAAAAATATAAACCAATTTTTTTTGATGTACCGATTCAAAATAAGATGTTTATTTTTTCAAATAGAACTTATAAAAGATTCTAAAACAATATTTAATATGATTTCTCCTTCAAACGTTTATAAAAATGCCTTTTTAAAAAAGAAACAAAATGATTTGAATTTTATAATTCGAATTGTGATTATCTAAAAACATATAATATGAATTGTAAACATCAAATTGAGTTTATATTTTATCAATATAATCCAAAATTATTTATATAAATTTATTAAAATATTTATTCGCATTTAAATATGTTTCTATAAAAATCCATCATTTATATTCAATTAGTTTTTATTTACATTACTGATAAATGTCGTTAAGCAATGATTCATGATATAAACATGAGAAAAACATATTTTCATAATTCAATTTATATTATTCATTCTAGACATTATAATAGCTTGGTTATAATTGAAATGTGTAAATAATAATTTTTACTAATTCGTTTAAGCTCGATATAGTGTATCATGTATGCTATAGAACATAGTGATTCTTTTTTAGAACAAGGGGTGTTACATAATCCCACAATAAATATATTTAATCCTCAAAATTTTAATTTGGGGTCAATAACATGGTTATGAACAATCAAAATACCTTTATTTCAGTCCCACATTAGAAAAAGTATTAACAAAGCTACCAATTAGAAACAGAGAAAGTGAAGAACAATTGTAACCAGAGATAACACATACTAGGATTCCATTTCAGAAAACATTTATATGGAATAAAAAATATGTATTAATTTATGGTGGATATTGATAAAAAACATGATCGGTAGAAATTTAGAAATCATAAAACCAAAATTATCTGATTGGTTAAATGTTATTATATTACACTATTGGAAAAGTAAATGATTTTTTGTTTTAATATCTTATTCATAAATTTGAGTAATGTTTTTATTAGTATGACTAATAATATAAGGAAACATACTTACTCTCCATGTAATGTTTCATACAATAATAAATTTTTACTGGAAACTCAAAATTTTTCTAAATTATGAGTATTCAAGATGACTAGGTGACAACTGAATCCCTATAATCAACTTCTAGAGAATCACATAATCCACAAAAGATTAAATATGTATTCATCTTGTATTGAAATGTTAACAATTAATGAAATGGTTAGGATAAAATCATATAATTATCCCCATATGAATAATACATTGTATGAAGAAAAAATACTAGTAATCTCTAATATTCAATAATAATATCCAAATATCAATAAATACCATTTGATAAATAATTTTACATAAAATTCCGAAAAATAATCCAAACTATGATTGAAACCCAAAAATTAGAAGGATTTGATAACATAGTCCTATATGATAAATTTTAACATTTATCTCTATATAACATTAAACACCCTTAGTGTCTCATACCAAAAATTAATTATCCCAACCACACTTTTCTCAAGATAGGATAATCAAATTCACTAATACCCCAAATCACCATATGTCCTTTATAAAAACAGAGATTCAAACTAAATAAAATTCATACATTATTCCTCAAATAAAATCCCATTGTATTCCTTTTTCCATAGTCATATAGAATTCACAAAATATTGAATGCTTAAAAATTAATATGTATCATTCAATCCTCATATAATTTTCCAATACAAAGGATATCCATTTGATGAAACCAAAGATCCCAAAATCTACATCATCATATTCAATATAATAGTTAAAATAATAAGTAAATTTTTTACTAACCATGGACTTTACAAAGGCCACTAGTATGCAATGCACCCTTGTCACCATTCGGTTACGGGTTTGATCCCTATATCCAAGCCCGAGGTGACGGGTTTTCACCCATCCCACAAGTTGTCATCTTTCTTAAACTATATAATTCTTAAAATATTGGAAAAATAATATAATGTCCTCAAATGTGACCATATCATTTATTAACCTCAATGGTTTTTTCATACCTCTCATTTTTCATCTCAAAAACTAATAATCCACAATTTTCTCTAAGTTTAATGTTTACAAAAATTCTATTATTTTCCTTATTATTACAGGCCATGAAGCCAAAAAATAGGGGTTAATAAGACATTAAAACTATGATCAACCTTAAAATTATAATCCGATGATGATACCACTATCTATTAAGAAAACATCATAATCTACAAAGATGCCTAATTTGTCCCCTATTATGAACTATAAGGCCCCATATTTAAACGATACATAATCATGAGATAATTCAAAAATTTGACATTAATTCAAATGGAGAATCTCTTATTTCATAGAGTTTTATTTAATTAGGATATAACTCATACATAAAAAAATTAATCAAAACACAATTTCGACACATCCAACGATATCAATTTCTTCAATAAAACAAATACTTTTAAAATGAAATGTTCTTTATTTTAATTTATAATTGTTACTTTTCCTTGATACCATCCTTAACACAATTATTTTTTAAATAACGTGAAAAAAATTTGAAAACAAAGTATGAGAAAAAAATATCATTAAGGAATACATAGTGAACAAAAAATTTTAGTCTTTCAAAAACACTTAAATAATTAATAATTTATAAAAATTAATAATTTTCACCTCTAAGACGTAGTAAACACACTTCATTGATTATAAGATCATTTCATACCATTTTAAACAAAATATTGCCATAAATCCAATATAAAGAAACATATAACATATATGTGTAAAATGGGACATAAACATACATACATGGAATTACCATACGTTCAACATCAAAACATATCACTAAATAGAATTTCCATATGGGCGAATTCTGTTTCCAATTAATTAGAGGTTATAATGTAAACAGACACCTTGGATTATCAAATAACCACACATATTTGGTTTATCCTGCAACCAACTACATTTTTTAATCACATAACCACCATCAAATATCTACATACCATTATATAATCATCACACAGAAAAGAATGTGATTATTAAAATTTCAGTCAGAAAATTTCACTTCAAAAGAAAAGAATTATTTCAAGATATTGATGTATTCTATCGATTTTAATATACATTTTCAATACCCCAATACTAAAAAAGGAATAAGGGATTGATTTTTTCCTTTTAAAAAATATGAAGGCCAATAGAGGAAGACAAATATAAAATAATGGTTACGGTGTTAGAGATGTTGTTGTTGGTGCATACGATAAATAAATTCATTTTTACATTTTGTGAAATGATTCAAATAAAAAATATTACCTTTCAAAAACCATTCAATTAAGATAAAAGTAAAATGGTTGATTATAAACCATATAAAAGTAGGAGGTTTATATAGTCCAAAAAATATGTCTCAATGAAAGAAGATTGAGATGAAGTCCCTTATAGTGACAATATTATTGGATTAAGAATAAATAAATGACAAAATTATGTGTGAAAATATAAATACCACCATTATAAGTTGATATTCAATGTAAAAAAATCATATATCATTTACACATATTCTGGGAAATACAAAACCAACTATAGTGATATTTAACTTAACGAATGTATATTGAGTTAATATTTCCCTTACCTTGAGTTTAACTTTTCCTGTATCTTATTTATTTTCTTGAATGATAAACAGAAGTTAATTTATAATTGATTTATATCCTCTTCCAAATTTATTTTTCCTTATATAGAACTTATTACTATTTTATGAAAATTATATAACTATATATATTCATAACAGTCATTTTTTCGGAATTCGGTACATGAGTCGAAAATGAACTCGTTTTGATGTAAATTGAGCATGTGTTAGAAATTCCATATTCTGAAGAATAGTATTAATGATTTAAATAGTGTATATATATATATATCACATATGATTAATTAGAATAATCCATAATATATGGAGATAATAAATGAAATTCACTGTTAATGGGGATGATAGGACGTACGTACGAATGAACACTACTTTTATTTCATTATGGTATTAATATATAATAATTAAATAATATAAATGTAAATTATAGTAACATTATTATATTAATTTTCTATATTTATCATTGTTTTAATAAAAAAATCCTTTATATATTCCATGTATATTTGGAACAAGTCATATCGTTTGGAGGGGGTGATAGTCCACACATCATTAAATGAAATTATCGTATTTACACAACAAGGAGTTCATAAAAGAATATTATAAATAAAAAATTATGAAGTATAAGGACAATATAAATAATATATATTTCATATATAATTTTTTTTATTATAATGGCCACAATAAGAGATGGTATCGGAAAATTAACCAATAATTGTTTCGTATGGGAGTAATACTCATACAAAGAAACATTTTGTTTGTTACTGATTAGGTGGATGTCTGTGTTTGTTTATATCAAAAAAACTCATATTAAAAAACTATAATGTGTAGTATACATGTTTTTTTAATCCTAGAATAATAATATTTTAGGGTGATCATAATGGAAATGAAACAGAAAAATATGAGAGAAGTTGTTCCCTCCAAATCGGGGTAACATCTTTTTTTATACAAAAGTATTGGTTGTGAAGCTTTGTTCCCTATGGGAGGATTCTATGATGAGTGGAGATTATCCTTGAAGTGTTTTAGGTACATTTAGGCCTCACTAAAATGTTCATGATGTTTTATTATTCAAAAAGAGAGGGCACATTATAAAAGAAGAGGAAAGGGAAACCTTTCAGAACTCATAAATTATTAAATTAAGATAATTTAATTTTTTATTAAAATTGTTCGAAATTTATAAATTTAGATTTTAGATTATTATTGTTCTAAATCATCTCATCCAATAATTTTTAGACATGTATTTATTTTATTTAAAACCCTATCTTTTCGGTTTATCATTTATTGTATTATAAATTTAATTGTGGTAACACAATATAAAATTTTAAGAGGCTATTAATTATAATTTTATGGGGTCAAATTCCCAAATCTGGATAGTTAATTAACTTTTAGACCATATAATAGTAAATTTTTTTTTTAAAATATTTTTAGGATTTCTAAATAATTTTATAATCTATTATTTTTATAAAACAAAAATAATGTCAATTTTTACTATATTTATTTTATTGAATTTAAATAAAATCTGAATAGAGAGATAACATAAAAAACAAATACATAGATTTTTAACATGCCATTTCACCTATAACAATCGTGTATGACATAAATTATGTCAAATAATATTTATTTTATTATTTATAATATCATTTATTTTATTCTTCCATTAATAATAAAATCATTGCATCATCCTTGTATAATAATTAAATTTAATTATATAATGTCTAATTTTTAAAAAAAATACCATGATGTATGAAATATTTTTAAATTTATAGTGGAAATTTATAGAAAAATATATAACTTATATAAAACCATGTTAATGTTTTTTTATTATGAAGATATACGTTTAAAAAATATTTTTCTCCACTATAAATTAAATGTTATATGTGTCATAATAAATCCAATGTGGCTTCCAAAGGCCAAATTTTTGTACCAAGGGTTTTTTGAGGCCAAAATACCACATAAAAATGAATTACGACATGTTTTAGGGTAGTTTTATATAATTATAACATTATATTTATACGTATTTACCAGATTAACCTTATAACTATAGCAAAGGAAAAAAATTACTAATGTTACTACTCATCATGTCCAAAAATAAAGTGGCCTATTTATATAATTTAGACCATATGATTCCAAATATGGAATTAATTTTCCTTAATTCAAAACTTATCTATTTTATATAAAAATTTAAATTTAATTTCCATTGTCAAAACGAGAAAATAAATTTTTTAAAAGTAAGAACCATCAAATGTTCGAAATGGGTTTATGTCAAATTTTAATGTGAAATAACCTCTAATGAAAAAAATGGGACTAAATTATAAAAATATATTCTAATTATAGTCTAAAATAAATTAAATTTACAGTATTACTATATAACAAAATTAGACGAAATGACAATATTAAATTAAAAGGAATTATTTTTAAGTTTTCATTAAAATATGAATTTTTTCATAAAAATACCAAAATCTCATCCGAAGTTAATTTTATTGTCCCAATTCCAATGAATATGTTTATTTTTTAAAACATATCTTCTAAACGTGTCCAAAAAGATATGTAAAATGTGTTTTCTTTCAAAAGGCAGTAAAAAAAATTTGTTGAAAAATACTTATTTAGGCTTAAAATAGATTTTGTTATAATATATTTTCTAGAGAACATTTAATATGAATTTTAAACATAATATTTATTATATATTTAAATTATATTAAATAAAACCTATGATATTCTTTTATAAACACTATTATTCGTATTTAAATAGGTTTTCATAAATACACTTCTTTATATTCTATCGGTTTTTATTTACATTTCGAAATAATTTGGTAAACAATGAATCATTTTATATAATTTTGTAAACCATGTTTTCATAATTCAATTAATATTTTTCATTCCTTTATTTCCAGCATTTAGTTTATAATGGTACCATTTAAATAATAATATTTATTTTTTCGTTTATGCTTGATGTAGTGTATCATGCATGCTATTGAAACTAGTTTTTCTTTCTTAAAACAAAGGACGTTACATAAATACTGAAATTTCATAAGAAATAAATAACAATGGAATAAAATAACACGATCTTTGAGAACATAGCAATGAAATAAGTCCTATATTTTTGGAATACCAATAATCATAGAAAATCATTTCCATCATAGTTCACGGATCATTGAAATTACTATTATAGTTGAATATTTTCAGTCCCCAAACAATCATAGTATTTAAGGGTAACTCATAATACTATCACAATAGAAAATCAAACTTATTTAAAAGAGGTGACTCCTCATTCCAATTCTATTTATGGCTTGAGATATGAATATATAACAAATGCATTAGGGGGAGATATGGGTCACAACCATCAAGTAATGACAACACACATATATGTTCAATAATATGATTAAAACTTTATCATATAATACATAAAAAGTAATGGATTCCATTAATATTTCATCATGATATATATTTTGGAAAAGATCTAAATTTGAAATTTATTTCATTATTCTATTATATCATAACTCATGGAAGAAGAATTTATTTACATGAGAATTTATCTTGGTATAACACTTGGAAGTGAAAAGGGGTTCATAAAAATATTTTCATCAAAATTATAAAAAACTAGATATAGATTATGAATTGTATAATTTTATCATATCAATAGTAAATAATAATTATCTTCAACATGATTTTTATTATATGAAAAATTATATTTAATGATAACCTAGCACAATTTTGATGGAAAATAACATTTATTTGAAATATTTCTTTAAAAGTAAAAAATTATAAAATACTTACCATATCATTTTATTTTAAAATAAACCTTATCACATATAATTTATTATTTAAAACATTGTGTGGTTATAATGGTTGGAATTTTTGAACATGTTGTATATGTTAAAATAATGTTTGATTTCATATTTTTAGTAAAATTTATACAGGCCTTGCGTGAAAAAAAACATGAAGATTCCTTCCAAAAGAATAAAAATTTAAATAACATGTAAAATATAAATTAATAAATTAATTTAACTATGGTAAAAACATGATTGAAACATTTTAAAAAACATGGTTTTCAAAGAAAAATGGTTTTCAACCTAAGTGAGAAATAAATATTTTTTCAATTTTAAAAAATTATTTTGAACTATTGAGTACATATTGAGTGTAAAATGAAATAAAAAACTGTATTCTACTAAAATAATTATAGAGTAAGAAAATACATAAATTCATTTAGAGATAGACAACATTATTTCATTATTAGAAACATAATCAGAAAAAATCCTAATAAATAATGACATTGTATCATAAAACCCACAACACTCTGGAAAAATTGGAAAGTATGATCTAATTAAAGAATAAAATTAAATAAAACATAAAATAACATGATTAAATATAAGTTTATGAGATTACATTTCAATTATGTTTTATATACAACATATAAAATATCATAGTTTCATAACATAATATATGATTAAAAGAAAGTAAATTGAGACAAAAATCTATTATAGTAAGTATATTCTTCCATTATACTTGTTGAAACCTCATATATATAAAACTATAAATATGTTATACATATATTATAGAAAAAAATTAAATATATATATATATATCACACCGTATATTATTTTCTTATGAACTTTTATTTTGTATTTATTTACAATTACATTTTAAAATCAAATTTTAGGCATTGCGTGATTTTTTTCTTATTTGTTTTGATTTATAATATTCGATCCTATAAATTTGATAGCGGTTCCATAATTTCAATAATTTTATTCATGATATAAATATAATATATATTCAGTATATATTTATTTACATATAAAACAGTAATTATAATAAATTAAATACACTATTTATAGAGATGGTTTTCCATACGTACAACTGAATGTTGTCTACATTTTATCGATGCATGAAGAAAAATAAAGGTAAATTATATATTAAATTTATAGAATAATTAATTATCCATAAATAACATTTATATTCATTAAATTTATCCCTTAATAATTTCTATTTAAAACCTAAGAAGCAAATGAATCACATCACTTCACAAGAGTGTAGTATGTTGTAAACACGATCGACATTATTGTATCCCCATGGAATGGAATTTACAAATGTATATATGAAAATATATTTTAAGAAGTATAATTGTGTAAAAAATATAATACATATTCAATATATCCACCACCATATCCATCTACGAGAGGTGTTGATTGATAATAAGTCACATCCGTTTTTGGGGTAGTAGTCCACCATATAGGCATGTGATATTATTGATTCACATTCTAGGAAAGAGTAAAAAGATGTATTTATTTATTATATAATAATAAAATCCCATAAAATCGATGATACAAGGGTTATTATATCATTACTGTATAATAATATATTATGAACGAGGACAATGACATATAAAAAAATGTTTATTGAAGAACGTTTCATCTTTATTAGTTAACAACCTTGGGTTTTTAACCTATGAAATATAGGTCGGGATTGAGATAAAAATAATGATTATAAGATGATATGTAGGATTTAATTGAGGTATTTTTTTAGGTCTTGTCTAATCCAAATGATTTTTTATAGGTGAAGAGGAGAAGAGAGTGGTGGCCTTATATAAGTGTAGAGGACACACACGGTATGGTTAAAAATAATAAGGTTTACCAATTTTTTTCATATAAAAAAATATCACAAATGGGTCCTTATCGATTATTGTAGGTTATAGGGTGTAAATATGGCATATTAATATGTTTTGGACAAGGTTTTTGTTTTTTTAATCCATATTAGTTTTGTTTAAACCCACAGTAAACCCATTTTTTCAATAACTATGGTACTTTTTTTTGGTTTCTAATTTTTCATTATAGTAAAAAAATTTGTTAAAAATATTATTTAAAATAAATTATTTATTAAAAAAAATGGAATACATTTTTCCAAATTTAACACCCAGAAGTAGAAAATATTAATTTAATATTAACAATTTATATGTGATGAGAAAGAAGGTTTTTCCAAGAGAAAAGTTTCATTAATGAATGATTTAGTATAAAAAATCAGTATGAAATTGAATACAATGATCTATTATTAATTAATTAATATATAATTTAACTACATTTACTTTTAAAACCATCTCAAAAGAATTTCGATGTTTTTAAATGTTTAAATAAAAAATAAAATTCTTAATAAAATTATATAATTATCAGTATTCAATGATAAATTTGTTTTCACAAATAATTATAAAAAATAAAATCCATCATAAATTTGACATGTAGAAAAAATAGTATTTTAGAATATTATAATGCCTTTTATAAAAACTGATAAATTTATTCTCAGTATGACTTTTTCATATAAAATCATTATAATTAATATTTAAAAAGTAGAAATTACTTTTCATATATCTATTTATGATCGCGAGGTTATAAAAGTTTCATTTATATAATAAAATGATTAATAAATCCTTATTTGTAAAAACTCAATGTTTCTAGTAATGAAAGATAATCTCTATGTTAGGTGTAACACAAGCTAAACTTAGTGTTTAGTGTGATAAATGATTTAAAATAAATATAATTTGAAAAATAATATATCATTAAACCATGGGGTGTTACATTCTACACCAATAAAATGAATTTCAATCATGAAATTCATCCCGTTGATACAAATAAATGAAAATATTGTAGCCCTATCATTTCTCCATGTTCCCATATAACTTCTTCAATTATTTGAATTCAATAAAAAATAGTACGCGAGGGAGTAGACTTGTTTCATATCACTTTCTCTCTATGATCCCAAATATCCCCTATTATTCCTCATAAAAATATAATCCACCAACTATATTATGTTGGAATTAATTACAAAAAATATTATTATGTATATAATTCCACATGAGATATACATGGAATACATCATGAATATTAGAGTTATTTTTTGGGAGTACCAAATGATATATTATTGTACTAATATAATCAATAATATCAAAAGGACATTTGTACTTAGGGATTAACATTCCCTTTTTTTGAAACCTCATAATAATCTTCCCTGGAATCAATTTTAGGGAACCCTTTTCACAAAAATCAAATTCTAGATCTTGTAGGAGATTTTAGGATTAACATCTATATTAACTCTATGTTTCCTTTTATGTGTTTCATAATGGATCAATCATTATCTTCAATTTTTCACATTTTTTAGGTTCCAATATATTTATTTCACCATATTCAATCAAGTATGATAGATTTCTACCCAAATGTCCATATATTTATTCACAAGGATACTTATAAATGCAGGCGTGAATGATATTTTTATATGTCAAATAAAATAAGGAAATGTATTGACCTCATAAACATTTATAATTTAGATAAAAATATCTCATCATATCCTTGAGGTTTTTAATTATTCTCATGGACTAACCATATGTATAAAGATGACAATTAGTGATGAAACTCACCTATTTAAAAATTTATTTTTGAAAACTAACCCATAACATTAATGTAATGGCCCAGACCCATCCGATCAATTCCATTGTGAAAATATGGTGTTTGAGGTTTTTCATGAGGTCAAGGTGACTCATACTCAACATTTTTCCAATTTTCCCTTTCAGTGAACAGTACCATCGGTGACCCTCGGTGAACAATTCCAATGGTAGAAAGTTGTGAACAGTTCCAATGGTGACATCTGATGGTAACCTCAATTACCATTTCTGAATTTAAAATTCTATGAATAATACCATTAGTGAATAGTTCTATCAGTATCATCTAATTGTAACCTCTCTTTCCTTTTCCAAATTTCCAATTCTGCGAATAGTTCCATCAGTGAAAAGTCCTTTCGGTAACCTCTAATGGTAACCCCTCTTTCCTTTAACAAAGTTGTAATTCTATGACCATTTCTATAGTTAAACTCTAATGGAAACCTCTCTTTATTTTGCGAAATTTCCATTTCTATGATTAGTTCCATTAGTGAATAGTTCTATCAGTAACCTCTAACGGTATCCTCTCTTTCCATTGCATAATTTCTAATTCAATGAATAGTTCCATTGGTGAAAAGTTCTATAGGTAACCTCTAATTTTAACCTCTCTTACCATTCCCAAATTTTAAATTCTATGAATAGTTCCATCGGTGAAGAGTTCAATTGGAATCCTCTAATGGTAACCTCTCATTCCTTTACCTAATTTTGAGTTCTATGAATAATGATTCAAGAACGATAGGTGTACAGTGTTATATTATTGTGGTTCTAACGGTGATGTTTATAAACAGTGTTCTATATGTGAGGATGTAATAGTGAAGTTCATGAACAATGTTCTATCGGTGAGGATCTAACATTGAGGTTCATGAACAGTGTTCTAATCGTGAGGCTGAAGAACAATGCTCTATCAGTGAGGTTCTAATGGAGAGGTTCGTGAACCATATTCTAATAGTGAGGTTGATGAGAAATTATTTTTCAATGCCCAATATTGAGTTTATAAACATTGTTTTCAGCATCCTACAAGTTTTTAAACATTAGAATTTTCCTTTGACATAACATTCCTATAAATCCTTATTTTAAAAAAATCTAAGGGCAATTCCAAGGCCATACGTCCTATAATAATTATTTCTATTACTCACGATGTTTTTTCTTGGTCAAACCAAATGGTTTCATGCAATTCACTTTTAATGGGAAATAAATCGTATCATAAACTGTCGCACCGTTAAATTTTATAAAGGTAATTGATATCTTCTTCCTAAATTTTTTCTCCTTGATTTCAGGTTTGACATGCTGGAACATCCCAATCCATATCAAAGGAGTTCCTCAAAAAATAATTCCCCCTCGGATTAGTTCTGCTATGTTTTTATGAAACCAAGATATCTCGATAAATCTACGATATATGTTATGATCTATCACCATTATTTTGGGTGCATCTCCTTATGTTTCTCCTCTCCCTTTTATGGAATTTTTACCCCAATTTTCCAAATGGGATTTTATTGTCTGTTGATCGGTGTGGTGGTGTCTTTGAATTCTAGGGTGGATACAGTTGTCACAGCGGGAGGAGATCAAAACTTGTTGTGTGGCCCATTCTCTTATAAAGGA
This sequence comes from Viscum album, assembly GCA_963277665.1. Taxonomy (NCBI): domain Eukaryota; kingdom Viridiplantae; phylum Streptophyta; class Magnoliopsida; order Santalales; family Viscaceae; genus Viscum; species Viscum album. The sequence continues at coordinate 92,210,853 of OY728132.1, read as the reverse complement.
ACATCAATATCTATTTGAGGTATGGTATTTGTGGCTTCTATTTTCTTTTACGTACAATTGTATGGTTACAATGTTTTATCACACTGGATGACAATGGATTTTACATAATAAATATTTGAACCGGATAAATAAATTTATATCATTCGTATGTTATTGCCTCTTGTTTTTCTAGATTGTGTGATATATATGCGTGCTTCATAAAATTTGTCATTCTTAATAAAATTGTGTAAAGAACGTAAACTAGAATTAATTGATAATTGATTGTATAAAGATAAAGAGGCATTTAAATTAATCTGGTTTTTCTTGTTTTAATTTTGATGTTAATCAAAATGGTGTAGTAAGCATGTTTGATTTATTTTTGATAGCTTACTGTTTAGGTTTCCTTAATATGAAACCTATGTATAATAAATTGGTTAATTCAAAATGGATTATATGTTTGAAAAATCCTTGAAAGTTATGAGTTTACCTCATGCTTGTTTATTTCCCATGATCCAATTGTCAAGATGTTTGTCTTCCTACTGCTTATGTTGTGATGTGAGCCTGGATGGCTATTGTGATATATTGGGGCACCGACGCCTTTTGTTTGTGATATCAGATGACACCTGGAGTGGAAAGATGCATCTTTTTATGAATTTGGGTGTCGGGGAGGACACCTGGGATGATGGAATGGGATAGATGTGATTGTTGGATGCTTTCTGATTCTTTTTGGTTGATTATCTGTTTTACTTTTCCCCATTTACTAAGACATTTGGTCTTACATACCCCCTAAAGAGTAGAAGACATGTGAGGAATGCCACATGCTTTCCATGTTTAGCTTCTCAAGGGATGATGGTTCTATGCTCTTGCAATTAGCGGCAATGACTCGACGGGTAGTAAATATACTCACCATTTTGTTCCCCCTTGTGTTTAGTAGCATAGAATGTGTTTGTAGAATGCATGGGAATGTGGGAATGTAATTCAATAATGGATAATTGAATTAATGATGTTAACCCATGGGTTCGATATTTCTGGAACATAATGATGAGGTTGTAATTTTGAAGGAACAATGTACCTTGGGTGTGATGCTAATGAAATTTAATGTGGAATTGGTACTAGTTTATTAATGTTTAAAGAATTAATTACCATAAAGTGAAACTGATAAAAAGGCAATGAAATAATGTTTTACATGTCTATAAATGGTTGTGTGCTTATTGGATACCTAGTCTTAGAAGTGGCATCCCGGAGTCCGATAGACGTTAGCTGCAGTTGAGTCTGAGACTAGGTTGTGCCCATAGTGTGGTTGTCAGCTATATTATATCCTATAATATTTCTATTTCTATACGCTACTCCACCCTGCCAATATGGGAAACTGACACCCTGGGGATTCTGAGCCCGGGGGGGGGGGGGGGGGGTTTCCCCAACATTTTGGTGGGATGATGAATGGATGACTACCCCCTTTGGCCCCGTACTCTTCTCTTGGTAGTTATTTGTGCTATTAGGGACAATAGTTAGTTTTCCGTATATATGTGGGTTGAGGGATGTAATGGATTATGGTTATTCACTCACATATATTCTGGATATAGTTTCCCATGGACTACTATAGGTGTAACGTTTACTGGTTATGATGGCTTGAGGATCCTTACTCAGTGTATGGTCTGTAATAGATTGACGTATAATACCTTATGTATGATATATGTTATGCGGGCAGTGGTGGCTCCCAGAAACTAGATTATTACTTTTCTAACGTGGACATGGTCGTTTTGTTGCACGAGGTTCATGTAGTTGTGCTTTGCTCAGGTGTCTACGGGAATGCCTTTTTGGAGAGAGATTCTTAGGACGTGTTACATTTGGGAAAAGTGAAAAACCAGTGAGGATGTAGTAGCAGGGTACACTTTATAATTTTTATTATATGATATATTCTTGTATGAGTTAATTGGTGAGAGTATCAACGGTGCGGTTTGGAATATAGTACATCTTTTTAGGGGACGAGTGAGTTTCAATTATTTTTCACTGTGATTTATAATTCTTTCTTTAGATTTTAATGAGTGTATTTGGGGAGGATCCTATTGAGTATACTATTTTAATCGCACTATGTATATATAAACTTCTTTTTAGGTCACATGGAGCAGGTTGGAGATCAGGATGGTGTTTACTAGCTTGGGGTTGTAGGAGTTATTCAGGCTTGTGGTTGCTGCTGTTTTACTTTCTTTTGGGTACATGCAGGTTTCCACCATTCCATTGTAGTAGTTTCTCATGACATTTCATATGTGTATTTGGGTTTTCATTTATATTTATATTAGATTTGATGTTGGTTGGTGTCTATCTTATCTCTCTCTCCCGCATGTGTTCTCTTAGAGGGAAATTCTTCCCATTTCTGTGTTTGTTATACCCTCGTTGCTAGTCGCCAACCCAGGGCCTACTAGAGGTGCGACTCAGGGGGGGTCATTATCTCCCATATCACATTGCCAGCCAAGGAGAGGTACACATTTTGGGGAGGGGGTCATGACCGAGTGGTATCAGATGTCTGCCTGAGGGATATGATGGGATTTGGAGTTAGGCACAGGTGAGGTTGAATGGGTTGGTAGGGAAACAATGTCATTAATGTTTATCATGTGATGTAAACACTAGGGAATGGCTGAGACATTAGCATTTAGGGCCCCTAGGATCTGATGTACGAACCATTATGTTTATAATGTCTACTAATGAAGGTGATATTAGTTGTAGGTTAGAGACCTAGGAAAGGATCATTCATCATTCATCATTGTGCCTGTGTTTGAATGGGTAGATCTTAGGATAGGATAACATAAAATCAATGATAAGAAAAAATTAACTATTTAATTATGAGTCTTCCATATTCCAGGATTAGGAGATCTAACAATTTTTTATTTTATAGGTACTGCTCCAGGTCAACGTCCTCACCTGGTTTGTGCAGTAAATGTCTAGTAGGATATTCCAGCAGATTGACGAAGTATAGAGGTTGATGACAATGACACCTAGAGGAAGACACTCCGAGTGTTTTAGCATTAGAGCCTACAGAAGTATGAGGCATCTGTTTCAGATGTAGTCAAAGAAAACTGATTGGAGAAGGTTAAGATAGACATTAGTTCGATCCATTCTTAGAAGGAGCATTAGGTGTCCTTGGTTATGACGATGTTGTGTGGAGTAGTGAGGTAGTGGTGGTTCATGTTCCTTGGGGATTACATGGAGTCATCAATATCATGGCAGGAGTTCCAAGACATGTTTAAAGTACAGTTTGTTTCTTCAACTGTGATGGTATACAGTAACCAAGAGCTTCTTACCATTCGATAGAGGAGCTCCAGTTTTAGAGAGATTGGATTCCATTTCAGAAACCATTTACGATAAGCTTCAGACCTGTTTCCAGATGAGGAGGCCAGGGCGAGGCATTTTGAGGATTCTTTGCATCCATATATCCAAAGCTAGGTCAACCCATTAATGATGAAGTCATATCTTGAGGTGCTGGTGAAGGAAAAGGATGTCGAGACATATTCGACTAGAATCATATCGTCACGAGAGAGGAGTCTTCATATTACATCACGAAGCTGAGATGTGGTCCGAGGTTCCCGGTTTTCAAGGAAGAAGAGTTTCCATTCAGCCAGGGGTAGGTCCCAGCCCTTCACATCTCAATTTTCTAGAGGCAGCAACTCTTAAGAATATTCATAAATATCGTGAACTTGGTTTTCTTATTGTTTTCATTGTCAACAGCAGTGGGAGTGCCTAATCTTTCAGAGTAGTCATCGTGGACCAGGGGATATGCTCCTGGTTCCTCCATTGAGGATGTTCTAGCCATGGAAGCAGCAGTGGGTTGCACCAGCTTTAGATCAGCACAGGGTAGATGGGATAGGCAGAGGACATCCCCATGACGCAACTCATCCATAGAGATCAAATCATGGTCGTGGTGGTGGTCATCAGGAGGGTCAGAGATTCCATGGTGGAGGTCATGGTAAGCTTGATGCTCTAGCGTTTCCATCTCCAGGCGAGAGAGATATCGTTCGAGGTACCCTATTTTTGTTTTCTACCTTGGTGTATGCCTTTACTGATTCAATATCGACACACCCCTTTATATCACCTACCATTTTCTATGCTTTGGGACATGGGTTAGAGAGGCTTCCAGTGCCATTGTCATTGACTACGCCAGTTGAGGTCTAGCTAACTTGTTTGAAATACGTAGAGACTATGAGCTAATGTTGGGGGTAGCACCGCTCTTGGGGAGATTACCAATGTTTATGAATACAACAATATAATTTCATCCTCATCATGGATTGGTTGTATTTGGTGCAGGATATCATGGATTTATTTAGGAAGAATGTCATTTTATTTTGTGCGGATGGAGAGTTGGTGGTGTTTTTTGGTGAGTGAGATCCTCAGATGAGTCATAGGCGCATTTTGTCCTTATTATCCATGTTGGTAGAGATAATGTTGAGTTCTTCAGAGGTTAAGTAGTTATAATTTCCTAGGGTCATAGAATAGTACATTGATGTCATTCCAAAAGAGGTTGTAGCTTTGCCCCCTCGATGAGAGATCGAGTTTAGGATCAAGCTACAACCAGGAGTGTCTCCTATGTCAATTTATCCATATAGGATGGCCCTTTATAAGTTACGATATCTACTTATATAGCTTCATGGTCTATTATAGAGTGTTTTTGTTCGGCCAAGTGTGTCATCGTGGGGTGCACCGGTTTTGTTCGGGAAGAAGGCTGATAGCAATTTGTGATTGTGTGTCGATCATCATCACTTAATCAAAGGGACAACAAAGAATCACTATTATATTCCTAGAATTGAGGATTTATTCAATCAACATAAGGATTCATGTTGGTTCTCAATGATTGATTTGCGGTTAGGATATTATCAGATTCATGTAAAGGATGATGATATCCCGAAGACTTCTTTCCATCATCGTCAGGGGGATTATGAGTTCGTTGTAATTTCATTAGGAATGACGAATGATCAAGCTACATTCATGGGATTGATGAATGTTGTGTTACGTGAGTTCCTGGACATGTTCTTGGTGGTTTTCATTGACAAAATATTTGGGTAATCAACATCTGAGGAGGTTCATAGAGAACATCTACTCGCCTTTTGAGAGTTCTTCGTTAACATCAGCTGTTTGGGAAGTTTTCGATTGGTGACTTTTGGGATCAAGAAATCCGTTTCATTGGTCATGTTGTGTCCCAATAATGAAGAGCTTTGGATCCATAGACAATAGAAGCAGTTGTGTCATGGGCATATCCCAAGACAGTGTTAGAGATGTGATGTTTCCTTGGTCTCACAGGCTTCTACATGAGGTTCGTAGCCGATTTATCATGAGTTGTGACTCCTCTGACATCTTTAACCGAGAATGATCAGGAATTCATATTGACTGATCAGTGTCTAGTAGCATTCTAGTATCTAATGAAAAATTTAGTAAGTGCTCTGGTTTTTGGCATCGAGCAATGGGAGTTTAGTTTGATGTTTTATGTGATGCTTCACATCTGGGGTTAGGTTGTGTTCTGATGTAGTAGAGATTAGCTGTTTCATATGGGTCTCGGTAGTTTCAACCCATGATAGTAACTACGACACCCCGGATCTTGAGTTTTCAGCCTTCATGTTTGCTCTGATGTTGTGGATACATTACTTCATTAGAGAAGGATTTGTGTGTTTCACCGATCATAAGAGTTTGTTGAATGTTTTCTCCCAGAGAGACTTGAACATATGACAACATCAATGGATAGATTTATTATAGGAATCTAAATTTGAGATATAATATACCCATGGAAAGGGGATTGTTGTAACTGATGGGATGAGTCGGAAGTCACGTAGTGATGCAGTGCATGAATCTGGTGACTCATGGAGAGTAATGGATGAAATATCAGCATTACATCTTGAAATGGGAGAATTTGGTGGCAGATTTTGTCTTTTTTAGAGGTTGGTATAGTCGTCCCTGATGCCAAAGGTGGAAGAGTCCCAATAGGGGGATCTAGAGGTGGTGGTCTAGAGAGACTGAGTTTTTTGTGGTGAGGCCTTGATTGTTGGTTGGAGGATGAACAAAACTTAGTGTTGTATAAAAAAAGGATTTTTGTTCCTTTGACGATGCATGAGATGGTTCTCATAGAGTTTCATAGTTCACCTTTAGTGGTTCATCCTGGAGTGAAAAAAGTCATACCGAGCCTTAAGGAGGCATTTTTTGTGTCTTGGGCTGAAGAGATCAGTATTAGAGTTTGTGACTCGATTTTTAGTCTGCCAGAAGATAAATGTCAAACACCTTGTTCCCGGTGGTCTTCTTCTATCATTAGATATTCCTCAGTGGAGGTGGTAGGAAATCTCAATGGACATTGTTACTGGTTTACTTCAAGCTCCGAGAGGACATGATGCAATTTGGGTTGTAGTGGATCGTTTTGGAAAATAGTCCCACATAATAACGATCAAGGAGAGGATCCCTGTTGATGTTTTATCGAGGGACTATCTAGATGAGGTGGTGAGACTTCATGGAGTCCGACGAACAATCATTTCTAATTTATATCCTCACCTTACTTATAGGGTGTTGATATGTCTCCATCATTCTTTCAGTTCTCAGTTATGCCTTAGCACTGCTTTTTATCCTCAAATGGATGGTCAGATAGAGTGAACCATCCAGGCTCATGTAGAAATGTTATGCTCTTGTGTTAATGATTTTTGAGGTTCATGGATGATTCACTTAACCTTGGTGTATTTCTCTTAAAATAATAGTTTTCACTCCACCATCGGTATGGTGCCATTTCAAGACTTGTATGGCTGACCTTGTCGTTATCCGTTGTACTGGACTGGGGTCAGAGAGTCAGCACTTCTCAGACCAGAACTAGTGCATAATAGAACAAAAAAGGATTAGTTGATTTGTTAGAGGATAAAAACAAAACAAGATCATCAAAAATCATATGTTGATCAAAGGAGGAGTCCCTAAGAGTTTAATGTTGGGGATCATGTGTTTATGAAGGTGTCTCCCCATTGTGGGTAGCAAAGGATTGATCCTAAGAGTAGGATTTCTTCCCACTTTGTTGGGCCTTTATAGGTGTTAAATCGAGTTGGAATTGTGTCGTATCGAGTAGCATATCCGCAGCAGATGCATTAGATACATGATGTTTTCCATGCATCCAAGCTCCATCATTTTCTTCATGATGAATCTCACATCATCGATTGGGGAGATATCGATGTTGATGATGATGCAACCATTGAGGAGCGACCTGTGGTTATCCAAGACGTCAAGGAGAAGGTGTTGCGCGAGCAGTCTATCCCCTTGGTTCATGTCTTGTGGGGACACATTGGCATGTAGGTGAGTACCTGAGAATGTGAGTCATAGATACGTTCTCATTACCCAAAATTGTATGATTTTTAACTCTTTTAATGAATCAATGTAGCCTTTTTTGTTATGAACCTTTCCTGATTATGAGATGTCTCCCTTTGGGGATTTTTTGGCTTTCTCTCTTTTGAGAGATATCTCGTTGGGGGGGTTGTTCAGAACCCATTTCATTTTCACATCAGGGTTTTGAATTCATAGGGATGAGAATGTTTTGAGAGGTCTCTGATGTAATAGCACCTACACCACTGGTCCATTATTTTGTGAAAAATTGTGTTTGAGGTGTTCTGAGAGGACAAGGTGACTCATCCCCAACACATTTCCAATTTTCCCTTTCTGTGAATAGTAGAATCGATGACCCTCAGTGAAAATTTCAAATGGTAGACAGTTGTGAATAGTGCCAATGGTGAGGTCTAATTGTAAACTCTCTTTTTTTTTCCAAATTTCCAATTTGATGAACAGTTTCATCAGTGAACAGTTCAATCAGTAACCTCTAATGGTATCCTCTATTTCCTTTTCCAAATTTCTAATTCTATGAAAATTTCCATCAGTAAACTATTCTATCGGTAACCTCAACTGGTAGCCACTCTTTCCTTCTCCAAATTTCCAATTCTATGAATTGATCCATTAGTGAACATTTTTATCTGTAACCTATAATAGTAACCTCTCTTTCCTTTGCTAAATTTCCAATTCTACAAATAGTTCAATAAGAGAACAGTTCTATCGATAACCTCTAACGGTAACCTCTCTTTCCTTTGCCAAATTTTAAATTATGTGAATAGATCCATTGTTGAATAGTTCAATCGGTAACCTCTAATGGTAACCTCTCTTTCCATTTCCTTATATAAAATTATATAAATAGTTCCATCAGTGAATAGTTCTATCATTGACCTCTAATGTAAACCTCTCTTTCATTTGCCAAATTTTCAGTTCTATGAAACATGTTTCCAGACCGGTAGGTGTATAGTTTTCTATCGGCGACGTTCTAATGGTGACGTTCATGAATTGTATTCTATTAGTTAGGTTCTAATGGAGAGGTTCATGAATAGTGTTCTATCAGTGATGTTCATGAACAATGTTCTATCGGTGAGGTTCTAATGGTGAGGTTCATGAACCATGGTCTAATGGAGAGGTTGATGAATAATGTTCTATCAGTGAGCTTCTAACAGTGAGGTTAATTAATGGTGTTCTAATGGTGATTTTCATGAAAAATGCTCTATTGGTGAGGTTCTAACAATGAGTTTCATGAATAGTTTTCTAATGTTGAGGTTCCAGAACAGTGTTCTATCAGTGAGTTTCTAATAGTGATGTTCATTAACAGTGTTCTAATAGTGATGTTCATGAACAATGTTCTATTTGTGAGTTTCTAACATTGTGGTTCAGGGACAATGTTTTTTCTTTTTCCAAATTTTTAGTTCATTGAATGTCTTTCTAGATTCCTACATTTTTCACCCTGTTAGTGTTTTACTTCGACGTATAATGCATTTAAAGCCTTATTTTAAGGACTCTAATACCAATTTAAAGGCCATATGTCCTATATTAATTATTCCTTTGGCTCAATATGTTTTTACTTGGCCAAACTTCATGGTTTAATGAGATCCTATTTTAATGGGAAATTAAGTGTATCTTAATCAGTCGTAGTGTTACATTTTCTAAAGGGAAGAAATGTCTTCCTACATAACTCATTCTCCTTGTTCTCGGGTGTGAGATGCTCGAACAAATAATTCATTCTCATAGGAGTTGCACAATCATACTTTCCTCCACAAATTGGTTCCACTCTATTTCGATGCAACCAAGATGTATCAATCAATCTTCGATATAAGGTATGATCTATCATTATTCTTTTGGGTTCATCTCTTTCTGTTTCTCCTCGCCCTTTTATGTAATTTTTACCCCATGATCCTAATGGTCTTTTCTTCTGTGTTGACCGGTGTGGTGGTTTCTCTGCATTATCAGTTGTATATAGATGTCATGGGGGGATGAGATCTTAACCTTTTTTGTGTCCCATTATCATATAAATGAACATCAAGAACTATTTGATGTAAGGGATTGGTTTCTTCTCTCTTCTATTACATGCAACTGTATTGTTGTCATGTTTTATCCCACTAGAAGAAAATGGAATTGACATAATAAATATTTGAACTGGAAAAATAAATTGATATTGATCGTTTTTTATTGCCTCTTGTATTTCTAGATAGTGTGATATCAATTCTTTCTTCGTACAACAATTCGTTCACAATGAAAATTGGTAAAGAACATAAACTAGAATTAATTGATAATTATTTGGATAAAGATAAAGAGGCATGAAAATGAATATGGTTCTTCTTTTTGTAATTTTGATATTAATCAAAGTGGTGGAGTAAGCATGTTAAATTTATTTGTGATAGCTTACTGTTCAGGTTTCCCAAATAATTAAACTATGTATAATAAAACAGTTAATTAATAACAGATTATTGGTTAGATAAATCCCTAAAGGGTTCTATATTACACCTCGTTCTTGTTTATGGGCCAAGAGCCAATTGTTAAGATTATTTAATTCTTCCTTCTTCTGTTGTGATTTGATCCTGGATATATGTTGTGATATGTGGGGGAATGGAGTCCTTTTGGTTGTGACTGCAGATGATGCCTAGTGTGGTGAGATTCATCGGTTTATCTATGTGGGTGTTAGGGAGGAAACCAGGAATGATAGAATGATATGGATTTGATTGTTTGATGATTTCTGTTTCTTTTTGGTTGATTATCTATTTTACTTTTCTCCACTGCCTAAGGTAGCAGGTCTTACTTACCTTTCTTTTGTAAGAGTTGAAGATTCACCTGGTATGCCACATGATTTTCTTGTTTAGCTTCTCTAGGGAGGATGGGTCTTTTCCCTTTCAATAAGCAGTAATGACTCGATGGGTAGTACATCTACTCACTATGTTGATCCCCCTTGTGTTTGGTAGCATATAATGTTTTTCTATAATGCATTGAAATGTGGGAAACTAATTCAATAATGAATAATTGAATAAATTGTGTTAACCCATGGGGTTGGAGTTTGCGGGAACAAAATGATGTGAATGTAATATTGAAGGAATAGTTTATATTATGTGTGATGCAAATGAACAATAATTTGGAATTAGTAATAGTTAATTTATGTTTAAATAATTAATTAACATAAAGTGAAAATGATAAATATGACATAAAATAATATATTAATGCTCTTTATGTGGTTGTGTTCTTATTGGATACCTAGACATAGAATTGCCCCCCTGAGTCTGAGAGGCGTTAGCTGTAGTTGAGAATAAGACAAGGTTATGCCCATAGTGTGGTTCTGAGATATAGTATATCATGTACATTTTGTGTTTCTATATGCTACTATATCCTGTCAGTAAATGAAACTGACAACCTGAGTATTCTGAGCCTTTGGGGGGGGGGGGGGGGGTTGGGTTGTCCCCAACATTTTGGTGGGTAGATGAATGGATGAGTACCCCCTTTAGCCCCATACTCTTCTCTTGATAGTAACTTGTGCTAGTAGGAACAACAGTTAGTTTTACTCATATATGTGTGTAGAGGTATGTAATGGATTGTGGTTATTCACACATATATATTGTGGATATAGTTTCTCATGGACTACTGTAGGTGTAACGTGTATAGGTTCTGATGTATTGAAAATCGTTACTCAGTGTATTGGTTGTACTGGCTTGAGGTATGATAATTGATGTATGATACATGTTATGTGGGCTGTGGTGGCTCCTGGAAACTACCTGGTTACATTGGTTATGTGGACATGGTGGTTTTTTTTCATTATGTTCATGTTCGGGTGTTTCACTCAGGTGTTTGTGGGCAAGCCTTTTTGGAGAGAGATGCTTAAGACATGCGACCTTGGGGTAAAGTATCAAGCCTTTGAGGGACTTAGTAGTAGGGTAAACTTGATATTCCTTATTATACGATATATTCTTGAATACCTTACTTTGTGAGAGTATCCATGGTGAGGTTGGGAATATAGTATACCTATTTAGGTGAAGAGTTAGTTTCACCTATTGTTCACTGTGATTTACCATGATTTCATAACATTTTCAAGAGGGGATTCTAGGAGGATCCTACTGAGTATACTATTATACTCACCATATGTATATATAAACTACTTTTCAGGTCATTTGGAGATGTTTTGCGATCAGGCTGGTGATTACAAGATTGGGGTTTCATGAGATTTTCAGGATTGTAGTTTCTGTTGTTTTACATTCTTTTGGGAATTTGTTGTTTCTTCCCTTTCGGTTGTAGTAGTTATGAATTAGATTTCAGATGTTTACTTTGGTTTTCATTTATATTTCTATCTGAGTTGGTTTTGTTGGTGTCTATCTTCTCTCTCTCAACCGCATGTGTTCTATTATAGGGTAATGCCTCCCATTTTTGTGTTTGATATACCCTATGTGCTAGTCACCAACCCAGGGTCTACTGGAGGTGGGGATTGGTGGGTCATTATCTCCCTTATCACATTACTGGTCCAAGAGGGGTAGACATTGTGTGGAGGGGGTCGTGACAATCAATGTAATCCTCATATCCAGGTTTGAATTAATAGAATGAGGTAATCCATGTAATCATACCATTTCTATAATGTATATCCTATAAAAATTATTTAGAGAGAAATAATTTCTAAATAAAGCTATGTTGGCTATGATTTTAATGATATAATCAATAACCAATATGAAATTATCCACTTTAGATTTTTATGGGATCTCATTGAAAAAATATATGGCGATGTTTTCCCATTTATATTATCATATGGCTAAAGGATGTAACATCCCCTCCGAATTTCATCTCTCATAAATAACATCATAAAATTTGATGAACCGAGATATAAACACATTGATATCTAAATTCCCTCCATCCCACCATAAATACTACTGCAAATCTATATACATCTTTGAACTACCATGAATAATATATAATGAAGAACAATGTGCCTCCTCAAAAAACACCATAAAAAATAGTATAGATATACCACATACTCTATTCATGAACCTTTACTTTATATCATGATCAATGTTAAATTCTATAATATTTATAAACTAATTTTTTAGCTCTCCATCTTCATCTTGTTACCCTTTAATATTAACCATTATAGATAGCGTAAAATTCTTTTGATCATGTTATGATTTAACCCCTTACTTTAGGATTTATAGATCCATCACTTTCAAATCATGAAATATTGGATATTTTTAATCCTCATCAGAGATAAGCTATCCTGATCTCAACAACCCATTATTTTAATCACCATGATCTTTTTCCCATTCGGGTAATGAATTGTGTCATCATATTCATTAATTATCTCAAATCATCTGGTATTGAGCATATTACAATTCTTCTTTCAAGATATATGATTTTATATTTATTTATTGGTATATATATATATAACACATTTATTGATTAATATAACCCACTATATATTTAATGCAAAAAATATTTATAGATAACTTGAAATCATGAGTTGCGAAATTTTTCCCACAAACAATAAATTTTAATGAGACATAAGCTATAAAAAATCATATTGCACAACAACACATCCCAATACCCCCTTGGATGCATCAATATATATTATAACCCCTTCTCCAATTTATTGTAATTTTCTAATAGGGGCACTGACTAATCCCCACTTCATTCAATTGAAATTTTCCTTACATTCCTATGTCTATAAGAACATGGATCCCTTCTTATTTAACATGTTGATTGAATAATGTAGACTTGGAATATTTACCAAAACACATTTATAATATCCATATAAACAAATAATGATATATTTATAAATCACTATGGTTATTATGGAACAATATTTAATAGCCTCCATCTTTGATGGATGTACCAATATACCATTTTTTGAGATTATATGACAAAAAATGAAACCATTTGCAAAAAAAGACTAATTGTTTTTTATATTTTCATATATTTTTTCATTTATTATGGCCCTTAATTAAATTCCCATGAAATATTTGTTTTCATCCTTTTTATTTTAATATATAAGATAATTAAATATAAAATACCACCAAAAACTGACCGAGGTAATCACTAACGACTCCATTTATTGAATCTATGATAGTAGTGAGGGAATATGTAAGACCAAATAGAATGACTATATAATCATAATTCATATTTCTTATAAAAAGGTTTTATTGGTTACATTATAGTTTTTTACCCTTAATTAATGATATAAAGAATTAAGCTAAATCTTTGAAAGGAATTAAGATATATGAAATTGATCAAATATGTCCTCTGTACATGGTATATGATACTTGTTCTTTTTCATTATCTATTTAATCTCTTGATTAACAATACATATCCAAAATGAACAATATTTATTTATAAAAAACAAATAGACTCACCCCAAAGATAATCACTTAGATGAAAAAATTTCCTTTCCAAGATTTCCAGGTATTTCTTTTTTAATTCCTTCAAATTAATTGGGGCCATTCAGTCGGACGTTTTTGAAATAGGTAAATCACAAGGTATTAGTTCTTTTTAGATAAATAATTTATATATTGTTGAAAAGATAGAACACTATTCTATAATTCCCTCAAAATCACCCACATAATAGGAATTTCTTCATTATTGTGTTTCTACCCAACAATTTGTGGTAAACAATACTATTGAATTGGATTCAAGACCCATACAAGAAATGATAATTCCATCAGATGTTCATATTTATCAGTGCATTGATATATTATCCTATGTTGATTTGGTTTATCCAACATGAATTACATTTCTAAAAAAATATGGGATATATTAAAATAAATCCATTACATTCATAAGATAACATCAAATACAATAAAAAAATGAATGAAAGGATTGGAAAAAAGCACATTATCACAAAACATAACTTGATATGAATCATATACATGAGATGTGTTCATCATACCATTTGGGGTTTATAGTTCTAATTCTACATCTATCAATTTTATTTGAATAGTGATACCCTTATTAAAATTTTCAAATATGATTTAATGGGTTGATACATAGTCAAACAAGGCAGAATAAGTTCTAGAGTGGATGAGAATTTCACATTTCACCATGTCACTATCAAACCCCTTGTAAGAAACATTTATCCAATGATACTTCATATGGTCTACTGTCATAAGATATTACTAATTTCGATTATCATAACTTTTATTAGACATTGGCACTGGTTAGTATAGTACACACAATCCACTCATTTGACAAAAGGGAATGGGTGTGGTGAATTATCTGGAGATTTTTCCCTAGTTTCATCATTAATTTGCTTCTTCACATCCCATCAGAATTCGAATTTCCGATGAACTTCCTTTAAACACATATAAAATTTATCAGTCCCCTTAATAAATTTTCATCTAATTTATATCCACACTTCTATAATTAATTAATTATAATATTCTTCCCCCTATTATTTAATTTTTTTGCTTAATATAATTATTCTTTATTTAAAATTATAAATTTGATGTGTAACCCCACATTACATTTATTCCCCAATAACAAAACAAATTATTTCATAATAGATGGAAATGTCCCTTATGGCCAAATCCAATTGCAGTCTTGGATTTAAGAATCTATATAATATATTGAACTTACATTCAGTTTGGATCATAATTCCATAATTTTACCTATAATGTCTTGTAAAATTTTCATCATATGTAGGAAAAAATTATCCATCCTTCTGTTTTAGCTCAAATAATAATTTATCAATTTTATATGAACAATAAATTTGAAGTGATTTTTTGAATAATATTTTCTTAAACACATCCTACTCCATGGATTATATTTTATCATGTTCCATTTTATTTTTGACTAGATTCATATATTTAACTTCTTCAACATCAAAAAGATAGATAGATAAAATGAATTTTCAAATTTTAATGAATGAAGAATATAATATATCTTCTAATTAGTGTTGATTTATTTCAGCGAAAATAGAGGATAAATTGATGAATATTAATCAGGTAGAATTTTCATCTTAAAGTACTTAATAGAATTTTGGTCCCTCTTCTACTCGTTTAGATGTTCAACATGATTTCAAACATAAATATTTTTTTTATAATCATATAAATGATATTTTACATTATATCTCCAATATAATTTGGTTACTCAAGAGGGAAATAATTTCATTTTCCACCACACATCACAATGACATGGTTCTTTGGGGTGCCATCAATCGACTAAATCCAACGAATCGTAGTGTAAGAAATAATAAACATATATGGAAACCACATAATCACGATAAATAATATATAATATGTTTAAATCATGAAACCTCTTTTTTAATCTAAGAAACCAAAGGTATTTTATGGGTCATTATTATTAAATATATATTTAAATCATTCATGATTATATTTAAAGAGTCTGTTAATTTCAAAATCATATCCCCTAGGCGTGTCAAGCCATGTGTGAATCAATGCTTGTTTTCATGAATCAGGCGATGCTTGAGTTTGTATCAATGGAAGCATTTCTGATTCATTACCCCTTGATACATTTGTGTTATATTCACATTCACATATAGTTTCAAGATAATGATATTATTTATTATAAAAATCCTTCTCAATCTTTTAAAAAAATTATAGGAAATTTCCCTATACTTTTTCTCATCATGATCCTAATACTTTGGCATGTCCTTAGAGATATTTGTATGGGTTTATAATCCAAATTTTATAATATTAACTAAAAAATTATATGATTACAATTATTATGTTTTGAAAATCTCAGACATAAATATTACATCATCATAACATAAAAATAATTACATTACATAATTATCCAAACTGAAATTGTTTTGGTCTAGTGAATTTAGATAATTATACAGATAGAAAATTGTTCCATAGATGAGCTGTGTCATCTCCCACTTTTTCCTTTATAAATAGAACCCTTCATAGATATAACATACATATTTACATTCATCATTAGAAAGGGAAAATAAATATAAGAAATAGTGAGTTTATATTATCATTTAGGGTAATAATGGGAGATATCAGCATATCATGAGAATAAGGGTATGACAACATGAGAATAAATATTAAAAACCATACAATTCATAAAATTGAATAAAAACACGTTTCTTCAAATAAATATTGGATGTTTAGAAGATATGAATCATAATTCAATGAAAGTGAATTATGCATTATAACATACCATTAGCATTGGCCTAAATTTTTGGAAAAAATATATATATGTAAAAAGATTTCCCATGTAGTTTATAAATCATTTCCATTAATTTTAATGTGTAATGGGTTCAATTACCAAACCATCAATATCACTATTCACGCCCAAGACTATCATAGTGTAAAAAGTCTCTTATTGAACTTGGTTCACACCCCACTATAATCTTATTTACCTAATGAGATATCAATCTTTATCCAATACATTGGAGAGAGATATAAGTCCATCCCCAATAGACTAAATATCAAATATATGTCTACCATAACATTATAAAACATTCATCATATTAGAACACACAAATTTTATTTAACATTTCATAATAATATAAATTGTTTAAATGAAAACAAGTTTCATAATCATTTCATCATTTCATAAAATGTTATACTATGGAAAAATAAGTTGGATTCATAAGAATCTTATCATGGTATAACATGTGAAAAAAACGGGTTTCATAAAAATCATTTCATCATAATAATAAACCATAAAAACAAATAATAATAATTGATTACTTGGAAAATATACCTAGTAAAAAAATGTATCATCATAAATTTTCATCTTATATGGAAAATATTTTTTAAAGGTCACTTGGAACATTTCTTGAGGAAAATTATTTTTATTTAAATATTAATTTGGAAACTAAAATATCAAAAAATATTTGGTAAATCCTTTTATTTAAAAATAAACATGATAAATCATAAACTAATATTTAATAAATAATTTCTTCCATATATGTAGGGAATTCTATATATATCATACATGTTTAAACAAAGACAAAATTAAAAGTTTTGGTAAAATGAAAAACGGACCTTGTTTGCTAAAAATATGAATATTATTTTTCAAATATTTTATAAAGTAAAAACAGGTAAAAATATTATTACCAAATAATTTTAATAACGTTTAAATCCTTTATAAGAATAAAAATGAGAAAACATTAATTTTGAAGGAAAAGTTTTTTTGATTGAATATATAACGAAAAGGGATTTTTGATAAAAATGTTATTTAAACTCATTAGTATAGTAAAAAAATTTAACGGAATACATATAATTTCATGAAATAAAAAATGATAAAAAAATTCATAAGTTCTTTTCGATATGGATTATAAAATTTCATATTCAGAAACATGATCTTAAATAATCCCGATAAACTATGTTATTATATCATAACATTCATACCGCATTCTTAACACCGAATCATAATCCCCAATGAAATAATAAAAGTTAAAAATATAAAAATATCTTGAGAATAAATAAATTTCGGATATTACATATCAATGGATATTTATGTACACCTCATAAAATATGATAATGGCATAATATAACACATGTATCAAATATAGAAACATGAGAAAAAAATATCTTACCATAATTCTTGACTTCACTCACTGATGTTAGATCCTTATTTATAAACAATATAATTTATTATACATATATTATAATCCATTATTATATATATCATATGATTTATTATTTTCTTTAGTCCTTTTATTATTCTTGTGTTATCAATTCCATGATAAAATCATGTTTTGGGAAATTACTGCATTGTTTTTCAAGTATGTTCTGATATTTTATTATTGATACACACAATAATTTCATTGTTCCAGAATATCCATAATTTTTACCATGATATAAATATCATATTTATTCATTAAATATTTATTAATATTATCCAATAATATATTTCAATCGAAAATTAAATACGTCATTTATGGAGACGCTCGACCATACCTATGCATGGATGTTGTTCCCATTTTCTAGACGGATAATGAAAAATAATGGTAAATAATACATTACCCATAAATATAAATAATTTATATATATCACATATATTAAATAAATTTATCTCTTATTACATTCCATGTAAAATGTATGCGGAAACTGAATCACATCTCATTTTGAGGAAGTACTATGTTGTACACACGAACACCATTATCGTATCCCACCCAAAATGGAATATAAACAGTTTCTAAATTGCAATATATTTCCATAAGTATATTTAGGAATAATATATCACATATATACATTATATACATTACTATACCTAATAGTGAGAAGTTTTGATGGAAAACATGTCACATCGGTTCGTGAGGAAGTTTTCCTCCAAACATAAGAGTAATGTTATTTTTTCTAATTTGAGGGAATATGAGATGGATTTTTTTGTTAAATATTAAAACATCAATATATATATGATATATTGGTTTTTATATTTTCATGATTTATTAATATTATATGTATTTGGGGGGAAATGGTAATGGAATAACCTTACCTTTTCTTCAGCTAACCTCAGTGGGTTAAAAAAATTCCTTCCATGAATTGATTTATGGAAATAATTAGGTTTAATGAATGCTATGAGGTAATTATGATATTTATTTGGGTAATTATTGGATAATTCAAATGGTTTTAGAAGAGTGAAGAGGATATGCGATGAGGTGTCCTTTTATAAGTGGGGGAGAAGACACAATTACAATTTGTGAAAAGAATAAAATATACCCAAGTATTTTATTATCCATAATTCATAAACAATGGGAAATATGAAACCCATAGTGGTTATAAGATCAATATATGACCATTAAATTAGTATTGTACATGATTTAGTTCATTTTTAACGATAATATTATTATATTAACCCTCTTCAAACGCTTTTTACCTCAACCACAGTAAATAATTATTACACTTTTTACAATTCATCATGGAAAAAATTAATGAAGAGTATTTTTTAATAAAAATTATAATTATTTCAAATATGGAATCCATATTTTAAAATTTAACTCATATTTGTGGCATAATTTTATTTAAAAATAATCATGTTGATCTGATGAGAAGGCATGTTTTCAAAGAGAAAATTTCCATAGGTCGATATTGTTTTAATATCAAAATTCAATAAGAAATTGAATCCAAAACCCTAAATTATATTAATAAATATATTATATAAATAATTTTATTTTAATGACCATATTAAAATAATTTTTAACTTAAATAGTTTTAAATGAAAATTCAACTCGTAATAAAAACTATTATTGTTTCGACTATTAAGCGAAAAATTTATCATTTCAAAATATAAAAAAATATTCTCCCCAAGGTAATTTTGACATATAGATTTAAAAAAAAGTTAATATTTTCAAATATATTTTCTAAAAGTGTTGAAAATTTAATTAATTAATTATTCAAAAAATGAAATAAAAACATTTTGTGGAAAAAATATTTATTCATAACATATAAAAACGTTTATAAACATTACATAACTTTTACCTGTATTATTTAAAATAAATTAATTATACATAATATTTTAAACATTTTTATTAATATTTATATCCTTATTTTTAATGTCTATGTTATAATGGTCTCATTTTAATAACAATATTAATAATATATCATGGTTTATTAAAACTCATTGTCCAATATAATTCATGATAAATTACATGTTTTTTATTGAAATGTATACTCAGTCGTTCATATAAATAAATTTATCAAATAAATCCACATTATTTTAAAAATTAATAATTCATAAATTCATGGTTGGTTACACTATACAACCTTTATTATCAGTTATCATAACTCATCTAATGTAATTATTTTTCTAATATATATATTAGTTATTCCAATACTGATATATAGAAATATGTTGGGTTTAAATAAAAACTAAGTCTTAACTATTTTTAATTGGTTTGGATTCTTTGTGGATATAAGTAAAAAACTTCTAATATCCCATCTAGGTCATTTAAATAATATGAAACATATCATTAAAAAAGAATATTCTATAATCCTCAACATGGGATAAAATAATAATTGATCTTATCTGTGATCATATCAAATTATTAGGTTCCTATTTGATGATTTTGAAAAACATAATATAACTACTTTAGAGGATATAACTAAATTTAAATTATATATCCCCATAATTGGAGTGGAGGGTGTGTGTACATTTTCTCTTTCTTTTTTATTCTCTATATTTAGTAGTACATATACTATAGGATATCCATTGTTTTACTGGATTAAGTGGTTACTAATGTCTATAATCCTATTTATCTATTATGTAAGAGTTTAACATTACATAATTCCAAAAATTATATAATTTGAGGAATTGGATATTCATCCACACCAATTAGTTGATCAGATTCTTCACTCAAGATAGAAAATAATAAGCTCAATGGGTAATTCTTCAACACATGAAAAAAATTATTATTCATTACTGTAATCCCCACAAGACCTTCCTCAACCTTTTTTACCATAATAAAAGTTGAATATTATTTCTCCCATCACCTTCTCACCTTACTATATATGAAAAATTATAATTATGTTAATAATTTTATTCATGTGTTTGGAAATCCTCGTTTTGTTAGTCATATGTTTGGATATTTTGGTAACCATAACGATTGGATTTTCAAGACCTACAGATTTCACATTATTTTTCTCAATATGAAAATTAATACACTTCCCATAACATCTAATATTAATATGTTTTCTCCTAGAACTAACTATATCTTATGGAAAGTGTTGTTAATCCTGAATCATGAAAAATTGACACCATAATAAATTTATTTTTGGATATTTACGAGACATAATTATACCTAAAAATATTGAACTCTTCAAAATTATTTTATTATATTTCATTTAAACACAATTAACTCTCTAATCAATTGATTTATCTTTATGATTGGTTATCTCGTATTCTACAAAGTAATTTAATAACATAATAAACTCATCACAATTAATTATGATGATAATATGATTAACCAAAGTATATCCCATGAGACTATCAAGTGAGATGTGAATTGTTAGTCCCACTCATCCTATATATGGGAAAATATTTAGTTGATACTATTAAAAAAACATTTTAGGTTGAATACCCCTAGGTTCCTTTATTCCACCACCACATAAATTTAATTATATCTACACTACGATTCATTTTATGGAATCTAAGCAAACTCTTATTTTCTAAAACATCCCAATGTTACCAAATAAATATACTTATTCAATGGTTTTTCTAAACCTTTATCCCAACCTATTTTCTAAAACTAACTAAATTATTACAATAAATAACTAATATTTATATGATAAAAATTGATGTACCCTAGAACCACACTGTTGGATCTAGTTCTCAAAACACTTTCTTTATTCATTTAATTTGAAGGAAAATGAGATAACTGAAAGTAATATAACATATTTTTCACTAATATAATCAATAAATATAATGATAATCATATAATAAAATTAATATATATAGAGGTGTCTATTATTTTCAGTTACAAAGGTAACATATATTATGATATATGTGATCATTTCTCCATAGTCAAATAATACTAAAAACCATTTACAAAACACATATGTTATACTAATAATCATAACATAAGTAATCGCAACATAAGAAATGGGTGAGATCAAAAACATAGTAAGGTGAAAATCTCATTGATGTTACATTCTGTGTTATATCACACAAATACAACAAAAAGAGATCACAATATTAAAATATTAATAATAGTTCTTGGTATAATTATATTTTTCCATAGATAATCATTGAAGGACTAAAATATTAAACAAAAAATCACTTAAAATTGAATATTTTTAGAGAATCATTAGAAAATAAAAATGAAATAATGATAATAAGAATAGTAAGATAACAATTAAATATGTAATGAGAATAACAATAAGAAACTATTTCATTTTGAACCCAGCTAATAGTTTTGATTCCAAACCCAATCATGTGAACCCTGATAAATATGCAATGGGTTCACTGTCAATTTTTATAAATTGGATAATTTATATCATGTTCACACTCAATATTGTTAAACTAGTAAAAATCTAATGGGTACACACTCAATCATTACAACATAGTTAACCAACATCGTGTTTTCCTAGATACTATGTATGAAACAAACCCATATCAGGTTCAGGGTCAACATCATTATATCGGGTAATATAATACCAAATCCAATTCAATGGAAATAGATATAAGACCCACCCATAAATCATCTATACATATTAATGATACATGAAATAAATTATTCATTATAATTTAAATGATCAATGCATAAAAAATATTTTTCTTTATTTATATCATAAAGAACCAAAAGAATAGAAAATGAGTTTCATAATAGATCGTGATGATGTCCATGAAATTGACCTCAAGCATGAAAATAGTTCATAATAAAAATTTATTCACCCAAATAGAGTATTTGTAAGAAAATTTAGATGGATATTGATGAAATATTATTTAAAAGGAAATAATTCTTTTATAGATAATGATGTAATAAATGTAAAATAATAATATAGACTTTTAAAAACAGTATTATCATATATGTAGAAGTTGAATTTTTAAACACTTTGAAAAAATGGGTTTTTAAAAGAAAAAATTTCTATAATTTTAAAATAAGGAATTTTAAAAATTGATATTTGGAAATTAATATAAATAATAAATACTAGAAAATAAAAAAATTAATATGTTTAAGTGTAAATATTTTGAAATATTTTGGGTTTTTTAATGATCTCCATTAATGGATCATTGAATATGACCTAATAGTTATGAAAATCTTATGTGAAAATATTTTATTTTTTTAAATTATTCATCAATAATTAATCCCTATTAAAAATATAAATGTTAACTAATGGGGATATGGAATCCAAGTTAAAATTATTAATTTTGGAAGGATAGTGGACCATGTATTTTATATTTTGGAGAAATAAATTTGAAAACCACATTCTAAAAAGAGGAAATATGTACTCTGGAAAAAAGTATAAATAAAATATGATTGTAAAATTAGAAAACACATTACTATGATAGGAAATATAAATGATAACATTTTTAAGAAATGAATATTTGTAAAAATAGGGGAATAAACAATTATAGGGTAAGAGAATTATTCTAAATGATGATATACTTTTTAAGGGAATAAATTTATCAAAGAGGATTATTGGAATAAAAATATTAATTTTTCCCATTAATAATGATAATGTATGATGAAATAAAATATTAAGAATGTTCAGATAATTTTTGGAATAAATAAGTTGACTAATATACTATCTATTTAAATGAATGTGGTTGATTCAACAAAATCATTGAAAATTTTATACAATTTCAAAAAAATTGATCTATAGAAAGTACATGATATAGATCAAAAAATCTAGTAAATAAAATGAATATTGTAAAAGAATTATTCTAAGATCACACCATATCTAATATATCATGTATCATGATAGAATATGCATCAAGAAAATAAAATTAAGAGAAAGAAACCCTTTCCATAATTCAAAAATTACATTAAAGAACATGAATCATCTATACAAACAAATAACTATATTAAAAAAATATAGAACCATATTAATATATAAATCAATTTAAAAACAAAATTTGAAATTAATCTCTACAATTGTATTATTTTTTAGTTATAAGTTTTAAATATTGGGTCTCAATAATCTATATTGTTTTGAACTTGTTTTATAATTGTGGTTTTTATATTCATTCTTCTCTGAAATTACATGATTCATACATCATACAATGAACTATAATTCACGTTTAATAAATATATATATTAGTCTAATTCAAATCTAGGTTAGTTTGGGTTATGATCCTTATATATGAAATCAGTGAGGAGTATGGTTTAATTATTTTTAAAGAACATTCATTGGTATATTAGTTAATGATTTTAATATTAAGTATACATTTTAAACAAATAAATCTAAATAAATATTATATTTTTTATATGATAAGTTTTCATTATTAATTTTCTAATATTTATCCATGATTTCATTTTATATAATTGTTTAAATTGGTGGTTAAATGTAGTCAAAGATGTATATAATATAATAAATTGATGAGTATGTTTATGAATTTGGATTCTTTTTTAATAATTTTATTATTAAATACTAATAATGATATTGATTATATATTTTTAGGTGTTCAATAATATTTAAATATATTTGAATATATATTAAATAAATTACATGTAATTATATATATATATTAAATCATTGCGGCGGTAGTCCACATAATGCACTAATGGTGATATATTCCCATAAAGGAAAAGAAGAAAGTGGTTAATGGTATTACCAATCATATAATAACATTCAATATAGTATAATTAATCAATAAATATGATAATATTAGGTAAAATATATTTTTAATGGAATGATACAAAAGAAAAAATGGTATATAAAAGTTAGTACTTTTGTTGAAAACATGAGTCTTCCCACGGAGGACTGCATAATCATTGAGGCCTTAGGATATATTATTTTAATAACGGTCTAATGTAAGTGAAATATTATTCAATGGTATGAAATGAGGGAATTTTTTCATGTGGAAACTAGTATTTTTTGTGGTCATGATGTTTTTGTGAGAGGCCCTTTTTATATGGGTTAATAATGGTTTCTTTGCAAATATTTCAACATCACATAATGTTAGCACGTGTTTTATTTTCTATGAAGACTTATAAATGTAAAAAAAAGAATATAGGTAGTTTCTTCCTTGAAAAGGTTGAAATACTAAATTATAATCATTTTTAACATAATATTACTTTAACTCTTCTAGTTACCCTTTTCTTACAATTTCATGGATATTTTTATGGTAACTTATATTTACATAATAAATTCACTTTTTATATCGATAAGTAATATTACCCATTTTATATAATTGGGTAATAACAATTAAAAATATTAAATCATTTATATCTTTTAAATTCTCTACATTATAGAATGATTTATTTTAATAGTAGCACATTAAATATACAGAAACCCTTTTTATGAATAAAAAGAATTCATAAGCGTAAAATTTATTTGTGTGATAAAATTAATATTATATATATTTTTAGTTATAAGTTTTATTATTATAAAAAATAAATTACATGGATTTAAAATCAATCCAAAAATCATTTTACTTAAACAATATTTAATTAAAAGAAAATGAAAAAACCTTCACTTTTTTGTAAAATCTTTTTTAAGTTAATAAAATGATAAATAAAGGTTTGATAATTATATAATATTAAATTTAAATGTATAATATTACTAATAAATAAATAATTTCTCATGAAAATTGTTATTTTTTATGTTATACTTCTTTATATTGTCATAAATAAATTTAATATAGTAATAACGATATTTTATCACTATTTAAATAAAAGTCCATTATTTCATAAAATTCAAAAAATTCATCCTACGATATTTTTGAAATTTTTCTTTCAAAAGATATGTTCATTTTAAAAAATAAAATGTATAAATAAATCAATTAAATGAAAAAAATATATATAGTCTAAACTTCATTTTTTTGAAATATTCCCTTTTAAAAATATTAACAGTTCTTAAAAATATTTTTTATGGATTTACCATGAACAAAAAAAAATTAATTTTTTAAATTTAAAATAAAAGAATATTTTATGACTCATTTTTTTTGATGTTGTATTGGAGGAATATTGTCAAATATTTTACTAATTTGGAAAAAATATATTACAAAATATTTAGGTGTTATAGATTGTTTCTTTGGGATTATTTGCAAAAGATCCTATAGTGGATTGAGATTCTTATAGTGATATCCATTTTTTCTTTGCGTTATGTCATCTAATATGTTTTGGTAGTAGTGTTTCATATTCCTCATTGATGATCCTGTTTATCATGGTTTGTGTATGACTCATACTATGGTCATTTTTTTGGTTTATATATAGGTGAATCTTATGTGTGTATTGAAAATAACCTAGATTGACGTATATGGATATTACATTTCTTTTGCAGAATACATAATACATGACAAAAACAGATACACAAAGATCATATTTTTTAATTGTCTACAGATACTCAAAATAAAATATTCAAATCATGGTGAAAGATCTTCAAAAAATCCCATAATGATCATACCCCTTTTTATTTCAACCTAAATCTTTTCTTTATATCCACGGGAAATAAAAATATAGAATGGGTGAGCTCAAATGATGAGTAAGGGTAAACATTTATAACTTAAAACAAACCACAAATATTTGAATCTAAACACATGAATATAATTTTTAAAAATTAACATCATTAGTCATGAAATAAACCATATCAGTACATAAGGAATAGATCATAAAGGCACATTAACCAAGATAGAATAGCATTGGAATAAAACATGTAATTTTGATAAAATAATAAGCATGCAGTATGATTTCAATCCTATCCATGTAATTTCTATTAATACCATCATTGTGTACATAGTCCATTATTGATGCGGCTATACATGTTGTTGTAGCCATGTATTACTATAACGTATTTACATGTCATTCTGGACCTTCATTACAAAACCATATTTACTTTTGGTTCTATTCATTTATATATAATGAAATATATATCACTACCCATTTAATTTTATGGAGATATATGTCCCACCCATCTCATAATGAAACCATTCTTGCGTGTTCCACACAAACATAACAAAATGTCACCGTAGCGTAACCCATGAAATTTAATGGGTTTCTTAATTATCAAACTATCATTACATAATATATAAATTCATTTAAATAAATATCCTCACATACATAATAAAATAAGTTAAATAATATTTATTTAAGCATAAAACAATTTAATCTAAGATGGAATATAATTTTGATAAAACACATGAACTTAGTTCTTGTAGAAAATATCCACTCTACTTCAAAAATGATTTATTTTCTCAAAATGTCATGATAATTTAAAAGGAAAGAATTTAGTTGAAAAAAACATGACATTGTATAGAGTAATAATCTTGGAAATAAGGAAAAATGAATCTATAAAAATCTCGTCATTCCCTATAAGTTAAGAATCATTTTCCATTTACTTTTGCAGGAAAAGTCAAAATGTACCTTGTATGGTAATCCAATGAATGATTTCTTCCAAACCATTTAGTAAAAGTAATAAATTGGAAAAAATGACAATAAACAAAAATATAATAATAGTGAGCGTTTTATTGAAATATTTCTAGAAAATATGGACATGGATGATAAATATATCCCTAGTAAAGATTTACAAATAATAATTTTGGATAAAAATGTGATTTTAAAAGTTATAAATTACCTTAGGTCATATTTATTACATTTATGTCTAAAAACTATTTTATAGTGTGTTTAAACATATTAATAACTTGTAATAGAACCATAATAATATTTTTGATATCATATATGATTCACATACAACATTATATTACCCCTTCATTTGTCAATTAAATGTTAAATACCATTTTGGGTAATAATAATTTAATTTAGGGTACGTGTTTTGAATTTTAATTATTGATATTATTACTTATATAATGACTTACATACATCCAAAATGTAAAAAATAATTTATATATTATATATATATTTAACTTATAAATATATATATATATATAATAGATAGATAAAAAATGGAATACATCGTTCATGTAGAAAGTAGGCCGTACGTGTGCATTAATGCTTTGTTCATTTCTTTATTAAATTTAATGGATGTAAGTAAATGGAATATATTTTTATATATATATAATAGTATTATTATTTCATATATTTCATGATTATTTACTATATATTCTTTATAATCATTCTTAAAGGGTTAATGTGGAAAAGGAATCTCATCGTGTTTGGTAGACAGTAAGTCGTACCAATGCACGAGCGACAATATAGTTCCCATAATTGTTGAATGGTATTTAATTTTACTATGTATAATATCTCCAAATTTTTATAATTTCATAATAATCCTATATATTTATTATTTCTACCATTATACCCATCTATGTAAGGTGGTGGAGAAAAACATATTACACCACGACGTGTAGACGGTAAGTCGTACGTACACACATGTGGTGATTTCATTCTTCATAGGATGGAAAAAAGGTAAAATAGGTTTGTTTAATATTTATAATAACATATCAGTATATTATTCATATTGATGTAATTACATTATAATTAAAAAACTAATGAAGTTGATGTATAAGAAGAAATAAATTTGAAAGTGTCAGTGGAAGAGATTACCTCTTCCTCGATGGGACTCATTTAAATTTTTATTAGGTCTCTAGAGGTGGTATATTTATAAGATCATTACCTCTATAACATAATTAGTGAAGTTGAGAAAAGAAATTTATAGGGTTTTTCTAATCATGATAGCGCAAAATGGTGTGATGAGGAGGTGAAGGAGGTGAACTTTTATAAGAGAGGAGAGGGGAACGTTACGAAAGTCTTGAAATGTCAATTTATTAAACATAAATATCTTTTAAATAAGGTTAAAAACTCATTTAATTCAAATATAATATGATTTTGGATCAAATAACCATTAACAAATATTTTTTTCTACATGTTTTGAATTTTTTTGCATCCTTACCTCATTGGTTTAACCCTTATTTTACCTTTTTTAATCTTACCGTGATATAATGATATTTACACATTGTGGGTTTATGTAATTACCATTTAATGACAAAAGACGAAAAAATTATTTCTAGCATATTTTGACTTATATTATCTATTTTAATGAATATTATATTTTTATGAATTTTATATCATTTAATAAACTATTTTATGTTTTACGTTATGAATTATATCAATTTTGGGAAATAATCATACATGACATTTTTAAAAATTCATAAAAACCACATTCCTTAGAAATAAATGCATTACATAATCAATAAAATTTCAATTTCATCAATAAAATTAATGGGTGACATCAAAATGTTGAAATTTAATTTATTTTAATATTTATAAATTCATTTCATTGAATATTTAATTAATGAGTTATTTTTTAAATCATAATTATATTATAAATAAATATATTTATCTAATGCATAAAAATTATAAATAAAATATTATGATTTTAGAAATATTTTCCGCTTTCTTATTAATATTTATAGACATAGATTTCAGTTATATAACAAAATATAAAAAAATAGTAAAATATATATGTTTCGGTTATAATTTTCGTTTCTTTAAATTAATTATTATGAAATGTCATTTTCACATTAATGTGAATCCATGGGGACCCAAAATAGAGTAGAGGATGTCCATGGTTCGAAATCTCTAATCCAATATGATTATGTCATGGGTTATGGTAGTATAATATTTTAATAAAATTAATTTTTACCCTTATTTACTATATTTAGCATTTAACCATGATAACTAAAATATTTATTGAAGTTACTATTTATAATGTTCAAAACTAGTAGGTGCCTATTTACAAAATTATAAAATATTGACTCAAAATGTTGAATCTATTTTTCGATACCGAAAACCCAAAATCATTCTGTTATTAATTCAAAATTAATTCCCTTTGTCAAAACCCAAAAGCGGGGTTTTAAAAAGTAATTACTATATAAAGATGGTCAAGTGTTTATGTCAAATTTAAAAAACAAATTACTTATCATTACAAAAATTATATTATGTAACAAAAAATAATAATCCAATTACACTTTAAAACCAATCAAAAGAGAATCTAACAATAGAAATAAATAAGATAAAATATAATTTTCTAATTAAAATGCATTATTTCTCGCTATTCACTAAAATTTTAATTTTATTAGAAAAATATTAAAAATTCAAATAATGTAAATTTTCATGTCCCACTTCTAAAGAAGATGTTTATTTTGTAAAATTTAAATTATAAATTGTCAAAAACTAGATTTAAAATTGGAGACCCATAAAATTATAGTAAAACTACATTTTGTGAAAAATATTTCTTTTATCTGAAAAAATGATTTTGGTCTCATATAATATTCTAGAAAATGTTTAACATGAATTCATATTTTATTTAAAATTAAAAATTTGGTTAATAATATTAATAATGACTAGTTATATATTATTTTAAATATATCTCATTTTTTAGTGAAACTCTGTATTGCGTGAAATGCATGCTATCAATGATGGTCTCCCTTGCGTGTAACAAAATCAAGTCAATGTTCATTATAGTAAAATATTCTTTGGGTTTTGAGTATAACACTATCAAAACATTGTTCATTTATAAATTGATAAAAATATATACTAACTGTTGTGTGAATTGAATTCACTCAATGAAATGTAAAATTGTGTGCAACAAAAGTCAAGAATATTGTTGTGTATGCTACAGGCAAATACGGTGTTGCGTATATCACAAAATAATATTGGTGTATTGTAAAAATTGAGAAATCAAAGAAATTTAAAATATTCCATCTAAGAAATTTTCAGGGTGTCACATTCTTCCCCTCTTAAGATGAATTTCTCCGTTGAAATTTCTTATGGTTATAAATGGTTTATTACTTGAAAGTTTCGTTCATATATACCCACATCATAAAAAAGATTACTAAAAAACCATTTAAAAATGTAAAGTTGACAACATAATGGTTACAATACATAAATATTAAAAGGGTTTTCATAGAGTAGGACATATGATAGAATTTAAAACATGGTTATGAATGATAAATCTATCTATCATGTTATGATGGATAGAGATAGAGAATATGGTTTGGAAAAAGTTAACTACAAGAAATCCATAAGTCTGCAATTATTTAAGGGAAATATGATTCAATATTTAATATGGCACATGGATAACAGTTTTGGGTTTCTAGATCCTTTTCATAATGATGATGAATTTCACAAGAGAATAAATAATAACGTAATTTTGTTAAAATCTCACCATTGTTCGTGCCCTGAACAATTTCCACCTCATATCTTAATGAAATGAAGTTGAATTTTTCAATTGTCAAATGTTAGTTGATCATGCAATATAATGATAGGTAATTCGATAAATCTCAACTAAAAGGTTAGAATATGCTACCAAATAAGAAAAAGTCCATCTGTAGTTAGATAATACATTACTCTAACACACTAAAAAATGGAAAATAACTTATACTATCCTTAAATGGATAACATTACTATAATTTAAAAATACAAAACATAGAAAGTGTTGAACTAAATTGACATAATAATTATTATAAGGTAGTTTTTGCTTCTCAAATTCCAATCACGTGAATAATTTAATAATGTATTCTATTGAAAAATGAATTACCATATAACATTAGTGGGAAATGAACTCTTTAAAATGTTAACTCTTTCAACATACCAATTCTCAAATATTATATATAATAAATCCATGATATAAAATTGTATTTATATTAGCCATGATTTCATTAATAATATTAAAAGCTAATTATCTATTTATCCATTCATTATGCACATATCATGTGCATTCCCAAAATATCTAAATAAATTTTCATGGTTACCGGTATCATTCAACATATATGTTCAAATACTTAAGGAATAATAATAGTATATCAATCCTTAGAGGTTTTTGTATTCCATAGTACAATTAATTTAGTTATAAAGCATTACTATTGAAAAACAAGCAATCATTTAACATCCTTCAAAAACCATTGAGTAATATTTGTCGTTTTATTCCTCGACACATTTTTATATCATATATCATTTATAGTATCTTCTTCATCGTAAACATAAATACTACCCAAACAAACATGCTGATTCTCTTCCTGAGATTTTCCCTTAGTGTATCAATTTTCACAATCCACATATATTCCTAATTTAAAAGATTTATCTGTTGTTTATGTATTATTAATACCATTATCCTTGATCATTGTGTTGATAGAACATTTCCCTTTGAAATTATTGGCTTTGTGTCCTTGTTTTCTACCCCCAAAGAATCTTCTATTTCCGTTGAAACATTCCCATTTATATCTCTTCCCACATGATTTACATGTGGAATATCGAACTTCCATTTTTCTCTGATCACAATGAAACTCCATCATTATTTAAATAGTTTCTTTAAGAAACACACCAAAGTTGAGATTATTGATCAATTTATGAGACTAATTATTAGGCATAATAATGTTTTTTATCCTTCCAATTCTCATTTAATTTGGTTTGTAATGAATAATATCATTCCTTTTATCATTATATTCTCCATTAACATTAACCTTCATGTTTTCAACCATTTTCTAGATCCCTAAAATAATAGTGTCAGTGGAAAAAATAATACTAGGAAAATAACATATCACATGGGAGTAATTAAAATCTCGTACATATTATGTTTAAACCTAGGTTATTGAGGATCATTACAACAATTATTGGACTATAATATATTTTTACCTAAAAACCTTGTGACATCCCTAGACATACCATAGAAATATCTCTAAGGATAACACTAACGATATTGCATCATTATTTCCACATGTTGACTAAACCATCACTCTGTTAACATATGTAGAGAACATAGTTTGACATACATGGATATTACATTTTATTTATAGAATACAGAATACATGACACCAATAGATGTTAAAAAATTGTATTAGTCTATTGTATATGGAAACATTGAACAAAATTTTCTAATCATGGTGAACGATCTTCAACATCTCAGAAAAATATATTCTCTTTTTATTTTCCTACAACAAACATTTCTCTATATCATAAGGAAAAACATGGAAAGGGTGATCTCAAATTCTTAGTATGTGTAATCATGGAGAACATAAAACAATTCATAAATATTTGAATGTAAAACATTAATATAATGTTTAATCATCAAAATTAAGAGTCATGAAACCAATATTGGATGTACATAAGGCGTGAATCCTAAAGGAATAATACCCATTATTTTATCTCATTGGATTAAAGAATGTATTTCGTAAAACTGATAAACACCTAATATGATTTAGATAGTAGCCAACACATTACATCCATGTCCATCATAGTAGATATAGACTATTACTGAACTGGGTTCACTTTTCATTCCATCCATGTATTACTGAACCGGATTTATATGTCGTTGAAATCAAATGTTACTAAACTATATTCACAAGACACTCTATTCAAGTATGTCACATGATATAAAAATCTTTACCCAATTCGATTTATAGAAATATAGGTCCCACAAATCCTATAATGAGCCATTATTACCTATTCCATAAAAACCTCAAAAATATTCACCATTGTATAACTGATGAAAAACATGTTTCTTAAACATAAAACCATTATATGATAATCTATAAATGGATGTCAGGAAATTAATTTCATCATTTACATGATAAAATTATTTTAATAATATGGATAGAAACATATACCTCTATAATATTTGATGGAAAATAATTTTTATAAAACACTTGAACTTAGTTCCTGAGAATAATAACATTTCATCATAGAAAATGTATTATTTTCTCAAAATGATGTGAAAATTAAATTGAAAATAATTATGTTGAAAATAATCATCAGATTTTTTAGATGATGATTCATGAAAAAAAGACGACATGAAACCTTAAAAAACCATTCATTATGTATAAGTTAAAAAAACATACTCCTTTTTGTTTTTCAAGAAAAGAAAAAATAATCACGTCTGGTAAACCAAAGAAAGATTCCATCAATACCATGTAGTAATAGTAATAATGGGAAAAAATGAATTAAAACAACCATAGAAGAATAAATATTATTTTATGGAAACATTCTTAGAAAATAAGGACATGGATGACAGGTATATCCCCAGTAAATATTTATAAATAAACAAACTCATATAAAAACAAGACTGGAAAAGTTATCCCTTACCATAGGTCTCATTTCTTCCATATATGTCTGAAACACCAATAAAGTGGTTTTAAAAATATTAATATCTTTTATAAGAACCATAATAATAGTTTTGATATCATATATTATTAACTTAGGACTTTATATTACCAGTTCATTTTTTTATTTCTGTGTTATATATACATTTTGGGTGAAAATTGTTTTATTTATCATATGTGTTTTTAATTCGTAATATTGATATTATTACTTATATAATTATTTATCTAGTTATGGAATGTAAAAAATGATTTATATATTATATATTTTTAGTATATTCATATATATAATAGATAAATAAATGAGATGGAATACACCGTTAATGGAGACAGTTGGTCGTACATATGATTCAATGTTGTATTTGTTTACTTATTAAATTTAAAAGAATTTTGTAAATGAAATATGTATATATATATATCCATTATTTTTATTATTTCATATATTTCAATATTATCTATTATATATTCTTTATAATCATTATTGAATGGTTTACGTGGTGAAAGAATCTAATCGCATCGTGGAGACGGTAATCCATATGTATGTATGAGTGACAATATTGTTCACATTACTGTTGAATGGTATTAAAGTATGTGGTTTATAATATCTCAGAATTAATTTCATGTTATAATAATCATTTATATTTATTATTTATATCATTATACCCATCCATGTAAGGTGGTGGTGAAAAAAAGGTTACACCGCGACATGGAGGCGATAATCCGTACGTACGCACGTGTAGTGATTTGATTTTGGTAGGATGTATTGAAGGTGAAATAAAGTTGTTTCATATTTATAAAAACATATAAGTATATTAATGATTCTTATGTTATTACTTTAAAGTTAAGCAACTTAATAACAGTAAGTAGTATATGATATAAATTTGATTGAATTGGTAGAAGAGATTATCCCTTCCTCGACACGCCTCCTTTAAATTGCATCTTAGGGAATCATAGAAGGCCATTTGAGAATTCCCGAATATCTAGAATGTTTTTAGGAATGCTTGGGACAGAAATTTGTCGGCATAGAAGGATTGAAATCCCAAAATGGAGTTAAGATAAGTGGGAGGAGGTGCACTTTTATAAGAGAAAAGAGTGACACATTAGGAATGTCTGTAAATATTAATTTATTTTAAAATAAATTTAAATTTAAAATGGTCCAAAACTTATTTAATTCGAAGATAAGAAGATGTTTGTTCGAATAACCTTCATCAAATAATGTTAGACAAGTTTTTAATATTTTTTTATCCCTATCATTTTGGTTTAACCCTTATTTTACTCTTTTAAATATTACCATGATATCATGTTATTTACATAATTTGGGTTAATATAATAAATATATCATGTCAAACGACCAAAAAAAGTTATTTATGACATATTTGGACTCATATTACCCATTTTTTACATAATATTATATTTTTAAAAATTTTATATAATTTAATAAACTAATTTATGTTTAGGTTATGAATTGTATACATTTTGTACACTAATAATACATGAGTTTTTTAGATATTCATAAAAAACATATTACATTAAAAAAATACATTAAATCATCTATTATATTACAATTTCATCCATAAAATTCCTGAATGGAATAAAAATGTTCAATTTTTTTTATTTTTTTTTATAAATTCATTTTTTGGAATCTTTCATTGATGAGTAATCACTACATCAGAGTTTTTTCATAAATAAATATATTTATCTAATTTGTAAATATTATAAATAAAATACCATGATGTATTAAATCATCTTATATTTATAATTAATATTTTTACACATATATTTCATTTAGATAACCCAATATAAAAATCGATTTAGTAAAATATATATCTTTAGGTTATAATTATCATTAATTTAAATTAATTATTATAAACTGTTATTTTCACATCCAAGTGAATCCATGGGGTCCCAAAATATAACCATGACCATGTTCAGAAATATCCCATAGTATATGTTTAGGAAAAGTGTTAGGGATGTTTATTATTATTATAATATTTTTTAACATTATTTTTTAGTTTTACACTATAACCATGATAAATAAAATATTTACTAAAGTTACTATTCATAATGTCACAACATAAAAGTTACCTATTCAAAAAATATGAATCTTATGATTCCAAATATGAAATAAATATTTTCAAATTCAAAATAAAAATATATAGTAAAAAAATTTAAAATTAGTTCTCGTTGTCAAAACCAAAAATAGGGTTTTTAAGAAGTAATGACTATCAAAAGAATGGCACGTGTTTATAAAAAATTTAAACATTAAATTATTTATAATCACCAAAATAGTATTAAATGATAAAATTATAATCCAATTAAAATTTAAAACAAATTAAAAATATAATATGACTATATAAATAAATTAAACAAAAATAATGTTTAGAAATAAATTGCAGTATTTTGGAAAATTCATTAAAATTTCAGTTTAATTAAAAATATATCCAAAATTATAAAAAAGTAATTTTTTATGGTCCTATTCTAAATAATATGTCCATTTTTTCATATTTTACATATTAAAGTGTCCAAAAAGTTATTTGAAATGGGTGTGCCATCAAAAGTTGGTAGAAATGATTTTTTTTAAATACATATTTATCCGAAATATTGATTTGGTTCTCGTATCATGTTCCAGAAAATGTGGAAGATAAATTATAATGTAATATAAAATTAAAAATGTGGTTAATACTATTAAAAACATATAGTTATATAATATTTTAATAACATATCATTGTTTTAAAAAATCATTGTATTGCGTATAATGCAAGCTATCGAGGAAGGTCGTTCTTGCGTGTAACACAAGTAATTTTAGTGATGCGTGTAGTGAAAGCATCCATTAGTTATTCCAATAATAATATCCAAACTTATTTCATTTATACACAGAAAAAATCTATACTCAATATTTCCTGAAATGAATTCCATCTACGAAATTTGAAATCGTGTATAACAGAAGCCATGAATATTATTGTGTATACAAAATCTAATATGGTGTTGCATATAGAACAAGAAAATCATGGCGTAGCATACAACAGAACACAAAGATGAAATTAAAAATAATCTCTCTCATATATTCATGGGGTTTTACATATATGGTATGAGTGATAATGATGAACATAAATCTACTTGATGTTATTCATTGTCTAGTGTTGGTTTGTATCTTGTTGTGTTTTCAATGGGATGGTGACTCGAATAAGAGGACTTATACCACCTCTTCCAATCAGTTATTACACATGGAACAATCCCATGTGGATTCCTATTAATGATTGATTCTTTTAAGGTATCCCCCTCAATTGGGTGATATGTTATGTAGTGGATTTAGTGGATTTCTATAAACATATGGTTCTTTTCTATTGGTTTAGGATATTTTATAGATTTGATATGGATTCACGGTAATAAGATTGTTGATAGATTTATATGGTTCATTTGGTGATATTTTAGGATTCATGGTATTATGTTTAATTTTCAATTTTGTTTGTCCTTATGTGAGTTTGTCTATAATTTACATTAATTTAGAATAATTCCAAAATGTGCAGGAGACCTTGAGATGGTCTCTACCTTATGAGATCATTGTTTTCAATTGATGTTGAGTTTGTTTCCACATGGATATGATTTCTTCACAATTTAGGATTGTTTTCAACTATTTTATACAGTTGATAATTTGATGTGTTCATTATTATATAAACCTTATGAGTTTCATCACATTACATTCATCTCTTGGGTAGGTTTTGGATTACTCAGCCATTC
This sequence comes from Viscum album, assembly GCA_963277665.1. Taxonomy (NCBI): domain Eukaryota; kingdom Viridiplantae; phylum Streptophyta; class Magnoliopsida; order Santalales; family Viscaceae; genus Viscum; species Viscum album. The sequence goes on along the minus strand of OY728132.1, from coordinate 92,173,179 downwards.
ATTTATTCTAATGTTGTCAATTAAATACATGGTGTAGATAGTGGAAATGTGGGGAGAATTATGACACCCCAATGTCACATTTATCATTATAAAAAATTATCTTATTATATTTTCATGACTTTTTAGAGTTTCATTTGAAAATAAAAAAAATTATTGAAATTTTATTCTATAGAACATTTAAATTTTATAGAATAGGTTAGACTAAGTGGGGCTATAAAGGATGTGAGCTTTCCCATTTTTTTATGGTGCATCATTTTTTCAGGGATTGGTAGCACAATGTTTTGTTTAAATCATTTGATTTTCAAGAGAAACTATAAATGTCATTATTACACATAATAGTGATGGTGCATGATTATCTCATGGTAAGATGTAACTATAAAATCATAACATTAAAATGGGATTTATTAGGATAGTTCGATCTATATATTTATAAAAGAGTTTTTGAATAACATGTTAAATTACCTTATTATATTTAATTAATATATTATTCATTTACCTTGTGAAATATAAAGGTCAAAGACACTTTTTATTTTCATTTTGCACACCAGGCCTAGGGTGCACTATGGGAACACCCCTCACCCCTTATTCCTTAAATTTTTTGACTCTCTCCTAATATTTCATCTTTCTACTTAATGTTTTACCCTTAACATGTAATAGTATATTTTCCCTTATTCCATTCACCCTTTTCTCTTAACTTTGTTTCTTCCTTAAAAAAATATATGGTATTTGGCTATTTATAGACTTTTATATGGGTTATTAGATGAAGTTTTTAATATTATGACTTATATTGTATGTTTATTTCCTTAGTTGGGCATCCATTTTTCAATGGAACTCAGGTTTTAGTGGATCCCGAATGGTTTTCACTTCTTTAATGTATATTTTTTTATGAATTTTTTAAAAATGAAATAATTTTATTGTTTTTTGTTTTTTTATGATTTATTTTGTTAGATTGAATGTATATATAATATCCATGGTTGATTTTATAAATGATTAAATGTTGGACAAGATATAATACATTTGTCTAATGTGTTTCCCTAGATTCTAAATAGTCGTTTAAATTCGTTGTCTATTAAAAATAATTTCTATGTGGGTTATTAATAAATGAAAATGATGTTTTAAGGGTTATGACCTCATTAGGGTCATAAATTGGTTGAAATGGGGTTCTTGATATATATTTTTGATTTCTTAAATAATTTTCAATGTCAGTTGAGTAGTTTTTTGAAAAAAAAATATTTAAAAAAATATTTAAAAATTGTTTTTAAATGGAGAGTAATGTGGATTATCACTCTAGGGATTTTTTTTCAACACCCGTTTTTTCACGTTTATATAGATTTCTGAAAATCTATGACACCCTTTGACATTTTATATGTGTTAATTACTTATTATTGATATATAAACAATATGGGTGTTTATATTTTCACATTAATTGATACTTATATATTGGAAAAAATATCCAAGAAATGTTGTTGCTGTTTATGTGATATTTATTATAAATGTTTTATTTAGATATATTGATGATTTATGGAATGTTTTTCCTTAGATCCACATTGAATTGTAACGGGAAACTAGGATAAAGAATTTAAGAGGTAGATTTTTGTTATACTAGTTCCAATATGATCACCAATTATCTCCCTAATAGATTTTAAACCTCCATTGTTTTTATTTCTAGTTTTCAAAAAAAAATGCGAGATGTTGGTGATGTCCCAATAACATAAAGGGACTCTTAGATAGATTTTTTTCATCAATACTAGTTCTATTGTAATTATATTTAGATCCATACATGTTTCCCATGGTAATTGATACATTTTATGATGTTTTCAGAGAACATTATATTAAAACATTCTTTATAACCCATACATTTCAATTTCCATTGAACTGTTATTTAGGTTTGGTGTTTTTTAATGTTTTGTTCATATTGGGTTCCATTATTGTTTATTTGACTTATTTTTTTAACATTAAAATTAAATTTTAATATAATTTTTATTGTTTAATTTTAACTGTAATTTTTGTGATTTATATAAATGTTATTTTAGAGAATTGATATGTTCTAACAAAATGTGAGTTTTATTGATTTTATGATATTCAAAAAATGGTACCTCATTTGGGGGATTAAAATTGTTTTTTGGAAAAAAGTTTCTTAACACCCTTAACTTTTAGTGAATATCGATTATTTTATAAAAAATGGTATGATTTTTTTCTTTAAATAAAATGTGAATATCATTTTTTATTTATATACATAATAGAGTTAATTAAATTATTATTTGAATGGGAATAGATTAAAATATTTTTTGAAATACTAATATGTGTACTTCTATCACATCCTATATTCAATATTCTTTGTATATACTTCTAATGTCTTATATTGGTTCTTTGTAAGGTCTACCATATGAGTTTTTATTAGGTTAGACTATTGGTAGTGGTTTCTGGGATATGGTGATTGACAATGTGTTGGTCCTTGAAACGGTATGCACCCTCATTGGGTTTATTCTAGTAGAAATAATTTAAATTTATATTCATAATGAAATTATACAATGATTAATATGGAAACTACCATCTCATTTTCTCATACTAAAAATACATTAAAACATAATGACAGATTTTATTATACTTGTTCAACCAAATTGGTTAGTCTAAGAAGATTCCACAACAATGTGCTAGTTCACGAAAGAAATTATAGATCAGTACTTTTGGTGTCATATACATAGTGGTATCATTTACCCACCTAGTTTATAAATATGTAAAAATTTACATCCCATTTCTCTCTTTATGTATAAAATTTTGTTTTCCGCCGGTCTTTCCTTTTTCTCGATGTACAATTAATTATTGTTACTCAAATGGTGGGTTTCACATAAGCTCCAAAATTCATTCTTATTGAATAAATTCAGTAATCCCTAAACTATTTTTTTGTAATAAAAGTCTACAAAACTCCCTAATAATTTTGAAAACAAATTAATGCCACTTTTTTATAATCCTTTGCAAAATTAACTTTTTGATGAATTGATTTATATCTATTCTTAGAATTTCACCTATCATCATTCTACTATTTTTTAAAATTAGAATATTCCTTCTTTAGTATTTTTCCTTGATATAACTCATGTGTTTCTTAAATGATTATAGTTATTACCTTATTGTAAGAGGGATAAATACTTGTTTCCCATATCCAACTTTTTTTAACTCTTTTCTATTTTTGGAAATATGTTTAGTTGTCACTTGATCATTAATGGGAACATTAAATTACCATTACCCAATATAATACATTAATAGTAAAATATCCAAAAAATAATTTTTGAGATTACTAATAATAATAACACACCTTTTTTATACTTCTATAAGCTCCATTAAACATCCATAAAAACATATAATAATTTGATATTCAACTGCTTCCATTATATGGTGATAATATTCCCATGTAATCAGCTGAAATTTTATTAAGTACTCATCTATTCATTTTTTACTTGAATAATTCATTCTTGTTGAATTTATTTAATGTTTGGATCATTTATTAATTTTTCATGAATCATCTGATATAATTATCCATTCCCCATAAAACAAATTATGATAACTCATCTTATCATATTGTGGATACCTCCCAAAATGTACTAATATTTAACGTTGTAAACTCATCGTATCACATTTTAGTCAGTCGTTCACTATGTCATAAGAATAGAATAATTCATATGATATAATTTTTATGACCCCTAAATTCATTGTTTTTATACTTATGCTGGAACATTATAATGAATCTCTTCATTTAATCATCACAAGGAAAATTTATTCGATATAACATTGCTAAAAATCCATCAGTTACAAAGACATGGGTTTTCAATATATCTTAAAACATTTCAATGGGAAATTAAATGTAAATTAATTTTCTACAAACTAATATCTAGTAGACCCTATAGGCTACATCGAATAGTCCTTCAACATTATTATCAAAAAACTGAACCCATAATGAGAATTATGTGGATTTTGGATAACAATAACCCCTTTGGATTTGTGTAAAACTACAATATAATTCAAGGCAGATTTTAGGTATTCAACCAAGCAACTTAAATAATGAGTTAAATCAATCATAAGAAAAATTAATCACTCATATAATGTATTAATGATTCACAAATCACCATATCAAACCTCACTTCGTTTATGCTATGGATGAGAAATAAGAGTTTAATGAAATGAAATATTTGAGCTCCATGATATGGTCACATAAATTCTAAAAGAGGCATTAATATACTCTCCCCCTTCCTAAGAACACATTCTAATATCCCTTATACTTCTCCACATTTTCATTAAAAATAAATTCCACCCCATGGAAATTTCAAATGAGAGATTTAGATGTTTCCATATTAACAACCAAAGACAAACATGTACCATGTGTGAAGTGTAACTTTAATTTAGAGGGAGGGGATCTTGAGTCAAAATTTACTTCGTTTGATTGAGATGAATCACATCAAATATAAAAATAGTTAAATTCAAAATAATTTTTTGGTATATCCTTTTTAATAATTTCATCATTTTCAGTTGTAGTGGGTGTATATTCCAGTTTTAAAACTCATAGCTCGACCTTATCTATGAGAAAATGGAATTTTATCTCTCTGTACCTTGTCCTTGAATTATGAATGGGATTTTTTCTATGGAAAAAAATAAGGAATTTTTCACACATTGGGGAATATGACAGTCTAATTTTATCCCAATTCCATTGTTTCATTGTCTCATTTAAATAATGTTGGTGCAAGTTTGAGTGAAAAATACATATTCATCCTTGACCATGTATATTGAGATAAACATGTTCTTCATTGTTATCCATGATATATAATAACCATAACATTTAATAATACATTAAGACGTATATATTGAATCACAGCTAAAATATCTAAATACACATCAATATATCCTTAAAAACATAAAATGAATGAATAGAATAAAATAGGCAAAATCCACCATGTGAGTAACATACCATAGTATTATTTTAATATCAAAAATGGGAAATTACATGGGAAACATTGGTACTGAGAAGCATAAAAGGAAACATATAAAATATAAAATACATTGACTTTCAATTCCATAAAACTTCCAATGTTCTCTTCGAACTGAGTTACATCGACATATTTTCTATATTAATAATTTAATAATTGCAATCAAGTCTCTACGAGATCCATCAATACCCTAGGTTCTTCCAAATAAAATATTTCCAGAAACTCTTTGATAAATTTTTTAGAGAAATAAATGTTCATGTCTACTATTGATCCAACATTAAAACAGTGAATAATGTTATCTATCTAATCAATTACATTAATTATTAACCTCTATAGTTATAATAAAATATATTACATTATTCTTCATATGAACCGCTGAAAAATATTTCATCAACAAAAACAAAAACCAATATCCATTAATTTTCATCCTTTGTGTGTTTAGATTATTAGAAATGCCTTCTATCTAAAATAATATCTTATATATATATATCCATAAGTACAAATCCCATGGTCCTTACATTAGTACATAGTATTAATTTATTAATAAAACACTTTACCTCTATATTTATCAACAATAAACCAATATGATTTCTCAGTATAAGCCACAACTTTAGGACTCCGATAAAAAAAATTTATTTATCATCATCTTGAAAGACTTAAAAACTTCATTTCATAGCTCTGTTAAAATTAGTCTTATAGCCTCAAACTTATATATTAGATAAAAAATATTATCCACAACAATGTCTTCTCATTGGGAATATCCCTTTTACAAATTAATTTCCTTATTTATTGTGAATTTTAAATCTTAGTTGTTCTCTTTTTGGATACTCATTTGGTTTTGTTGGAATTATTGTCCTATGAACATGGATACATATAAATGTTTTATCCTTTTTAATTTTTTCATGATATTAAAAATTGTATTTGAAAATAATTTCATATTTAGTATCCTCTTAAATTTTATTAGGTTCTACTTAAGATATAAATGTGATTTTATGATTCTACAATTTTTTAGTCTAGGGATATATAGTCAAAATAAGTTTTGTATTACTAATTTATTCCCTTCTAGTTTTCTAATATCATGTTATTTTTGTATTTTTATTATACACAACTTCATTTATCTCATTAGAGTATTATAAAATCGACTAAACTGAAACTTGGCTAATAATTCCAATATTAAATTCTTCCTAATTTTCAATAATATTTTCTTGTAATAATACATAGATGTTTGATATTTCTACTCATTTTAAAATCAAATTACATAATGCATTTTAAAAAAATTCCCTTTTAATTTATTATAACATTTACCTCCATGATTTTGGAATAGTATCTATGGGGAATAACTTCATTACCATGATCATCAAATATATTACAAATCTTCTTACTGTTAATAGAAATTTTATTTCCAAAATATCAAATGTATTTGAGTATGGATATCTTTTTATGATGTATTTTATAGTGAGTCTTATCTTAATTGAGATATAATAGGGACTCATTAATGTTTCATAATTATGATAAAATATAATATATTAAAAATTTATCTAGAAAGTTAATCTCTTATTTCATTATATGATTCACGATGTTTAATATCGAGTTTCACATTCCTATGAATCCATTTTTTTAGTTTTTCTCATCACGAAAATATGATATTGAGTCCCAAACTTTTCTATGTATTCTTCCACTTGGTAGTTTATTTGTTTTTTATAAAAATTTATTAATAATACTTCATTTTTTAAACTATATATATTCTCAAAATTTATTAAAAATTATTGACACATTTTAATACATCATTTTTGTAGGCAATCTATATAATTTATGTTATCCTACTAAATACATTAATGAGAAAAATATAGATCAGTTTTTCATCCAAAAATCTTGGTTATATTGGTCAACAAATTAACACAATGATAAAATCATGTATCTTGGATGACATTTTGTTCCTCATATTTTAGGTTCTTTAGAAAATTTTCTCCTTTTGAAATGAATAACATTTGTGATCTTTAACCCATGTGATTTTGTGATGTTCACAAGAACCATCATTCCGTACCTCATTTTTCATTAATTCATTTCTCACGTGACCCAGACACATGTTCAAAAACCTATTTTCATCACCATTGGATATAATTAAAAAAAACTCATAACAAATAAGTTAAACATCCCACATGCCATATATATGTGGAAAAATAATTAAAAATCTCTTATATTAATATTTCACATCTTATTATTGACAACTAATTCATATCCTATATCACACAATTTTAAAACACGTAATTTATTGTGACTAAGACATTCAACAAACAGTAATTTATCCCATATATAGTCTTTTACACCACAAATGTATTTTATAAAAATATCATATACCCATCATTATTAATTATATTCCATCATAGTTATATTTCGAATATGTAATGATGTCATAATTTTTTATCATATAGGCAGTGAACTCACTATCCATATTACTTGTTTGTTGACTATTTATTTATATTAAATAAATTTTACTTCTCATATGATTCTTTTATGGCCCATATCTAAAATATATATTTATTTTATAATGATAATGTTTTTTAAATCTATTGTTTAAAATTTAATTCCTTATCTTGCAATACCTAAAAGATATTTTCATTTTTTTGAATGTTTGTTCATGTTTACCATTATTGTTTTATAACTCTTATTGAGTCATTGGTAATGTTTTTACAAATTCATGGACGAACAATTCGCTACCTTGTACCAAAAACCCTCACGATAGTAGAAATTACTATTAAAATATCACCATGAGTAAGAAATTATACTTATCTATGTTTTTATTTATTACTCCCTGATATATATATATTAACTGTATAAATGAAATATGGTTGGATTCTGTTATAAGAATCAATGAAGGATTCTTCAACAACACGCAACCCTGACTTGGCTTGCATTACACGCAATCACGACTTTCCTCGACAACATGTGTTGTACGCAATATCAGGTTTCACTAAACAATGATATATGGTTATAATATTATTAAGAACTGGCCTTTATGAATAGTAATAAGTAAAATTTGAATGTTATAACATTATTATTTCATCTTACACATTTTCTAGACAATGATATATGACCAAAATAAATGTTTCGAGTAAAATAAGTATTTTTAAAAAAATGCATTTTTGCCGCCTTTTGATGGAGCACCCACTTTAAATATAGTTTTGACATTTTGATAAGTTCAATTTTACAAAATAAACATCTTATTTTGAATCTGGATATAAAAATTTACATTGGATAAAGTTTTTATATTTTTTCTGATAAATTTCATATTTTAATGAATAGTAAAAACAGGCTATATTTTAATTAAAAACAACTTATTTCATCATAATAATTTTTATGGTTAAATTATAATATTTAATGGTTTTAAAGTACAAATTTAATATATTTTTACCATTTAATATAATGTATGTAATTAGAATTTATTTTACCTTGAATTTGTAGGTTAAATCAATTCAATCTTTTGCAATGTTTTAAACAAAAACCCGTTTTCTTTCGACAACAAGATTAATTTCAATTTAATTTATGCAACTTTTGTGTATTGAATTTGAAAAATGGATTCAATATTTGGAATCATTGGGTCCAAATTATGTTAATAGGCTACTTTTTATTTGTGTAAATTATAAATAGTAACTACAGTAAATTTTATTTACCATAGTTAAAGGTAAATCATGTAATTAAGGGTAAATGTAATATTATCAAATTACCCTAAAACATGCCAAAATTCTATTGTATGACTAAAAGTCGACCAATATCACCTAAGGGTCATATTAGATTAATTTTATAGACTTTTGTCCATGAAAATAATTTAGTTATTATTAAAACCAATGAAAGTGACAACATGTCACTCTCTTAAATCTTATAAGTATAATAATTATAATTTAGTTATAAAATTAATTAAACTTCGAACATGAGTAGTATCCAGAATTCTAATAAAATTATCTACATCATATGAATTTATTTATAATTTTTAGGAAATAAATAATTATCATTAATTATGACACAATAGTGATGCAGAAATTGTTTATCTGGTGAAAAATCAAGAATATTGTTTTTATTAAACTAATAGTGAAAATAATATGCACATAAACCTGACCAAAAATTATTTTTCATGTAAATTTAAACCATAAACATCCAATGGTAAAATATTTTACCTTTTGGAGCCATAAAAAGCGATTATGACACTTTTATTATTTTATTTTAAATGATGCCAAAGATGTCACCTTCATAATTTAATAAATATAAGAATTTAAATATTTTGATTTTATGATGATAAATTCGAATAAAAGTATTATTTTGAAATATACTAGATTTATCTTTATCATAGGATTTTATTTTTAATTTTTATACAACAAATAAGTATATTAAATAATAATACAAAATTGTTGTTTTATTTATTTTATTAAGAGATAAACCAAATAATGGTTTTAAAAATAATAAAATAAATATTATATGAACTATTTAATGATCTAAAATAATTTTATAGTTACATATGACCTTTTATGAATCTATTAAATAATTTATTTCGAATACATCCTCTGTTTAGATTTTATTTAAATTCAAATAAATTCATACTGTCAAAATTGACACTATTGTTATTTTATAAAAATAACATATTATTAAATTGTTTATAAATCACAACCATATTTAAAAATTATAAATTTAAATTCATTTAGTCTAAAATGTCATAAAGTACCCAATTATGTAAATTTAACAACTTATAAGTGATTATTTATAACCATTTAAAATTTTGAATTTTATTATCCCAAATAAACTTAAATCGATTAAATAAGGATAAATCCAAATGATAAGGTTTAAAATATGATCAAAACATGTCTAAATTTGATTGTATGATGATATTACAACCCTATAACATATAATATTTTAATATGAGTAATTTTTTGAGGTTTTTAAGTGGGGTTAGATTTATTATAAATTAATATTTTTAAGAATTCCAAAGGTGCCCCTCTCCTCCCTTATAAAAGGGCACCTCCTCCGTCTCCTCCTCACACCAATTTGAGCCTTCATGCTCGGCCAACCCAGGAAAAATTATATTATACACTTCTTTAGAATCATCCTAGAGGTCCTGGTATTCTTTAAAGACAAATTTTAGTGCCCTAAGAGAAAGTCTCCAAGAGGCTCTTCAAAGAATAGGTAATGTCTGTTACCGATTCTTAAACGTTATTTCTTCTTAAACTTCTTCTAATTAGGTTGTTTCATTATGAAGTAATAACATCAGTATCACTAATATAATTATATGTTATTATATGTATGAAACAACCCTATTTCACCATCTATCCATCCTACGGAAAACAAAATCACCGCGCGTGCGTTTGTACAGAATACCATCTCCACACCGCGGTGTAATATATTTTCCACCACCTCCTTACTTGGATGGATATAATGGTGTAAATAATAACTATATATGATTATTGTAATGTGATATTGATTCTGTAATAGTATACATACACTCCAATAAAATTCCATGAACATGGGAACGATATCATCGCTCGTGCGTACGAATGGAATACCGTCTCCATGACGCGATGAAATTCATTCTCAATGATTAACCTTTCATAAATGATTATAAAGTATATATAAGAAGTAATCATGAAATATATGACATAATAATGATACTGGATTTATTTATATATATATATATGTATGTCATACAATTAATTCCATTCAATTCAATGAGTAAACTAAAACAACATTAATGCATACGTATGGCATACCGTCTCCATGAATGGTGTATTTCTTTCCATTTATCGATCTATTATATATATGTATATTATGAATATATATTATATATATATCATGTTTTATATTCTTGAATTAAGAAATCATGATCTAAGTAATCATATTAATAATTAAAAGTCAAAACATGGATGACAAATGAAACGATATTACCCAAAACACTCTTTAACAAGGAATTTACAAAAGAACGGGTAATATAATGTCATAAGTGAACCATATATGATATCATAACAATGAATAGGATTCTGTAATTAGTCAATAACATTATTTTAATCATTATACAGGAGGTTCAGACACTTATGAAGAAAATCGGACCTAAGGTAAGGGAAAATCTCGCAATCTCAATTTTTATCCGAGATTATTTATACTTCAGAATTTACTGGGGAATATTTATCATCCACATCCATGTTTCCCCAATATGTAATATTATTTATATCCTCCTACAATTTTTTAAATCCAATTTTACCTTTAGGTGAGTTTTTAGTAAAAGATATGAAAGGAATATTTTTTCGTTTTTCGTACGAGGTACTTTTTGACTTATCCGAAAAAAGTACAAGAAGAATGTTGTTTTTAACATATACGGCATGAATGGATTTTTAAAAAATTATTTCCATGAAGCTTCCTTTACAATTTTTCAGTTTTATTTTTAATCAAATTCATTTTGTTTATGATTGTATGACATGTTACGAATCGAATGATGTTTTTGAAGTAGAAAGGATATTTTCCTCAAAAATTAGAGTTCAAGAGTTTTATCAAAATTATTTTTCCATCTCAGATAATACAGGGGTTTGTTTCTATCCCTATTATTACATTGATTTGATTATGTTGTGATTGTAATAATTTTATGATGTCACGTTGTTTAATATTTCCATTTTTATTACATGGGTTATGCTATGATGTACGATTTATGATTTTGTGGAACACATAAGAATGGTATCATTATGAGATGGGTGGGACCTATATCTCCCTCCAATGCATTCGGTTATGTTTTTATATCTCATGAGATAGACATGGATGGAACGGTAAGTTAATCCGGTTCAGTATTATTGGACTGGGATGTGGAGTGAACTCGATTCAGAAAGGGACTTTGTCCACTAAGATGGTCTTGGAAGAAATTCCTTGGCTTCTATAGAAATCATTACATGTTCTTAATGGATTCCACAATTACATGGTTTATTCCCATGATATTTTATCATGATTTATGTTCCACAATGATCTATGCCTTATTTACATCTATGTTTTATGTCGTTGCTCAAGATTTTTAATGTTCATGTTTCATTGAGGTTCAAATGTATATGGTATGTTTTATTTTATCCTTGCATACCCTTACTGAGCATTTGAGCTCACCCGTTTTATGTTTTCTTTTCCCCCAAGATTAAAAGAAAGATTTTACGTAAGGAAAAAAAATTGGGAATATCTTAATGGGAGATGTTGGAGATCTTTCACCACGATTATAAGATTACGTTCCAAGTTTCCAAATACACTAAAATATAACGGTCCATGTGTGTCTATTTTTGTTATGTACTATGTATTCCGCAAAATTAATGTAATGCCTATTGACATCAAGCTTCCAGCCTCTTCAGTTGGTATCAGAGGAATGGTTTATTCATCCTTTGGAAACTAGGATGCGAGAACTTTAGTGAGATCCCTAGAGATATTTCTAATGTATGTTTAAATATGTCCCTAAGGTTAAGTATAAGTATAGGTTATAGTCCTAGAATTATGGTAACGATATTATAATTAAACCTAGGATGTTAGATGTTGAAGGTACTCCCCCTTGACTATGTTATTTCCCTTGAATGATTTTTTCCTCATACAGAATTCTTTTTGTGTTTTAGTCAATGTAGGGAACCATAAGGAATTCGGTTAACATTAAATCTAATAGAAAAATTGGTGACTATGAGCAACAAAATTGTGTAATGCCTAGAGAGAAAGATATTGTGATTATTCCAAATCAGTCATTGCGATATATGATTAACAAGGTGAAATTTAGTGGTATTCCTAATTCATCAAATAAAAGGAATATATACTTTTATGCATGTCCGCATGTTGAGGAGAATAAAGAAAGAATGATTGAGATTTATAAATAAGGGAAGAAGAACCATGAGGAATACCTCAAATGGAGGGAGAGATGTTATCTGTGTGGAGAAAAGGGACATAGAGTGACAGACTGTTATGGAGTTCAATGTCTTATTTGTGGAGAACATGGGATTTACCCAACTCAATGCCCTGACCTAAAAAGTTACTTATAAATCAAATAAGGACATATTCCAGGACAATCATTGAAGGTGATGGATTGAAGTGTTTATGTATTGGTATTCAAGAATAATGTTGTTGAGGTAATTTTATGGTGTATTAGAATATTTTGGTATTTGTCTATTGTGGATTTAAATAATTTTATGGTATCGGTAACCATGAAAAGTGATTCAAATATTTTGGAAAGCAGATGGTATCCACATAATGAATGGATAAGAAGAAAATGGAATATTTGACAGTATTCATGAGCTCATGATTGATATAAGGACTATTTAATATCATGGCTTGAGTATATAGAATTTTGAGGATTTTGGTATGTGGAAAATGTTGACTGTGAACTGCATTCAGGTTTTCACTAAGGTTCAATGGGTATTCATTATTTCAAGAGAATACATGATTAAGGCCTTTGAATGTTTGGAATGTGACCAACAAGACATATCTTATGATATATGGGGGTCAATGATGTTATTAACATAATTGTTATATGAAATCTCTGATAATCGTTTTCACTATAATATGAGAGTGGACTACAGTATTATGGATAAGCCTAAAGATTGGAATGGATTATGTTGGACACAAGTTAGTATTGTTTAAGGAAAGAAGTTTTTTCTATATTATTTATGGGATGTTATAGTAATTTAGTGTTAGAAAAACGACAACCTGCAGGACGGGCGACAACCCATCGCGTCGGACAAGGTTGTGGGCATCGAACCTACAACTGAAGTACGACTGGCCTTTATATCCAACCACTGGCCTATAGGAAGTCCCTGTTTAGTAGAAACTAGTTTTATTATTTTTAGAATATGATATATGAAGTATAAGTCCATTTTAGGAACCATATATGATTAATCTCATCATAGATGGACTTATGTATATTTGATAACTTTTTCTAACCTTTTGTTTCAAACATATGAAATGACCCATTATTCTATCACATGATCTATTAACACTTCACGAATAACAAATTTCAACATCATTTCATTATGAGATGAAGTGGAAATTGTTCAAAGCACGAAAAACAGTGAGATTGTACCAAAATCAAGCAATTATTTCTTCAAATTCAAAATTATCAACTTTAGGGAAATGATAATGAAAACCAAAAATGTTGTCCTAGTGCTCTTATATCTGATGAATTAGATGGTACCTTAGATCATCAAAAATTTATGGCTTTGTGATTGAGGGATTTTTCATAGCCATGTTATCTACCACTCTGCATCAGAACTTGATGATTAGTTTTTTCTTCCATATCCATATTTTCACCTATGTTCTCCTATATGGAATCCCAGTGATGAGTTAATTTGGGTAATCATTACATTTCATACTATAGTTTTTAAAATTAAGTTTCAATATTCCCTTTTACGATGTGGGTTTCTATGAATAGTAAATGATTTATAACCCCGATGAATTTTGAGGGCAAAATTCATTTTAAGGGGGGTAAAATGTAACAACCCGATATTTTATGATTAGTATTCTCTTTAATTTATTTGATGTCATGTGTTTTATTCTACAATAAGATTATCTTGTGCTATACTCCACACTGTATTAGCTTGAAGTATACACAACACTATTCTTAGATTGTGTTACACACAATTTCAAATTTGTTTTATAATAGTCATTCTACGCAACATTGAGTGTATATATATATATATATTCAATGTATAAATGAAATATGGTTGGATTCTGTTATTTGAAACAACGAATGACTCTTTCACAACACGCAACCCTGACTTGTATTGCATTACACGCAATCATGACTTTTCTCGATAGCGTGTGTTGTACGCAATATCAGGTTTCACTATACAATGATATATGGTTATAATATTGTTATGAACTAGCCTTTATGAATAGTTTTAACTAAATTTTGAATTTCATAACATTATTATTTCATCTTACATGTTTTCTAGAACATGATATGTGACAAAATAATTTTTTTGGGTAAAATAAGTATTTTCAAAAAATGCATTTTTGCCACATTTTGATGGAACACCCACATTAAATCTAGTTTTTGACATGTTTATAAGTTCAATTTTACTAAATAAAAATATTCTTTTGAATCAAGATATAAAAATTTACATTGGATATAGTTTTGAATGGTTTTAAAATATAAATATAATATATTTTTACCATTTAATATAATTTATGTCATTATCATTGATTTTATATTGAATTCGTAGTTTAAATCAATTCAATCTTTTGCAATGTTTTAATCAAAAACCTGTTTTCTTTCGACAACGAGATTAATTTTAATTTAATATCTGAAACTTTTGTGTATTGAATTTTGAAAAATGGATTCCATATTTGGAATCAGTGGGTCCAAATTATGTTAATAGGCTACTTTTTATTTTTGGAAATTATGAATAGTAACTACGGTAAATTTTATTTACCATAGTAAAAGGTAAATCTGGTAATTAAGGGTAAATATAATATTATAAAATTACGCTAACACATTCCAAAATTCTATTGGATGACTAAAATTCGATCCATATCACCTAAGGGTCGGATTAGATTCATTTAATGGACTTCTGTCCATGAATAAAATTTAATTATTATTAAAACCAAAGAAAGTGACAACATGTCACTCTCTTAAATCTTATAAGTATAATAATTTTAATTTAGTGATAAACTTCATGAAACATCAAACATGAGTATTCTCAATAAATATAATTAAATTATCTACATCATAATATTTTATTTATAATTTTTAGGGATTATATAGTTATCATTAATTATGACACAATAGTGATGCAGAAATTGTTTATCTAGTGAAAAATAAAAAATATAGTTTTTATTAAACTAATAGTGACCATAAAATGCACAAAACCCTGACCAAAACATATTTTCCATGTAAATTTAAACCATAATCATCCAATGGTTGAATATTTGACCATTTGGAGCCTTATAAAAGCGATTATGACACTTATATTATTTTATTTTATATGATGCCAAAGTTTCCACCTTCATAATTTAATAAATATAACAATTTAAATATTGGTATTTTAAGATGATAAATTCTAGTAATAGTATTCTTGTTAAATTTAATAGATTTAGCATCATAATAGGATTTTATTTTTAATTTTTATAAAATATATAAGTATATTAAATAATTATACGAAAATGTTGTAGTATTTATTTTATTAGGAGAGAAACCAAATAAATGGTTTAAAAATAATAAAATAAATATTATATGAACTATTTAATGTTATAAACTAATTTTATAGATACTTGTGATATTTTATGAATCTATTAAATATTTTAGTTCGAATATATCCTATGTTTAGATTTTATTTAAATTCAAATAAATGAATAGTGTCAAAATTGACACTATTGTTATTTTATAAAAATAACATATTATTAAATTGTTTAAAAATCACAAAAATATTTAAAAATTATAAATTGAAATTAATATAGTCTAAAATGTCATAAAGTATCCAATTATGTAAAATTAACAACACATAAGTGATTAATTATAACTATTTAAAATTTAGAATTTTATTACCAAAAAAAACATAAATAGATTAAATAAGGATAAATCAAAATGATAAGGTTTAAAATAAGTTCCAAACATGTCTAAATTTGATTTTTTGATGATATAAAAACCATATATCATCTAATATTATAATATGAGACATTTTTGAAGGTTTTTAAGTGGGGTTATATTTATTATAAATTAATATTTTTAACAATTCCAAAGGTGCCCCTCTTCTCCCTAATTAAAGAGAACCTCCTCCCTGTCCTCCCCATACAAATTTGATCCTTCAAGCTCAGAAAAATCCTGACAAATTATCTTCTAAACTTCCCTAGAAACATGCTAGAGGTCTTGTTATTCTTCAAAGACCAATTTTAGTTCCCTAAGAGGAGGTCTCAAAGAGGCGCTTCAAAGAAGAGGTATTGTCCGTTACTGATTCATTCAACTTTATTTCTTCATCCACATCTTCTTCATATGTTGTTACATTATGAAGTAATAAAATCAGTATCACTAATATACTGATATTTTATTATAAGTATTAAACAACCCTATTTCACCATCTATACATCCTACGGAAAATGAAATCACCACGCGTGCGTACGTACGGAATACCATCTCCATGCCGTGCTGTAATCTATTTTCCATCACCACCTTACATGGATGGGTATAATTTTGTAAATAATAAATATATATGATTATTTTAAAGTTATATTGATTCTGTAATAGTATACATACAATAAAATTAAATTCCATGATCATGGGAATGATATCATCGCTCATGCATACGTACAGAATACTATCTCCACGACGCGATGAGATTCATTCTCAATGATTAACCATTCATAAATGATTATAAAGTATATATTATAAGTAATAATAAAATACATGACATAATAATGATACTGGATATATATATATATATATATATATCATCTAATTAATTCCATTCAATTCAATGAGGAAACGAAAACAAATTTCATGCGTACGTACGGCCTACCGTCTCCATGAACGGTGTATTTCATTCCATTTATCGATATATTATATATATTTATATTCTGAATATATGTTATATATAAATCATTTTTTATATTCTGGAATTATGAAATCATGATCTATGTAATCATATGAATAATTATAAGTCAAAAAACGGATGACAAATTAAACGATTTTACCCAAAATGCTCTTTAAAATGGAATTTACAAAAGAATGGGTAATATAATGGAATAACTGAAACATATATGATTTAATAAAAATGAATATGATTATATAATAAGTCAATAACATTATTTAAATCATTATACATGAGGTTCAGAAACTTACAAAGCAAATCAGACCTAAGGTAAGGGAAAATCTCGCAATCGCAATTTTTATTCGAGATTGTTTATATTTCAGAATTTACTGTGGAATATTTATCATCCACATCCATGTTTCATCAATATGTAATATTATTTATATCATCATACAATTTTTTTAATCCAATTTTAAACTTTGGTGAGTTTTTAGTAAAATATATGAAAGGAATCTTTTGTCGTTTTTCGTACGAGGTACTTTTTGACTTTTCTGAAAAAAGTACGAGAAGAATTATTTTTTAACATATACGACATGAATGGATTTTTAAAACATTATTTCCAAGAATATTACTTTACTGGTTTTCATGTTTATTTTTAATCAACTTATTTTAGTTTAAGATTGTATGACATGTTAAGAAAGGAAAAATGTTTTTGAAGTAGAAAGGATATTTTCCTCAAGAAAGGAGTTCAAGAGTTTTATCAAAATTATTTTCCATCTATGATAATACAGGGTTCTCTTTCTATCCCTATTATTAAATTGATTTGATTATGTTGTGATGTAAATATTTTTATGATGTCACGATGTTTAAGTTTCCCATTTTTATTACATGGGTTATGCTTTGATGTACGGTTTATGATTTTGTGGCACACATAAGAATGGTATCATTATGAGATGGGTGTGACCTATATATCCCTCCAATGCATTGGGTAATGATTTTATATCTCACGAGATAGACATGGATAGAATGGTATGTTAATCTGGTTCAGTATTACAGGACTGGAACGAGGAGTGAACTCTATTCAGAAAGGGAATTTTTCCACTAAGATGATCTTGGCAGCAATGCCTTGGATACTATGGAAATCATTACATGTGCTTAATGGAAGCCACAATTACAAGTTTTATTACCATTATATTTTATCAAGATTTATGTTCCATTATGATCTATGAATTATGTAGTTTCATGTTTTCTGTTGTTGCTCAAGATTTTTAATGTTCATGTTTTTTTTAGTTCAAATGTATATGGTATGTTTTATTTTATCGATGATTACCCTTACTGAGCATTTGAGCTCACCCTTTTTATGTTTTCTTTTCCCCCAGGATTAAAAGAAAGATTTTAGGTAAGGAAAAAAAGTCAGAAGATCTTTAACCATGATTAGAAGATTACGTTCCATGTTTCCAAAGACACAAAACTATTACGGTCCTTGTGTGTCTTTTTTTGTTATTTTCTAAGTATTTCGCAAAAGTAATGTGATGTCTATGTGTGTCAAGATTTAGGCCTATACATAATATTTTTGTGAGTATCATACTACTCAATAAATTTTAATAGGGTTTTTATAATGTTTTAGATTCACTAACACTACATTATTTTGATAATCTAGGACCACTAATGAAATTACTTTTTCAAAAAACTGAAACCCACAACGGGAACAAATAATTTTTTCTATAGATACCACATTAACATCATTAATTTATAATTAACAAATTATACCCATTTTCATACCATGATAGAGAATACATTCTTGACATTGAAAAAAATATTTCTATGTAATGACTCATCAAATAATGTATTCAATTTTCCTAACATGGTATTTTCCAGTATTTTTCAATCCTTCAATAATTTTTTAATTCCTTTTATCCTTGAGTCTCTAATAAATTTACTTTTTATGATCTACATGATATTTTAGATTATCTTTTTCTTATTTTATTCTTTCAATTTAGATTAATCCACTTATTTTTTTGTATAAAATACATGGATTTGACGAGAATGTCATTATTAGTACTTCATTAGCTTTTCATATGTTATTAATATGAGGGGATACTTCTACATTATAATTCATATCAACTCTCCCGTAAATTTCATCATTTTCATCATAATTTCAGTCCTCTAAATGATTATGTAAAATAGTATTGATAACTTCTTTATAAAGTTAACTACATTCCATGAACTAAAAAACTTATATTCCTATGATTCATTATATTATTTATATTAAATGTTCTATTTTATGATGAATTTATTATTCAATTTACAAATGTTGTTACCACTGTTGGATATATTCCATTTGGTTTCTTCTTCCACATAATCAATGCATAAAATCTTAGGAAACATATCAGTAACATTCCCATCTATCCCACATTGAAACTAATGCTTTTATCTTTCCCATGGAATACTGATTCCCCTTTTGATATTTGAAGAATTAAATGACATAAATACATAATCTTCTCTATTATTGCAATCTTATATGATTGGGAGTTTGTTCATACACATTATTGTTATATCATGAGGCCTTTATTTAGGCATTGACCCATTTAAATTAATTATCCCTTAATATATTACAAGATTGTTATTAATCATTTCCAATGTTACCTCTTATTGGTCTTTATCTTCAAGAACTGAGACATTTCAAAAAAAATGGTGTAAATATTCAATGGATTTTTTTGAAATAAATTTAAGCACAAATATCTTCAATGAAACTATTCTTACCTTCAATTGGTATATTCATCCGATCAATTAAAACATTAACATTATCGGTCAATCACATTATCAAATCATCATAATTTATTCATAAGACTATAAAAATTTTATTGTTATACATTGAATAACATTTAAATACATTCAAAACATTCTCACAAATAACAAAAACTATTACTCTTAACATCAAATTTATATATATTGGTTTCTCCAATTCTCCCCTTGAGAATTTATTTCTCTAGAGTCATCATTTAGCTCATTTATATATATATATATATATAAGTTCCCCATTTTATAATCTTATTGATATTCCAAAAAAAATACACATATACTTCCATTCCTAGTCAGATAATATAATGTTACATTATATATTTTGATATCTTGTTGTCATGAAATCCAAAAATACAAAGTCTCATTTTTTGTCACTGAATCCATCATACCACATTGAGAGAACACCATTGATATCCAATCATCTAGATACCATTATTTTTTCAATGAAAAGGAATTCCCACTTGGAGGGGGTTGTTTAATCTAGGTGATTCGATTTCAATTTCCATTATCAATGAGAATTCACACATTTATTAGAATAACATCTCTCTCATTTCCTCAAAACAATAATGTAATAAAATTATAGGATGTTTTATTTTTTAATTTGTTTACCAAAATACTATAGTATAAGGATCATGTATAGTAATATTCCATTGCACCATAGAATCTTATGATCACATAATTTTATTACTACATTGGAGTCTCTATATTGAACCTTTTTGTTTACAAACATTCACAAATTAACATCATTTAATTTCATGTAATATCTTTTTCATACATGAATATTGGTTAATGGTAAAAAACATGTTAGTGTTTCCCAAAATCTCCCAACTATCATCCATTATATGTACTCCACAAATAAAATAACTATTTTTACAGTGACTAAAATCCAAATAACCCCACCATATTACATCATATCCCATTATTACACTTTTTTTTGTAACCCTTTGAAGGGTTATATTTTTAATAAACTATTCATAAGTTGTGTTTGGAATCATAAAACTCTTCCTTCTACTATTTCATATGTCTGAATGATTCCTAATTTTTATTTTCTCAATGATAGATCACCTACAATTTTTATCATCTAAAATATTTTCCACTACCTTATTAAATATGAGTAACTTCCTATTCCACATGTCTATAAAACAACGTTTACCTAAAAATTATATATATATAACATTTGTAACTTTATCTTCCCTGTAAACTCAAAATTTCGACCACCTAATCCAAAACGGTTATAGGATAATCTCTCACCTGATATTTTTCGAGATTTTTCACGAGAAGAAATTCTATAAAACATCCATTGTCAACTTCCATGTCCCCACGATGACACTCTCTTCAAATTCATGACTCGGTTTTCTCGTTTTTAGTATAAATATATTACAATTTTTTCCACTGAAAATTTTATGTAATATTCTCTTTAATTTTATTATTGACTATAAGTTTTTATTTTAAATAAATAATGTTTGTTTCATTTTATAAAAGTTTATAATTTTCTGATACTATTCAATTTTTTAGAAAATATATTCAATAAAATAAAATTTTTAGCAATTGGATACCTGTAAAATTTAAAAGAGTTTTTTCATTACAGTGATCATATTAATTTAACATCATATAGTACCCATTCCTTACAATACATATAATTTAGATTATCTAAGTCATATAGTACATTAATGCTTATGATGAAGACGTTTTTGAAAATTTAGGATGATGACTTACGTTGAAGATTTTGGGTAATGATTTCTGCTTGGGGGCATTGGAAAAACTCCACCAGCATAAAGATCATGAGTTTTCAACAAAAAACATCAAACTTTAATTAGGACAACAAAACTAAATATATACATAAAAAATATACTCTGATAATTTTTATATGCCACATTGATGAATACTTCCACTTTTGTGTCAACAAAAACTTCCCAAAAATCAGTTCGTCTAGATTTGGTCTGACACCATAGATTACAAGGTGATGGTCCATTAAAACTTGGGATGTTTTGTTATAATTTTCATGATTTTTATATATTTCTCGTGTAATCATTGATGTTTCTATTATATTATGTAAAATTTTGATACTACTACTCTTTTATTTTTTATATATTTTTCTCATTATGATTATTTTATTATTATTACATTATTATGATCTAATTAAATTAGTACATATATATATATACATATATAAATTTATAAAATTTTCATGGATGTATAATATATCTATGTTTGAATATATATTTTTTGGGTGAATTCTGTGATCATTAATCTGATTACGAATTCATTTGTGTTCTCATTGTTTTGTTCTAGAAACTCAGGAACTGGTTTCAATCCTGTTGGAATCGGGAATTCCCTTTATCCCATGTTACAAATTGGGTGGGGTGATGGGTCAGGTCAGTTGGAAAGATCTGTTAATGATTTGTCTCTAAGGAAGTAATATTAGGTACTCAATTTAAGATTTTAAAATAATAAATCCACTTTTGATTTTTTTAATTATTATAGAAAATTTATATTAAATTACATTACTTCTGATTATTGGAGAATCCAATTTAAAATTCAACTACTACAGAATTCCTATATGAAACCCCATTAATTATTCCTTATAGAAACAAAATTTTATAAATAATACCTATTATCATTTTTGAAAAATATATGTTCTCATTCGTAGGTTTGATGTATTAAATACCCCAAAAAACTCATAGGAAGAGTCCTCACATACCATTAAACACATTTTCATCTCTAACATGTCGATAAAACTACTTAGAAGAACTCATAATCAATCACCAATGTTGGGGACTTCACAAAATAGACTTCTTCAATAGAATATTCCACAATTATAAATGAATTAATTTTTAAATTCATAACACAATGCTCTAATATTCACAAAAAAAAACTTATACAATATCCAAGTGTCACACTATTATATGATAATAATAAAAGGTTTAACCTTGTTTTATATTCTAACCAAATTCAAAGATATATTACTGGTAAATTATTGATATTTTTCATCCTTATAGACTATTCTATAGTCTGTCACACTAAATTAGTACACATGAATGACAGTGAATTATCTATGAAATTAAGAAAAAATAAATTCTTCTAGTGTAGAATATAATTTGTTGACATTAATTGGGCATTCCTTGGATAAATAACTATCATGTACCCTCTCAGTCCCATTTAAGATCACAATAAGTGATAAAAACAAGAATATATGTGAAAAATCATATAAAACGTGACACATTTCATAATATAAAAGGTACAAGATATATTGTAATTATTAGGAAAAAATATATAGAATTTCTGACACATTTATACATATTTAAAATTTAACTATAAATTAATACAAATGTATTTTTATTTAGATTTTTTTTCAATACATGTAAGATAAAAAATACATAAATTCTCTATAGGGATACAATTTTACTAACTAAAATTATTATAATAACAAATATTTATTGTTGATCATATATAAAATAATTATATATGAAATATAAAAGGGGACAATGGGAGATTAAAAAAGGCATTGGGTGTATCTTTATAAGGGTATACTAAGAGGATGAATTTGTTGTTTAGATAGTTTTTTTAAATTTCTTACAACATAATTTTGTAAAATAAATATTTACCAATACAATATGGTAGTAGGTGAGAAACCAGTCTCTATATAAATTACTATTTGTTATCATATGGAAACGTATGGCTTAACTGGTTTACAAGTCATCATATAGGGTTGTTGGAGGGCCTCTATATTGTACATGGTGGTATCATTAGTTTTTCACTATAATAATACCCACATTAGTTCTATACCAAAACTCAAATGAGTTACACTAAACCCTTAAAATCAAATAAAACAACCCTATTTTAGTCATAATTTAACTAGAAACTGAAAATGAATATCATGTTTGAAAACTAATCATGCTCTAGTACAATGAAAAGTCAGACATATATTGATTCCACCAACCCATAATAATATAGGATGTCATAAACTCATCCACCTATTGGTTCTCTTCCCTGTAAAATACTTAGCGACATCTCTTTATTTTAAGTTTATCTATTAATATCCAATACCACAACTCAATATAGATTTAAAAAGGATTCCATCATATTTTTTGTAACCCCATACTATTTCCCTGTATTTTTATAAAAAAAAATTCAAATCTAATTAACATCAAACATCCCTATATAAAAAACATCAATATAGAATTCACCTCAACATACATTATTCAATATTATAATCAATGGTTTCTATGCCAAATGAACAATTTCATAGTAATACTCTACTTAAATATACAGTGTGGAACCACCAATCATTGGATCCTCAAATACTAATATATCATAATCTAGTAAAACATAATATCCAATCATTAATTTCCATTCGATGCTTCAAATGTTGGTTTAATTTATATATAAAACATTATAAATAATATAATAGTTTCTCCAAATTCAATAACACATCATTGATCATTATAACTAAAGAATCATCTTCATTAGGGGATCTAGAAAATTATAAAATTTATTTATTATATGTCCTTCAACATAAATATAGAATAATTCGTAGAAATATTATCAATCTCAAAAACTATTTACAAATCCATGAATTTTAGTTAATTTTATAATGGGATAGTTATAATACATAGTTAATATAAACTCTGAATCATTGATTAATTCCAATCATGGTATATATATACAACAGAAAAAGTAATTTATGCACTTTAAAATAAACATTTTATAAAATACATGATTCAATATCCTAAATACTAAACTATAAATTATAAAAATAATGTTCACCCAAAACCAATTTGATTAATAATATTTATTGTAAAAATTTATAGAGTAGTCCTCAATAATGGATTATCTATAGAATTATCCATTAAAAACTAACACAAATAATCATTGATTCCACAAAAAGATTTCTACTAAGGATCCAATAATTAAATATCATGACTGACATATCCCATGAACCACACTGAAGTGTTTGAAGGCATCATAATTCTCAAAATGACGCAATTAGATATAAAAAATGAGTATATGTTAAACATAAATTCCTCTGAAAACATTCCTTATCTAGAATTTATAATAGATTTCATACGACATTCTTGTTTTTACACATATTAAACATCACAAAATTTGGATATAAAATATGGAATCATCATAAATTCCACTTTATTTATCATATAAATACACATATCTAATTCAAAATCAGAAACATTATATGACCAAACAATTTTGATTTCCTCCAAGACCATAAGTCAGGAAATTAAATTTAATATTAATAATTAAATTCATGTACATTTTACTACATGGGGTAATTACTTCTAATAAATAAAAACCATGTCGACCTATTTTTCAGTACTCCAAGATACATATGAGGGTGCATTCATCACATAGAATCCTTATTGTAAAATGTTTCTCTACCCCTTTTAGGTAAATATTACATTAAATCCATGTATATGTATAATTAATAACTACATTAAATTAGAATATTATGTTCTATATCTAATCAGATATTAAATTAAACAGTTTATTATTTTTAAAAATTCTAATAATATCAAAACATTTCTATAATCCCTAACATTCTCAATGGACAAACACAATTCTAAAATCAATACACACACATTTAATAAAATAACCTCATGTGTCATTAATAGTTTCTACACATGATCATCCTAAATTTTACTCTGTAATAACATGTGTACCCATATATAGACTATAATAGAAGAGATAACCCATGAATCCACCATTTAAATGGGTTCTAGTCATCATAGATAACTATGGAATTCATATATATAGTGGGTGACTCCACAATTACTCCATTTATACCATAGAACTCATTATTTCCCATGTTCTAAATTACATCTATGTGGGTCTATTATATAATTAACAACAAATTAATTATATTTAGGTCAACGCTTTCTTCATAATGCACTAATTATGATTCGATTTTATTTTCATAAGAGTAAATACACATGAAAAAAAAGAAAACAAAGCCACATTCATCCCATTTAATATTATATATAATGAATCATGAACCCATGATACAATCATAATACGCCATACCATCACATGTCCCATAATATTCATAAAACCCCAAATAATTTTTCATCATGGTGGGTAACAATAATCAATTTATCATTTTGAATCACTCCAAACAATCCCTCTAATACTGAATATTCTTCTACTATACTTTTTCAAAAACCCATCTCATACAAATATGTTTTCCCAAACACATTACGATTAAATTCCTAAAAAACAAGGAATAACATCAAACCAATGCTTCCATTAAACAACTTGTAAAAATAACATAATGTACATTAAATGATAGATGAACCCCTTCATTTCCATAGACCTTTTTATCACCCTCTCAAAGGTTATTAACACACTATTGAATATTATGTTTCTATCTATCACTAATTCATACACTGTAAAAAATTCCTATATTATTTTCGTAACACCGTGATATTTTATGAAATATATATTAATTTAAAATTAATTTAATCTCATCAAATTTTTTTAACACACAACACCGAGTGTATCTAGGGTCACATGCAACATAGAGTTTAAAAGAAAATGTAATATACTATTAAAATATTATTATATGAAAGTTATCACGAAGAAATTGGAATCAGGTTTATAAATTTAATTTACTATATTATGAAAATATATGGTTTGAACATTTATATATTATTTATTATTTTCTAAAAAATAAATTAGAAATAAAAATTAAATATATTCTAACGTAAATGTAATCATTTTATGAAATACAATTTTTATTAAAAATGTATCTTTTATCTTAATAAATTAATGAAAACCATTTTTTTGAAATATTTTAACTAAATTTATAAATTTTATATTAAATAATATGTTTTAAATTCATCATAATTGTTTTTTATACAAGAGATAATAATAAATCTAATTTTACACATAATACATTATTTTGCTAAAAATCAATTTTTTCACCATTGGGCCTGTATTTTAAAACCATAAATTGACAATTTTATAAAATTTATTTTAAATAATCCATATTATTTTTAAAATAATATTTTAAAACATACCGTCTTGTGAAATGTTAATTTTGTTAGAGTGGATGAATTTTTCAAATAATAGTGAAAAATAATTGTTTTTATTTTGAATTTTCATTTCTTTTACTGATTAAAAAAAAACTATTTTAAGAGTATTTTAAATGAATTTTTTCTCCTATTATATACCTATTAATACAATTTATTTTATTTTTATAATATTATTATTTAATATTTATAATAAACCTTTTTAAACTATCAGACATTTCTTCTTTAAAACCCGGCTTTCTCATCACATCTGCGGGATTACATTTAAATGAAATTATACAATTATGTGGATATATTTTCAATAATTGTATTGAATATTTTAAAATAGATTAATTAATAAAATCTATTTTATTAATATTAATTTTTACCATAATAAATAGTAATAATGGAAAAAACTATTTACTACGGTTAAGGTGAAAATATGTCACCTAAGGGATTAATATAAATAGATAAGAGTAAATATGATAAAAACCATTAAAACACACATTTTATATCCCTAGTTAGACCTTATATATTATATTATCAATTATTTTTTTATTTTAAATCTTTTTTTATTGTGAAAAACATCTCTACACATTTGGAGTTTCATAAATTTACAATTATTCCAGTCACCCCACTTATAAAAGGCCACCCATTATCATCTCCTCTTCACACATAAAACACCATTTATTTTGTCTAATAAAGAACCAAATAACTCCATAAATTCATTCCCCACATTTTAGAGTCCTTATTTGGATCTTAAATGTGACCTATAAATCTTTTGGTGCAACCCGAACAATGTTGTTCGAAAAATATGTAACAATCCAAACTGAGAATTTAATTTTATATCTTCAAATACATCCATCATTTATTATTAAAACATGATGATATAATAACATATTTATAATAAATATACATATTTTTTAATATGGTAATTACCTTAGTCCTCATGATCATTTATAAAATGGGATACAAATTCATTATTCAGGTGTACGGTAGAATACCACCTCGTGAACCGATGTTATTTGTTTTACATCACTACCCCTCATGAATACATATAATGATTTATTTATACTTTGTATATGAAATTTATTATATTATTATTCTTGAAAAATTATATCACATTTTATTTCTATCATTTCATATGTGGTAATATGATAATTTCATTTCTGTGCACGGAGGACTACCACATTATAAATCATTGTGATTTGTTCACGCATTAAATGTAGAATAATAAAGTTTGGTTAAAGGAAAATATGTGATATATATAACATAAAAGTGATTCTAAAAAATTAATATATTATTTTACAAACTTTAGTTTTTCCATCTTTATATGGTAACAATGTTTATGCATACGTACTGTATACCGACTCCCTGAATGGTGTATTTCATTTCCTATATCTATCTTTTATGGATCAGTATAAATAAATTTATATAGAATATATATGATATTTTTTCCATTTAAATAATTATATTAATTATGTATACATGATCATTATAAGAGAATAAAAAATAATAAACAAAAATTTACTTGGATAACAAAGTAGTTATTTGTAGAAACATAAATTTAAAATAGAATTGTGAATAAACAGAAAATTAAAGTACATAGTTGATTCATATATAAAATGATATATATATATATATTATTTAATATATTTATATTTAAATTATATTTATTATACATGATATTTTAACCTGTATAAAGGATGTCGAGATATATGCTATTGGATTCTCGTCTATCTTTTATTTTTTCTATAAGACCCATTCAATATTCGGGACATGTTTATTTTATGTGGTGTGTAAACTAATCATGAATTTATTTTATTATTATTATCCAAAAATATATATTTGGATTTATATATACATATGATTGTCTCTATTTTATGGGTTTTATATTTCAAATATACTAAATAGGTGATGATATTTTTTTTGTCTTTAATTGAATTCTTTAGGACATATGTTATGATATGGACCTGTTTTCAGATATGAGGTGTATATACTAACAATTTTACTTGATATATAATGAATAATTATTATTAATGATATTATATGATTTATTTTATTTTATTCTCATGGTATACTACCTTTTTATCAGATAACATTTCATTAAATTTTACAAATAGAAGATATTTTATGTTTAGTTTCTTGGAAATAATGTACATAAAACATGAAAACATTAAAAAAATTATATTAATTCACTTAAATATTTTACTCATGTGTTCAAAATGGTAGTTTTACTGAATCTTATATCCTGGGGACATATATTAATGGAAAAGGGTGAACATGAAGCCATGTAAGGGAAAGCAAGAGAGAAAAATAACATGTGATCTTCAGACATTCCAATACGAACATAAGGAATAATGATAAGGAATGAAAAACATGAATATCATACTAATAAGAACACTAATAATAATAGGTTTATTTGGATACAATATTTAAATGATACATTAATAATAATAACATCATGTTTTGTAACCAATGTTTCATAAATGAAGATTTCAATGGTTATTCACCATGGTATTGTAAAATATATCATCTATAGAGTTTTAATTATTTTCCCAAATTATTGGAGTGATATCAATAATAAAGCTTCATATTTTATTTTTTCATTTGATTCAAATTAAAAAAAATGCATAAATTCATAAATAACTAATGTATAAAAAAGATCATATTTCCAATAAAAGTCATGACATACAAAAGTGAATAAAGATATTATGAGTATATTATTTTTATACCAAGAAAGAAAATAGGGTTTTAATATTTGTAAATCCATATATAAAAATTTAAAATTTAAATATATTTAAATAAAAATTTTAATTTTGATATCTTTAGGTATTTAAAAATATTTATAACATAAATTATCATTTAAAAGAAAGGAATAAGAAATGTTAATTTGGTTGCATGATGGGTTTAAAAAATTTGTTTTTGAAATCATAAAATGAGAGGTTACACTTGTATAACAGTCATAAAATACTCTTATTACCATAATGGGATTATATAAATTAGTTAAAATAACTTTGTTTGCTTATTAGAAGGAATACCATATGAAAAGGTAACATGAAATGAATATAGAAGTGAAGGTTTCCCTTATATGGAAGCGTCTTCCCAAAATCATGAGGATGAATCCATGGGGGATTGAGAACACGTTGGGAAGACTATATTATAAGAACAGTCCCAATAACATAATGAATAATGGATTTGGATTGAATCTAAATACATGAATATATGTATTTATTGAAAAAGTGGAAGGATTTTTTATTAATTTTCTAATATAGGACATGGAAAAATATGTTGTATAAAATGTAAAACCATTGACATAACCACGGTTTTCCCCATATTTTTGGATAATATGGAAATAGTTTATGGAATTTTAATCAATTGGAACTGAAAAAAAAATTATTACTTGTTTTGGGTAATAAAATTAATGATTCAAAAATGTAATGTCTTTAGAAATAAAAATTTCCTTCTTCATAATTGTAATGTTACTTAAATTTTTTGAAATTAATTAAAATAAATTTCATAAATTAATTTTAATAAAAAAAAATATTTCATGTATTTTCAATAATTTATTATTACATAACTATGACATTAATGTGATTTCCGAAAATATTTCAAAACCATAAAAGAATATTTTTTACTATTTGTGAAAAAATAATGTATTTTTGAAAATACTCAAAAATTCACACTAACCAAATTTCAATGAGATATTTTCAAATCATTTGTTTATTATACTATGAAAATTCACTAAATATGATAATTTTTTATTTAAAATATAAAAAATAATTTTTATTTTAAAAATGTAGTTTTTAAGACAAAATCACATTTTTTCACTTATAAAAAATTTCATAGGACTTTATAAAATTATTTTATCATTTATTATTTAAATAAATGTGTTCTAAAATTATATTTTAATTGAAACAAATAATATTTATATTATAATGTATTATTATAAAAATAGAATATATTTTCAAGGAAGATAATTTTTTTATGTGCGTCAAAATGTAAAATTATCTCATTCATCTAAATTAATCTTTTCTTTTATTAAGAAAAACTATTCTTATGCGGAATTAATGGACTTAAAGTTTTAATTATAAATATTAATTTAAACATTATTTGACTATGTTCTAGAGATGTATCCCTTTATTGCACCTGCAAACACCCTATGTGTTTGGTATGTGATGGTGGTTGTTTCACGGGGTGTCTCGACTAACATTGAGAAAGTTGTAATATCCACTAACATGAATTTCAATTGTCAATTATTTCATTCATGATTTAATTGATTAAACAAAACATGTTCTTGGCCGTGTAAAAACCCATGTGAAGATACATCACCCCATGTCTAAACCAATGGCATTCAAATTGCACTACTCTTCTGGGTAATCCATCAACTCTCCTTTGTGTATCAATTATCCTTCTTCATTACAACATATAAACAATAATTATAATGGTAAAATTATCACCCATGAGTATAGTTTTTAATGGCCATATTTATCAACAATCATATTGACTGATAGTCATATTTACCACCAGTCATATAATAGTCAAATACCAACTGTCACATTTCCATTTAAACCTTAAAAATACTACTTCATTTTTTCACAAAAAAAATCAGTATAACATCAATTAACATTATATTTTCATTTCCATAATATGATTAATAGTTTAATAATATTTAGTTTCATTTATATATAATATCCATTATGTTGATAATTTTAATATATCAGGGATCCTTAATTTTATGTAACACACCAAACTTCTACGGTATGCTTCTCTTTAAATAATACAGAAGCGTATGTTGTACGCACCTTCGAGTTCTAACACACACCACGACCAATCAAAGTAGCCATTATGAATAGTAATACCCACCTTTTTAAATTTAATAAATTTTACCTCTCAAAATGGACTTCATTTTTGGATTTGGGATATTGAAATTAACCGAGGGTGAAATTTTGGTACTTTTCGGATAACTTTCATATTTTGATGAATAGTGAAAATTACTAAAGTACAATTGAAAACATCTTTTTTAATCCAAATAATTAATAGTGATAAATAATGAATTTTAGTGGATATAAATTATATTTTCAATATATTTCTTCCATTTAGTCCAATGTTGGTCATTGGACATAATTTTACATTTAAACTGAACATAAACAGGTGTCAATCTTTTTCTAGTTATTGTTTCTTAAAAACACGCATTTTGTTTTAACAGCGGGAATAAATATTAAATTAATAAATGAAACTAATATTTTTTGAATTTGTTAAAATAGACTTCATTATTGAATTCGTAATATCAAAATTATCTTAGGGTAAATTTTTGGTATTTTTCTGAAAACATTCAATTTTTGATGAATAGTGAAAACTCTAAGTTACAGTTTAAAACCTGATTTTTATTTAAAAAATTTTTTATTTTATTTAAATTTATTTTAGGTCAATATAGATACATAATACCTATATAAATTCAATTTAATTCATTGGAGTTAGTTTATAATAATTTTAGATATAAATAAATTTTATTGAACTTTTTCAACGTCTTTTACCAAGGTAAAAAGTAAATAGGGTAATTAAGGGTAAAAATTTTATTATTATTAACCTAACAAAAGTCCTAATTCTATTGGATAAGTTTAATTCGAACAAAAAAAACTTTTGGAATAAAATATGACCCTTTAGGTCTACTTGGATTGGATTAGGACATTTATTGTTATTTAATTCAAAGAAGAGATAAAAGAGTGAAAATCAATGTTTAATAACTAAAATTTCTTTAATATAGGGTTATACATAGGATAAATTCGATTATAAATATTAATTAGAAAGACAAAAATATTTTCTACATAATAAAATTTTAATTAAAATTTTTAGACATTTAATAATTAAATGTATTTATGACACAATGATAATGCAGTAATTACCTTATTAATCAATGAATCAAATAGATGGTAATATAAATATTAAAATAAATATAATTTCAATGTTTTTATGACATCCACTAATTTTATAGATGAATAACAAATTTTTTACTGATTCAATATATCTTGTTAGAAGTAATAAAGTTTTTATGACTTTCACATAAACAAAATACCAAATAGTGTCAAAATTGACATAAATTAATATTTAAAACAAATATTATATGATTAATTGATATTATATTCCTAAAAATATAAGGTTCGGCCAACGGACTTATATCATTATAGGTGAATTATTAATGGACCACTTGGGGGTCTCTTTGATGTTTATAGTATGTTTATTAACTATAAAATATAAAAATTCAAAGTGACATTGTAAATTTCAATCTAATTAACTAAGAGTGAAAACTAAATGATAAGGTTAATATAATAACTCAAACCTATCCAAAATCTACTGGTTGAAAGTATTTCAACCCATACCCACATAATCATATTAATAATCCACTTTGGGGCCATTATAAATAGAATATGAATTTATTATAAATTAATACCATAAGTTTTCCCTAAAGAGCCCACCCTCCCCCTTATAAAAGGACATCACTTCTAACCAATTCTTCACACCATAAAAGCCTTTTGGTTCAGCCTAACCCTACCCAAATATTCCCCAAACATCCCTCAATTCATCATATAGGCCTTATTTTGATCATAAAGCAATCCTAAGGATCCATTTTGATCAAATCAAATGGAAGAACCTAAAGAAGAGGTAATATTTTTACCACCCTCTTTCAAGTTCCTTTCTTCATCCACTTCTTCTTTATTTGTTATTTCCCTTCTAAAAAAATAAATCCATTATCCTTAATATACTTTGATGTTATTATAAATATGGAACATACATATTCATTATTCTATCCATCTTTATAATGACATGTCACCATATGTGTGTACGTTCGGCTTACCATATCCACGTTGTGGTGTAATTGTTATTCAATACATTATTATTTGGATGGGTATAATAATGATGTGTATTTGATGTAAGTAATAAATATAACATGACAAGGATTATGCATATATTATATACAATTTAATTATATATTATATTAATATCAAAAGAATGATATTTTCACTCGTGCGTATGTACGGATTAGCGTCTCCAAGACGCGATGAGATTCATTTCCAAGTTCACCATTCATTGACGATTATAAAAATATATATTTCTAATAAGTATGTAATATATGACATAATAATGCTACTGGAGATATATATATTTATATGTCTATGTATATATGTACATTAATATATATTATTCACTTACTTCCTTTCAATACTATATGATAACAGAAAGAGCATTTATGCGTACGTACTGACTACAGTCTCAATAAACAGTGCTTTCCATTTCATATATACGTCTATTATAAACATTTATATTATATCTATATATGATAAATAAATCATTCTTTATATTCTGGAAGTATTTAAATCATGATCTAAGTGATACAATTAAGAGTCACATGTTAAAACACCTATGATAAAGAAAGCGATTATTACACGAAATATTAATATAACATGAAAATTATTATTAAATTGGTAGTATAAAGTCATAAATGAATAATGTATGATATAATAAATATTAATATGGTTCTAGTATAATTTAATAACATACTATAGTTTTCCTACAGGAGGATAAACGTACACTCGACTAAATGAA
This sequence comes from Viscum album, assembly GCA_963277665.1. Classification (NCBI taxonomy): domain Eukaryota; kingdom Viridiplantae; phylum Streptophyta; class Magnoliopsida; order Santalales; family Viscaceae; genus Viscum; species Viscum album. The sequence goes on along the minus strand of OY728132.1, from coordinate 92,138,268 downwards.
TGTGCAAGGTAAGGGGTTTCTTATCTCACTTTTATTTCTGTGAGATTTCCATTATTCACCACTTATTTATTGCATGTGGTGTATTTTTTACTACCATTTGATATGTATTATCATGATACTCATTATATTCATGATATTATATGATTCATTTGGTGGTTATTGACTATTTTTCATACGACTCGATTGATTACAATGAGGTAAGGTGTTTTTATCTCACTCCTTATTCCCGTGAGATTCATGTCATATTGCCACTATTACCTTTTGTGTGGTGTATGTACTGCCCATAATTGTATTGTTTGTGTAATAAAAATTAATTTATGTGTATTTACATATTCATTGTATGATACCTCTTTCATGAGTTCTATGTTTCATACGTTACCAAATTGGTAAGGGTTAATTTCACAATCTCTTTATTATCCGAGGCTGTTTTTACATAAGTATCTACAAGGAAATATTTATTATCCATGTCCATGTTTTATGAAAGAGTTCTCAAAGGGATTCTTTTAAGGGACCTTTTTTACTAAAACATCATTTCAAATGATTTAATTATTTATTCTTCTAAATCTTCCTCATTAATATCTATGTATTAAAAATGGGTTTTTAAGGATTTAATTATATGGAATTGAATGTATTTAAAATGATAATCCATTCAAAAGTTTCAAAGTGGTATGGGACAATTTTATTCAAAAATATCTTTAAATAAATTATTTTCTAAATTGTGTGACTTTTAAATGTTTTCAGGAAAAGGTGTATTTCTCTCAAAGAGTTTTACAAATCATTTTCATCTATGTCAACATCCTTTGATAAATTTTACACTTGTTTGAAGTTGATTTATTATGATACAAATCTTTCATATGGTATTTAAGGTTTTTTTATATGTTTGACAATGAATGGGTTATTTTTATGCCATTAATGGTTTATGATTAATGTTTTGGCATTTTGTATACTAGTTTTAATATGAATGTTAATGTTATATTTCATCCTCTTATTAAGATAAATGTGTTGTACTAGTATGTTCTAGGTTGGGGACCGGTAAATGTAATCCCTCTGGGTTGGGGTCTGATTACAGTAGACCCTCCGGGTTGGTGTCCGTTTATTATTGGCACTCCGGGTTGGTATCAGGTTATTAGAGGCACTCCGGGTTGGTGTCCAGTTATTAGAGGCACTCCAGGTTGGAGTTCGGTTAAGAGGCTCTCCGAGATTGAGTCCGGTTACAGAGACTCTATGGGTTGGGTTCCGGTTACAGAGAACCCTTCGGTCTTGGAACAAGGCCTTAACATAGAAATTAAAGTTTGACATTATTCATTCCATCATTATGAAAAAGGTTAGTTATGTTGCATGTGATTATTCAACTAGTAGAATATCCATGTGAATAAGTAAATGGAATTATTTCATTTTATTTTTTCCATATTATACTGATGTTAAAAGGATATTGTTTTAGTTATAAATTTCCTTAAATATTTAGGCTTATTTATGAAATTTTCCACTGTATTTCTTGCCCTTACTGAGTGTTTCAGCTCACCCCTTTCTATGATTTCTTTTTCCCAGGATTCCAAGAATTGTAGTGTGATTGATATGCAGGGTTAAGCCAAGAGAACAACGGCGTTCATAAATATTATTTATGTTGTTTTTTATGTCTTAAAGTGCAATGTAACATTCATGTATGTAATCTATTTTACAAGACTGCTAAACTATTCGGTCCTTCGGGACTTGATTCCTTGAAATCATTCCAATAAATTAAAATAATGAACCGACTCTGGGTAACTGGGGTCAGGGCGTTACAGTTTGTATCCGAGTAAGTTTAGCAATAACCTTAGAAACTAGATTTAGATAAACTCTGATTAGAGAAAATATACCTAAGATAGACTTCGAGGATTAGTATAGAGGAACTTCTTATAATTTTGGTATTGTAGAGATTTGTGAGTTTTCAGAGCAATAAATCCATGTCTGGATACAAGCAGGTAGAAGCGGCTCTGGCACAGATGTACCTAGGAGTAGTACCCGAAAACACCGCTTTAAGCTAGACTCGAACGACAACTAGTGCATGACAATAGGGCATACTGTACTCTTGGTTACGACACTCTAGGGGGATATTCTTAGGACAATTATAATTTTCATTACAAACCATTATGAAGGGCTCATGAGTATATACTTACTCAAAGAAAACGTTTTTTGGATTATGGATTATATCCATAAAAGTTTCAATTTTAGTTAGGTATTTTACAAGTTTTGAATTATTTATTGCAATTTATAAACTGACCTAGTTTATGATATTGTATAGAAATAGTGCCTAGTATAAGGAATGTGAACTCTAGTAATATGAATGATCCAAACATTAAAAAAGATCTTATCTTTCATGAAATTAAGCCATCATTTAGAAGTGAAATAGTCTCCCACATATTATCATCATAAGAAGAAATAGTATCATGTGTTGTTTAGATAAGTAAAGAGTTTACTGAGTCTTACGACTTTGAAGGGACGCAAAAGTAGAAAAGGATGGAAAAGAGAAAGATGGATAAAGGGTAGATTAAAAAGTAGAATTTTCCCATATGTAATAACAGTGGGATGAAACACAGTGGAACTTGGCTGAAAGGAATGGGAGTTTTTTGTAATTGAGGAGAAAAAGGACACCAAGTACGTGACTTCAAGGGAATGAAAAAGGTTACAAATGTATAATTCTTCATCTATAAGAAGTTTGGACACTACGCGAACCAATATCCTAGTCACCAGACTATGCCGAAAATGATACTATTGGATAATAATCATGTTATGATACTACCACAGATGAAGAGGAATGACTAGTGTTCTTATTTTGTTATTTTAGAATTATTTCATTGAAGTGTCATATCAATGATGTACTAGTAATAAATAAGGATTGTACTGTAGTACTATTTCATTGAGTTTTTGAGATTTTATGGTACTAAGAAAAATGACCTTACAATGACTTAATTATTTTTGAAATTACATGGTTGAAGGAAAGATAAACCTTAATATAATCCTAATATTGAGGTACTTATTTTGGAATAAGATATGATTGGTTTGGGTAAATTATATTGGATATTCTTGACTGCCTTGAAACTGATTAATGATTTGTATATTCCATTATTCCTGGGGTTTATAACATTTTTGGATGGAAGAAGTATATCCAGTATTCTATAAATAAAAAGGGAGCATTAATGTAATAAATAAGATGCGGGAATCAAACCCACAACCATAGTGAAATTAGGATTTATTGCCTACCACTGGACTATGTGAAGTTCCAGTATGGTATATTGTAGTTTTTTAAAGGTTCTTCTATATGAATTATAAATTCATTATTTCTGGAACCCTATAAGATATGGATAAATAGATTATTTTTGAGTTGTATTATGTTTTGCGGTAAAAGATGAGTTTTTGGTAGAAATTTAGAAAACACTAATTATAAAGTAATTATATCTCCTTATGATCTTATCCAATCTCATAAATAAATACCTCAACATTAAGAGAAGGAACATGGAACAAAAAATGTTTTCCAAGATGGTACCTTAGATTATAAAAAATTTATGGCTTTGGGATTGTTGGCCTTTTCATAGACATGTTCTCAACCACTCTCCATCATATATTGATGGTTATATTTCTCTTCCATGTCCATATTTTCCTACATAGAACCCTAGTATCTGTTATTTTCGGTAACCTTCATTCTTACCACTCATTATTTTCAATAGAGTCCTCATTAATCGATTTTTCGATGTGTGATTTCAACTTAGATATTTTTGAAATGTCAACCCTAAGTATCCAATACCAAGCATAAATTGCGAGGACACCATTGATTTAAGGAGAAGATAATGTAACACCCCAACCTCTTACGGTATGATTCTCTTTGAATAATACAGTAGCGTGTGTTGTACGCAACTTCGAGTTCTAACACACACCACGACCATTCAAAGTAGCCTTTACAAATAGTAATACCCACTTTTTAAAATTTTATAAATTTTATCTCTCAAAATGGACTTCATTTTTGGATTCGGAATATTGAAACTAGACAAGGGTGAAATGTTGGTACTTTTCGGATAAATTTCATATTTTGATGAATAGTGAAAATTACAAAAATTTAATTAAAAACAAATTTTTAAATCAAAATAATAAAATTGATAAATAATGAATTTGAGTTGTTTTAAATTATATTTAGAATATATTTTTACCATTTAATCCAATGTTGGTCGTTAGAAATAATTTCACATTTAAACCGAACATAAACAAGTGTAAATCTTTTGATAGTTATTGTTTCTAAAAAACACACATTTTGTTTTAACAACAAGAATTAATTTTAAATTAATAAATGAAATGTCTATGTTATGAATTTGGTATAATATACTTCATTATTTAATTTATAATATCAAAATTAGCCTAGGGTAAATTATTGGTATTTTTCTAAAAACATTCAATTTATGATGAATAATGAAAAACTCTGAATTTCTGTTTAAAAATTGGATTTTTATTTAAATAATTATTTATTTTATATAAATTTATTTTAGGTCAAAATAGATACATAATATCTATTTAAATTAAATTTAATTTATTGGATTCAGTTTATAATAATTTTAGATATATAAAAATTTTGTTGAACTTTTTCACCATCTTTTACCCACCTCCTAGGCGAATTTGTAAATTCACATAAAACATAATTTTACAACTTCTTTTAGTAGAATTTTGAAAATCCATGAGTCATGGTTAATATTAAGTAGTAAAATGTGGTTCAATAAGAAAAAAATAATTTTTGGTGAACAAAAACTTTTTACTTTTATTTACCACAAAAAAAGAAAATAGGGTAATTAAGGGTAAAATTGATATTATTATTACCCAAACACATGTCCTAATTATATTGGATATGTTTAATTCGAAAAAAAACATTAAGAATAAAATATGACCCACTAGGTCCACATGGATTAGCTTAGGAAATTTATTATTATTTAATTCCAAGAAGAGTTAAAAGAGTTAAAATCAATGTTTAATAACTAAAACATTTTTAATATAGGGTTATACATGAGATAAATTAGATTATAAATATTTATTAGAATAACAAAAAAATTTCCTACATAGTGGTATTTTAATTAAAATTTTTAGACATTATGTAATTAAATTTATTTATGTCACAATGATGATGCAGTGATTACCTTATTATTGAAAGAATCAATGAAATGGTAATATAAATATTAAAATAAATATAATTTCCATGTTTTTATTACATCGAAGAATTTTATAGATGAATATTACATGTTAGTACTAATTCAATGTATCTTGGTAGAAGTAATCAAGTTGTGATGAATTCACAAAAACAAAATACCAAATAGTATAAAAATTGACATAAATTAATATTTAAAACAAATATTATATGATTAATTTATATTATATTCCTAAAAATAAAAGGATTGGCCAAAGGACTTATATCATGATAGGTTCATAATTAATGGACCACTTTGGGGTCACATGTATGTTTATAGTATGTTTATTAACTATATAATATAAAAATAAAAAGTGACATGGTAAATGTCAATCTAATTAACTAAGAGTTAAAACTAAAAGATAAGGTTAATATAATGACTCAAACCTGTTTAAAATCTATTGGTTGAAAGGATTTCGACCCATCCCCACATTAGTCTTTTAATAATCCACTTTGGGGCCATTATAAACCGAATATGAATTTATTATAAATTAGTTCTATAAGTTTTTTCTAAAGAGCCCACCCTCCCCCTTATAAAAGGACACCACTTCTAACCAATTATTCACACCTTAAAAGCCTTTTGGTTCAGCCAACCCCTGCCCAAATATTATCTCAAATTCCCTCAATTCATCCTAGAGGCATTAGTTAGTTTATAAAGCCAACCTAAGTATCGATTTTTATCAAATCAAAAGGAAGAACCTGAAGAAGAGGTAAGGTTTTTACCACCCTCTCTCATGTTCCTTTCTTCATCCACTTCTTCTTTATTTGTTATTTCCATTATAAAATAATAAATCCAGTATCTTTAATATAATGTGATGTTATTATAAATATGGTACAACCATCTTCAGTATTCTATCCATCCTTTTAAAGACATGTCACCATACGTTTGTCCGTACAACTTGTCGTCTCCACGTTGTGGTGTAATTGTTATTCAATGCATAATTATTTGGATAGGTATAATAATGATGTGTATTTGATGTAAATAATAAATATAACATGATATGGATTTTGTATATATTATATACCATCCAATTATATATTATATTAATTTCAAAAGAATGATATTTTCGCTCGTGCGTACGTACAGATTACCATCACCCCGATGCGATGAGATTCATTTCCAAGTTCACCATTCATAGAAGATTATAAAAATATATATTACTAATAAGGATGTAATATATGACATAATAATTCTACTGGAGATATACATATTTATATATATAAGTATTTATGTACTTACATAAATCTTATTCACTTACTTCCTTTCAATACTATATGAAAACGGAAACAACGTTTATGCATATGTACAGACTATAGTCTCCATAAACGGTGTTTTCCATTTCATATATATGTCTATTATAAGTTTTTATATTCTAAAAAAATATGATAAATAAATCAGGTTTTATATTCTGGAATTATTTAAATCATGATCTAAGCGATACAATCAAGAGTCACAAGTTAAAACATGTACGATAAAGAAAGAGATTATTACACGAAATGTCAATATAACATGGAAATAATTATTAAATGGGCATTATAAAGTCATAAATGAATAATGAAAGATAAGATAAACATTAATATGGTTCTGGTATAATTTAAAAGCATACTATAGTTTTCATACAGGAGGCTAAACGTACCCTCGACTAAAGGGAAGTGCAAGGTTAGGGGTTTCTTATCTCACTTTTATTTCCATGATATTTCCTTTGTTCACCACTTATTTATTGCATGTGGTGTATTGTGTATGGCCATTTGATATGTATTATCATGATAATCTTTATATTCATGATTTTGTATGATTCATTTGGTGGTTATTGACTATTGTTCATACGACTTGATTGATTACAACGAGGTAAGGCGTTTTCATCTAATCCTTATTATAGTGATATTCATGCCATATTTCCACTCTTAGCTTTTGTGTGGTGTATCTACTACCCATAATTGTAATATTTTTTTAATACACATTAATTTATGTGTATTTATATAATCATTGTATAATACCTCTTTCGTGGGTTGTATGTTTCTTAAGTTACCAAATTGGTAAGGGTTACATTCACAATCTCTTTATTATCCAAGGTTGTTTTTACGTAAGTATCTACTGGGACATATTTATTATCCATGTCCATGTTTTATGAAAGAGTTTCAAAAGGGATTCTTTTAAGGGACTTTTTTTTACTAAAACATCATTTCAAATGTTTTAAATATTTATTCTTCTTAATATTCCTCATTAATATACATGTATTCAAAATGGTTTTTTAGGATTTATTTATATGGAATTGAATGTTTTTAAAATGATATTCCTTTCAAAAGTTTCAAATTGGTATTGGACACTTTGATTCAAAAATGTATATAAATGAAATCTTTTCTAAATTGTGTAACTCTAAAATGTTTTCATGAAAAATGTGTATTTCTCTCAAAGAGTTTTACAAATCATTTTCATCTATGTCAATATCCATTGATAAATTTTACACTTGTTTAAAGTTGATTTATTATGATACAAATTTTTCATATGGTATTTAGGGTTTTTTGATATGTTTGACTATGAATGGGTTATTTTTATGCCATTAATGGTTTATGATTAATTTTTTGGCATTTCATATGCTAGTTTTAATATTACTATTTATGTTATATTTAATCCTCTTCTTAAGATGAATCTGTTGGACTAGTATGTTCCGGGTTGGCGACTGGTAAAAGTAAGCCCTCCGGGTTGGGGTTTGATTACAACAGATCCTCTGGGTTGGTGTCTAGTTATTAGAGGCACTCTGGGTTTGTGTCTGGTTATTAGAGGCACTCCGGGTTGGTGTCCAGTTATTAGAGACGCTCCGGGTTGGAGTTCAGTTATAGAGTCTATCCGTGATGGAGTCCAGTTATAGAGGCTCTCCAGGTTTTTTTTTCCGGTTACAGTTATCCCTTAAGTCTTGGCACGAGGCCTTGACACAAAAATTAAAGTTCGACATTATCCATACCATAATTAAGAAAGTGGTTTTTGATATTGCATGTGATTATTCGACTAGTAGAATATCCATATGAATAAAAAAATAGAATTATTTCATTTTATTGTATCAATATTATGCTAATGTTAAAAGGATTTTGTTTTAGTTACACATTGCCTTAAATGTTTATGCTTATTTTTGAAAGTTTCTGTTGTATTTCTTACCCTTACTGATCATTTGATCTCACCCCTTTCTTTGTTTTATTTTTCCCGAGATTCTAAGAAGTGTATTGTGATTGATATGCAGGGTTAATCCAAGAGAATAATTTCATTCATAAAGATTATTTATGTTGTTTTGTATGTCTTAAAGTTCAATGTATCATTGATGCATGTAATCTATTTTCCCAGACTGGAAAACTAATCAGTCCTTTGGGACTTCATTCCTTGTAATCATGCCAATGTATTAAAATAATTCACCGACTCTGGGAAACTGTGGTTGGGGCGTCACATATTAAATTTTAGATATTCTATATGTATGTTTTTTTCCAGTTAAAATGTTTGGAATTTTAATTGGATTCATTTTTGACTAATGTAATAATATATATTAATAATATTAAAAAAATTGGTTTCACATTGTTTGTTAGGTGTATAATTATATATAATAATTAACAAACATTTATTCAGTAAAAAATTAACATTTAAAAATTTAGGGTAGTTATAATTATTTCATGGGGATTGTGATTAAATGATACCAAATTGGAAAGAGTTATAAGTTACAACCTCTTCATTTATTGATATTGTTTATTATTATTCTTTCGAAAAATAAATATTATAATCTATCTCTCAATAAAATTAATAAGATTCATATCCTATTTTTATTTTATTAGAAAACATGTTTTTCTTTCAATTTCCTCTATTTATGTAGCTAATATTTTTAAAATAATGTGCCTAATAAGAATCTACTTTAATTCAATCCTTATTCAAAACCCCTTTTTTCTTCAAGAACCATGTTTTGTAAAAATATTTTAATTCCTTTAACCTTCATAAAATGATATATTAAACAAATTTTTACCATGTTCATTTTTAGAATTTTTTTAAATAAATATTCATGTCATTTTTCAAAAAATGAATATTTTTTATTTAATTGAAAATGTGAAAATTACAATTTTTAGAGTGTGTAGAGCTTGAATGGAATTTCCAACTTACTTGAAAATTATTTTCTTCAAAGCATGAAATATATTTTTTCTATGTTATTATTAACAAAAAAATTAGAATTGGTTTTTATTTTAAAAAGTGTATTTTAAAGAAAAATTTATATTTTTCTCAACAAATTTTTAAAATGATTGGTAAATATTGATTTATATGTTTTCGGGGTAACGTTGAAAGAAAATTATTTTCAAACAATTTTTTGTTTATAAAAGTGTTTTTCAAATATAAAAACATATTATCGACATCAAATGATTAAAATGATTTTAAAATAATTTTTTTATTTTTCCCCATTTTAATTTAAAATAAAATTACGTGAAAATTGTTTTATTTTCAAAAAAATTATTTTTTAAATGTGAAAATACTATATTACTCAAAAAATGTTCCACGTGATCTTCTAAAATCAGTTCCCTTCAAATGTGAAATCTTTCCATGTTAGTTATGATATTTAAGGGATAATATTAAATGAAACAATCCATTTCCATTTTTTTGGAAAATTGAGATTCATGTTGATGAAATGTTTATGAAGACCATTTATTTTTCATGGGTTATGATATGGTAAATGGAAAATATGATTATGAAACGATTTTGAATTATATATGTGTTATTATGTGATGATATGATGAATTATTTATGACATTATGAAACTAAAAATAATTATTTTTATTATAAGATGTTTTGTATCTATTTATAATAATAATACATTTGGTAAATATTTATATCAAATAAGATAATAATTGAAATCATGTAAATGGGATTCATACACTATGGGAAATGGGTGGGGCCTGATCAACTATGGGAAACATGTGCATACTGATCCACTATTGGAAATAAGTGAATATAGATCCTTAATTGGAAACAAGTGATATGTCCTTATCTACTATGTGGATGGTCTTAGTAGTCAACCATGACATGTGAAATTTATTTTCTATATTTATGATGGTGCCACACCATTATGAAATACACATAGGATAAATAAAAGAATAATGATATTTTATCGCTAATATGGGAAATTGTTTTGAGATGATAATGTTTTATTACATGTATTATGTTTATTATCTATGAAGGGATTGTTATAAAAATTCAATGTTGTGATCTTGATTAGATTCTTGAATTATTATCATAAGATTTTATATGATCATTGATTGATATCTCATAAGTTTACCCTTATAAAGAATCCATGATCATTTTTTTTTGGTTCCTTTCTCATGTATTTAATAGTGGTTTTGGGTGGGGTATTCCAATATGTAGTAATATGTGATGGGATATTTCTAGGAGTTATTGAATATAATTCATGAGATAAGAAGAATGTGTTTCTAGAATAAAATAAATGTAATATATTACATGCCTCTGGTATTTTTATGATATTTTATGACTATTATACTAAAAAGATGTGATATTTAAGAATATAAAATTGGTTTTTTCTGTAGTCAGTATTAGAAGAATGGGTTTGATAACCATTGAATACTAGGATGATTCAACTCAATTAAAATTTATGGGGAATTTTCTATGGATATAACTCTGGATTTCTCAATGTATAAGTCGAACAATGTATAAATGTATAGGCCAATGTCTATGAATTTTATTAAATGGTAGGGAGTGGTTGGTATGAAATTACATCTAGTTGTGGATACTACAACTGGATGTGGATATATAACAGAGTTACAAACGAGTAAAAACTCAAAAAAGGGAAAATTGATTATGAAGCAGGCATCACCTTAGGAAAGATAATATGCCTTTGTACACACCTGGTTTTACACTCTCAGGGAATATGATTTATAAATTCACAAAATCATTGTGAACCATAATTAAAAATTTAAATAATGATCAAGAATTAACTTGATTAAGCCTAGTGATTCTTCTATTGAAAATAAATTTTCATACTTTAGATGTACTATAATTGAATTTTATTGATTACGTGGTGTCCCACTATGAATATTGTTTCTAACAATATACTTTTATGTTTTATTTAATTATATGGACTTAAAGGTACTGGATCAACATTTAACATGATAGAAAATATTCTAATGACCAATAAAATAGGATAAAAATTTGAGTAATGGATATTTTAATTCATCCTAATCAGTTATAATGTTATATGTTCAACTAAATACCCCTTAACTAAATCTAAATCTGGCCAAATAAAAGAATAATAGAGTTTATTGAGTGTTTAGGTGGTGGAGAAAATAGTGAAAATAATATTCAGTTTCTTATATGTTCAGAATGTGGGATGAATCACCGAAGTAGATGTATTAGAAAAATATGAAGATGTTTTTTTGAGAAGATGGGAACAATGAAAATAAATATAATAGAAACATGAATATTCATGAAATATAATGGATGAGAAAAATAGTCTCCCAGTGATATCATTTACTGTTGAATGTTTAAAATGTGGATTGAATGAGTATTATAAAAATTGATGTCCTAAGGGGACTAAAAATATAGGTAATATACATGGTTTTACACGTAATAGTAATATTGATGATGAGGAGAAGAATAAGAATGATATATGAAAGGTACATGATGTTCTAAATATATTTTAATGGTAAATGTAAGAAGAATGATTATGTTGAGGTTGATGAATGTTAAGGATTAATTAATATTTCATATTGAAAGAAATATGTATTAATTAATAATATTATAAGTCTTAGTTAATTGTTTCAGAATTAAGTGGGAGGACTGTAGTGTCTATATTTTTTAATTCAATAATTATGTTTTATAAATTATGAAATATGTATGGATTATTTAGTATTGGTTATTCGTTAATGATTATGAAAACTATTTTGAAAAGTTTTGAAGACATAGAATTTTGTTCTAATGTCAAACTGATATTTTTATTAAGGGATGATAATCATTAATATGTTCTTGATTGTTAAATATGATATTTAGTTTGGATAAAGTTATGATTAAATTGAATAAAATAAAATTGATATTATTAATGACCATGGAACAAAAAATGGGTTTTAGGGAAATTATTTTAGGGTTTCCTTGATTCAATTTAAAACATATTTGATATATGAAATATTTTTAGTAATATTTTTTTATTTAATGAGGTTGTATGCCTGTATTTATTAAGGTTTTCGAGTAGTCCATGTTATAACCCAGATTAGAGAAAATATATGACATTGGTATTCACATATTTGGTATGTGAAAATAGAGATAAAATTGATGATATTTATTGGATAGATGGTATGTTGATTTTGATAAATTTACTGAACTTCTTTATCAGTTCGGAATTTTGAAAGGTTAATAATGTGAACTATTTAGTTAATGGTTTTAGTTTATTTTTGGATGAGGATTGAGAGATTAATTTATTATATCACAATATTAATATTTATAAATGAATTTTGTCAAAATTTTATTAATATCTATATAGAGAATTAATGACATATAATTATTTAATAAATATTAATTAGTTCATCATACATGAACGATGATTCTACTACTGTAAGATAAAAAGTGATAATAAATCATGAAAAATAAATATATGATATTTTTCTTATAAAATGGATTTAAATGATGTATATATGTTTTCTCATGAAAACTAAAAAAAATGAAATTTTTCTTAGAATAAAATTTCTTCTATTATAATAATTTCTTATTATATCAATGACATTTTTCACAACTCTTTGGTTAATGGAATTGTAGTCATTATCATTCTCAAAACCATGTTCTCTATCAAACTCTATTAGTATTTCGGTGTGAGTTTTCTCTAATATGACAATGTTTTCACATCCCACCTATGTTATCCTATTTGGAAACCTATTATTAGTTATTACATATGCGCTTCAAATATCCTTTTAAATCCATTCAATATAGTGATTGATTAACCCATTTTACGATGTCAGTTTCCCACAGTGGGATTATTAAGTTTTAGCCCACGTATTACCGAGTACAGGTATAAATTTGGAGGATGTTATTTATTTTTGTGGATATAATGTAACACCCATAAATATTGTTAAATATTATTTTTACAATGAATTTAATATATTTTATATTTTTTTACACAAGACACAAAGTAGAGGTTACGTTACATAAAACACCAATTTTAAACAAAATCTGACATAAAATTAAAATATTACTACATTATAGGTATCAATTAAATGTTGGAAATTAGGGTAAAATTTACATCAAACAAATTGTAAAAATATAACATTTACACATGTATATAAATTTATTTTTTTGGTGTCCAATTAATTATAAAATAATATAATTCTTATTTAAAAATAATGGAAATAATTTTATGAAAATATATTTTAATTAAAAGTATGATGTTATAAATAAATAAATTAAAAAAAATTATTGATGTAATTTAATTAATTTTATATATTATATATTCAATCAAATGTATGAAATTCATTTTATTCATTTTCTAGAAAATATTTAAGAATAAATCTAATATTACCCTCATTACTGTATTTTTCTAAAAAATGGGTTTGTCTTATTTATTCATTTATTATAAAAATAATTTTTAAAAATATTTGAAAATATATTTGATACTGTAATTTTAAATTTTGAAATCATAATGTCAAAAATATATTCATATTAATTATTGTTAAATATATATATCTAATTTAGTTCAATGAAATCATATTTATATTGAATTTTTATGAAAAAATTGTTTTAAAATTTGAACATTTTTTATTTGAATATCCCTTTTCTCAACACGTCTGCTAGATTATTTTTTAAATAAATGTTTCCCCATTTTAGAATGGAATTTTTAAAAATAGTTTCTATATTATTACATGGATTAATTTATATTATATAATATATTCAACATAGTTTTTACAATAATGAATATGAAAAATATTAAAAACTAATTACTGTAGTTTGGGGGGAACTAAGTTTAATGGGGGTTAAACTAAAAAGATTCAGATAAATATTTACCTATACCATTTAAAATACAAATTTGATCACAATGTTTATATATTAACTATTTTACTGTATATAGACACATTATTTTCAACCATGTTTCATGTAAAAAAACAGAGATACACCTTATTATTTTTAATTAATGCTATTTTACCACTCACCCGACTTATATAAGAGAACCCCTTCACCAATCCACTTCACACATAAATAATATTCAATTAAAAAATTTATAATAAAATAATACCATTAATTCAATCCCAACATCCTATTATCCTTAGTTTTATCATAAATCCAAACTAAGAATCATTTTTGTAGAAACCAAAAGAATTTGTATAATAACGATGTAACACCCATAAAGAGTAATTTATTTTATTTGTTACTACAACTCCTTAAATTATTATTAAATATTTATTATATAATAAAATAATTTTATTATATATATTATATATATTAATGTAAATGAAATTAGATAATTTCTTCTTCCATAAAATGTTATTCGAAATCATCATTCCTGTGTATGGTGGACTATAGACTCATAAAGAAGTGTCATTCATTTCTATTACCACCTCTCATGGATAGATATATTTATTTATTTATTTATTATATATGATATATAAGATATTATTAATCTTATTCAATAATTATATAACATTTTCATTCTTACATTCCATTATGTGGGAGTACGATAACAACAATCATGTTTACTATAGGCTACCACATCACAAAAAGATATAATTCATTCACACATTACATCCACGGTAATAATAACATGTTTAATTAAAATCAGTGATATAAATGCAACAAAAATTATTATTTAAGGGTAATATATTAATTACCTTTTTTATTTATTCTATCCGTAAAAAGAAAACAACGTTCATTCGTACGTTCAACCTTCCAACCCGATGAATTTGGTATTTAATTTTCCATATTTATATTCTTTAGATCACTATAAATATATGTATAATGAATATATATGATATATATGTCATTATAAAAATACATGAGATTACGGAACCATTAATAATGTAATATTAATAAAAATCATAAACCAAAACATACATGAAAAATTTAAGAGTTATTCCCTATAACATGGCATTATCAAGGAATCGTTAATTTAAGGGTAATAAATGGTCATAAGTAAATTATAAATTGTATTGTATATATATTCATTTCCATTATTATAAAATAATAATAAACTTATATTAAAGGTATATTAGGTTCCAAAATATATGAATGAAGTCATGACTTATGGTAATGTATTTATATGTCAAATTTAATTTTCATGTGAGACACAGTCCATATTCTTCATATTATTCTTTTATGTGGTGTGTATATATATCATAAAATTATTTTATTATTACTATACTTAAATTTTTTGTTCTTTATGAATCCATTTTAATATATACTTTTTTTAGGTTTTATGGATCAGAGATATAAATTCAGTGAGGTATTTATTGTCTTAAATTCCCTTCTTTCGTACATAAGTTAGGTTATGATGCAATAGTTCTCTATGATGTGTATACAATTCTAATTTTACAGGTTATATATTAAATATCATCTTTTAATATTTTTCTACCTTCCATTTTATGATAATAATTCATGGATATTACTGTTCAATGTTACCAAAGTGTAATTTGTTATAGGTTTCAATCTCATCATCTATCCAGATTAATTATAATTTTTCATACAATGATGAAATATTTTGATAAATCTCCCAATAAAATTAGTTATTTTCTTCTTCTAGTGTTTTTTATTAGAATTTAATTTTACCCATTGTTTTCCTCTCTTTATATACTCATTAGTTTAAAATATGGTCTTTAGGAAAAAAACATCTGTACTTATATCTCCTTTGAAAAACCCTATTTCTTCTAAAACTATTTTTACTAAAAATGTTTAAAAAAATTTAAAAAAAATTATTAAAAAAATTTATTAATGATAATTTTAACTATGTATAAATTCATATTTTGTTTAATGTAATATTCATGTAATATTAAAAACAGATTGTAAGAACCCAGATCTTTGTTTCAGGTATGTTTTTCCTTTTTTTGGAGTTTTTGAGAAAAGAGGATTTTCTAGAAAATTTTGAAGTACGCATTGTGTACATTATGAGTACACGCAGTATACTCCCTTGTCGCACCAGGTCATGTGCTGGGCATGTCTGGGGCAGACACATGGTGTGTGGGGGTGAAGTGGAGGCCTCTTAAAGTGGAGTACGGAAAAATATAGTACACGACATCTACTAAAGAAGTACATGTCGTGTACTTTATTTTCATTCATTAAACACAGCTAGGTCTTTCCTGTGGGACAGAACACACTCCTTCTCCAGGTTCTTCATCTGAAAGCGACCCGTACGGTTGAGATTCTTCTCGAAGTTCACGAGCCTCCGTATGATCTCCATTTCAGCCGCCGTCGATTGTGTTGGAACCGCAGCGGTGAGTTCTTCCTTCTCTTAGTTCCTTGTTTTCCAATTTCTACTCTTTCTCAAGATATCTTGGGTTGAGCATTTTGGAAATTTTATCAGATCCTCAACGTTATATGGATAATCAATCATCATGGTTTACGTATATCGTTCTCCTAGCATCGAGGTAGGTGGTTTGTGCCTTTCCATAGAAAGTCATTGAGTATTATGTGCAGTTTCCTCCCATACCCTTGAACGCGGTATTTCATGTTTCTTGTTTTGTCATGTTGTTTAACTTATTTTATTGATTGCTTGAGTAGAGGTAATTTCTTGTGAATAGGGTAGTTTTTATCATACTCTGGATGTTTTCTATGCTGGTTTTTCTTGATTGGTGATTTTTCAGTTGTCATGCCTAGTTGTAGAATAGTGTAACTATCTTATTGTTATGTTGTTGTGCCTTAGAATGACATCCATGTTGTTCTTGAGGTTCTATTGGGATGATACGCGTGGTATGAATGTTTGTTTTACAAACGGATGTCTGAACTTAGTGTAGTGGACTACAGAGAGATTGGAGGTAAGGGATTCTCCAGAGTCTCTTTAATTTACGATGCGAGACCATAGGAGGAATTGACGTAGAGTGCTTCCTCAAATATTATGTAGTTCCTCGATGCGGGCTACAGGGGGAATTGATGGTGAGTGCTTCCCTAGAGCACATTTAGTACATTACGAAACAATAGTGGGAATTGACGGTGAGTTATTCCTATGAGAGTCTATTCTTTAGCTGTACCAGAGGTGTGAGACTGTGTGTGCTTCCCATAGGGTTGCTAGTACATGTAGGATGAACATTAGGGGTTAGACTATGAGAACTACCAAGAGGTTAACTTTTTGTTCTACTTTCTTTAGTCGTTGTTTCTTGTTTGTAGATTATATGCTAGAGGCTATGGATTGTTACTGCTGTGTATTATCAGGTTTACTGCTTACTGTTTACTCCTTATTGTACGTTACCTTCCATATATTCATTGACTGTTGGGAAAGGATCTTTGGGTGGTTTCCTATTGGGACTTTGTCTCACAACCATTTTGGTTCATGCTTTTGGGCCCAAAAAGATTATATTTTTGCTGGTGTAGATAAGGGAAAGCGCCTTTCTACTTCAGGTTCTTTATTGCACTGGAGTTGGAGAGCATGGGACCAAGCCGAGTCTTGCGATGTTAATGATTTTCTCATCTGTTTTTCTTTTTTACTTTGACCTAGCATTGTAATTCATCTTGTGACTTGTTTGGATATTTTCCTAAACATGTATGTATCATGCATCATTTACATATATTTCTTCAGAAGTTGTTTATTTGTTAGTGTTTCGCTATTTATCGTTTAGTAATGTATGTATGTATACTGCTTATGCTATTGTTGTTATTTGTTTTCTCTTCTGCTGTGTACTCTGCCAATGAGGGCATTGTTTCCCCACTGTCATACCCAAGGCCCTCGCTGCTAGTCGGTAACCTATAGCATTTGGCGGAATGCGCTTGAGGCCATGTGACCAACCGAGTATTGGGTGTCTCTGGGTGTATTCCGAAACAGGGATGTTACAATGTGGTATCAGAGGGTTTATTTTCTCTTGATTTAATGTTTGGATCCTTTAGCCAGGGATATGATGGATTCAGTGCTTGGTGTTAAGCTGTGCTCGGGAGTAGCTACCCAATTTATAAGAAAAAGCCATACTACCTCGATTATTGCAGTTTTATGGTTTTGTGATTTTATGATTGATATTATTTCTCCTAAAGTGATTCACATGACCTGTACTGTTACCGTTGTTACTATTGTGGTTCTATTTCTGTTGCAACCTGATGAGATTAGTATATTACATCTCATGCATCATATGGTAAATTGTTAGAAATCACATTCCATGCATTATTTCCATGCCACCTAGGGTGCATTAGAAATTGAAATTTGTTGTGATAGACTTTGTGTAGATTATGCATGTTGTTGTGATAGATGCTTGATAGAATCTCTGCAGTTTGATAGAAAGGTTGTTTGTTCTGTACCTTGATTAAAATGAACACAAATTTTTTGTTCTTGAGGTGTTATTGGACCTCTTTAATCAGAAATTAGTGAATCATTTCCCTGTTGTTCCTTATATATATCAGTATTGGATGCTGAGCATTGATTCATGGAGAGTATGGGCCGTCACGGATCGGAATTTGGCACCTTCATGCTTCTTTTTCAGTGTATCATGGGCTTTAGAGAAGTTTCAGAGCAACTGCCCAGAAAAACCCAGAATACACGGCGTGTACATTAATTATACACGCTGTGTAGTCTTTAAACCATGTCACAGACTGTGTGAGCATAAACACAGTTTTTGAAGAAATATCCAGGAACACACCGTGTATGGTAGATACACGCCGTGTAGTAGTGAGAATGTACCTGACCATGTTACTAACAACACAGGTCAGGGAAGATTGTGTCATACACAGAGTTTTTTGTATGAAGACGTCATGTATCATTTTCCTCAATACCTGGTCGTGTCATGAACCAATCGGGTCGGTGTTCTCTCCTCTTATACCCACCGTGTTGGTTCGGAAAACACAGTGTATGGGTCAGCCGTGTACTTGTCCGTGTCTCAAACTACACAGGTTGGGAAATTCTTCAAGTACACGCTATGTTTGTTCAGAACACGCCGTATAGCCGGCTGTGTAACTAACAACATGGGTCATTGAACCCTTTTCTACTACATGTGGTGTCGATAGGGAACACGCCATGTAGTATCAGTTTTAAAAAGATAGTGTGGGTGAATTGTGCAAGGAGACATTGGTAGGAGATAGAGTTAAGTACACGTCGTGTAGAGTTTATACACGCAGTGTAGTCAAGTTTTGTAAATCGTGAGTGTTTCCTTCTCCTGTTTCCATTTTGTACTACTTTATTCTATGTCCTTGTTTTTCTAATATATGGTATTATTTTGATCTTTCAGGGAGATTCCTCTAAGACGTCATACGGTTTTATGTCAGTTGTCAGGCATGGATTAGACAATAGAAATGGTTGGTCAGGGACATCCAGCCGATCCTCCGGTTGGGCCAGCCTTGGGACCAGCTTTCATACCAGTTTTAGACACGGATGCCCTGTTCAGGGAAGGTTTTATGAGAATGATACAGACCTTTCTGTGAGGACAACCTCCTTCCACGTCTATGGGAGACTTGACGCAGGTTTTCCAGAAGCAACATCCTTCTACTTTATCAGGGGAAGGAGGGCCACATGATATAGAGTCATGGATGTAATCTGTGCTGACTATCTTTGAGCATCTACAGACCCCACCAGAGAGGTGGGTCGATCTCGCTAACTACATGCTCAGAGACTCCACCAAGAGGTGGTGAGACGTGATCTCAATGTTGGGTCATCAGCAGTTTATTGCTTTGGAGGAGTTCCAGAGCGTGTTCTATGAATAATTCTATCCAAAGACCCTAAGGGCTGATCAAGCCAAGGAGTTCATGAGTCTAGAGTAGGGTACCCTTTCTGTCATGGAGTATTAATCTCGTTTCATCGAGCTGCATCACTTCACACCCCTCTAGGATGGAAATGTGGTTCTTAGCAAAATATTTTGAGGATGGACTCAAGAGGGAGGTATTATCACAGGTGATTCTCTTCCAGTTGACCTCTATCACTTCCATCATCAACCAAATGTTGATTGCGGAGCGCAATCTAAGAGACTCCAGAGCTGCGAGTTAGAGCAGTTTTTCTTCCAGATCTAGTGTTCCTCTAGTTGACTGCAGGAAGCGCTGTAGGGAGACTACACATGGTGATCCGAGGAGGTGAGATATATCTTCAATTAGGAAGGTAGTATGCTACCGGTGTGGAAGTGTAGGTCACACGAGGCCGTAGTGACAGAAATACCTAGTGGAGTTTCGATATTGCGGAAAGTTGGGTCACCTTCAGTAGTTCTGCTAGGTGTTATCACCAGTAGCTGGTGACAGGGGTTCTTCCATGACTCATTGTTTAGGGGCAGCACCACCTGTTTCTCACCTATTAGAGAAATGGAGTTCTTCTAGACGTTGGGGCCGAGGTGAAGGTCGAGGTCATGGTAGTAAATCACCTGTCCTTCAGAGCCAGTAGGGAGGATCCGATTAGAGTGCTCATGAAGGGTCATAGGGTCGCGGGGCAGGCCAGACATTTGTAGTGGAGTAGACCTATCAGGAGAAGGATCATAGACCTCCTACCATTCGAGGTACGATCTTAGTAGCCTCATTTTTATCTTCAGCTCTTTTTGATACTGGTGCTACACATAGCTTCATATCTGTAGCTATTGTGGAGAGCCTTGGGCATTTTATCCTTTCTTCTGCCGACATGTTGACATTAGACACACCATTGGAGATGGGGAAATCTATTGTACGTCAGTGTAGAGAGTTCCCTCTAGAGGTTGCATGGTATCATTTCTTATGGTATCCTTATGTCCTAGAAATGACAGGCCATGATGTCATTCTCAGAATGAAATGGTTGGTTCCCATCCAGGCATTCGTTGACTATTATCGCCGCATGGTGATTTTCATTTCTCTAGAGGGTGAATCTTTTCTTCATAGAGGATAATGGGATGTTCAAGTGAGTCGAGAAAGACTAATGCATCATGGGCTAGGAAGGGTCACGACATAGATTTCAAGTATTTATCTGGATTACCAGGGGACTTCAAAGTTGTACTTTCCTCCAGTGGTGGATCGTTTCAGGGATGTCATTCTAGATTAATCTTCCGGTTTACCTCAAGATTGGGAGGTAGAATTCTCTATTGAGATCGTGACAGGAGAAGCACTGATTTCCATTACTCCCAATAGGATGGCTACACCTGAGTTGTAGGAGCTCAAGAAGCAGTGGGAGGAGTTATAGGAAAATGGTTTCATCCAACCTATTACTTCTCCTTGGGGTTCGCATGTCCTGTTTGCGAAGAAGGAAGACGGTAGCCTTAGGCTCTGTGTGGATTATCGGAAGCTGAACCAGTTGATGGTCATGAACTGATATCCCTTTCCAATGATTGATGACCTTTTAGACCATCTTCTAGGAGCCCGGGTGTTCTCGAAGATCAATTTGAGGTCTGGTTATCATCAGTTACACATTAGACCATCAGATATACCTCTGACAGCCTTTAGGAGCAGGTATGGTCTCTACGAGAATAAGATTATGATGTTTGGTCTCATGAATGCACAAGTATTTTTCATGGCACTAATGAACCGAGTGTTCCATCCTTTCTTGGATTCCTTCATCGTGGTCTTTTTGGACGATATCTTGGTGTACTCTCACACTCGACAGGACCATGCTACCCATATTGAGATTGTTCTGAGCACACTAAGAGAGGATCAAATTTATGCTAAACTCTCGAAATTCCACTTTTGGATGGATCAAATTCACTTCTTGGGTCACATCATCTCAGAGGCAGGAGTATCTGTGGACTAAGAGAATGTGAGAGTTGTATTTTACTGGGAGCATCTGAAGAACATTTTTGAGGTACGGAGTTTCCTAGGTCTGTCTGGATACTACAGACCCTTAATATATGAATTTTCATGCCTAGAATCACCTTTGACAGGTCTGACCAAGAAGGGGGAGAAGTTCATATGGTCATATTCTTGTGTGTCAGCCTTTCAAGAGTTGAAGGGAAGGTTGACATCAGCATCGATACTAGACTTGCCAGAGCCTGGAAAGAGCTATACTGTTTATTGTGATTCTTCATGTATCGGTATGGGCACTATGCTTATACAGGGAGATGGGGTCATTGAGTATGGGTCTTGACAGTTGATTCCACATGAGAGGAACTACCCGATGCAAGATCTAGAGTAGGCAGCTATTGTTCATGCCTTACGCTGTTAGAGACATTACCAACTGGGAGAGCACTTTGTGATATTTACTGACCATAAGAGTCTCTAGTATATCTTCACTTAGCATGATATAAATATAATAGAGCACAGGTGGGTCGAGTATCTTCAGACTTATGATTTCGAGCTTTCCTATACGCTGGGAAAGGGAAACGTAGTGGCAGATGCATTGAGTAGGAGAACTCATATTGAGGAAGTTCAGAAGGCCAGGAGTGAGTGGCAGCTTATGGATCTGTTCTCTATGATGTATCTGGAGGTGCATGACAGACAGGGACATACTTTCAATACTCTTATAGTTATTACCTCTACACTACTTGATTGGGTGTGAATGAGGCTGCTATTAGACTTTGAAGGCTTAGTACGGGAGGAGAGTGTGTCAGAAGAGGACCGACTTCCTAGATGGACATTGGGTAAGGATGAGACCTTGCGTTTCTAGGGACGTGTATGGGTTCCAGCATACATAGGTGAGGAGCCGATGCAGGACATTCATTCCTCAGTTTGGGTAGTTCATCCGGGCGTCAACAAGATGTATTGGGATCTTCATCGCCAGTACTGGTGGCCAGCAATGAAGAGGGATGTTGTTGGTTTCATCTTGAGATATTTTACTTGTCTTCAGGTGAAGGCAGATCATCATCGACCAGCAGGCCTCTATCATCAGTTACCCATTCTAGAGTGGATGTGGAATGATGTCTCAATGGATTTCGTGACCGGATTGCTGAGGACGCCCTGGGGGAACGATGTTATATGGGTTGTCGTTTATAGGCTTATGAAGGTTTCTCACATATTACCGATCAAGGAAAACTTTTTTTTTGATGATCATGTATAAATATACACTTGAGATATTGTGCTTATGCATGTAGTTCCATACTCTTTTGTTTCAGACAGAGATGCATGATTGACTTCTCGGTTCTGGCAGGGGCTTCAGAAGGCTTTGGGTATGCATGTACTTTTGAGTACAACATACCATCCCCAAATAGATGGACAGTCTGAGCGTACGAACCCGGTGCTTGAGGATATGCTTTGAGCATGCATTCTAGACATTGGCGGTTCTTGGGAGAAGCATATCCCTCTGGGGGAGTTCGCCTACAACAATATTTTTTAGGCGACTATTTAGATGGAACCTTATGAGGATTTTTATGGTAGGCCATGCCGATCACCATTATGCTGGATGGAGGCAGGAGAGGCTGAATTATTGGGACCTTGTCTTGTTCAGGAGACCTTAGTGTAGATAGAGTTCATTCGGAAGAGGATGGCTACAGCACAGTCTCAACATAAGTCTTATGCAGATCAACGAAGACAATCTCTGGTGTTCGATGTCGGGGATCAGGTTTTCCTGCATGTTGCACTGAGATTGGGACACATGAGGATTCAGAGAAAGGGTAAGCTTTCACCGTGGTATGTAAGTCCTTTTGATTTATTGGAGAGATTTGGGCAGGTTTCCTATCAGTTGTAGTTACCTCAGAGGTACCGGCCCATGCACGATGTCTTCCTCGTCTCTCAGCTCTGACGTTACTTTTTAGACCCATCTCATGTCTTTCAGCCCGAGAAGGTTGAGCTAGAAGGGGATGCATCATTTAAGGATCATCCAATCCAGATTGCAGATCGCAGTACGAAGTTTCTCCAGGTGTGGTATGTTCCTCTGGTACGGGTGCTATGGCAGCACGGGTGAGTACAGGTTGAGACCTTGGAAAGGGAGGCTGATGTGCGATCGCAGTGGCCAGAGCCGTTCAAGGTTTCTTCTTCTCCACCTTGTTAGGTAAATTCGGGGACTAATTTCATTAAGGGGGAAGTTTGTAAGAACCTGGATCTTCGTCTGAGGTATGTTTTTCCTTTTTCTGGTGTTTTTGAGAAAAGAGGAGTTTGTGGAAAATTTTGAAGTACACGTCATATAATTTATGAGTACACGCCGTGTACTCCCTTGCTGCGCTAGGCCATGGGATGGACATGTTCAAGCCACACACACAGTGTGTAGGGGTGAAGTGGAGGCCACTTAAAACGGAGTATAGAAAATTAGAGTACATGCCGTGTACTTTCATTTTTTTTTCATTAAACACACCGAAGTCATGCCAGACGGACATGACAAACTCCTTCTTTAGGTTCTTCCTTTGAGAGTGACCTGTACGACTATGATTCTTCTCCGGATTCTCGAGCCTCCGTCTAATCTCCGTTTCAGCCACTGTTGATTGAGTTGGAACTGTAACGGTGAGTTATTCCTTCTCCTAGAGCCCTATTTTCCAATTTCTCCTATTTCTCAAGATATTGTGGCCTGAGCATTTTGGACATTTTCTCAGATCCTCGGTGTTTTAAGGATAATAAATCATCGCAGTTCATGTATATCGTTCTCCTAGCATCAAGGTAGGTGGTTTGTGCCTTTTCGTTGAAATTATTTTAGTATTATGTGCAATTTACACCAATACCCTTGAATTGGGTATTAGGTGTTTTTTGTTTTTCCCTTTTGTTTTCCTACATTGCATGATTGCTTGAGTAGAGGTAATTGCTTGTGAATAGTGTAGTTTTTATCACACTCTGGATGTTTTCCATGCTTGTTTTTCTTGTTTGTTGTCTTGCTAGTTTTCATGACTAGTTGGAGGATAGTGGAACTATTATACTGTTATGATGATGTTCCTTATAATGATAGCCCTGTAGTTCTTGAAGTTTCCTTGGGCCGATATGCATGATATGTATGTTTTATACACATGGCTATGAGAACCTAGTGTAGTGGGCCATAGAGAGAATCGACGTAAGGCCTTATCCAGAGTGCCTTCAATTTATGATGGGAGGCGACAGGGGGAATTGACGTTGTGTGCTTTCTCAAAGATTCATTAGTTCCTCGATGCAGGCCACATGGGGAATTGATGTTGAGTGCTTCCCCATAGATTCTTTAGTAAGATACGAGACTATAGGGGGAATTGATGGTGAGTGCTTCCTCAGAGAGACTATTCTTTAGCTGAACCAGAGGGTTGAGACTGTGTGTGCCTCCCAGAGGGTTTCTAATACATGTATGTTGTACCATAGGGGTTAGACTGTGAGAACTACCTAGAGGTTACCATTTTGTTTTACTTGCATGGGTGGCATTTTCTTGTTTGTAGATTATATGGTAGAGACTGTGGATTGTTTTTGCTATGTAGTATCCTATTTATTGCTTACTGTTTACTACTTACTGTACTTTACCTGAAATATATTCACTGACTGTTAGGCATAAATCTTTGGGTGGTTTCCTATTGGGACTTTGTCTCACACCCTATTTTGGTCATGATTTTGGGCTCAAACAGATTATATTACTGCAGTTGTAGATAAGGGCAAGTGTCCTTCTACTTCAGGTTCTTGATTACACTGGATATGGAGAGCATGAGACTAAGCCAAGGCTTGTGATGTAGAGGAGTTTCTCATCTGTTTTCCCTTTGCACATTGACCAAGCCTGGTATTCAGCATTGTGACTTGTCTGGGTGTTTTCCTAAACATATATGTATCTTTCATCATTTACATAAATTTCTGCTCCAGTATTTTATTTGTATGTCTTCCAATGTTTATCGTTTACTCTTGTATGTACATTTATTTCTTCCGCTATTGTTGTTGTTTTTTTCTCTTCTACTATGTACTCTGCTAATGAGGGCATAGTTTCCCTACTATCACACCCAAGGCCATAACTGCAAGTTGGAATCCTCCGGAGTTTGGGGAAATGCACATGAGGCAATGTGACCAACCGAGTATGGGGTGCCTCTGGGTGGCTTCTGGAACCGGGACGTTACATAGATCTCATTTGAATTTTACTGAGAATATGAAAGGAATATTTATTTTAACATGTAAAACATCTATATAATTTTTTATAATTATAATCATTATTTTCATTAAATATTACATAACAATAATATAAGTTAATTTAAAATGAAATTTATTTTCAATTTTTCTTAAATGGAATTTTTTATCAAAGTGGAATTTATATTTTTCTCGTGAAATTTCTTAAATTATTTTTAATGATTCCATTATTTTATTTCAAGGTTATTTTCATATAAAATTATTTTCAAAATAATTTATAATTTAAAAAGTTTTTTTTCACAATATAAATAATATTTTCCTCAACTAAATTTATAAAATATTTGTAATGATTATCTTATATATTTCAATGGTTATTTAAACTTAAAATGATTTCAAAATAAATTTATGTTTTAAATAGTTATTTTCAAAGTGGGAAGGAAATATTCCACATGGAATGTTCAAACTGATATTCCTAAATCATTTAAAATCTTAAATTACAACCCCTGATGTTACATATTATTTACTCAGTAAACGATTGAATGATACTCTCATTATTATTTATCTACAATTTTAATGTTTAGGTTGTTGAAATGTTTATGAAACCAATATATTTTCCATTGGAAATTCAATGGTGAATTGATGAAATGTTTTTGAAACCCATTTTATTTATATGGGTTATCATGTATTAATTTGATGAATTTTTTATGATATTGTAGCACACAAATGTATTGTGTTCATTAAGAGATGGGTGGGAACTATATATCCCCCTAGTGAATTGGGTAAATATTAATATATCATGTGAGAAATATATGAAACATCAATATGGGATTGATCAACTATGGTAAAAAGTGATTCTGAGTATACTGTCGGAAACATGTGCATCTTGATTCACTAAAGGAAACAAGCGTGTCTCAATCCATAATGGGAAACAGATGATAAGTCCACATCAACCATGTCGAAGGACATGGTAGTTAACCTTTTCATATGAATTTTTTTTAATATATTTATGAGGGTGATACAATTTTATAAAATTATATAGGATTTAATCATTTATTTATTGTTATTTCTCACTCTTGTGGGACATGCATTATGAAATGATAATGTTTTGTTCCATGAATCATGTTTATGATATATAAATGATTTGGTATGAACATTATCAGTTATTTTCATGATCACAAACACTTATTTTATTTTTATTGTTTTATATGATCATAAATTAATATCTATAATATACCCTTACTATGAATTTGAGATCACACATTCTTATTTTTCCTTCCGAGGTTCACGATGAATGGTTTATATATGTTATGCCTAATTTAAGTACTATGTGAGATGATATTTTTGGGATATGATTAAGATATTTCATGTGATAAGAATATTTTTCTTCTTTTATCGATGTTTACTAAATAATTCTATTCAATGGGCATATAATTATGAAATATATAGAATATTCATATAAAAAGATATGATAATATGTTTAAAAACATGGGTCACTATAAATTTCCTCTAAAGAAACATGATCTTTTTACACAACCATAAAATTGACATTTAATCCCATATTATCCAATTATATAGATATCATTATAACCCATGATCATTAAATAGATTTAAAATTTCAATTCCACAACATGTAATAAAACTGAAGTCATTGAGTATAGTAAGTTAGTAAACCCATAATATTTTTATGAAAATTTTGAATATACATTTTTTGACATAATTATTCAATAAATTATTTTTAATAAATTAATTTGTTTTAATTTTTTAAATAAATTTTCAATCCACTACAACATTTTTGAAACCCCAAAATTTTATTAATTGTCTATAATATCCAATATCCTAAGAATAATTCATTTATATATTCTTAATGAATCCAATTTAAATAGTAATTTTATTAATATAATAGATCATATAATATATTAATAATGATCTAAAATCTAAATAATTAAAGTAAAAAACCATAATCATATAGACCTATTAATTTGTACAATCATTATAAAAATGTTTGTGAAGCATGGTCCTTATTTGACATACAATTTTTTAAAAAAAATTTCTCTTTTTACCAAACGCCAAATATCATTTTAAATAAAAAATATTTTTACATCCATTTCATACATTTCTCCTTGTACCCTGTGGTTTTAATATTATACTGAGGTTATAACCCATAAACTATGGAAATATTACACAGTGTTTCATTAAAATTAAATAATAGATAATAACCCAAACAATATAACATCTATACCAACCTAACATTTAGTTATAGATTATTGTTAACCATAATAAAATTTCATAACAATTATATTGAAAATTACCACTTTGAATTCCCACTATAAAATATTTATAAAATTAACCACCAAGTAGATCATATACAAGATATAAGAAACCAAAAAACTATGAAATAAGATTTAAATAAAGAACATTTAACTCTCCAATCATCAAACATCCCGAAAAAGCATCATCATACTCCATTATTATAACAATAAAAATGTTATATTTTTCTTTAAATTATGGAAGATAGTGTAAATCCCCACTAAGGAACACATTTAAAGAGTGATAATTACACAATATATTACACCAAAAGTGGGACCCTGAAAATATTCTATTACATACTATGGGATTTTCTAAATTATAATAGATAAATTGAATGTAATCATGTCATGTCAACATGGGTAGAAAAAGAAATCAATGTAACTGGCCCAACCTATATTCAAAGTAACTAGTGAATCACATCAACTATACCATAGGCTTACTAGATGATATATTTTTCTCCATGTAAGACTATAAATAATCTATAAATATTAATTATAGATAATATCCTATTATTAATTAGTTTTAATAATAATTCATTCTAAAATTTTAATATATAATATTATGATAAACTAATATATTACCATGTGTATCCTAGTGGTGGATCAAGATACACCATACTAAATTGAATGTTTTTCATGAAACATATTCCCCAATATAATTAGATATAATTTTTTATATCATGATTATATTTTTTTAGTAAAAATATCTCATCCATGTAATATAACAAAATATATAAGAGACTACAAAAATTAATAATGGATCACAACACTCTATATTTAGGTGAAAAAAATATTTGGTATATTATGATATATTTCCACATATTTTCTTAGAAAATAATCAAAATTGTTGTTTCTACAAAAAATAATAATAACAAGAACTTGTTGATATATAAATAAAAAGATACGGTCATGCACGACCCATATGAAATCCCTTAGGTAATATCCAATCCATTCCATGCTCTATACTAGTAAAAAATATTCTAAGTAATTTATATCCAGAATTTCATGCTACTAATAAGTAATCCATAACATATACATATCATAACTTCTTATCATATCGATAACCCCTATCCTAATTATACATAATTATTATACAATGCTAACTCACATGTAATAAAATAATGATGCAATAATATAAATCAACTCACACATATATATACATTCTAAATTTTATATCATCACATAATCCATTGTCCCCTTTTTATTTCCATATAAAATTACATCCCCATTTGGCTATTAATACCCATTGTCCTTTTTATAAAAATATCTTATGTTTATAATGTGGTTGGACCACTTTTCATGACAAAAAATACACAACAACTATGGTAATCAATAATCTATGGGTAATTGTGTCAAAATACTTAAAGAAAGAATAATAAATATTCATTGAATTAAATATATATCATACTTATTACTAAAATTATTCGGATAACCAGCATTGCATATCAAAAAAATACCAAATTACCCATTTAGTACAAATATGAATTTGGATTAATTAATGAACCCCTAGGAAAACCCATCGTTAATCTCCAACCATGAGTACTTCTGTAACTAGATAACCCTAACACAATGCTATTGGATGTATATGTCTTATCATGATCCTTTAACTAACCATGATGTCATAACCCCTAGTATTGGTTGATACACATGATATAGGGTGAATTGTGTAATGATATTTTTTTACATAATCAAAATTTTCATTAGAATGTCTCTAAGAACTCCAATAACTTCTTATAATAACTTTAAAACCATCTTTAATCTAAGTGTATTAGATCATTGACTATAAAATCTAATTTGATAGCTAAAATAAGGTTGAATATATATATCTCTATCACTTAAATATATCATTAAATTTTATTTTTATCAATATAATCACAAATATACAATGTTTTTTGAATCTACTATCACATCATTACATTACAAAAACATAATAGAACACATTAGTAATTCTCAGAGACCATAAAATTAGATCAATAATCAACACTTGTTTTCACGTCACACTTGACTCTATCTAGCCATGTATTCAATGGTACACAAATATTCATACACTTTTACCCTTAGTGAATGGGAATAAACATTACAAATTTGATGGGTTTATTATCAAGGCATCACCCATATTCTCTAAGCATCCATGATATTTGATTTTTCGATTTGAAATAAAATAAATTAATAGTAACAAAATTCCTATTGGGAACAGCATTATCCCCATTTGGATTTGTTCTCAACTCAAAATCACATCCAAATTCATGGTTTTTAGTCCTAATTATTGAAAATAAATGAAAAGGTTGGATGAAGCAACCAAAACATAACTATAAAATCCATTTTTTTAGTAAAATTTTCATTTTATTTCATATTTTTAAATTATATAGTATATGGATTTAGTTTCGAGAGTTTTTATATGGTATTTTTCTATTTTGTAATGTCTATAAATGGTTAATGATTAGGTAATGATTAGGGGAAATAGTGTATCTATTACAGGAAACCATGAAATAGATTATAGGAGTCACTCAGATAGTAGATAGTTGTCACATTTCTTTTCCAAACAGTATGGATTCCTAGGATAAACTATGAAAATTAATATAGACATAAATGAATCCTTGATGTATGTTTTCTCAAAAAATTCATGTCAAAATTGTGTGGGTGTTCCAAAGATAGAATAATATGAATTATTAGTTAATTCTTTAATAATCCATTAATCATAATCTTTAATTTCGAAATAAATGCTCTAAAATTTAGATTTTAACTCTATATTTTTTTAATAATTCATCATTTTTATCCTCTACCCTTAATAAAACAATTTCCACTCCTACACATTGTGTTTTTCATTGTTCCATTGATCTTGTGTCTAGTTTTGAATTATCCATATGTGTTTAATCTTTGTAATCAATGGTATGTCTTGATTTTATCTTTATTTTTAGATCTTCTTGTCTGTTCTCTCCTAGAACATTATATTTAATGATTTTTAAATTTAACTATGGTTATGATGTTTTTAGATTATATATATAGTATATTTCAATGTAGATAGGTTTTAAGCCTAGATATAACGTTTTAATAGTGTAATTCTAAATTTTATTCACAAGTTGTGTGGTAGCTAGCTTCCCTCCCTTCTCGAATTCATCTAGAAACTAAATGATTGGTTTTATTTATATTTTTAATAGATTTTAAAAGGAAAAAATTAAATTATTTCAATATGGTAATCCTTCTATTTCATTACATTAGGAAATGGAAATTTGAATTGATTTTTAAAAAATCATTTTATTTATTATTTCAAATTATAATTATTAATGTATGATTTTTTAACAACAAGAAAATGTTTGAAGTTATATATTATTGTAAATAATTTTGTATGTGGAATGAATTGATAAGATAACTGGGAATAAATGTTTAAATGTGTTAATATTTCATTTAATGAGTACTTCTTGGTATGGACTCTGTGATCAGTGTCAAACTGGTGGCACATGGGATATATCATCAAGTAATTTATTGGTGAAGGACATATCACCACTAATGAGTATTGTGATATTAATTCAGTAAGAATGTTTGTATATGAGAATAATCATTTGGTTTGGGTATTCTAAGTAGTAATGACGTGTAAAATACTATTGGTTTAATTGATATTATTTTTCATTAGAATCATATTTGGATATTCCTCTCTTTATTATGAATTATATTGTTTTAATATTAAATAAAATGTTCTTATACTAGTTGACTTATTTTAGATGTTTCTTGGGGAAATACAACTATGTATGTTTACTCAAAATAGGTATATACACCTTATTCCAAATTCAGAACTCATTTTTCATGATTCAGCTAAATGGAATGTTTCATTTTATCTATTAGTTCATCTTGATAGAAATGTCTTGGAATGGTGTTTGATCTTAGAGTCTCTATTTTTTTATCAACAGAGGGATTCCGTATTAATGTAGTTATATTAGTACATCTGTTTGATTTATTGAGGTTTAATTTATACTTGGTAGATATAAAATCATTATTAATGTTTATTTATATTTTATTATACTTTTATTATTTATAGTCGTTCATTCTAGATATTTTAAAAAAAATTATTTGGTTTGATGTTTTATAAAAGAAAAAACATCCATTGATGGTTAGGTAATCCAATTGAATTTATTTACATCCTGTTTTGTCTTGTTCATGTCACATAATTTCAATTACACCTCCAATACATTTCCATCTAATTAGTTTATTATTGATGTTAAAATGGTATCACAATTGTTCAGTCTATCATATTGGGATTGTAACAATGGGATTAGACTTGACATAACAAAAAATGTATATCATAAAATTCAATAGATATTCTCTTAATATTGAAAATACTGTTTCTAGGGTCATATGGGTGTAAACATTGTATGTTTAAAATCTTTTTGGGTTTTAATCTCATTATCATGGGTTTAGTAGATTATTGTCACATAACAATATTTAGCACTGATAATTCCCAATAAAATATTTTTTTATAAAATTGTGTTTGGAGATTTTGGAAAAATGTCTTGGATGGGTATGGGTTTTTTTAATTTAGAAATAATGGTAATGACTATTATTGGTTTTGGTGATTTTTAATATTTGAAGCCTTTAGTTGTCAAGTAAGTGATGTCTAATTTGTGTTTTATTAGCCCTATATAGAATTTGAACTTATTAGACAATGAAGAAACCAATAATATAAGGGTGTAAAAATCTAGTTTCACTTGATCTACATGTTATAAAATATCTTGTTGAGATTATTTGACATGAATTTAATGTTTTTGATACTAGAAATAAAAATGAGAAAGATAGAAAAATTGATCATTCTGTACAATTTCCAAAATAGAAGCCAATAATATTTTGGTGGGATTCGATATATGAAAGGGAATTTGTGTGGTTGGATAGAATGTATTGAATCTTTTATTTCATTAGAAAACATATAAATTTATTTTTTAATTAAATATTATATATGGAATAAGATATATCATTCCATTGATATGATTTAATGGTCAATTAAAAATATGATTATGATATTTCATTTTAGGACATTGAATAATTTTTTCAGAGATAAATCATCTGGAACACCTCCAATATCAATAGAATGATATATTTATTTAGGATTAAAAAATTAAATCTATCACTAATAGAATATAGAGATATTTATATTTAATTAGTTTATTTTTCTATAAAGGTAGTCGCTATTGCATCCTTAATGTAACACATCTTTGAGTCTACAGTGTGACCAGATATTTTTTCTGTGATAGTTCTCCACTTTATTTCAGATTATAAGGATATGGTTAATAGAGAGACAGTAGAAAAAATAGATATATTATTAATAATATCTACTTGATGTATATATATCTCCTTGAGAATAAGTGGGAACAGTAATGTTTTAATTAACATAATAGGGACAAAAAAATTAATGGTAATAGAGAACCTAAGAAAAAGACAAAAAAAATTGGTTAACATTACTACATAACCAAATGTAAAATATTATGTTCATAATGTGGTTAATTTGAGTTTACGAATTTATATTCAATGAAACCACCTAGATATTTTCACAATTATTTCATTATGCAAAATCTATAGTGTTATTGTCTTGCTACATAAAAGTTAGCTAATAAAAAATTATATCTTCTGTCATGGAGTTATTATACTTTGATTGAACGATAATGTTAAAATTAGTTATATATTTAAAACCATTTAATCCATGGTTATTCTGGGAAAACCACCAATCTTCAATGAATTAAACAATAACAGGGAAGCAAGGAATAAAGCAGTGAGAATGATATTTTAAGGTGTTGAGAAGATGATCGGGGATGACATGTCAAGTTTTATTATTTGAGATAGTTCCATTATATGAAATGAATTCCAATTCAATACCGATTTGATAATAGAGCATCTGACACTTTCATTAATTCACATATCATAAATTAAATAGTTTTTCATAATCATATAATCCCATATGTAAAGATAAGATAGACACCTATCAAATAATGAGTGTGTTGGGGTATTAAATTTTCATCTTTTCTCTAACAATGAATAAAGTCTAGTTTAATTTTAGTATTATATCTTGGGTATGTATTTACATTACATTATATGTTGAATATATTGTTTATTTTAATTCAGGGACCATGCTATTTTTTATGAATGATGACTAAATTTTACATATCATGGTTTAGCTGTTCATATTGTTAATGGATATTAGGATATGAAGGCTATAAATGTAGGAAAATTGGAACTGATGGATAGAATTATTAATTAAAAATTATATTTGGTCACTTTTTAGAATAATGAAATAATTGTAACTAGATATTTCCCAAACATATTGGATTGATAACTAGACATGTTTCCCAATAATTTTACAGGTTTTCCTCTAGAAGGTGAATAATAATTTTCTATTGATAATCATCTAGTAATAAATCCAATTTTACTTATATCATCTATAATGAACCCACTAATTTTATGGATATGAATGTCCAATAATAAAAATTGCAATGTTAATGGTTCATAATCCCATGTATGTTACTTTGTGCTTCTCTAGCTATTTTTTCAAGTAGTTATATCGTTCAATTTGACTCAATGATGATTATTATACACTAAATTATGTAATGATATGTGTTATATATATTCTAACATTGATATGTGTTTTTTTGAACAATTTATGAAATAATAATTGTTATCTAAAATAGATATACATATTAGGAATCATGAACATCATGTAAGGAATGAGGATATATTGAAAACATGTATCCAGAGTCATTAAAGACATTAGGAATATGTGTTCATTAACATTTCTCTTACTAATGAACCAAAGGTTTTCGTGGAATTAATGAATCATTCATTTGATGATACCTAGACACTTAAACTATGGAATATGTATAAAAAATAATTTTATATTCGTGAACTAAAAAACAAGATGAAAAATTCATTATTTTCTGGGAAATTTTTTGAGATATTGAGTTAGATAAAAAAATACTATAATTTTTATTTATTGATATAATAGATTTTTTTCCTTCTCAATAACATTTCTGAGAAATAAATACAATATATCTAACAATGATGCAAAACATTCTCCTTTATAAACCTCTAAATAATTACTTTGAGATATGAAACAATATTGAAAAGAAATGTTATTATTATCACTTTGTTCATGAATTTTATTTAATTGTAAATCCTATAATATCTATTATGATAATTATCACTCAATTTCAATAGAGGGAGTATTTTTAATAATATTTTAGGAAGATAAACATTTGAATACTTCCACTTCAATTCATGTTTTCCCATTACAAAAAAATGGTAGTGTAATTTATTATGATGTGTTTCTGTCAAGATAGAATATTTATCACATTCAAGTAGATTATGTCATAGATTATTGATCTCAAAAATTTTAGATTCATGTATATAATTATTTAACTCTTTATTTGGAATTGGTTTCTATAGTAAAATATATGAATATTTGACATCATGATTTATTTGCAGAAACATTCCCTACAGTCATAGACCATATAATTTTGAAAAAATAGTTTTTACAAATAAATTTGATCGTGAGATATATTTGTTTGATTGAATATCAATATATTACTGAATTATGTTCGTTTATAAACCTAGGAATTGGTACTCATGGTTATGTTAATTATGATAAAACTTTTATAATAAAATATAAAAATAAACATTAGATTATATGAAATTTATGAGTGTCCTAGAGGGTTTGTACATGAATTTAAATGTGAAAAAATGAAGTTAAAATTTTATATTTGTCTCATTAATTACATATGTGGTTGAAATAATTAATGGATGTTAACATGTGAAATTTATGTTTTCTTATCAAAACATAATGGTGGTGATTCCATTGAGGGATGAAAAAAGTTGGTATCTCTATCATAAATTTCATTGATCGAATGGTCATCCAATTGTCTTATTGGTAAAATATTAATTATATTTACCCTCACATAAAATAGTTCATTCATCCTATAATTCAAATTATGTATAAGGAATTGAAAATTCATTTATGGTGGGCTGTAATGAAACAAATGTGATATATTTTGTCTTTATAAGACACATGTGTCATAAAGTAACTTCTAATAACCAATTACTAGATTGTATCTTAAAATATTTACAAACAACCATTTCAAAATGGGATCAAATCCTTAAGTATTTTTTCATATGTTTACCAACAATAATTAAAAAACATGATTCAATATGGGTGATTGGTGATTGGATCAGAAATTTGGCCCAATTGAACCCTATTTGTGAATCCAATAAGGTGGGAGACTTGTAAAAAAACTGTATTCCTAAGGTTATAGTGTTTCATGAAACACCAGTTTCGAAGAAATAATCCAAACTCCTAGTTATTCAACTCAGATATAGTGATCATTATAGTAATATTTGGGTTTCATGTTGACCAATATCACTGATTATCATCTTCAAATGTATGTAAAATAAAAATATTAAATGTTATAAAACATTCTCAATGATTATGTTATATATTTTTATGAATTATTATATGATCATATTTTATTAGTAGAGTTATCATAAAACAATAGTTACTACACCTTGATACATATGAATCCTTTTAAAAATTGTATATATATCATTTTAGCCTCCACATTTTCATATTGATACTAATGAAGCATTGTTATTGTGACTTAGCCTTGTTCATAGGATGACTATGAAAATTTAGATTGCCATGAAGTGTTTTTGACTGCTCGTATTCATCATAAATATTATGTTGA
Source organism: Viscum album (assembly GCA_963277665.1). Classification (NCBI taxonomy): domain Eukaryota; kingdom Viridiplantae; phylum Streptophyta; class Magnoliopsida; order Santalales; family Viscaceae; genus Viscum; species Viscum album. The sequence goes on along the minus strand of OY728132.1, from coordinate 92,101,047 downwards.
TCTTCTTCATTAGTGTTTATCATTTAATATTATATATCATTTTATCATCAAAATATCTCCATGGAAAGGGAAGTATTATTATTATAATAAGGGTAAATTATCTCCTTGATACATTTCCCCTTCTGAAATATTTAAATGAAATAGACATGTGTCCAATTGGTTTGCATTAAATCATTGATTCATTTATGTACATAGTGTATTTCACATGTCATAACTGAATCTGTACCATCAAGATCTTTTCCATTTTATTCAATTTGTCCACGATTATTGCGGCCCTCTCTTCTCATACATAGACATTGCATTAATTTTTTTGGAACATTTAATACATTAAAAAAATGTAATCTGAAGTATTGTAATTTTTTACAGGCTTTGGAAACATGGATACATAGAAACCAATGCATAAATCATCCAAATTATCTCCCACTAGGTTATCCTTGACTAGAAACCATCATAGAAACATCATACATGACACATATATTCATAACACGGGGAAAGGAAACATAATGAAGGGTGAGATCATATGATCAATAAAAAAACAACTGAGATATGTAATAATTATAATAATCGTAAGGGTATGAGAAACAAATTATAAAATTTTAAGATCTTACATTACATATCAAAGATCATAAAAATATAAATATAATAATGATCAGTAGTTCAGAAGACATGAATCATAAAGAAATCAAGAGAATAATCGATAAAATCATAACATATATATAATACATGGAATTGTTGATGACAGATAACTATATAAATTATTTCCATAGTATTGATGCTTTAATTACAAGTCCCTATTTGCTGGATGGGTTCACTCCCCAAACCATCATGGTAGTCATGCTTCACTCCCCAAAAAATATTTGTAGTTGAGGTTCACTCACAAGACCATCATAGTGGATAATGTCTGTTACTGAATTGATTTAACTCCCCTTTGCATACATGTCTATATTATTAGATATAAATCATTAAACAATGAATTGGAAGGATATATATATCTACCTATATAATAATTAAAATATATATACTTGTTCCAAAATTACATAACAATAATATAAAAACCCATGAAATGAAATGGGTATCATAAACATGTCATCATATATTAACCTATGTAAATGATATAGGTTTCATAAATTTTTTTTCTAAATAATAACCCATGAAGAAAATTCAGTTTCATATGTATATGTTTTATGAAAGGGAAATAGGTTTCATAATATTATAACCCATGAAATAGAATTGGGTTTCATAAATACAATTTCATCAAAACATAAACCATTCATAAAAAATTTATAAATGTGACCAATAGTTCACATTATTGAAAAGAAAAGAGAAACACCATTGGATGTCATATTACATAGAGGTTAATTTTGATATATATTTTAAAAAATATTGTCGAGTTAATTATCCTTTCTTCTATGAAACATAAATTTAAAAATAAAAACACTTTTTATTGTTTTTTTTGAAAATAAACATGAATACTTATAGTGGTTGCTTGAAAACTTATTGAATACATTTTTAAATAAAAATAACCATTATGAAATATAAAATAATATTTTATGAATATTTTTTTTTTCAATTTTCTTGATAATAAGTGCAAAATATCATTTCATAACATTCTGAAAACGTATTTAGAAAACATTATTTCAAAAGAAAACAGTTTCCAAACCAAAGAGATAACCAAGGAAATATTTTTGTGAAAAATTAATTATCATTGGTAACATATATTGGAAAAATAGTGGCAATACATGAAGATATCATGAATTACTGGGGGATAATAAAAATCATGGGAAAAATATTTCATCAAAGGATGTGTAATAATAAAAAATCTTATTATTAGGTGACATTGTATCCATAAACTCTTACAACTTTATTGAAATTGAATAAAAATACTCATGAAATAATAACATTTAAGGAAACAGAATATATCATATAAAGAAATATATTTTTTATATAAAATGTAAAATGACACTATATACACCTCTTAAAATTATATACGTGGATAACAAAACATTTGTCTTAATGAATGGAAAATGAGACAAAATTGCCTTACAGATTTTGTAAATCATGAACTGTAAAACCCCATTATATAGATCGCAGTACCCATAAATGATGATCATGAATCCCATTTTATGGAAGTGTGTGTGATTGTAGATAATAAATTTGACATAAAAAATCATAGTATATTTATGATAATATTGTTATTATATAGCAAGGGAAATAAAAATATTTTATGGGGTGGAAAAGGAAATAAAACAGAAGTGCTTGTTGATAGATAATACCTTTTATTTTTGTAACTTATTTTGTTTTTCCACAAAGGGATTCCTTCATTTTATTTCTACCCAATGTGAGGAATATTTATGTAAGGTAGATAAGTTGGGAGGATATTTGGATAGTTTTAAACTACTACACATTTCTTTAGAGGTGTGAATAAATGAGGGGGTGAGTGATCTTTTATAGTGGGTGAGGAGTGGAATTCATGTAAATATAAAAAGGTAAAAACTATTAAGAGGTCTCCCTTACATCATGTTCTATGAATAAAGAACCTATTTTTTTATATTGGAAGATATGGTAATGATATTTCAATAACATGGTTTTGGGAAATGTATCTATGTTATTTTCTATATTATGTAAATATTTGACCAATATGTAAACTTTTTTTTACCTTAATCACTATAATAAATTTTAATTACAATCAGTAATCCTATTGGTAAAAAATTATGTTGACAATAATAGAATGTATAAATTATTATGATTCAAAATATGGAATTCATTTTTACAGATTATAATTTTATATGTTTATAAAATTAATTTAAAGTAATCTTGTATGTGGGATGAGCTGATAGGTCTTTCAAGTAATAAGGTTCAATATTTTGAAATTTTTTTAAATCAAATTTCAAATTGTAATTTAATTAAATGATTTATATTGGTTTAAATTATCTATAATTTATCTAATTGTACGACACAAAAAAAATTGAAATTAAATTTAACTATGTAAATATATTAAATAAAAATGATGTTTTGATTAAAATTCAGTATCATTAACTTTTCATCTAAAATTGAAGTATTTAAGAATAATAATAAAAATTACATAAAATAATTTTGACATAATAAATTCAAAAAATGACGTTTATTTTATTTAATTAAATTTATTAAAGTATCTAAATTTAAAATTATTATTTTTCATGGATGAACATAAAAAGTAGTTCTTTGGAAAAAATAATATTTGTTCAAAACATATAAACTTTACAAAAATTATATATTTCATTATAAATATGAATTATTTATATGAAAGTATTATAAATAAAATTTAACAATTATTTATTACAATTAATATTAATAACTTTAATGACTTTGTTATCATATTCTATTTAAATTATTATAATAATAAAATATTATATCATAAAAACATTATGTTCTGTATAACACTAGATAATATGATGTTGTGTTTAGTGTAATCTAATCATGTTGTATCATATAAATAATGATTAACATGATGTATTTTACAATTAAATACATCAAATAAATTTATTCATTCAAAAATGTTCATAATAACTCATTGTGTAAAATCAAACCCCCTTAAAATAATTTTCTATGTCAGAATTTTTCATTTTAACAATAAATGATAATATTATTACTTTATAATATCCAAAATTTATCATGTATCTTCCTCTAACTAGTGATTTCTCCACAAAACTTTGACCAAGTGAGCGGTCTTATTTTTTAGAACATTCTTAGTGTGGTCCAGAATATCAAATCGTTATTCATCATAAGAAAGATCGTGCTCCAGTGGTATGTCTCATTGTTCAACATATTTTAAAGAACATTTAAATACTACTTTAGGTGAGATACATGGAACATATCATGAACATTATATTTATTTGGTGGAAGTGTTAAGGGAAAGGCTACTTTCCTAGTACAATAAATTATTATAAAGGGACTTATATAACTAGGGAACAATTTAACTTTCTTAATTAATATTTCAACCTTCTTCTAGTGAGATATTCATAGAAAATCAATATTACCAATCTCAAATTATACACCATGTAAATGGTTATCTCAATTAATATTCTTCAAACATTGATCATCCTTGAACTATTTTTTAATGGTTCTAACCTTCTCGTCCATTTCTTCAGTTATCTCTTATCCTAGTAGAAATATTTATAAAATATAATTTCAACAAATTGGAGATCTAAATATTATTTCATATTGTTATTAATAAGGATCCATTTTAATTCATTATTGTATGATGTTGTTTAATGAAAAATCAACTGTAGGAAGGTGTTGAACTAGACCACCTGTGGAATCCAATGAAAAATACCTCAACATATTCACAATAGTTTGAATTTTTTTTGGACAGATCATCCATCTAAAGAAGATAGGAAGTGATAAAACTACATTATATATCATGGGATTGCTGAAGACTTCACTAGAACATTTTGGTAACCCTCAATCCTGATCAGATACAATATAATTTGGTACACCATTAAACCATACCACTCTTTTAATATATATCCTTGCATGCTAATCCAAATAAAGTCTTATCAGATAGTGATGAAGTGTGATGACGTAGTAAGTTGATCGACCATGACCCGTATATCATTATTATCTTTACATCTTTTGAGAATATAAATGTCAAAATTCTTTGTTTTTTATACCATTTATATTATGGTATTGGAAAATGATAAAAAATCCCCTTATACATTTTCCTTTATTCCATAAGATTGCGGCATACCAGGCATCGAAATACAAACTATGTGGTATCACTCAACCATCCATCCCAACAAAAGTATTATTTAATGTCTCTATATATCATCATACATCTAGGATAAATAATGAATGAATAACCACGGGCATCATAAAATATATTTTTCAAATCTCATATGGATGATACACATAAACAATTAATGAACCTTATCATTCTATCATGATAAAGGTTAAACTCCAGAACAATTTTTGACCATATTTTATGGTTCTAAATCTCCATACTAATCCTCTTTAATATACACACAGATAGAGGGATGATCATTCAACTAATCAAGATAATATTTTTTCCCTTCCGTCATGATATAAGAAATATCAAATTAAATTCCAAGAATATTGGATATGTTGTAATCCTTATCATGGATAAGATGAATTTATCCTTTCGACTCAAGACATCAACCACCTTATTCTCTTTATCAAGGTAGTAATGTTTTGAGAATTCATGATCTATTATTGACTCAAAACATCTCTGTTAAATAATTTTCAATACCTTCTAAATAAATATATCCATAAAAAATTTATGATTTTTATATATATCCCAATTTTCTTCATATAAATAATACCTCCATATCCTTAATGAAAATATTACTACAACGAATTTAAGGTCTATAGTTGGGAAATATTTCCAATTATTCATAAATATTTTGGATGAATAACTTAAAAACATGTTATCATATATAATAACACATATGAATCTATTACCAAATGCATCAATATAGATTACCAATCCCACTCCACTATAAGGAAATGTAAGAATAGGTGCACCAACTAACCATCACATCAGTTTTTTTAAATTTTCCAAAAATACATTTTTACCGAGGAACGTGTCCCTATTACATGTTATCATTGTTAGTGGATTGGATATTAATGAGAAATTACCCAAAAACCATTAATAATATCCTGTAAAACCTAGAAAACTTTTCATCTCTGTCAATGTGGTTAGTTTAGGCCAACATTTAATCACCCATTACATTGATGAATCTATAGGGATACCCTATATTGATATTATATGAATAAAAATATATCCTTTTGTAGAAAGAAATATTTCAATGAGTTTCTACAACTTTTTGGTATTTAGTAAAATTATCATGTGGCATACATGCAATTCCATTATATTTGTATTTTTTAGAATATAATCAATAATGACTGTGAAAAAATGATCAATTTAATCTATAGGGACTCAATTCATCAAATCCATGAATATAAGATGAGAATTTCTAAATGAAAAACACTTCTCTATACATTCATATTTTCATTATATTTTACGGAATTCCTTCTTGCATATGTCCTTATTCTTGATCCTCAATTAATTATATCTGGAATGAATGGAAATCTTTTCAAATTATTTAGTTTCTTGAATTTTATCAGTCTATCCATCAATAAAGAGAAGAGGATACATGTTCTACATTGTAAACTAGTTCAACTGCAAATAATCTTTGCAATGTCACATGGATCCATATTTATACAACACAAAAAAGACAGGTTCACCTCGAGGTGACCCACTTGGATATATAAATTCCATATAATGTAATTCTTTGATTTTATTCATAAATTCATACAATTAAATTATACAACTCAATAGGGAATTAATAAATTAGGGTGGAAATATTTACAGGTTATATTGAGAAATCTACCTCAAGTTTATTTGGTAGGATATGAATCTCTCCCCAAAAGATATTCACAATTTCAGGAAAATTTATCATTTCATTGATTCCCAGTTTCTCTTAACTACTGTTTGATAATCACACCATTATAATGGGAATTAATACCCATAAACTGGATGTAATCACCATATGATGTTCATATATATCTTCACATTGTCATAAAATCAAAAGATGGTTTGAAATATAAAACATAACTTCTCTTCCGAGAAAATATATGTTGGATTTATGTATTAAAATACAATCTATGCCTATGATGGAATAAAATTCAACCTGAGAAATAATGAAATGTTTTTTAGGAACAAAATACCGACAAATTTCAACCATAAAGGAATCATACTCTTTATATGAAATCATCGTAAAATTTAGAGTTATCACATATAATTCCACATTTAATCATTTTTGTGGAATCATAATAAACTTATAAAATTCCATATATATGAAATTGTGGTATATCTAAAGTAAATTAATACATTTAGTGTTTTAAAGATAATTGTGATGGTACCGTTAACAATTTAATTATCACACACCTAATTAGAAATATTAATTGTAAGAGATTTCCCATTTTCCCTCGGCATTAGAGGTTGATGTCATGGATCATCCCCATTGACATTATTTTTTTGGGAACTGGTTATAATAATGGTCATTATCATTAATCATGTAGCACGGAAACCAAGGAGGTTTATTATTTAATTTTTATTCTATATTTCCATTGTTATTTATCTTGTTTTAATAACATCGGAAAAACAATTCATGAAGAACTTCCATTAAACACATAAAAAATTAACTATATCCCTTGTGAAAATTTCATACATTACACTTCCCACACATTAGAATAAAGTAAATCTATTATTCCTCTCTTTGTGGTTTTAATACTTTACATTGAACTCAATATTTCTTTTCTTTTCAAAAGCATATGATTGAAACAGAACTATAAATTTTATTTAATCATTTATTTCAAAACGTATTGTATATTCATAAATAATAATTTATCCTATGTATAACACCAATGTGAGACATGGAATTAAGAAACTAAATAATATATCAACTTTAGTTTTGGTATTGAAGGTAATACTTTAAGTGTACCTCATGAGTTGTGTAAATTTAACCTCATAGGTACCAACAGATTCATCATCCCTTTTATTTAACCCAACTAATTCTTATCCATCATTTTATGAAGAATACAATGATTGTCCTTATTGATGAATATGTTCTTAAACTAATCCCAATACATGGATTAAATATCATATTTCTCCGTCATATTATTTATTAAAAGTCTTCAACGGGTCTTCTTCACCTTCTAAACAATAAATATCGGTAATTACTTTCCCATGTTATGAACATTTGACAATGGAAAATATCATTTAATTGGTAAATACCCATTTTTTAGTAATAAATTGATCAAAATACCCCTTGATATAAGGTGCATGTTCCCTCACGAAGGACTCCATAGAACATTGTTCCCACCTTTTCTCATTTATATGTTCAAAAATTTTCAAATGTTGATAAAGTTGTGTAAGCTATAAAATTAGGGTTTTTATCGCATGTCACATATAATTTGGATTCTATGGAGAATAAAAATTTATTTTCCCATCACACACCGCATTTTTTTAGATCCATTGCGATCTAGCTATTGAGAAAAATCAAAAAACATTGGGTAAAAAAATAATCATATCCTGAATACTCATAATCATGGAATAACATATAGGATATATGAATTTTAAAAACATATTTAAACAATAAAACCTTAGGTTTACCTGAGTCTATTCATAGATAAAATATATTAAAATCCTACTTTTTGGTTTATCGTGATTTTCTAAATTGACAAAGCATATCCCTCGGATGTGTCGGACTATGTGTCATGCAAGGTCAATTGTCATGAAATAGTTCACAAAAAAGTCTAGATCAATATTTTTTTACTGTTGTTACACCTATGTACATATATTATATAAAAATATAAACATATATTGACTAGAAAGGGAGTCATTTCTAGGAACCTACTCATTCATTCCTTTACCAAAATTCCTGAACATTTTCTTGTAATTTGATTCATCCATAGTCTTATCCATATATACATGTACATATGGATTTTAGTAATACTTTTCTCATTCTAGTTTAAAATATTTATCAAAACAATAACTCTGATACTAAATGTAGAAACCCTATTATCTAATACATAGACATTTAATAACTTTTGTAGAACATTTAATAAATTACTATAACAGACTAACGAATACCATATTATTTTAGAAAAATTAGAAACAATGATACATAAATACGGGTACATAAGTGAGCCTCATTATCTCCAACTAGATTCTCCATGAATATCAACATTATTGAACACATCATTAACAATAAATATCTTCATAATGTGGGGAAATGTAACATAATAATGGGTGAGCTCTGATTCTTAGTAATAGTAAATGGAACATCTATGTTAGACTAATCATGAGAAATAAGCAGTGTGAATAAGATCATAACAATAAAATACCATACCCTGTATATCAAAGATTATAATGAAGATCCATTGAATAATTATTTATAGTTTATAAAACATAAACAAGTAGGTAATAATGAGAATAATCCATTAATTCATAACATTGAATAAAACAAGTAATTTTGGAAGACACATAAGGATATAAAATAAATTCCATAGTAGTGAAGTCTATATTAATTTCCCATATTATTGCAATGGTTTCACACCACAAACCATAATAGTAATCATGGTTCACTCCTATTAACATATTAGTTGTAATTATTCACTGCCAAGACCATATTAGTGGAAAAATCCAATACTAAACTGATTCCACTCTCCTTTATATCCATATCTATATCATGAGATATAAATATCTACCCAATTTCTTTGATGGATATATAGGTACAAACTTTATAATAATGAAATAAAAAAATCATATGACACAGGATTATAAAAAATCATATCATAACAAATGAAATTACATGGGGATCATAAAAATATCATCATATCATAACCTATTGAAAAGAAATAGGTTTAACAATCATTTCATAAAATCATAACTAGTGAAATTAGGAATGTTTCATAAGAATATAACCATAAAATTAGAATTATATTTCATAATTATATAAATTATGAAGGACAAACTAATTTCATAAACATCATTCCCTCAAAACAAAAACTATTTCATGGAAGAATATGAATGCAACCCTTGGATCAATTACCCATAATGTAAAGTGTAACAGTGATGGATGCCATCATAGAATGAAATTAATTTTCAATAATATTTTTAAAATATTTTTTATGAAAAATATTATTTCTACTTTGTAAATTATTTTATACAATATAATACAATTTGAAAACCATAATCTTTCAAAATAACCTTGAAAACTTATAAAGGATTCTTGACCTCATTTTGAAAACCATTTTCCTTTAAATAAATTGTAAATCATATAAAATAAGTGTTGAAAATTATAAAATGTTTTTAAAATAAATTTCCATGAAAATTACATAAAAATAATTTGAAAATATTTTGAAAATATTTTTATAAATCATTGTTTTTGAAGGACAAAAAATCCTGATCCATGATAGACACAAGGTATATTGTTATTAAAAAAATTTAATATTACAAAAAGAACAAAAATATGTTAAAATTGTACCAATAAATGAATATATCATTAATAAATATAGGTCAATAAAAATAATGAGAATAATATTTCATCAATGGAAGAATAATAATAAACATTCCTCATAAGTATTGAGATCATAGCAACAAACTATTGGAACTTTGATAACATTGAATCAAATTAACCCTGACATAATGACATTAAATCCAGAATAAAATATCATAAAAAGAATTATATTAATGATATAACATGTAAAATTTCAGTATATATACCTTTTAAATTAATATTTTTTCATACCAAAACAGGTGTCTCAATGAAGGGTAATTGAGACAAAATTACAATATTGATTTTGTTACTTTTGAACCATAAAAAACCATGATATAAATATCATCAAATAGATGGTTTAGTAAAAATAAATTTAATTATAAGGATCATATATTTCATTCATGAAAATTATATACACTAAAAAATTAAACAAATACTAAATAAGTTTAATGTACATCGGAAATAAAATTGAGACTAGAAATCCCATTTCCAAATGCCTTGAATCTCATCTTACTCATTCAAAAATCCTATATAATAAATATTTTTTATAATATATTATAAAAATATATACAATTATAAAATAACATATTTTATTTTATTATGTCCTTTTATTACCCATTTATTAACAATTCCAAGCTGACGTTACATTTCAGTAACAACCGCATTGTTATTCGTATGTGTTTTGATTTGTTATATTTTTTGGGTCTGTAACTTATTTCACGATTTCATAATATAAATAATGATAAAAATGATCTCAATATTATATATATTCAGTATATATATTTTTATAATAATATATGTATTATATAAATAGTAAAATAAATGTGTCATTCGTTGAGATGATGGGTCGTACATAGACACATATGTTTTTTCATATACTAATCGTATTTTTGAATGAAATGAATGTAAATGATATATATATATAATATAATTACTATATAATTATTATATAATATATATAATATATTTATATTAAATCTATTTGTTCAACATTTCACGCTAATCCTGAAAGAATCGCCTCATTTTGAAGAGGCAGTAGTCCACACGTCCACAAACGATGTTATCATATTCCAACCAAATGAAAATACTTATGGTATTTAATATCTAATTAATTCAGAGGAATAAATAAATAATTAAAATAATAATGATTATTTCACTATTTCTATCCTTTATTTTTTTTAATGGATAGAGAAATGACCTTGGTTTGTAAGGAATCATTATGCCATGCATATGAACGATAACTGTGTTTTATATTTGATAGAAATGTGATTGAGTGTAGTTAATACCATAAAATTACAAAATCATTATATTTATGATAACTAGGTTATGATATAATATTATCAAACGAATAAATATGGGGTTGGAGAATGAAATAAATGAAATGTTCTTGTTAATGGATGCTACATATTCATTGGGTAACCCTCTTGGTTTTCACCAAAGAGCGTCCATGGATGGTTTTATGTAAAAAGTGAGGAATATAGGGATGAGGGAGGCAACATATAATGATATTTGGTTATTTTTCGAAGATAAAAAGGTCTTCAGATATGTCAAAATGTGAGGGGGTGAGTTCCCTTTTATATGGGAGGAGGAGTGGCATTCTTGTAAATATAAATAGGTAAACACTATTAGAGTGGTCTCTCTTACATCATGTGCCTAAATAATTAAAATTAATAATTAAAATTGGTTATATAGTTAATATATATCTTTAAAATGATTTATGCATATGTTACTAGGTTTTCCCCCTTAAAATAATGTTTACCCACAAATAAAACACATTTTTGACTTAAGCATTGCAATTAATTTTAATTACATTATCTAATTGTTTTGTTCAAGAACTATGTTGATCATAATAGAAATTATAAATTATTATTATTTGAAATATGTAATAAATATTTCCAAATAATAATATCTGACATTTTATAATTTTTTTTAAAATTAATCAAACATGTGGGATGAGATGTTGAGTGTTTACAGTAAAAGGGTCCAAAATATTAAAAAATTTCTATGTTCTTTTTACTGGTGAATTTATTAAAAATAACTTAAATAGTTTTTATTTATTTATTATTAAAATAATAATACATTATATCCAAATTAAAATATAATATAACTATATAAATATATTAAATGAAAAGAATATTTCAATTATAATTATATATTCTTCAATATCCATCCAACAATGTTCTATTTTGGAATAATATAAAAATATCAGCCTAAAGTAATAATGAAATTATGAATTAAAAATTAAATTTTTTATCATATTAAATTTATAAATTTTCATAAAATCAACTTTAAAATGGTTCACAGAAGGACATAAATGCAGTACATCATTATCATGATCTTCAAGACCCCCAGTCTGCAAAAGACCTTCTCCAGATATGTCATCATGACAATTCAACCCAACCTGCATATTACTGGCTTCAAGCAAGTGCATCATTGTCTGGATACTACATGCGGATGTGGTAATGAAATAGATATATATATGTATAATAACCCCAAAATAGTTGTTGTAGTATATCTTTTTTTATTATATTAGATTTTGAATAGACCACTACTTCATACCTAGTTAGAAACACCTAGGGTATATTCATGGATTAACTAAAAAATTATTTATTATCCATTATTATGATATGAACATATGATGACTAATGATATCCTACGTTAAAACTACAGTGCCTTGGATTGAAAATAACACGACTTTTTTTAGTTAACTTATAAATTATTTTTATGATTATATTCTTTCACATTATGATTATTTTTTTTAATAGTTTGGTTTTTTATTTTACTCAATGTATGGAAATATTTGGAATAGTGTTATTTCTTAATGTAATGGATTGTGAAATGATTTAACTCATGATAAACCGAATTATTTAGGTTCTATAATTAGAAACCATGTGTTTAATAATAATAATATATCCCAATATATGATTAATAAACTCAACATGATTTAGTTTCTTGAGACCCCTAATAAAAGAAAACATGACATTCATAGATGTTTCTATTAGTAATATTATAGGGGAAAAAAGATTTAGCTTCATATAATTCAATAACATGTGTAAAGGAACCTAGTAGAGTGTCTTAATGAAAAGGTAATAGGTAATATTAATTGAAATTATGGTTATATAATTGCATATTTTTATTAACATTGATTTCATAGGGATGTGGAACTTTGGAATTATCCATATCAATGTCATAATCTATGGAAAAACACTAATAACTAGGATGATATTATAACATATATATCTATAATGTGTATTTTTAAGGTTAAGGCACACTTTTCCTTCACTACATAGTTAGTGTTGTCATGTTAAAGTTAATAAAATCATTCCCTATGAAAATATTGTTATTCTTCCTCTAGTTAAATTTGATGTCAATTTTGGTATAATTATTGTTAATTTATATAAATCACATATCAATTAGTTAGAAATTTATGTCACATTTGGTATTCTAGACCAACATATTATTTTCTACTAGTGTGAGAGAAAATATAAACATACAATGGAAATTACCTCCATTTCATGGGACATTATTCTTATTCAATGGAGGTATTTGTCTGAGATAGTAATGAAAAAATTAAATATAGATGTTATACCTATTTTATGGGATACAATTGATTTTTTTGGTATATTATCCTAGTCATTGTCAAAATCATGAAATATGTTGTTTAATACAATTTATGCCTTGTGATTTATCATTTCCTGAAAAACCATATAGTATATTCCTTATTGATATGAAATAGTTGAAAAAGTTACTCCATGAGATTCTTCATATGTGGTTTATTTATCCATGATAATATTCATATGGTGAACCTATCAATATTTCTAATAAAAATATCAATCAGTTGTACTCTACATTGATTATCATGAACATAATATATCATGGACATTAATAAATAATCTCTACAATATATTCAGAATTTTTAGGATAAATTATGAGGTGCTCAATATTTTTCCAAGATTGATCTTATATCAATATACTATTATTTGAGGTTAAAAATTAGAAACACACCAAAGAGGACCGTTTTATGATTTATGGGAATTATTATTTTATAATGATATCATTTAGTCTTTCTAAATCTCCAATAATCTTAATGGATTTAATGAAATGGATCTTAATATATCAACATGATAAAATTGTGATAGTCTATATAGATTATATAATTATATAATCTAATTGAAAGTAAGTGCATTAATATAACGTGATAACTATACTGAAGACACTAATGAATGGTAATTAATATGAAAAAATTACTATGTGAAATTTTTTGCAACATAATGTTTCATTTTTGGGTCATATATTTTCATGTGAGGGTATATCGATGGATATGTCATAGGATAAAGTTATTTAGAATTTTCGTATACCAAAACATGTGACTAATATCCATATTTTTTTGGATTAGATGGATATTATTGACACAATGTTAATGGTTTATAAAGGATACAAAATATACTAATTATGTTTACTCATAAGAGGGTTAAGTTCCTTTTTATTGATGAGTGTGAATATAAATTCCACATAATTAAATAAAATTTTTATCACTACCAAATTTATCACACTAGCTTTTAGTGGAGAAGGATTTTTGATTTATAGTTATGCATTGAAGAATTTAATTGGATTTTTCCTGATCAAGAAGGATGTGGTGATAGCTTATGTATTATTCCAATTAAAAATTAACATTAAAAATTACAAAATTGTTGATTTCAAGTTACGATTATTAATATTAGAATTATGGGTCAATAGGTATTATCTTAATTTATTTTTTTTGAAATATATAATGATCAAAAAAATTTATAGTATATATTCACCTTGAATCAATTGAATATGAACCATAGTAGATGGTTGAAACATATTTTTATTTATGACATGAAAATACATTCCCACCATTTGAAAGTTAACATGTTGGGTGATTATTATAGAAAATTTATCTTTAAATCTTATATATTATGTTGATCCCAAAATATCCAATAATAATGTATTTTTAAATAATAGACCATGAAATATTGAATGATAGGGAGATATATTATCTCACTCAAATGAGTCTTCACCCCTAATTCCATGTAATTATTAAAGAGGTACAAAATGAGGATTTAGGGATATAATAATATGTTATAAATTACCCTTAGTTAAATTTAAATAAGTATAAAATGATAATATTTATTAATATAGTATTAATCCCATCAATACAATACTTAACGTAGGATCATTTGGGAAAAAAACTCATATCTCATAATTATCTATTCATTCTTGAACTATGAATTTTTATAGAGATATGAAATATTTTTTATTGTGGTACAAAATAAAAAAAGATATCTTGGGGTAGGTATAGAAATTATTTTTATGTAAGAAAATAAATTTGGTGATATATATTTCTAATCGAATGATAGAACCATTAAACATACAAGAATGTAAATGTGGAAACATCACAATGGATTTCATCATTGAACTCCCCAAAACAAATAAAATACTTAATGGTGTTTTTTATAGCTAAAATACTTAGAAATTCATCAAAAATATTGAATTATAGTATAATTATATCATGATTATATTTCTTTAAAATATATATGGTTTTAGAAACTATTCTTGAATCATCACATTTAATGGTTTCTGAACATGACATAAGGATTAGGTCATTGTAATTAGGAAGCCTTTAGTAGGATCTGGATACTTGTAACAGCCCAAGATTTTATAAAGAAATATTCTTTTTAATTTTATTAATGTCTTGTGTTGTACACTACACCAAAAGGATCTTGCACAACACGTATCCTTGTCTTTCCTTGCATTACACGCAATCGTGACCTTCCTCGATAGTGTGTGTAATACGCAATACCGAGTTTCACTAAACAACGATATGCTATAAAAATATTATTAAAACTAGCTTTTATGAATAGTAATAACCACTTTTTGAAATCCAGTAAATCTTATTTTTCAAAATGAACTTTATTTTTGGATTCGGAGTATCGAATTTAGCCTAAGGTGAAATTTTGGTACTTTTCGGATAACTTTCATATTCTGATGAATAGTGAAAATTACTAAATTATAATTAAAAACAAATTTTTTAATCGAAATAATTAATAGTGATAAATCATTAATTTGAGTGGTTTTAAAGTATATTTAGAATATATTTTTACAATTTAATACAATGTTGGTCATTGGATGTAGTTTCACATTTAAACTAGACATAAACAAGTGTCAATCTTTTGATAGATATTGTTTCTTAAAAACACGCTATTTGTTTTAACAGCGGGATTTAATTATAAAATTAATTAATGCAACTTTTATGTTATGAATTTGGTAAAATAGACTTCATTTTTGAATTTGGAATATGAAATATAGCTTGGGATGAAATTTTGGCATTGTTCTGAAAAACATCAATTTTTGATGAATAGTGAAACTACTAAGTGGTAGGTTAAAAACTGAATTTTGCATAAAAGTTAATTTTACCGCTTCTGTGAATGGAATTTCGAAAATCCGAGAGACACGGTTAATATCAAGGACTAAAATGTGGTTCAATGAGATGAAAATAATTTTTTGGTGAATAGTAACTTTTTACTTTTTTTACCATGGTTAATAGTAAATAAGGTAACTAAGGGTAAATATGATATTAATATTACCCTAACACATGTCCTAATTCTATTGGACAAGTGTAATTCGACCAAAAACAAACTTAGGAATAAAATATGACCATTTAGGCCCACTTGGATTAGATTAGGACATTTATTATTAATTTATTTAAAGAAGGGTTAAAATAGTTAAAATCAATG
Organism: Viscum album; assembly: GCA_963277665.1. NCBI lineage: Eukaryota > Viridiplantae > Streptophyta > Magnoliopsida > Santalales > Viscaceae > Viscum > Viscum album. The sequence goes on along the minus strand of OY728132.1, from coordinate 92,084,228 downwards.
TTTAATAAGTAAATGATTTTTAATATGGGGTTATACATAAGATAAATTCGACTATAAATATTCATTAGAAAGACTAAAAGATTTCCTACATGATGGTATTTTATTTGTAATTTTTAGACATCAAATAATATAATTTATTTATGACACAAAAATGATGCAGTAATTATCTTATTAATGAAATATTGACATAATTGATAATATAAATACCAAAATAAATCTAATTTAAGACTTTTTATGAATTAAACTAATTTTCTAGGTTACTATGATATATTAGTGTTGATTTAATCAACTTGGTTCGAACATATAATTCTGTTATGACTTTCACAAAAATCATATATCAAATAGTGTCAAAATTGACACAAAATAGTTTTTAAATCAAATATTATATTATTAATTTTTATTTTATTCCTAAAAATCTAAGGTTCGGCCAAATGACTTAGATAAGGATATATGTATTAATTATATACAATTTGGGGTTCGTTTGGCATGTTATAGTAAGTTTATTAACCATATAGTGAAAGAAAACAAAAAGACACGGTAAAAGTTAAATTATTTAACTTAGAGTTAAATCTAATTGATAAGGTTAAAATAATACCCTAAACTTGTCTAAATCCTATTGGTTGATAGGATTTCGACCCATCCCCACTTTATCTTCGAAATAAGACCCTTTGGAACCATTATAAACCGATTTTGACTTTAATATAAAATAATATTTTGAGATATTCCTAAGGTGCCCCTCTCCTCCCCTATAAAAGGACACCTCCTCCCCCTCCTCCTCACACCAATTTGAGCACTCAAGCTCGGCCACCCCCTGCCAATTTTTCCTCTCCACTTCCCTAGAAACATCCTAGAGGTTCTGGTCTTCCTCAAAGACCAATTTTAGTGCCCTAAGAGGAGGTCTCAAAGAGGCACTTCAAAGAAGAGGTAATTACCGTTACCAATTCTTTCATCTTTATTTCTTCTTCCACTTCTTCTTCTTAGGTTGTTTCATTATGAAGTAATAACATCAGTATCACTCATATACTGATATGTTATTATAAGTATGAAACAACCCTATTTCACCATCTATCCATCCTACGGAAAAAGAAATCACCGCGCGTGCGTACGTACGGAATACCGTCTCCACGCCGTGGTGTAATCTATTTTCCACCACCACCTTACATGGATGGGTATAATGGTGTAAAGAATAACTATACATAGTTATTACAACATCATATTGATTCTGATATATTGTATAATCCACTCCAATTCAATTCAATATTTATAGAAATGATATCATCGCTCGTGCGTACGTACGGACTACCGTCTCCACGACGCGATGAGATTCATTCTCCATGTTAACCATTTAAGAATGATTATAATGTATATATAAGAAATAATAATGAAATATATGACATTATAAAGCTACTGGATTTATGTATATATATACATATGTATGTCATCTACTTACTTCCATATCAAGACAATAAGGAAAGAAAAACAGCGTTCATGCGTACGTACGGACTACCGTCTCCATGAACGGTGTTTTTCATTTTATTTATCTATCTATTATATATATATATATACTGAATATATATGATATATAAATCATATTTTATATTCTGGAAGTAAGTAAATCATGATATAAGTAATAATGATGTCAAGAACAACAAGTCAAAACACCTACGATAAATGAAACGATTTTACCCAAAACGCTTCTTTAACATGGAATTTACAAAAGAACGGGTAATATAATGTCATAAGTGAACCATATATGATATCATAACAATGAATATGATTCTGTAATAAGTCAGTGACATTATTTAAATCATTATACAGGAGGTTCGGACACATACGAAGCAAATTGGACCTAAGGTAAGGGAAATATCACAATCTCATTTTTATCCGAGATTGTTTATACTTTGAAATTTACTGGGGTGTATTTTATTATCCACATCCATGTTTCCTCAATATGTAATATTATTTCCATCCACCTAAAATAGTTTAAATCCAATTTTACTCTTCGATAAGTTTTTAGTAAAGGATATGAAAGGAATATTTTTTTTTCGTTTTTCGTACGAGGTACTTTTTGACTTTTCTGACAAAAGTACGAAGAATGTTTTTTTAACTTAAACGGTACGAATGGATTTTTATGGTTTTATAAAGCCTTATTTTCATGAAGCTTCCTCCAAAAGATTTCATGACTTTTTTTAATAAAATCTCTTTCTTTTAAAATTGCATGATGTTTTGTGAAAAGAAATTGATTTTGAAGAAGAAAGGATATTTTCCTCAAGAATTCATTTCAAGTGTTTTATCAAAATTATTTTCCATCTAAGATAATAAAGGGTTCTGTTTCTATCCATATTTTTACATTTATTTGACTATGTTGTGATGGAATTATGTTTATGAATTCCTTTATCTTATATGAATGGTTTTATGATGTCATGTTGTTTAAGAATCCCATTTTTATTACATGGGTTATGAAATGATGTATGATTTATGATTTTGTGGCACACATAAGAATGGTATCATTATGAGATGGGTGGGACCTATATCTCCCTCCAATGCATTGGGTAAAGATTTCATATCTCATGAGATAGACATGGCTGGAATGGTAGGTTATACCGGTTCAGTGAAACAGGACTGAAACGAGGATTACTCGATTCAGAAAGGGACTTTGTCCACTAAGATAGTCTGGGCAATGAGTCTTGACTAACAAGAAATGATTCTCTATGATTATGTGTGTATGCCACAATGAGTAATGTTTTAAGTAAGGGTTTCATTTTCACTACTATGATTTATCCCATGGTATGAAATTATGCTCTCTTTTGCAGGTTAAGATTTCCAAAAATGTTATGTTCTTATGAAAATTATGTGATTGATATTTCTTTTGTTTACCCTTACTGAGCATTTGAGCTCACCCTTTTATGTTTTCTTTTCCCCAGGATATAAAGAAAGGTTTTAGGTAAAAAAAAAGGAAGATCTTTGTGGGATATTTTGAAGATCTTTCACCAGGATTAGAAGATTACGTTCCGAGTTTCCAAAGACACTAAACTATTACGATCCTTGTGTGTATATTTTTGTTATGTATTAAGTATTCCGCAAAAGTAATGTAATTTTCATGTACTTTAGGCTTCGGGTCTTTACAGTTGGTATCAGAGGCAAAGGAGGTAGGAATGTATCCGATCCTTGGGAACTCTCACATGTGAGCGTTGGATGAAGCATGGCTCTCCGCCCAAGGGCTTCATGAGGAAATGGCTGCCACTGGGGATGGTGGTGTGTCACGCCCAGGGGGTGTAGCCGCCCATAGAGTGCCCTGATAGGTATCAATTATAGTCCACTGGAAGTAATTCCAGACCGTTACAGTTGGTATCAGAGGAAAGGTTTAGTCAACCTTTGGAAACTAGGATGCGAAAACGTTAGTGAGATTCCTAGAGATATTTCTAAGGTATGTCTAGGGATGTCCCTAAGGATAAGTATACGTATAGGATATATTCCTAGAACTATGGTAATGATATTAGATTAAACCTAAGAAGTTAGGTATTGAGGATACTTTCCCTTTACTATGTTGTTTTCTCTAGCATGATTTTTGATTCTCACAAAATTATTTTTGTGTTTTAGTTAATGGAGGGAACCAAAAGGAATTCAGTTAACATTGAATCCAATGGACAAATTGGTGACTATGAGCAACAAAATTGTGTAATGCCTAGAGAGAAAGATGTTGTGATTATGCCGAATCAATCATCGCGATATATGACTAACAAGGTGAAATTTAGTGGTATGCCTAATTCTTCAAAGAAGAGGAAGATAGACTATTATGCATGTTCGCATGTTGAGGAGCATAAAGAAAGGAAGATTGAGATTTCTAAAGAAGGGAAGAAGAACCTTGAGGAATACCTCAAATGGAGGGACCGATGTTATCTGTGTGGAGAAAAGGGTCATAGAGTGACAGACTGTTATGGAGTTAAATGTCTTATTTGTGGAGAACATGGGCATTACCCAACTCAATGCCCTGACCTAAAAAGTTACTTCTAAATCAAGGAAGGACTTATTCCAAGATAATCATTGATGTGGATGGACTGAAGTGTTTTGGTATTCAAGAATAATGTTGTTGAGGTACTTTTATGGTGTATTGAAATATTTAAGTATTGGTCTATTGTGGTTTTCAATAATTTTAAGGTACCAATAACTATGAAAAGTGATTCAAATATTTTGGAAAGTAGATGATAAGTGCATAATGAAAGGATAAGAAGATAATGAGATGTTTGATTGTATTCATGAGCTCATGATTGATATAAGGACTAAGTGATATCATGGTTTGAGTATAAAGAATTTTGAGGATTTTGGTATGTGGAAAGTGTTAACTTTTAACTGCAATCAAGTTTTCACTAAGGTTCAATGGGTATTCAAGAGAGTACAAGATTAAGGCCTTTGAATGTTTGGAATGTGTCCAACAAGATATATCTTATGATATATGGGGATCAACGATGGTATTAAATCTCTGGTAATCGTTTTCACTATGTTATGAGAGTGGACTGCAGTATTATGGATAAGCCTAAAGATTGGAATGGATTGTGTTGGACGTAAGTTAGTATTGTTTAAGGATAGAATTTTTTTTCGATATTATTGATGGGATGTTATAGTAATATAGTTTTGGAAAAAGGACAACCTGCAGGACGGGCGACAGCCCATCGCTTCGGACAAGGCTATGGGAATCGAACCCACAACCGAAGTGCGACTGGCCTTTATCGCCTACCACTGACCTACAGGAAGTCCCTGTTTAGTAGAAACTAGTTTTATTATATTAAGCAGTATGATATATGAAGTATAAGTCCATTTTAGGAACCATATATGATTAATCTCACTATAGATCGACTTATGTATATAAGTTTTGCTAACCTTTTGTTTGAGACAGATGGAATGATCTGTCATTCTATCACATGATCTGCTAACACTTCACGAATAACAAATTCAACTTCATTTATTTAAGAGATGAAGTGGAAATTGTTCAAAGCACGAACAACAGTGAGATTGTACCAAAATAAAGTAAGTATTTATTCTAATTCAAAATTTCAACTTTAGGGGAAATGATCTCGAAAACCAAAAAAATGTTGTCCTAGTGATCTTATACCTGATGAATCAGATGGTACCTTATATCATCACAAATCTATGGATTTGTGATTACTGGCTTTTCCATAGCCATGTTCTCTACCACTCTCCATCAGAACATGATGGTTACATTTCTCTTCCATATCCATATTTTCACCTATGTGGAAACCCAATGATTAGTTTATTTGGGTAACAGTTACGTTTCATACTTTTGTTTTTAATGATTGGTTTTGATATTCCTTTTTACGATGTGGGTTTCTATTAAAGAAACTTTCGAATAGTAAACCATTTATAACCCCGACGAATTTCGAGGGCGAAATTCATTTTAAGGGGGGTAGAATGTAACAGCCCATGATTTTATAAAGAAATATTCTTTTTAATTTTATTAATGTCTTGTGTTGTACACTACACCAAAAGGATCTTGCACAACACGTATCCTTGTCTTGCCTTGCATTACACGCAATCGTGACCTTCCTCGATAGTGTGTGTAATACGCAATACCGAGTTTCACTAAACAACGATATGCTATAAAAATATTATTAAAACTAGCTTTTATGAATAGAAATAACCACTTTTTGAAATCCAGTAAATCTTATTTTTCAAAATGAACTTTATTTTTGGATTCAGAGTATCGAATTTAGCCTAAGGTGAAATTTTGGTACTTTTCGGATAACTTTCATATTCTGATGAATAGTGAAAATTACTAAATTATAATTAAAAACAAATTTTTTAATCGAAATAATTAATAGTGATAAATCATTAATTTGAGTGGTTTTAAAGTATATTTAGAATATATTTTTACAATTTAATACAATGTTGGTCATTGGATGTAGTTTCACATTTAAACTAGACATAAACAAGTGTCAATCTTTTGATAGATATTGTTTCTTAAAAACACGCTATTTGTTTTAACAGCGGGATTTAATTATAAAATTAATTAATGCAACTTTTATGTTATGAATTTGGTAAAATAGACTTCATTTTTGAATTCGGAATATGAAATATAGCTTGGGATGAAATTTTGGCATTGTTCTGAAAAACATCAATTTTTGATGAATAGTGAAACTACTAAGTGGTAGGTTAAAAACTGAATTTTGCATAAAACTTAATTTTACCGCTTCTGTGAATGGAATTTCGAAAATCAGAGAGACAAGGTTAATATCAACGACTAAAATGTGGTTCAATGAGATGAAAATTATTTTTTGGTGAATAGTAACTTTTTACTTTTTTTACCATGGTTAATAGTAAATAAGGTAACTAAGGGTAAATATGATATTAATATTACCCTAACACATGTCCTAATTCTATTGGACAAGTGTAATTCGACCAAAAACAAACTTAGGAATAAAATATGACCATTTAGGCCCACTTGGATTAGATTAGGACATTTATTATTAATTTATTTAAAGAAGGGTTAAAATAGTTAAAATCAAAGTTTAATAAGTAAATGATTTTTAATATGGGGTTATACATAAGATAAATTCGACTATAAATATTCATTAGAAAGCTTAAAGGATTTCCTACTTGATGGTATTTTATTTGTAATTTTTAGACATCAAATAATATAATTTATTTATGACACAAAAATGATGCAGTAATTATTTTATTAATGAAATATTGACATAATTGATAATATAAATACCAAAATAAATCTAATTTAAGACTTTTAATGAATTCCACTAATTTTCTAGGTTACTATGATATATTAGTGTTGATTTAATCAACTTGGTTCGAACATATAATTCTGTTATGACTTTCACAAAAATCATATATCAAATAGTGTCAAAATTGACACAAAATAGTTTTTAAATCAAATATTATATTATTAATTTTTATTTTATTCCTAAAAATCTAAGGTTCGGCCAAATGACTTAGATAAGGATATATGTATTAATTATATACAATTTGGGGTTCGTTTGGCAGGTTATAGTAAGTTTATTAACCATATAGTGAAAGAAAACAAAAAGACACGGTAAAAGTTAAATTATTTAACTTAGAGTTAAATCTAATTGATAAGGTTAAAATAATACCCTAAACTTGTCTAAATCCTATTGTTTGATAGGATTTCGACCCATCCCCACTTTAGCTTCGAAATAAGACCCTTTGGAACCATTATAAACCGATTTTGACTTTAATATAAAATAATATTTTGAGATATTCCTAAGGTGCCCCTCTCCTCCCCTATAAAAGGACACCTCCTCCCCCTCCTCCTCACACCAATTTGAGAACTCAAGCTCGGCCAACCCCTGCCAATTTATCCTCTCCACTTCCCTAGAAACATCCTAGAGGTTCTGGTCTTCCTCAAAGACCAATTTTAGTGCCCTAAGAGGAGGTCTCAAAGAGGCACTTCAAAGAAGAGGTAATTACCGTTACCAATTCTTTCATCTTTATTTCTTCTTCCACTTCTTCTTATTAGGTTGTTTCATTATGAAGTAATAACATCAGTATCACTCATATACTGATATGTTATTATAAGTATGAAACAACCCTATTTCACCATCTATCCATCCTACGGAAAAAGAAATCACCGCGCGTGCGTACGTACGGAATACCGTCTCCACGCCGTGGTGTAATCTATTTTCCACCACCACCTTACATGGATGGGTATAATGGTGTAAAGAATAACTATACATAGTTATTACAACATCATATTTATTCTGATATATTGTATAATCCACTCCAATTCAATTCAATATTTATAGAAATGATATCATCGCTCGTGCGTACGTACGGACTACCGTCTCCACGACGCGATGAGATTCATTCTCCATGTTAACCATTTAAGAATGATTATAATGTATATATAAGAAATAATAATGAAATATATGACATTATAAAGCTACTGGATTTATGTATATATATACATATGTATGTCATCTACTTACTTCCATTTCAAGACAATAAGGAAAGAAAAACAGCGTTCATGCGTACGTACGGACTACCGTCTCCATGAACGGTGTTTTTCATTTTATTTATCTATCTATTATATATATATATATACTGAATATATATGATATATAAATCATATTTTATATTCTGGAAGTAAGTAAATCATGATATAAGTAATAATGATGTCAAGAACAACAAGTCAAAACACCTACGATAAATGAAACGATTTTACCCAAAATGCTTCTTTAACATGGAATTTACAAAAGAACGGGTAATATAATGTCATAAGTGAACCATATATGATATCATAACAATGAATATGATTCTGTAATAAGTCAGTGACATTATTTAAATCATTATACAGGAGGTTCGGACACATACGAAGCAAATTGGACCTAAGGTAAGGGAAATATCACAATCTCATTTTATCCGAGATTGTTTATACTTTGAAATTTACTGGGGTGTATTTTATTATCCACATCCATGTTTCCTCAATATGTAATATTATTTCCATCCACCTAAAATAGTTTAAATCCAATTTTACTCTTCGATGTGTTTTTAGTAAAGGATATGAAAGGAATATTTTTTTTTCGTTTTTCGTACGAGGTACTTTTTGACTTTTCTGACAAAAGTACGAAGAATGTTTTTTTAACTTAAACGGTACGAATGGATTTTTATGGTTTTATAAAGCCTTATTTTCATGAAGCTTCCTCCAAAAGATTTCATGACTTTTTTTAATAAAATCTCTTTCTTTTAAAATTGCATGATGTTTTGTGAAAAGAAATTGATTTTGAAGAAGAAAGGATATTTTCCTCAAGAATTCATTTCAAGTGTTTTATCAAAATTATTTTCCATCTAAGATAATAAAGGGTTCTGTTTCTATCCATATTTTTACATTGATTTGACTATGTTGTGATGGAATTATGTTTATGAATTCCTTTATCTAATATGAATGGTTTTATGATGTCATGTTGTTTAAGAATCCCATTTTTATTACATGGGTTATGAAATGATGTATGATTTATGATTTTGTGGCACACATAAGAATGGTATCATTATGAGATGGGTGGGACCTATATCTCCCTCCAATGCATTGGGTAAAGATTTCATATCTCATGAGATAGACATGGCTGGAATGGTAGGTTATACCGGTTCAGTGAAACAGGACTGAAACGAGGATTACTCGATTCAGAAAGGGACTTTGTCCACTAAGATAGTCTTGGCAATGAGTCTTGACTAACAAGAAATGATTCTCTATGATTATGTGTGTATGCCACAATGAGTAATGTTTTAAGTAAGGGTTTCATTTTCACTACTATGATTTATCCCATGTTATGAAATTATGCTCTCTTTTGCAGGTTAAGATTTCCAAAAATGTTATGTTCTTATGAAAATTATGTGATTGATATTTATTTTGTTTACCCTTACTGAGCATTTGAGCTCACCCATTTATGTTTTCTTTTCCCCAGGATATAAAGAAAGGTTTTAGGTAAAAAAAAGGAAGATCTTTGTGGGATATTTTGAAGATCTTTCACCAGGATTAGAAGATTACGTTCCGAGTTTCCAAAGACACTAAACTATTACGATCCTTGTGTGTATATTTTTGTTATGTATTAAGTATTCCGCAAAAGTAATGTAATTTTCATGTACGTTAGGCTTCGGGTCTTTACAATACTATATTTTGTTTTGGTACTAATTATCTTCCATATAAATATTGTAAATATGGTAGGACCATTAAAACCATATAGGATACGATGAGATCATGTTATCTAGATTTCCATGGTGGTTGCGATCAACACCTTCCTCTAGTTGAGTTTTTGTACAACAATATATTATACTAAAGGATTCAAATGGGTCCTTATAAATCCATATATATAAATAATTATAGAACTATAAAAAATTGTGATGATGGTGGTAAAATAAATATATTGTCACCAAAATATAGTTGATGAAGTTATATAGATGGATTTATCTATTCAGCATCACATTTAGAAAAATCATAGTTCACAAAAGAGTTATGATTGTCATCATTGGTGAGACCTAGAAATTAAAATCCATGAAAAGGATTTTATATAAAAATTATACATGGAATAAAGTAGTGATAATTGGAAATAAGTTAATTTTCTATCATAGTATATTGGTCCTTTTGATATTATTGATCAGGTATGTATAGTTAATTATCATGCGACACTCCCACTAACCCCCCCCAAGTATATTATGTGTTCCTTGTATATCTCAAAAGGAAGTACTTGTTAAATAATATAAAAAATACATATAGGATGTACCAAAATATAATGATAATTCCAATGAAGAACAACTAGTGTAAATCATGGATCCTAGAGATGATGTGCTATAGAGAAAGAATACATGCATATTAAAATTTCTCTAGAGAAATAATAAATTTGGGGAAGATACATGGGAACCTAAAGATGTGATGAAAAACATATTCGATTTTTTTATAATATTTATGGAATTCTATTAGAAAAATTAATTTTTAGTGGGGTTGTAATGAACCACCATGTATTTTATATGTATTTCATTTAAAATAAATTTTAAATATTCAATATATTTCCTTAAATGAAACAGTGAGTCTAAATGAACCATGATATAATAAGTAAAGATAACGTCATAATTAATTAGTCAGGTACGAATATAAATATCCAAATTATGGAGAAAATGTAAATAGAATTTGAAAAGTGATATTTTATTTATTGATTCATAGTAAATAATTACTCAAATTTCAGTAAATACATTGTATGTTTCAAAACTGTTTTTTCATAAAAATGATTTTATCTCATTTTCTGTGAAATATTAAATTAATTAATACCATTATTTCTATATTGATTAAAATAATATAATTTCTGAAATTAAATTGTTAATATTACTTTGAGTTAAATTTTATGATTTTTTAACAAACATTTATTTTTAATGAATACTGAAAAATAACAATTTTTTAAAAAAAATACAATTTATTCAATTTAAAGTCGCATTATGCTTTTAAGATAATTTTAATATAACATTATCTAACATTTATTATAAATAATATAATATAATACTTATGAATCATCAGAATAATTCATTTATTAATAATTTCATTTTTGTGTTTCAAAACAATATATTTCTAAAAACAAATTTTAGGTGTGAAATGTGTTATTATACTTATAAATTAAATTATTATCCTTTTATTAGTTTATTTAGAAAATATCTTATATATATATTCAATATAATGTCTTCACATTCATTTTATGTTTTTTACAAGGCATTCAATGATAGAAAATTATGCATTATACTTAAAATAAATAAATGATTTTTTGTTGCGGTTTGTGTCCCTGTTAACAATTAAATTAAACTATTTATAAAAAATGAATATTATAGAATAGATTATTTTTTATATAATATTTTTTAATATTTATAAATGATTTGAACTGAATTTTTTTCATTGTGAATTGTAAAAACAATAAAAACATTACCTCAATTATGGTTAAAACTGGTTTAACTACGTTAAAAGTAGATATAAGGGGATGATATATAACCAAACCTATATATTTATTATAATATGAACATATTTTAACATTATATTATCCAATATTTTAATTAATATTCTTTTTTATCAACTTATCCATTAATGTGTTCTCTATAATTGAAATATTTTATAAATTTTTTTGTATGGAACTCCTTTGACTTATAAAAAGAAACATCTTCTTGTCCCTTATTCACACAATATTAGATATCCAACTCATAAAATAAATGATCCAAAAACATCCTATAATCCCTATATTTCTCCTTGATCTTCTTGTCTTCAATTGATACCAATCGTTTGGGATATAATGTGTAAGGAAATGAGATCTCTCAAAGAAAAGGTATTACAATTAACCAAGAACATTCAATTTTATTTATTTTTTTACTTACTATAAAAAATTTATACTGATAAAAAATAACTTCTTGAGTATAATAAATATTCTGAGATGTTATTATGATAAGTTAACATCTATTTACATCCTATTCTATATCAAATTTTAGATGAATTTATCGCTCATGCGTATATGGGGACTACTACTTCCACATAGAGATTCAATTAATTTTTAAAAACTATATCTTATTTTTTAATTATTATTATTTTTTAAATAATAATATATTATTTTAATGATTTAATTGTTATTATATAATTTTCATATCATATCTATCTTCTTACATTATACTTCGTTTGTAAATGATAACATCACATGTGTGTGGACTACCACCTCCCCAAAAGGATGTGATTCATTTATATTTTTCACATTAATTAGATTGTAAAAAGGATATATTTGATGAATACATATTATCTTTAATATATAATAATTATTTACTATATTAAATTTAATTTTTACCTTTCTTTATTTCAATCAATCTAACAAATGGAAACATCACTTGTGTGTACGTATGGATTACCATCCACGAATGCGACGCAATTCATTTTTCATAATCAAATTATAAGAATGGTTTAAAATATATATATAATGAATATATATGTTATATATATCATTATTAGATCTATGTATATGAAGTAAATGTTATCAATTTCCAAGGAACATAAATACAAAATGAAGGAATATCGGAAAAAATGAAGCAGTTAAGACTAGAAATGATGATTATTATGAAAGATTATTATTGAAGGGCTGATAAGATGTTTTCAATAAAAAAATTTATTATTCGTGGTATTTTGATTTTTCTATATGTTTATATTAATTTAAATTTATTTGATATGTTTTTTAATTATTATAGTAAAATATGAACATGAGGTATGAATGTCTCATCTAAACAATATATTTGTGGTACATATCCATTATTCAACACTTATTACATTCATGAGTTATATATATTATCCATTTTAGAAGAAATATATTGAATATATTTATATTTAGGGTATTATAAATTTCATTTGGATTCATTCCCTTCATTGGGTTTATGATTCATAAGTTACCATAGTGGTAAGAGTTTTATATTATCATCCCATTTATATCAGAATTTTTTATGCTTAAATTTTATGATGATTAACATATATAGTAAATCATTCCAAAATATTATTTATTTCATTATCCAATATCTATTTATATAGAATAGATTTTTTTTCATTGAATCATCCTCTCTTTAGTTACTCATGATAATGAATGAGTTTTTTAATGAAAATAGATTTTATTTGTTTATTTGGCCAATTTTTTTTTTCAAAATCATAGTTTTATTATAAAAAATTTAAAATGTGTTAACTATTTTTAAAATATTAATTAAATTATTTTTCATCCCATATATTAAATTATATAATTTTTATTGTATATTTTTATTATTTTATGAATGATATACTTTTTTCTTTTTACCATAAATATGAATGAAATATATGTTTTAGCATACACTACATGGAATCAGTTTTCCACTGTAATGAATTATCATTATAGTGAATTTTCCTTCAAAATTTTTCATTCATATTTTAATAGAAATTTTTTCCTTAATATTTTTAAAAAACATAAGTTTCTATCAATTTATTTCCAAATAAAAATAGTTTTTTTTTCTCATGATATGTTCCAATGATACGTTATTGGTATTTTCATTTATAATGAAATCCTTTGATGTAACATATGATTCACTTGGAATATGATCCAATGATAACATCCTTCTAATTACTCTAGATTATTTAGTATTATGATGATTTAATTTTTATATGACTCATAACCTTTCCATGTGTTATGATATGTTGTTTGTATAACTAATTTATTATCATGTGGATCACATATGTATGATTTTTCTTATGCTATGGGTGAGCTAAAAAATATATATCTCTCCAAAACCTTTGTCATCGAAGGATATATCTAGTGGTAATAAAAAAAAATTAATGGGGTATTAGACACATTTTTTAAGGGACTCTTTCCAATAAGATGGCCTTGGGGATGAAAAATGTCTAAGGAAATGACGGAATGGGGAGTGAAACCAATCCATGATCGTAGTATTGGTAGTGATCCTTAACTAATGAATTTTTTTTCAATACATATGTGCATAAAAAATTAATTTATTATGATAATGACATGTGATTATATAACATGATAGATTATTGATGATTTTTTATTCTAAAGTATTATGACATTTGATGGACAATAACATCTTCCATGATTCATGATTAATGATTAGTGAATGATTGTGTGTGATTACTAAATGCTAGGTCATGTTATCATAACCCTAAGTTTATCATATGATAATTTATGATAATTTATTTATATCTATTATATTTACCCTAAATAAGAATATTATATCTCCTAATATTAGAATTTCGTTCCCTATGTTATGAATTAAGGTTCAAATTTATATATTTCTAATAAGTTTAGTTGTTTTGATGAATATAATGATAAATTATATAGATATTTTATGGGTTAGTTCTTTATTAATCCATATTCCTTAATAAACTAATCCATTAATGTTCAATCAAATTTATTTTTTTTAAAATTATTGAATGTTTATGTAAAATTATGTAATCATTAATTGATAAAGGTTTTGGTCTTTATAAATGGGAAAATATGACTTTAATCTAGATAAATGAACAAAAATTATCCAAAGCACCAAAAGTATACAACATTGTTTGGATTAAAATTCTAATGGTGGAAAAAATTTACCACTCACATATTAAGGTAACATACTATTTTATCATTTGTTTTGAGGTTACATAATAATTTGGATGAGTTTCAAGAGTTTTTTGATGGTTTTGGTGGTTGATGAAGTGTTTTTATGGGTGTATGGTTTGATAATGTTTATGTGGATCTATTTGAATTCTCTAAAAATCCATGCCATAGATTCTGATATTCACTATGCAAGAAGATAATTTGTCCAAACAATATGGGTTCCTGGGATAAATGTTTTAAATTGGGATATAGTTAAAAGTATAGATTGAATATGTTTTTTTGACCAGATAAGCCAAGAATAGAGGGTTATGAGACAATATAATGTTCATGTCTACATAATTACTTCCCAAACCATGTGATCTAATTGTGAAATGCGATTTAAAAACTCCAAAAATAATATTTTAAATCATTTTTTCTTGAAAACCATTATTTTTTCCTTATCCTATTATGAACTCCAACTCCTCTTGGCTAATAGGGGTTTCCAATGGTTTAATTTGATTTTGATTCCATTTTTTATAAATATAAGTGCATTGGATCTTAATAATAAATTTTAACACTATATTTTCCCTCTTTCTATTTTAATCATCTCATATCCTCTCTCTTGGGATGTTATATATAATAAATGGAAATAATCTATTTTATCACATTATATTATGAATATATCTATTATATACTTTGTGTTTTGGGAGATCTTGGTAGGATATTTTGTGGTAAATAAGATTTGAGGTGAGATCTATATGTTTCATAGTGTTGTTCATTATATTCATCATTTGGTGAGAGGTACGTGGCTTGTATCACTTCTAAAATAATTATATCACATTATGGTATATATTTATTTGAATTTTTATTTAATAATTTAAAATAAAAATATTGATGGGTTTTTGTGTATATGCACTATTCGTTTATGAATTGGGAAAATGTGAATTTGAATGGGTTTTGAAAACACATGTGATTTATAATATTGAATTCATGTTTTAGAATTACTTGATTTGTATAATGTATGAAAGATATATGATGTTTTTTTAGATGAATGTAATGTTATATATGAAATTTTTTTGGAATATTATAGGACATACATGGTGCAATGCGTTCATATTTTATTTTTTGAGGCGTTGTTGGATTGAACATTGAAGTCGGTTCAAAATGGGGAGCACATATGATATGTCATCAATTGATAGCTTGGTGAAGGATGGATCACCACTCATGATTATTGGGATTTTCATTCACCATGAATGCATGTGTGTGAGTGGAAAGATGTGGTTTGTGTATTCCAACTGTAAATTATAGTTGAATTTATATTTTTTAATGCAGTTATTTTTAATTGGAAAAAGATTTTGATAATCCTCCTCATATTATATATTATATTTTTATATAATCAAATAACATGTTCTTTTATCATTTGAATGATTTGGGAAGTCTCTTACGGAAATCCCAAAAGGTATGATTTATGAAATCCAATATATTCACATTGGAACGACTGTAGATTTTATTCTTAATGACATAGGTAAAATATATAAAAGTGTGATCTTAGATACCAAGAATTTGTAAGAATGTATGAATTAAATTATTTATCTTTACTGGGAATAATCATATGGGTTTTAAAACAAAGTAATAATTTATGAAATTCATGCTGAATCATTGAATGATCTATAATGATGAATCTGGGAAGAATATTTTTTAACAATTGAATAAATACGTAAGAGTTCAGAATGAACAATAGTCATTCATGGGTAAAGAGTATATATCCTTAGGAATAAAACAATTTTTTTGGAATACACATATGCATAAAAAACACCTCATTTACTTATAAATTATAATAATATCATATTTTATAGGGTTTACTCCCCATTTCATCATTTCATTAATAACATATCACTCCTAAGACTATCATATTGAAGAAATCCCCTTACTAATCATGTTGCAATTCACATTTTTGGCCATTTTATGAAATGAGATATCATTTCTCACAAAATCTATTAAATGGTTATATAAATTTTATAACACCTAAAACATAATAAAAACCACATATATGGGTTGTAAAATATCATAAAACATTAATGTACACATAAGCATTCTAAATTCCAATAGGTTTATGGAATTTTGAAATTTTAAAACATTAAACAAACTAATCTATAAACTATTGGGTAGTATAAGAATTTAAATCCTATAGTCAATCCCAATGATACAGGGTAGGGAAAAAATATTGATATAATTAAATTAAAAGAAAATAATTTATATCTTCAGAAATAATACGTCGACTACTGTTAATTTTATTGTTGATGAATGATGTAGAATAAAATATAAAAAGGTTGTTGAACAATAATGAAACCTGTTTCATCGGTTGATAATGTATGGAATATATAATCATCAATCATTATTTTATCAAAATCATTTCATAAAAATTCCAATGGTAATGGTAAATTATCTACTTCCAAACTCTCATTTTCTCAAGGTTGGGTTATTTGGACCGCAAATAATGGGTAACCTGAAACCTAATTTAAATATATAGTAGAAAATTTCCCAACGGTCATGGAATAATACTAAAACCTAGACCTCACATAATACATTATTATTCAATGAAAATAATAAATGGCCACTCTCAAATATCAAATGAAATTAAAACCAATTCAGAAAACACCTCATAGTGGTCATCTGAGAAAAATCAAGATGGAGATTAAAATGAAGAACATATGAAAAATCCAAATAAAAATTTCAATAAAAAATAAAATAAATCATACAATAATTACATGTTTTTAAAAAACATCCCATCACAAATAAATCACCCCTTACCCTATAGATAATTGGGTATAAAAATGAGTAAATATAACCCTATTGAGAAATAACAACAATAACATGGCTCAATAGCATTGGGTGTCTCTGATGGAAGTACCTCATCGAGTATCCTTTCCAGATCATTCACCTAATCCTAAGTGGTGGGTGTGTTTAATATGGGCATTAGACAAACTCTAAACTTAATATTAGATCATTTGATTCTATATTTCATTATATTTCTTAAAACTGTCAGGATGTGTACCTTTTTTCATGAACTGTACTTCATATCAACAACTGATTTTTTACATATTTCATGTCCCAAACCTTCCTAAAATATATATTTGTACATGAAATTAAATTTCCACATAGCATGTATTATTTCATGAAATTTTCTATTGATTGTAAAATCCATTTATTCCTCAAGTTGTTTAATGAAATACATAATGTGAAATTGTTCACCTCTAGTTCCATAGACCTACAACAGCCTTAAAAATATTGTTTTCCATTAATTATATATATAAATTCATAAATTAATTTACTTAAAAAATTATGCATGAAATAATCTTATAAAAATTTCAAAAATTGGTTATATTATAAATCATGGAATGAAATTGGTTTCGTTAACATTACATCATTTCATGATAAAATATCCCAAGAAAAATAAATGGATCTCATAAATGTTTCATCATTACATAATTAATCCAGGGGAATGGAATGGGTTTATTGTAACGATCATATCACCATCATCATCACAAGTCATCAATAAAATTACATTTTATCATAAGATCATATCCCTAATAAAAAATAAAAAATCTTAATGGATATTTACAATAATGAAAAATACATTCAAAAGTACATTTAAACCATTCTTGAACAACTTGATAAAAATATCATTTATTTTTGATAAAATATTATCCAAAAATAATTTAATATTGATAAATTTAATTTAAAAAATAATCACGAAAACATGTAACATAATCATGAAAGAAATAATTATTATAATTTAGGAAAAATACATTATATATGTTAAATGAAAACAATAATTTCACACATTTTTAAAAATTCAAAATATAATTTTTCAAAAAATATTTCATAAATAATATTCCACTTAAACCATTGTAAAAAAAGTTATATTTAATGAAAATAAAATTTCCAGGAAACTTCAAATATACATAAAATCATCTATAATTCATTTTTCAATAACATTGACATGTAATATTATGTTTTTCTATGAAAAAGAAAATATGGTTGAATTTTAATTGAACAAAAATTCTCTAAATTGTCAGGTAGAAAATATAGAAAAATAGTTACATTATAAAATAATTAAATTAATTACATTTTTGTAAGATATTTAATGGTTATTATATTATAATATCTACAAAGTGTTCTTTATTAGAAATTTATTTTTCATAATTCAGAAGAAATGATATTGTAACAGAAATTTGTTTCCTCATGTCTTATCTTACATGATAAACATTCAAAACCCAAATATAATAAATATATATTAATAATAAATTTATAATAGTACAATGTTAAATAATGTTATTCCATATATTATTTACTTATAATATCATATCAACCATTAATTTATAATTCTTGTTTATGTTCAAAATCTGGTTCATAACTATTTATTTTTTCATGCATGTTTCATTTCAGTAGTTCTGGTACATAAAAATTGATCATTCTTCCATAATCTGCAAAATTTTATAAAAATAATAAGTATCATGTGTAATAATTAGGTATAAATTTATAATTATTCATATAATTTATTGATAAAAATTAATTACATCACTTCTTAAAGAATGTAATCATTATGTATACATGGGTGGTTTTTCCATATTTTAATGGGTGGAACAAAATAATGTTGAATAATAATTCACATTTGATGAATCATTATAATATCATATATATATATAATATAAATTTTTAATGTTTTTATCTATGTTTAAAAATCTAAAGGGATATGATATGTGTTTCCAAAAAATAAAAATAAAACAAAATAACATCTTAAATCTACAAATTTAATAAAATTACCAGTTAAAAAATGTAGAGTTATATAATTTGGGCCTTTGAAAATATTATAAAATTCATGATCACATAACGTTTATTTTTTTTGAAAATACTATATCTTTTTAAAATAGTCTACTTATATATAAAATTATATGTGAAACACTAATTTACATCACTATGGGAGAATATTTTTTTTAAAAGAAACAACCATAATATAAATTTATTTATGAATACATAAATATAAAAAGATATGAAAATTGGAATATAAAAATGGTTTCAATATCAATATGATAGTTTATCCTCACCACATCCAAATCGCCTATTACCAAGAATTTTGTTATAAAATAAACTACTATTCAACCTAAATTTGGCTTTACAAACAACAACTCATAATGCTATCCAGGAAAAAGTCTAATTCTATATTTATACATGGGATAAAATATTAAAGCTTTCACATGACAACATAAGCTGTTGTATGTGTGAAAAAAAATTAATAAAAAACATATTTCATGTTAAGAAATATCCAATATAGAATATATATTATTGTATAAAAATAAAAAATGTAAAATAAAAAAAATATAGAATGGAAAGCATAATAGTAAAATAATTATTTCAGATATGACAATATGAAATGTTTCTCAATCAATATAACATCACTTATCCTAGAGTTCTTGGATTATTATTTTAATGATACCAGAATTTGTTTCATAGAAATTATAGTAAAATAGGGTGTCGTGGAAATTTTGAATATGCTTATGTTATTTTTCTATAAAAGTAATGTTTTTTTAAAATAACTTGTGTCTGATCATTTATAATTATCCATCATTTTGGAGTCTATCATTCAATTTTCATGTGTGTACATTATTTTGACCCACATGCATGAGGGATTTTTATTTAATTTATAGAACTCTATGTCAAATTCTTCAATAATAGATAATAATAGAGAAATCATTAACAATGTACAAAGTAACAAATCCGGAACTATATTTACTTTTTAATAATATAGTCACAGTGTTATTTCAGAATAATCATTTATAAACATGCATGATTCTATATAGTATTAAATAGTTAAACTAGACATTGAATCTTTAAATATGAAATTAAATCTATATATTTATAATACCTCCCTAGAAGAAGCTTCACTATTGATTTATACTTAGAACAAGATCTCTTCTGATTAGAAACACACCAAAGAGAACCGTTTGTAAGATTTATTTTATAATGATACCATTTGGTCTTTCTAACTCTCCAACAATTGTAATGGATTTAATGAAATGGATCTTTGGATATCAACTTGATAAAATTGTGATAGTCTGTATAGATGATATAATTATATATTCTAATTGAAATTAAGTACATTAATATAATGTTGTAACTGTACTGAAGACACTAAGGAATGGTAATTAATATGAAAAATCTACTATGTGAAAATTTTTATAACATAATGTTTCATTTTGGGGTCATATATTGTCATGTGAGGGTATATCGATGGGTCTGTCATTGGATAAAGTTATTTATAGTTGTCCTATTCCAATACTTGTGACTAATATCCATATTTTTTGGATTAGATGGATATTATTGACACATTATGAAGGATTTATCAAGGATATCAAATCTACTAATGATGTTTACTCATAAGGGAGTGAAGTTCCTTTTTATTGATGAGTGTGAATATAAATTCCACATAGTTAAATAATATTTTTATCACTACAAAATTTATAACAATACCATGTAGTGGAGAAGGGTTTTTGATTTATAGATATGCATTGAAGAATTTAATTGGATTATACCTGATCAAGAATGATGTGGTGATAGCTTATGTATCATACCAATTAAAAAATAAGCATAAAATTTACATAATTATTGATTTGTAGTTATGAGTGTTAATATTAGAATTATGGGTCAATAGGAATTATCTTAATTGAATTTTTTTTGAAATATATAATGATCAAAATGTTTTAAAGTATATATTCACTTTGAATCAATTGAATATGAACCATAGTAGATGGTTGAAACATATTTTTATTTATGACTTGAAAATACATTCCCACCATTAGAAAGTGGATATGTTGGGTGATTTTTATAGAAAAATGATCTTGAAATATTATATATGATGTGGATCCCAAAATAACCAATATTAATGTATTTTTAAAAAATGGACCATGAAATATTGAATTATAGGAGATATATTATCTCACTCAAATTAGTCTTAACCCCTAATTCCATGTAATGATTAAAGAGGTACAAAATGAGGATTTAGGGATATAATAACATATTATAAATTACCCATAGTTAAATTTAAATTAAGATGAAATGATAATATTTATTAATATAGTATTAATCCCATCAATACCATACTTAAAGAAGGATCATTTGGAAAAAAACTCGTACCTCATAATTATCTATTCATTCTTGAACTACGAATTTTTAAAGAGATATGAAATATTTTTTATTGTGGTACAAAATAAAAAATGATATCTTTGGGTAGGTATAGAAATTATTTTTATGTAAGAAAATTTATTTTGTGAAATATATTTCTAATCGGATGATAGAAACATTAAATATTCTAGAATTTAAATGTGGAATCATAACAATGGATTTCATCATTGAACTCCACAAGACAAATAAAAGATTTAATGATGTTTTTATACCTGAAATCCTTATAAATTAATAAAAAAAATTCAATGAAAGTACACTTATATGTTGATTATATTTATTTAATATATATACGATTTTAGAAACTATCCTTGAAGCATCACATTTAATGGTTTCTGAACATGACGTAAGGATTAGGTCATTGTAATTAAGAAGACTTTAGTAGGATTTGGATACTATATTTTTTTGGTTCTAATTATCTTCCTTATAAATAGTGTAAATATGATATGACCATTAAAACCATATAGGATATGATGAGATCATGTTATCTAGATTTCCCTGGTGGTTGCGATCAACACCTTCCTCTAGTTGAGTTTTTGAACAACAATATCTTACACTCAAGGATTCAAATGGGTCCTTATAAATCCATATATATATATAATTATAGAACTATAAAAAATTGTGATGATGTTGGTAAAATATATATATTTTCACCAATGAAATAGTTGATTAAGTTATATAGATGGTTTTATCTATTCAGCATCACATCTAGAAAAATTAGAGTTTACAAAAGTGTTCTGATGACAATCATTGGTGAGACATAGAAATTAATATCCATGAAAATGATTTGCTATAAAAGTTATACATGGAATAAGGTAGTGATAATTGGAAATAAGTTTATTTTATACCTTAGTATACTGGTCCCTTCGATATTCATGATTAGGTTTGGATTGTTGATTATCATGTGACACTCCCACTAATCCCCTCACATGTTTATTATGTGTTCCTTGTATATCTCCAAAGGATTTACTTAATTGTTCAATAATATGTAAAATACATAGAGGTTCTACCATAATATAATGATAATTCCAATGAAGAACAACTAGTCTAAATCATTGATCCTAGAGTGGACGTGCTATAGAGAAAGAATACATGCCTATTAAAATTTCACTAGTGAAATCATAAATTTGGGGAAGATACATGGGAACCAGAAGATGTGAGGAAAAAAATATTCAATTTTTTTTATAATTTTTATGGAATTTTATTAGAAAAATTAATTTTTTGTGGGGGGTGTAATACACCACCATGTATTTTTTATGTATTTCATTTAAAAGAAACATTAAATTTTCTTAATATTTCCTTAAATGAATCAGTGAGCCTACATGAACCATGATATAATAAGTAATAATAACCTCATAATTAATTAGTCAGGTATGAATAGAAATAACCAAATTATGGAGAAAATGTAAATAAATTTGAAAAGTGATATTTTATTTATTGATTCGTAGTAAATAATTACTCAATTTTCAGTAAATACATTTTATGTTTCAAAACTGTTTTTTATAAAAATGATTTCATCTCATTCTTTGTAAAATATAAAATTATTTAATAAAATTTTTATCTATTTTGATTAAAATAATATAAATTCTTAATTTAAAATGTTAATATTACTTTGAGTAGAATTTTATGATTTTTTAACAAACATTTATTTTTTAATGAATAGTGAAAATAACATTTTTTGTAAAAACTATCATTTTTTCAATTTAAAGTCGAATTATGCTTTTCAAATTATCTTAATATAACATAATCCAAAATTTATTATAAATAATATAATAAAATACTTATGAATCATCATAATAGTTCATATATTAATAATTTCATTTTTGGGTTTCAAAACAATATATTTATAAAGACAATTTTAAGGTGTGTAAAGTGTTATTATACTTATAAATTAAATTAATATCCTTTTATTAGTTTATTTAGAAAATATCCTGTATATATATTCAATATAATGTCTTCACATTCATTTTATGTTTTTTACAAGGCATTCAATGATAGAAAATAATGCATTATACTTAAATAATAAAATGATTTTTTGTTGCGGTTTTGTGTCTCTATTTACAATTAAATTAATCTAGTAATAAAAATGAATATTATTGAATATATTATTTTTTATATAATGTCAATTAATATTTTTAAATGGTGTTAACTGAATGTTTTTCATTTTGAATTGTAAAAACAATAAAACAATTACCACAATTATGGTTAAAAATGGTTTAGCTACGGTAAAAGAAGATATAAGGGGATGATTTATAACCAAACCTATATATTTATTATAATTTGAATATATTTTAACATTATATTATCAATCATTTTAATTCATATACATTTTTATCAACTTATCCATGAATGTGTGCTCTATCATTGAAATATTTTATAAATTTTTTCCTATGGCACTCCTTTGACTTATAAAAAGAAACCTCTTCCCATCCCTTATTAACACCATATTAGATTTCTGTCTCATAAACTAAATGATCCAAAATCATCCTATAATCCCTAACATGCTCCTTCATCTTCTTTTCTTGAAGTGATACCAATCATTCGGGATATAATGTGTAAGGAAATGAGATCTCTCAAAGAAAAGGTAAAACAATTAACCAAGAACCATCAATTTCATTTATTTTTTTTCTTACTATAATAAATTTATACTGGTAAAAAATGATTTTTTGAGTATAATAAATATTCTGAGATGTTATTATGATAATTTAACATCTATTTACATTTTATTCTATATGAAATGGTAGATGAATGTATCGCTCATGTGTACATGGGGACTACTACATCCACATAGTGATACAATTAATTTTCAAAAACTATATCTCATTTTTTAATTATTATTATTTTTGAAATATTAATATATTATTTTTCTGATTTAATTATTATTATAAAATTTTCATATCGTATCTACCTTCATACATTATACTTCGTTTTTTAATAATAACATAACATGTGTGTGTACTACCACCTCCCCAAAAGGATATGATTCATTTCTCTTTTTCACATTAATTAGATTGTAAAAATGATAAATTTTATGAATATATATTATCATTAATATATAATAATTATTTACTAAATTACATTTAATTTTTTATCTTTGTTTAATTCAATCAATCTAACAAATGGAATCATTACTTATGTGTACGTATGGATTACCATCCACGAATGCGACGCAATTCATTTTTCATAATCAAATTATATGAATGGTCTAAAATATATATATAATGAATATATATGTTATATATATATATATTTATTAGATATATGGATATGAAGTAAAAAATGTCAATTTACAAGGAAAATAACTACAAAACGAAGGAATATAGGAAAAAATGATGCAGTTAAGACCAGAAATTATGATGATAATGAAAGATTTTTATTGAAGGGCTGATAAGATGTTTTCAATAAACAAATTTATTATTCATAGTATTTTTATTTTTCTATATTTTTATATTAATTTAAATTTATTATATGTTTTTTTACTTATTAATGTAAAATATGAACTTGAGGTACGAATGTCTCATCTAAACATTATTTTTATGGCACATATCCATTATTCAACACTTATTACATTCATGAGTTATATATATTATCCATTGTAGAAGAAATAACTTTAATATATTTATATTTACTGTATTATAAATTTAATTAGGATTCATTCCCATCATTGGGTTTATGATTCAGAAGATACCATAGTTCTAAGAGTTTTATATTATCATCTCATTTTTATCAGAATTGTTTATGCTTAAATTTTACGATGATGAACATATATAGTAAATCATTCCAAAATATTATTTATTTTATTATCCAATATATATTTATATGGATTATATTTTTTTCATTTCATCTTCCCCTCTTTAGCTACTCATGATAATGAATGGATTTTTTAAATAAAATAGATTTTATTTGTTTATTTGGCCGAATTTTTTTATTCAAAATCATTTTTTTATTATAAAAAATATCAAATGTTTAAACGATTATTATATTATTAGTTAAATTATTTTTTAACCCATATATTACATTATATAATTTTTATGATATATTTTTATTGTTTTATGAATGATATACTTTTTCCTTTTAACCATAAATGTGAAGGAAATATATATTTTAGCATACACTACATGGAATCCTTTTACAATTGACATGAATTATCATTACAATAAATTTTCCTTCAAAATTTTTCATTCATATTTTAATGGAATTTTTTTCCTTAATATTTTTACACAACACAAATTTCTATCAATTTATTTCCAAATAAAAATGGCTTTTTTTCTCATGATATCTTCCAATGATACGTTATTGGTATTTTCATTTATAATGACAACCTTTGATGTAACATATGATTTGCTGGGAATATGATCCAATGATATCATCCATTTAATTGCTTTGGATGTTTTATTATTATTATGATTTAATTTTTATATGACTCATACCCTTTCCATGTGTTATGATATGTTGTTTGTATAACTAATTTATTTTCATGTGGATCACATATGTATGCTTTTCATTATATAATGGGTGAGCTAAAAATTATATATCTCTCTAAAAAATTTGTCATCAAATGATATATCAAGTGATAATAAAAAAAATTAATGGGGTATAAAACACATTTTTGAAGGGACACTTTTCAATAAGATGGACTTGGGGGTGAACAATGACTAAGGAAATGACAGCATGGGGAGTGAAACCAATCCATGATCATAGTCATGGTAGTGATCCTTAAATAATGAAATATTGTTCAATACATATGTGTATAAAAAATTAATTTATAATGATAATGACATGTTATTATATAACATGATAGATTATTGATAATTTTTCATTCTAATGTATTATGACATTTGGTGGACAATAACAACTTCCACGAATCATGATTAATAATTAGTGAATGATTGTGTATTATTACTATATGCCACGTCATGTAATCATAACCCTAAGATTTTCATATGATAATTTATTTATATCTAATATATTTACCCTAAATAAGAATATTAGATCTCCCATTATTATGATTCTGTTTCCTATGTTTTGAATTAATGTTCCATGTAATATATTTCTAATAAGTTTAATAGTTTTGATGAATATAATGATAAATTATATAGATTTTTTATGTTTCAGTTCTTTTTTTATCCATATTTCTTAATAAACTAATCCATTAATGTTCAATCAAATGTATTATTTTTAAATTATTTAATGTTCATGTAAAATTATGTAATGATTATTTGATGAAGTTTTTGGTCTCTATAAATTGAAAAATATGAATTTATGCTAGATAAATGAACATAAATTATCCAAAGAACCAAAAGTATACAACATTATATGGATTAAAATTCTAATGGTGGAAACAATTTACTACTCACATATTAAGGTAACATAATATTTTATCATTTATTTTGAGGTTACATAATAATTTGGATGTGTTTCAAGAGTTTTTAGATGGTTTTTGGTGGTTGAGGAAGGGTTTTTATGGGTGCATGGTTTGAGAATGATTATGTGGAACTATTTGAATTCTCTAAAAAACCATGCCATATATTCTTATATTCACTATGCATGATGATAGTGTGTCCAAACAATATGGGTTCCTGGGATAAATGTTTTAAATTGGGATATACTTAAAATTATAGATTGAATATGTTTTTTTGACCAGATAATCCAAGCATGGATGGTTAGGAGACAATATAATGCACATGTTTACAAAATTACTTCCCAACCCATGTGATTTAATAGTGAAATGTGAATTGAAAACTCCAAAAATAATATTTTAAATCAATTTTTCATGAAACCATTATTTTTCCTTATCCTATTATGAACTCCAACTTCTCTTGACTAATAGGTGTTTTCAATGGATTAATTTTATTTTGATTCCATTTTTTATAAATATAAGTGCATTTGATCTTAATAATAAATTTTAACACTCTATTTTTCCTTTTTCTATTTTTATCAACTCATATCCTCTCTCTTGGGATGTTATATCTAATAAATGGAAATACTTTATTTTATCACATTATATTATGAATAGATCTATAATCTACATTGTGTTTTTGGGAGATCTTGTTAGGATATTTTGTAGTAAATTTGTCACGAACCAGGCCGGGTCGTCATCCGACCCAACGCCCAACCCGGTCCACGACATGGCCCGAAGGGCGTTCCCGATCCCCACGGGCTGGAAACTAGTGCCGTGCATCAAAAAAAACTAGTTGGGAACGGTTTGACCCATGACAAAGATAAATAGAAATAAACTAAGCAAGCAGAAAAATAAAGGAAAATAGCCTGAACAACGTGGCAGCAGAAAAAGGAATAAACAAAAGACGCGATATACCTTAGGTGACCTCGTGGATCACCACGGTACGACAACCACACTCGCTCCCAAAAGTGATCCAAGACTGAAACCTGCAACTGGAAAGTAATGTAGGCGTGAGCACCGAGATGCTCAGTAGGAAAGCCAAAAAAAACAACCACATCCTATGCCCCTGCCTTTATTAAGAAATCCAACCAATGCCAGTTTGGAAAATAAGATATACTAAAATAATGTTTTCCCCTCTTTTCAAAATCAAGCAACGAGTTTGCATTTTCAGGTAAATCCTTTTACTCCCACTACATTTTCAAAATAGGTTTCAAGCATGCATTAACATTTCAAAATGAAAAGAAACCAGTTTGGGTTAAAATATGGTTCTCACAAACAAGACATCAAGTATGAAACAGCTGAAAAGAAAGTTACATCATTAGCAGCATGACAAAAAAATGAGCACCATGGGTAATCCCTATAGGCAGCTAGAACAAGTGGGAACCTAAAGACCTCGTACCTCAGTGAAACGTGGCTTAGAAGACCACGACCCTCAGAAAACGTGGCTTAGAAGGCCACGACCCTCAGAAAATTCATATGTTTAGTTAGTGTTGTCGCGTCAATCCTTCTAGACAAACCGGGACGAACCCCTACTGTGTCATCTAGCGTACTAGTCCTGGTCACCCACCTAGATACTCGGGTTTTCCCATTGTGTCTATTTCAAATGGTGGTGAGTTTTCTTTATCAAACAATCAAACAAGTACATTACACATTCTTTATCTAAAATTTATTCCACCTTTCACCACTGCACTCCCTACTTAAGTTCATTCCCCTCTCTTTACATCCCACATTCACGCACAAGCCTTTACACTAGGCACATATATCACAAACTGCTCATAAACACTTGCATCACATTTTATTTTTAAATTTTGGGGGAATGACTAAAAGGTGGTTTTCTATTTTCGCAAACCAAATCATAAAGTGCCAAACGGGCCTTTCATAAAACATTCTTAAGATGCCAAACATGCTTAATGACATAAAGGAAACACTTTTTTTAAAAATCAATCAGCCAAAAAGGCCAAACACCTTTGGAAATACACATTACTAATTCAGAACCACTTAAGAAATCAATTTTTCGATAAAAGGTCACTTAAGACCGATAGCATTAAAAGTACATTTAAATTTCCAAATCAAAGGCGTAATCATTTCTAGAAACCGTAACCTGATTTCATAGCATGTGGATATAGCATAAATGTAAAACATATTTTTAAAACAAGAAAGCCATAATGAATCTCAAATTAAAGGCATAGGCATAGAGGACCTACCTCAAACTTGTCGCTGCTTGAAGATGAACATTCAAACTGATCCTTGGCGCGCACACGCACATGCATTTATACATGTATATATATATACACACCCATAGGTGCATTGCACATATATATATATGCTTTACTTTATGCATGTGCATGCGGGGTACCTCGACACCCGTGGCCCAAAACCATTGTAGCGGGGTCCTGCGCACTCCACAAAACATGTAATAAATTAAAAGAACAAATTATGCAATACATCAAAATTAGTACCACAAAATTCACACAAACGAAACACACACAAACTACATCATAGCACCACTTCAAAAACACTCGCACGTCAAAATCATTGCAAAACATGAATCTCATAATTTATACAGATTAAATAAGCCATCTGCACCACTTATAAAACATTTTAAAAGGACATAACACAACATTAAACAACAACGCACCCGAAAACCACTTCTAAGGCCAAAAGCATACCGAAACAGACTCCAACGAAATAAAACGCAGCCCTTGCATCATTTAATAAACTCAGTGCACAGTTCATAAAACACCATTAAATGAAACATTGTGGGTTTTTATAAATAAACACACTCGATATCACATCACATTCTACAAAAATAATAAATCAAAGCATAGTAATCTTTCTTCAAAACCAAGTTCGCACAAAACAAATTATTTGAAGAACTTGCTAAAATAATTGGACAAGAAAAATATTTCAGCAAACAACGTTTATACACGAAGCCACCTCCCTCAGTGTCAAAAACTCCAAAACTCAGTGCGAAGCGTCAACCATGTCCAATCCGCACCATTGGAGAACCAAAATATACTCTAATCCATAAGGTTGAAAAAAAATAAACCACAAATTAAAACCCCAAATTGACACCCTAACTGCTGGAAATCTAAAAACCCAAAGAAACAAGGACAAAAACCTAAGCAAGCAAGAAAGAAAACTCTACCCAGGGGTTGCGCCGGAGGTGAGCAGCGCTGAAAGGGAGGGAGGCCGGGACGGAGTGGGGTTGCGCAAGCAAAGAGATGGGGCGGCGTTCGCAGCGGTCGCGGCTGGGAGAGGGGGTCGGGACGGTGAGTGCGAGCAGAACGGGACGACGCGAGAGGCGTCGGCCGCAGCAGGGTGAGGAGGCTGGACGGAGAGGGGGCCGGGACGACGAGCCGGACGGGAATCAGACAGAGGTGTCGCGCCTGGGGAAGGGGCGGAGGTCAGACGGGGAGGGGACCAGGACACGGTGGGCGCAAGCCGGCCGGGACGGGAGGCGCCGGACCCGGGAGGCCGCGCGATCGGGAGCAAAGGGGGAGGGGGCCGCGTAAGGTTAGAAGAGAAATGGGGGAAGGGGGGGCTGTGCGCGACGCCCAGGACAGCAAGGAGGAAAGAAAAAAAAAACAAGAAAGGAGAAGAAAAATAGAAAAAAATAAATAAGTAAAATAAAATAAAATAAAATAAATAACACTTTAATAAATGATAATATTAATAAACTTAATTATGATTTTAATAAACCCCAATAATAATAATAATAATAACTTCATAATAATTATTATAAACTAACAATAATAATATTATTCATAATAATTATAATAAAAATTATAATTAACTTGTTAATAATTATACTTATTAACCATAATAATAATAATAACATTAATCACCATTATTATAATATTGAACTAACTCATGAAAACACATTTTATCTAATCGCCTTGTACATGTGACATGTCGCACGGTGACCCGAGAAAAGCCGTGCGGCTTTGAACACGCCCTGCCCATGCCCCAGACACTGTCAAGGGCAAAGCCTTCGTTCATCAACAAAATGCAAAAATTTCAAAGAGGTTTGGTCGTAGCTTGGTAGAAAGTTTCAAAAATCCGATGAAATCATAAAGTAATATTATCTTAAAAGTTTGGGTGTGACAATTCTCCCCACCACAAAAACTTTCTGCCCCCAGAAAGTCACCAAACCAAACAAGGAGACAAACTCGAGCTTGAAACTAAATGTGGCCAACAAAATCACAACTCGGCGTGAATTTTCACTCCATCAGTCACACCCGACCAACTCTGAGGGGAACTGAAAAGAAAAGAACCATCAGGAAACAAGGAGGGTTCTCCCCACCACAAGAACCCGACTATCACAACCGACATTGAGACACTTAGTATGGGCTAACTCTGGAACTGCTAACTTGATCCAAGAGGAAACCGCTGCACATACCAAACCTCAAAAAAGGGACAACAAGATTCGTGGTGGGTCTCCCCACCATTTAAGAACTGACCAGCTTAAACCAACCAGTATAAACCGACATGAAAACTTCCATCCCCAACCAGAAAACACGAACACAAGAGAAAACCCACAGAAGAATTCTACCAATTGACGAGGTGCAACTACTAGAATTACATGAAAACAAGATCACCATGCCTTTTTACAACCACAGTGGGGGTATTCAAAGAACATAGACCACAACGAGAAAAGAGACCTTTGCGCTTCTTACAGAAAAACAGAACCTTCAAAGACGAGGAAGCTTGAACCGGGAAATTTAAACCGTCCCTATTTTAGCACTAGAGACAAAAGTTAGAACAATGTGACCCACACCCAACGATTCCTGACTGCGTGAAAGGATTCACTCCGAGACCTGTGGCTGGAGCTCTGCTGTCTTGAAGCATCTACTACCCCGCAGTCAGGAGCTGACAATCTCCTGTCGAGACTCCTCCTGATAAAGCCGCTAGCGGAACTTCTCTATGTTTCCACAAATGGCCACACTAACGGCAGGCCTCCGGAGGATGATGGCAAGGCAGCTTAATGTACCCAAACTGGCCACAAAAGAGGCGAACAAGAGAGTGGCCTGACTAAAAGAAGATGGAATTGTAAAGAAAACTTGTTTGAGATGGGTTCCTCTATCTCGCTCTCATAGAATGGGGAACCATCCCAAACACCAAAGGGAACCGGTCCTTGAACAATAGACGAAGACCCCACACAAGAGAAACTATAACTGATTCTGCGACATTATATTTGGAGGAAAGGGAACCAACTTCTTGAGATGCCCAACGTAGGCCTTCACTATTCGTTGGCATTGCTGGACACTCACGAGCCTTGTCGCTTCCATCACCTTCGCTTCCACAAATATAAACCAACAAATGAGAGTGGTCCTAAACACCTTCCAAGTCATACCATCATGCAATGACACTAGGGTTATATCCTCCACCAATCCCAAGTTGCACCTTCAAATGGACCTGAACCAACACAGACTCTCTTAGCTTTAGGAGTTCCCAATAACCTGAAAACACCAACGACTTCACCAATCTAGTTCGCTACCTTCAACAAATCACGATCGCCACAGGAGTTAGACAATGAGTGAAGAGAATTCAATTCCACCGCCTCGCTAAGGGTCTAGGTAGAACCAACAACTAGAAGAGACTCACTAAAAACTTCTGGGACTTTTCTGGGAAGCATATTCAAAACAAGAGGCACGAATCCGAATAAAAAGTTATCAAAAATCAAAATTCCACACCACAATCACAAACAAAAGCTCAAACTCAAATCACTATTCCAACCACAATTCAGTACGTCAAAACAAAGAACTCACGAAAAGGAATACCCAACACAAAAAGAGAATGCCAAACAATTTCTCACTCACCTTTCTAAATGTTTGAAAAACCCCGTTTGAAAACCATTTTTCAGCAAACAAAACAACTTAGATATCCACCATTGATATCCCATGAAGTCTCACACATACATATCCATGTGCTAGCTCAAGAACCCATCCACTCACATCACCAATTCCTCCACTTTCCACATGCGCACCTCATGTATGTGATCACTCAT
Source organism: Viscum album (assembly GCA_963277665.1). Classification (NCBI taxonomy): domain Eukaryota; kingdom Viridiplantae; phylum Streptophyta; class Magnoliopsida; order Santalales; family Viscaceae; genus Viscum; species Viscum album. The sequence continues at coordinate 92,050,981 of OY728132.1, read as the reverse complement.
AGGAATACCATGGGTCAATTCAAGGCACTTATCATTTCCAAAACATACCATTAAGCACACATCACAAATTCCCAACCAATTTGAAATAGTAGCTTATCATCAAGGCAATACATTTCTAATTTCCTAAAACATTTCCAATTCACATTCCAAAAAGTGTTACTGAGATTCCCAAACAACTTCCAAAACACCTCTCATTTTCCCTTTTGAAACCACACATTTGTTAAAAGAAAACAATTTCCATTTCAAAACCACTTTTCCACTCTAACACCACATTCCCAATTCAAACCACCTTCACAAAAATCCATTTTCATTTTTATGATCTACTCACACTAACCAAAATGAAGGTCAAACATAAATCACATAAAAATTTTCCAAAAATAAGGGACTAGTGGCGATGCCAACCCGGTAACATGGCTTAGCAGACCATGCTCAGAGCGGGTATCCACCGCAGGAAGTATCTCGAACCGTGCACTAGGGCTGTACATGGGTCGCTACTCCATGCAAGTCTGCCACGTAACACTGGCTCACTTCCTTGGTCATCCCTCATCCACACATACCAATCCAAAGAAGAAAATTCAAATCCTGGACTACCCCTGGAAACTCGAGTCTCGGGACGAGCAAGGGTTCATGACGTCCTTCCCACACCTACCTCTTGAGTCCCGACACACCTAATCACCAATCTACTTGACACCCCAAATAACAAGGGCACCTTTGATATCATTCTGTCACGAACCAGGCCGGGTCGTCATCCGACCCAATGCCCAACCCGGTCCGCGACATGGCCCGAAGGGCATTCCAGATCCCCACGAGCTGGAAATTAGTGTCGTGCATAAAAAAAACTAGTTGGGAACGGTTTGACCCATGACAAAGATAAATAGACATAAACTAAGAAAGCAGACAAATAAAGGAAAATATCCTGAACAACGTGGCAACAGAAAAAGGAATAAACAAAAGACGCGACATACCTTAGGTGACCTCGTGGATCACCACGGTACGACAACCACACTTGCTCCCAAAAGTGATCCAAGACTGAAACCTGCAACTGAAAAGTAATGTAGGCGTGAGCACCGAGATGCTCAGTAGGAAAGCCAAAAAAAACCACATCCTATTCCCCTGCCTTTAATAAGAAATCCAACCAATGCCAGTTTGGAAAATAAGATATACTAAAATAATGTTTTCCCCTCTTTTCAAAATCAAGCAACGAGTTTTCATTTTCAGGTAAAGCCTTTTACTCCCACTACATTTTCAAAATAGGTTTCAAGCATGCATTAACATTTCAAAATAAAAAGAAACTAGTTTGGTTTAAAATATGGTTCTCACGAACAAGACATCAAGTATGAAACAGCTGAAAAGAAAGTTACATCATTAACAGCATGACAAAAAAATTAGCACCATGGGTAATCCCTATAGGCAGCTAGAACAAGTGGGAACCTAAAGACCTCGTACCTCAGTGAAACGTGGCTTAGAAGAACACGACCCTCAGAAAACGTGGCTTAGAAGTCCATGACCCTCAGAAAATTCATATGTTTAGTTAGTGTTGTCGCATCAATCCTGCTAGACAAACCGGGACGAACCCCTGTCGTGTCATCTAGCGTACTAGTCATGGTCACCCACCTAGATACCCGGGTTATCCCATTGTGCTCTATTTCAAATGGTGGTGAGTTTTCTTTATCAAACAATCTAACATGTACATTACTCTTTCTTTATCTAAAATTTATTCCACCTTTCACCACCGCACTCCCTACTTAAGTGCATTCCCCTCTCTTTACATCCCACATTCACGCACAAGCCTTTACACTAGGCACATATATCACAAACTGATCATAAACACTTGCATCACATTTTATTTTTAAATTTAGGGGGAATGACTAAAAGAGGGTTTTCTATTTTCGCAAACCAAATCTTAAAGTGCCAAACGGGCCTTTCATAAAACATTCTTAAGATGCCAAACATGCTTAATGACATAAAGGAAACACTTTTTTTAAAAATCAATCAGCCCAAAAGGCCAAACACCTTTGGAAATACACATTACTAATTCAGAACCACTTAAGAAATCAATTTTTCGATAAAAGGTCACTTTAGACCGATAGAATTAAAAATACATTTAAATTTCCAAATCAAAGGCGTAATCATTTCTAGCAACCGTAATCTGATTTCATATCATGTGGATATAGCGTAAATGTAAAACATATTTTTAAAACAAGCAAGCAATTATGAATCTCAAATTAAAGGCATAGGCATAGAGGGCCTACCTCAAACTTGTCGCTGCTTGAAGACGAACATTCAAACTGATCCTTGGCGCGCGCACACACATGCATTTATACATGTATATATATATACACACCCATAGTTTCATTGCACATATATATATATATGCTTTACTTTATGCATGTGCATGCGGGGTACCTCGACACCCACGGCCCAAAACCATTGTAGCGGGGTCCTGTGCACTCCACAAAACATGTAATAAATTAACAGAACAAATTATGCAATACATCAAAATTAGTACCACAAAATTCACACAAACGAAAGACACCCAAACTACATCATAGCGCCACTTCAAAAACACTCGCACGTCAAAATCATTGCAAAACATGAATCTCATAATTTATACAGATTAAATAAGACATCTGCACCACTTATAAAACATTTTAAAAGGACATAACACAACATAAAACAAAAACGCACCCGAAAACCACTTCTAAGGCCAAAAGCATACCGAAACAGACTCCAACGAAATAAAACGCAGCCCTTGCATCATTTAATAAACTCAGTGCACAGTTCATAAAACACCATTAAATGACACATTGTGGGTTTTTATAAATAAACACACTCGATATCACATCACATTCTACAAAAATAATAAATCAAAGCATAGTAATCTTTCTTCAAAACAAAGTTCGCACAAAACAAATTAATTGAAGAACATGCTAAAATTATTGGACAAGAAAAATATTTCAGCAAACAACGTTTATACACGAAGCCACCTCCCTTAGTGTCAAAAACTCCAAAACTCAGTGCGAAGTGTAAACCATGTCCAATCCGCACCACAGGAGAACCAAAATATACTCTAATCCATAAGGTTGAAAAAAATAAACCACAAATTAAACCCCCAAATTGACACCCTAACTGCTGCAAATCTAAAAACCCAAAGAAACAATGACAAAAACCTAAGAAAGGAAGAAAGAAAACTCTTCCCAGGGGTTGCGCCGGAGGTGAGCAGCGCTGAAAGGGAGGGAGGCCGGGACGGATCGGGGTTGCGCAAGCAAAGAGATGGGGCGGCGTTCGCAGCGGTCGCGGCCGGGAGAGGGGGTCGGGACGGTGAGTGCGAGCAGAACGGGACGACGCAAGAGGCATCGGCCGCATCAGGGTGAGGAGGCCGGACGGAGAGGGGGCCGGGACGACGAGACGGACGTGAGTCGGACAGAGGTGTCACGCCTGGGGAAGGGGCGGAGGCCCGACGGGGAGGGGACCGGGACGCGGTGGGCGCAAGCAGGCCGGGATGGGAGGCGCCGGACGCGGGAGGCCGCGCGATCGGGAGCAAAGGGGGAGGGGGCCGCGTAGGGTTAGAAAGGAAATGTGGGAAGGGGGGGCTGTGCGCGACGCCCAGGACAGCAAGGAGGAAAGAAAAAAACAAGAAAGGAGAAGAAAAATAGAAAAAAAATAAATAAGTAAAATAAAATAAAATAAAACAAATAACAGTTTAATAAATGATAATATTAATAAACTTAATTAAGATTTTAATTAACCCCAATAATAATAATAATAATAATAACTTCATAATAATTATTATAAACTAACAATAATAATATTCTTCATAATAATTATAATAAAAATTATAATTAACTTGTTAATAATTATACTTATTAACCATAATAATAATAATAACATTAATCACCATTATTATAATATTGAACTAACTCATGAAAACACATTTTATCTAATCGCCTTGTACATGTGACATGCCGCACGGTGACCCGAGCAAAGCCGCGCGGCTTTGAACACGCCCTGCCCATGCACTAGACACTGTCAAGGGCAAAGCCTTCGTTCATCAACAAAATGCAAAAATTTCAAAGAGGTTTGGTCGCAGCTTGGTAGCAAGTTTCAAAAATCCGATGAAATTATAAAATAATATTATCTTAAAAGTTTGGGCGTGACAAAATTGGTTTTGAGGTGAGATCTATATATTTCATAGTGTTGTTCATTATATTCATCATTTGGTGAGAGGTATGTGGCTTGTATATCTTCTAAAATTATTCTAGCACATGATGGTATAGATTTACTTGAATTTTTATTTCATAATTTAAAATAAAATTATTGATGGGTTTTTCGGTATATGCACTATTCGTTTATGAATTGGGAAAATGGGAATTGGAATGTGTTTTCAAAACATTTTTGATTTATAATATTAAATTCAAATGTTAGAATTACTTGATTTGTATAATGTATGAAAGATATGTGATGTTATTTTAGATTTAATTAATGTTATATATGAAAAAAAAATTAATATTATAGGACATACATGGTGCAATGTGTTCATATTTTATTTTTTGATTCATTGTTGGTATGAACATGGTACTCAGTTCAAAAGGGGGAGCACATGGGATATGTCATCAATTGATAGCTTAGTGAAGGATGGATCACCACTCATGGGTATTGGAATTTTTATTCACCATGAATGAATGTGTGTGAGGGGATGGATGTGGTTTGTGTATTCCAACTATAAATTATAGTTGAATTTATATTTTTTAATGCAATTATTTTTAATTGGAAAACTATTTCGATAATCCTCCTCATATTATATATTATATTATTATATAATCAAATAACATGTTCTTTTATCAGTTGAATGATTTGGAAAGTCTCTTAAAGAAATCCCAGAAGGTATGATTTATGAAATATAATATATTCACATTGGTACGACTATAGATTTTATTCCTAATGACATAGGTAAAATATACAAAAGGAAGGGTGATCTTAGATACCTCGAATTTGTAAGATTATATGATTTAAATTAATTATCTTTAATGTGAATAATAATTTGGGTTTTAAAACAAATCCATAATTTATGAAATTCATGGTGAATCATCAAATGATCTATAATGATGAATCTGGGAAGAAGATTTTTTAACAATTCAATAAATACGTAAGAGTTCAGAATGAACAATAGTCATTCATGGGTCAAGAGTATATATCCTTAAGAATAAAACATATTTTTGGAATACACATATTCATCAAAAAAAACTCCACATTTACTTATCAATTATAACAATATCCTATTTTAAAGGGTTTACTCCCCATTCCATCATTTTATTAATAACATATCACTCCCAAGACTATCATAGTGAACAAATACCCTTACTAATCATGTTGATATTCACATTTTTTTCCATTTTATCAAATGAGATATCATTAATCAAAAAATGTATTAAAATGATATATAAATTATGTACCACCTAAAACATAATAAAAACCACATATATGGGTTGTAAAATATCACAAAACATTAATATACACATGGGCATTATAAATTCCAATAGGTTTATGGAATTTTGAAATTTAAAAAAAATAACAAACCAATCTCTATACTATTTTGTAGTATAAGAATTTCAATCCTATAGTCAAAACCAATGATAAAGGGTAGGGAAAAAATATTGATATAATTAAAATAACAGAAAATAATTTACATTTTCAGAAATAATATGTCGACTACTTATAATGTTATTGGTGAATAATGATGTAGAATAAAATATAAAAAGGTTGTAAAACAATAATGATACATGGTAAATCGGCTGATAATGTATGGAATAAATAATCATCAATCATTATGTTATCAAAATCATTTCATAAAAATTCCAATGGTAATGGTAAATTATCTACTTTTAAACTCTCATTTTCTCATGGTCGGGTTATTTGGACCACAAATAATGGATAACCTGAAACCTAATTTAAATATATAGTAGAAAAATTCCCAATGGTCATGGAATATTCCTAAATATTAGACCTTACTTAATACATTATTATTCAAAGAAAATAATAAATGTCCACTCTCAAATATCAAATGAAATTAAACCCAATTCAAAAATCAACTCATAATGGACATCTGGGAAAAATCTAGATGGAGATTAAAATAATGAAAATATGAAAAATCCAAACACAAATTTCAATAAAAAATTAAATACATCATACAATTAGTACATGTTTTTAAAAAACATCCCATCACAAATAAATCACCCCCTTAGACTATAGAAAATTGGGTATACAAATGAGTAAATATAACCCTAATGAGAAATAACAAAAATAACATGGCTCAATAGTGAGGCGTGTCTCCGATGGACATCCCTCATCAAGTATCATTTCCAGAACATTCTTCTAGTCCATTATTGCGGGTGTGTTAAATATGGTCTTTAGACAAACTCCAAACTTAATATTAGATCATTTGATTCTATATGTAATTATATTTCATAAAACTATCATGATTTGTAAATTTGTTCACGAACTGTACCTCATTTCAACAACTTATTTTTTACATCGTTCCGGTCCCAATACTTCCTAACATATATATTTGTACATGAAATTAAATTTCCACATAGCATGTATTATTTTATGAAATTTTCAATTCATTGTAAATGCATTTTCTCATCAAGTTGTTTAATTAAATACATGATGTGAAATTGTTCACCTTCAGTTCCATAGACCTGCAACATACTTAGAAATATTGTTTCCCACCAATTATATATAGAAATTTATAAAATAAATTACTAAAAAATTATTCATGAAATAATCTGATAAAAATTTCATAAATTGATTATATTATAAACCATGGAATGAAATTGGGTTCATTAACATTCCATCATTTCATGAGAGAATATCCCAAGGAAAAGAAATGCATCTCATAAATATTTCATCATTACTTTATTAATCTAGGGGAATATAATCGGTTTATTGTAACCATCCTATGATCATAATCATCACAAGTCATCAATAAAAGTATAAGTTATCATAAGATCATATACCTAATAAAAAATAAAAAAAATAATGGATATTGAAAATAATGAAAAATACATTCAAAAGTACATTTAAACAATTCTTGAAAACATGAGAAAAATATCCTTTATTTTTGATAAAATTTGAACCAAAAAATAATTTAATATTGATAAATTTAATTTCATAAAAAATCACAAAAAAAATTAACAAAATCATGAAATAAATAATTACAAAAATGTTGAAAAAATACACTATATATGTTAAATGAATACATTAATTTCACAAATTTTTAAGAATTCATAATTTAATTTTTCAAAAAATATTTCATAAATAATATTCCACTTAAACAAATGTAAAAAAAGTTATATTTAATGAAAATAAAATTTCTAGAAAACGTCATATATAGGTATAATCATCAATAATTCATTTTTCAATACCATAGACATGGAATAATTTGTTTTTCTACCAAAAATAAAATATGGTTGAATTTTAATTGAACAAAAATTCTCTAAATTGTTAGGTATAAAATATAAAAAAATTGTTACAATATAAAATAATTAAATTAATTACATTTGTGTAAGATAATTAATGGTTTTTATAGTAAAATATTTATATAGTGTTCCTTATTAGAAATTTATTTTTGATAATACAGAAGAAATGATATTATAACAGAAATATGTTTCCTCATGTATTATCTTACATGATACACATTCAAAACCCAAATATAATAAATATATATTTATAATAAATTTATTATAGTACAATGTTAAAATATGTTATTATATTAATTATTTACTTATAAAATCATATCACCCATTAAATTATAATTCCTGTTTAAGTTCACAATCTGGTTCATAACTATTTACTTGTTCATGCATGTTTTAGTTCAGTAGTTATGGTACTTATAAATTGATCATTCTTCCATAATCTCCAATATGTTATATAAATTATAAGCATCATGTGTAATAATTAGGTATAATTTTATAATTATTCATATAATTTAGTGATTGAAATTAATTACATCACTTCATAAAGAATGTAATCATTATGTATACATGGGTGGTGTTTCCATATTTTGATGCGTGGAAAAAAATAAAGTTGAATAATAATTCACATTTCATGAATCATTATAATATCATAAATATAATATATAAATATTTAATATATTTATCTAAGTTTAAAAATCCAAAGGGATATGATATGTTTTTCCAAAAAAAGAATTAACATCTTAAATCTACATATTTAATAAAATTACCAGTTATAAAATGTAGAGTTATATAATTTGGACTTTTAAAAATATTATAAAATACAGGATCACATAACATTTAATTATTTTTGAAAATAATATAACTTTTTAAATTATTCTACATATTTATGAAATTATATACGAAACACTAATTTACATTCACTATGAGAGTATATTTTTTTTAAAAGAAACAACCATAATATAAATTTATTTATTAAAACATAAATATAAAAAAGATATGAAAATTGGAATTTAAAAATGGTTTCAATATCAATATTATAGTTTATCCTCACCACATCCCAATCACCTATTACTAAGAAGTTTGTTATAAAATAAACTATTCTTCAACTCAGATTTGGTTTTACAAACAACAAACTATAAGGCTATTCAGGAAAAAGTCTTATTCTATATTTATACATAGGATAAAAAATTAAAGGTTTCACATGAAAAATTAAGCAGTTGTATCTGTGAATAAAAATTAATAAAATTCATATTTCATGTTAATAAATATCCAATATAGAATATATATTATTGTATAAAAAATAAAAACTGTAAATTAAAAAATAGATATAATGGAAAGTATAATAGTAAAATAATTATTTTAGATATGAAAATATGTAATGTTTCTCAATAAATATAACATCACTTATTCTAGAGTGCTTGGATTATTATTTTAATGAAAACAGAATATTTTTCATAGAAATTATAGTAAAATAGGGTGTTTTGGAATTTTTGAACATGCTTATGTTATTTTTCTATAAAATAAATGTTTTTTTAAAATAACATGTGCCTCAAAATTTATAATTATCCATTATTTTGGAGTCTACGAGTCAATTTTCATGTGTGTACATTATTTTTACCCACATGAATGAGGGATTTTTATTTAATTTATAGAACTCTATGTCTAATTCTCCGTTAATAGATAATAATAGAAAAATCATTAACCATGTACTAAGTAACAAATCAAGAACTATATTTCCTCTTTAATAATATAGTCATTGTGTTATTTCAGAATAATCATTTATAAACATGCATGATTCTTTATAGTATTAAATTGTTGAACAAGACATTGTATATTTAAATATGAAATAAAATCAACATATTTATAATACCTTACTAGAGAAAGCATCACTATTGATTTATACTTAGAACAAGATCTCTTCTGATTATTTATTTTTCCGATGGTATCAATTTTGAGTGGTAACATTTATCTAGTGATAGAATAATAGGGAAATAGAGTCATCTAGTTGTAAAATCATATGAATTATATAACCATTTAACTAAAGGAATATCTATCCAATTTTACATCAATATTGTGGAATTACCTACACCAGTTTCATTTCTTAATGGTAAATCAATTAAACTAGAAATGGAATGGGTGAACATATTGATTCATCGATCAAATGTATCAGATACTAATTTTATCTCAACAAATCATTAGCTGTATCAATAATCAATGGTAGAAAAACCACATTTTGTAAAATATAATTCCCAATATTAAACTTGTGGTTTCATCTTGAACTAAAGGTACCATGAAGCAGTAGCATAGTTTAAATAATGGTAGCACATTATAACTAGCGGTAGATGACAATGGTATATACAGAAAAAGAAATTTTCACACATTAACCATAATATATTTTACTATTATAAAAACCTGAATTCATTATAATCGTAAAAATCTTGATTTGTAACAATTAAAATAAAGAGGTGCTTGGAAGAAACAAACAATCTCCCCCTTTTGTACTATAAAACTTCATGTAACTTTTAATCAGAAAATAAACACATTAGTAATTAAATAAAATGTTGGATTCATAGATCTGTTGAAATTGTGATTAAATTTAATGTAAATATTCCTTAAAAGTATTTATGAATTTACTCAAAATAATTATCATTCGACTATATACACCACTACCACTTTTTTAATTTTTAGAAAACAAAAAATGTTTAGAAAATTTAAATAAATGATATTATGATAAATACAAATATAATTATAATCACATATTATTTTCAAAATATTTCATAATAAATAAAATTTCTATCCAAATAAAATAACAAATTCATACACTTCTTATAGTCACATCCTTATGAATCTTGACTAAAACAATTATCCATTACATACATTCCTTTTTCCTCATTAGAAGGAACATAAGATGGAGTTTTAGGAGGAAAAGGTGTCTGGTCTCTAAACACTACTATCCCCAAATTTAAGATTGTTTAAATATTAGTGAATCCAATAGTAAATAATGTAAAGTTGCTACCAGAGTTGTGATATAAGGTATTTAATTGAATGCTAGTAGGGGAGTAGATGTAGGAGCTCAACTAATATCCCTAAATATTATAGAAATGTTTTTAAAAATCTAAAAATAATGTATTTTCATGAAGACCATTCTACATTTCGTTGAAGAAGTTGTCTTCTCTACCATGAATGTCATTGTTCAAGAAACAAATGTCCCCTTCCTGGACACATTCTCATTGAATTCCCTAGTCCTTAATGGGATTATCAAATTCTCTTAAATGAACATTAAATGGTATTTAATTCCATTCTTGGAATAAATTCTTGTGAGATAATACTTAATATCAATTGTGATAGTCTCTTTATCTTTTCTAGCCTCATTAAATGTTTTTCTAGACAATTTATAAATTTTATCACCATGTGATTGGATATATAATAGTTTATCAAATATATAAGTAGTAAGACCATACATAAAAATTTTATAATACTCATTGGAAATATAATGGATCAAAATTTTCATCAACCAAAGTATGATTATAAGGAGTATAAGCAAAGGATGTTGAATGTCCTGGGGTAGAGAAAAACTCAGTACACTATATAAGATATTAATTCTTACATATAATGAGGGAACTCATATCCTCAATAGTGATTTGGAGGGTGTCAATTTTATCCACTATGTTATTAATCTCAATCTCAATACATTCCATATATACGAAAATTCTAGGATAAATACATGTAATTTCCATGGGGACTAACTTCTTGAATTTTCAATTACAATTATTAATCTCTTAAAATAAATTATTATTAATCATCCAAACAATATAAAATAAAAAATATTCTATAAACTAAATCTAATCATCTCTAGTAAAATACCTTGAAGGAGGATGATAATAATAAGGAGGAGGAGTCCTCTATTGGTTAGGTGAAACATATTTTTCAGGTCTAGTCTCCACAATATGATCACCAGAAATAAATGATTCTTATTTATATTCCACATCAATTATCTCTACTAGAGATCCCATAGGATACCTTCGGTCAACTGAAATTGTTGGTACACCATGCTCTTGTGGAATTCATTAATCATAATCATCATCATATGACTCTAAATATTACAATCCATGATGGGTAGATCCTGGGGATTTCTCCCCATTAGAAGGATCTCATTCCTTTTTTCTATGAGAGGTAATCAGATGGTTAAGCCTGTGATACTGAAGTGGCTTCATATTCTCTATCAATAGAGTTCTTATTTCCTATATAAAACTGAAATATAACATTATATATCCACTATCATATATGTTAGACTAAGTCACAATCTGATAAGGGTGTGAATACACATCCACACCATCTTCATCAACAACATTATTAAATTAGCATGTTCAAACCACCACATACATAGGCGTCTGAGATGATAATATCTCCATATGAATCCACTATAGTGATTAATCTATTATAATCTATCATCTTATCTGAGATAACAATACCTTATAGGAAGTAAACGTGGAATATACGAAGATCAATAAGAGACCATGGGGATCATATCCACATCAGGGTTGCTACCCACCACCATCAAAGTATCCACTAACTCTTCTTCCTTGGATTTATCTTCATGTTCAACATCAGGATAAACTTCCTCATCATGGGATTACTCCAATACATCATGTTGATCATAGATAGGTTCAACCTTTCCCTTTTATCTACAATTGTTTTTTATTAGATTATTCTTCTAATTGTTCATATCCTTATGAACCACCCATTTTTTATCCATGGGTTCTATTTTACCAAACTTTTATTTCATGTCACTTTTCTCAAGAATAAACCTAAAATTTTCAATACGTTATCTTCCCCTACATGAATAAGTCTTTTTACATCCATCTTAAGTGATATAATCATAGGATAATCCATAGATTTTGATCCAAAATTGTGCTTCATAAAAACCATCATATGAACCTACAAAAATTGAAAAATTTATCTTATCTCTAACCTTTACAAGAAATAAGAAAATGATTTATTAACACCAAATTATAGTAATGTTCCCTATTGGTAAATATATTTTGAAATACACACATGATCAAAAATCAACATCCATCATTATTATAAACATTTTTTGGCCATAAAACATTAGTACATATAGATTACATGGACATAGAATCCTAAGAAAACATAACATTATTTGATAAATGTGATAGACCTATAGTAATCATCATATATGGCTTTTGAGGAATTAATAAACAACATTCATAATATTTTTTAAAAAAATTCAACTATATTCCATTTATCAAAGTCTTAATAGGATCCTTTTTTTTTCAAAAATTACTTCTATATAAATTGATATAACTCATAAACCCTGCTTGTGTTGAATGTTTGATCATTCCATAAGAACCATTCAATCCATCCTGGACCTGGATCAAATTAAACATGTCATAAACACAACATTTTTTCATACATTCATTCTCTATGACAACATGTTGATTTTACAGAAAGGGATTTTTTAGTTCTATAATATCCTAACTTAATTAGCCTCTAGATTTATTTAAGTTGGACATCTCATCTACTTATTCATTAGGGCACTTCACTCACTACATATTCACATCGGTATGGGTAGTTATGGGGGAAGGTCCACGGTCGTAGGACAAGGGATGATATTTGAAAATCTACAAAAGAGATGTCTGAGAGGGAATGTGATTTTTATAATCTAATTACAAGGATATTTTCTCATTTAAGGTATTAAAATTTGAAAATATATATAATAAGAATGAAAATAAATAGATAAAAATGTTAATAATTTATAATATAGGTAATATGAATGGAAGAACTATGAAGAATAAGTCATAATAGTATATTATCATGGAAGAATATAACAGTATATTATCAAGTCCATTTACAAATCATATAATGTTATAGTGCCATTCCATGGTAGCATACACAAGTATTATGTCATGGTAGCATCTGGATAGTAGTATGAAAAGGTAGATCACCTTTGTATCATGGTTAATGGCTGATAATCATAGTGGGTCACCATATTAAATATCAGTGGTAGATTGTCCATGGAAGATAAAGAAAATCATGCATTTCATACATAAATATTACATCTTTTTGAATGAACGTTATTTATATTAAACAAACAAAATCTCGATAAAAATAATAGTTTAGTGTCTTTACCATTATAGAACATTAGAAATTAATTCATATGTTAATTACAACGTTCTTCATAACAGAAACCCTTCTACTAAATATCATACATAGTACATTTCTTCATAACATATGCATAATAAACCTAAAAAAGTGTGTTATTTGATGCACAATAATTGAAATCATGTGATATACAAAAAAATAACATGAATATAAGGGTGTGTGACCATGTATATAACATATTAATACCATAACATGGATATTATAGAGAGTAAACATGTTTCATGTGAAAAATAATTGTAGATCATAAGACATTAATCTAATGAAAATAAAATAACACGAACCATGATGGCATAAAATTGGAAAAATACATGAAAACGGGTCGTTCACATAAGAATGAATAATCCATTCCATTGTAGTCAATTATCACTTAAAAGCTATCATTTTGGAAACGTTTCTCTACCGAAACCATCAAAGTTATAAAGGTTCACTCACATGACCATAATGGAAGAAAAATTCCCTTAGTGACCCAAATAAACATCATATTTGAGTCATTTATATATCATGATATATACATCTTTACTAAATGAATCAGAGGGAGATATACATCCCACAAATAACATAATTCAAATAATATATATATGTTCCTCCAGATCATAAAATATTTATCATTTCATATTCCATGAAATTAAATGGCCTTCATAAACATTTGATTAAATCACTACCAATACCAAAGATATCACATTTGTAGTTATTTCCCCATTTCATTATAGTATAACAAATGAAAATAAGTGGGATTCAAAATCATCATGACATTATAAACATAAACCATTTAGGTAAATAATAATAATGGTGTCTGTGTATCAAATCTCCATTATAGCATATGAGTCATTAATAGATTTCATCTTAGATGAAAAATTATTTTGATAAGGCAATTGGAATATTTCATTTGGAAAATGTGTTTTAATTTTAAATTAAATTTTAGGACTAGAAATAAAAAAAATAATTACATTTAATATTTAAAATCCAATAATTTATTCTTCAAAAAAATTAAAAACTTCTTGGAAGAAATATTTATTCATATTAGAAAAATAGTTAATAAAAGATAAGAAATTTTGAAAAAAAAATTCATTTAAAAAACCAAGATTAAATATAAAGGATTCTCCAAGTAAAATTATCACAATTATTATTTTAAATTATATTCAGGTATCACATGGTAAAACTATGATTCCAGTTATAGGTTCATTAAAATCCATATTGAAATTTTTTGAAATCGAAAATAAAATTACATCCCAATAATTTTAAAAAACTTGAAACATGGGTGAAAATTGTCTTTGATTGTTAATTTGGATAATTTTAAAAAACATTTTTTTAAACACATTAATGAAAAAATAATTTTTATGATACATGAGTTTTCTACCAAGGGGGTAAATAAAGATATTGATTCTAAAAAATTATTTCAAAATCATGAGAACATAATGAAAGGATAATGAAGTTAAAAAGTTTATGTAAAATAAAATAATCTAGGATGATAAAATTCATGATATTATTGAGAGGAATATCAAATATTTCTTCACTATATGCATAATCATTATAAATCACAACAAACGATAACATTGTAATATGAAATACTTACCAATTTGGTAATTTTGAATTATATGACCCATAAAGGAATAACATTAAATTAAATATAAAATATCATGGGAATTATTTAATTCACAATAATAAATGTTAATGGGGACATTTAAATACCTTTTAAAATAATATTGGTTCATAAATAACTCATATGTCAAGGAACATAGATTGAGACAAAATGCATTAATGCATCAGTGACTTTTGAACTATGAACCCCGTGATTGAGAGATCCTAAAATAGATATGTATATATATATATTTAATATAATAATCATAAAATAAATTCAGGTTCATTTTATAAACCGTATGAAATAAACATGTGGGTAATATGGAATTTCTCTTATAGAAAATAAAAGTGATAAAAAATACATTTCCAAAGGTCTCACCTTATGTTTTACATTTTCAAACCTATTTTATAATAATTATAATTTTTATACAAGTTTTGAAGAAATATACTTATATATATCATACCATGTATGATTTACTTTTGACATTTTATTAAATATTTATTAAAAATTTCATATTTATATAACATTTCGTGTAATATTTGATTATTTTTTTGTGTAAGTTTTTATTTCTTAATATTGGTTCTATTAATATAATAATAGCACTATAATATACATAATTTTATAAATTATATAAATATCATATATATTTATATTATATGTTTTTATATTTATCAGTTTTATTTAGAGATAGAAAATAAAATACAATATTCCTAGAGAAGGTAGATTATACGTACACATGAATGTTGTTTCCATTTTCTATAATGAGTTAATGAAATAAAGGTAAATTATATATTACCATTATAGAATAATTTTTATTTCATATATATCATGTATTTTAATGAATCCCATACTTTATATCTTCCATGTAAATCATTAATGAATCACATCACATCATTTATGCGGCAGTCCTCCAAATAGAAAATCGAAATTTTTTTATTCTCATAGAGAGGAATGCGTGAAGTTATAAATGATTTAATAGTTTTATAAGTATAATTATATAATAAAAATAATATATAAAAATTTATTGAATCATAATATACCTCCATCAGAGGTGGTAATAGAAAAAAAAATATCATCGGTTAGTAAGGTGGTAGTCCTCCGTACACAATAACGAAAATTGAACAGATGATTTCATAGAAGAGGGGCTAGAATTATGTTATTAAATTAAAATAATAAAATAAAAATACATTAATTATAACTATTTTATTATATATTAATTTTTTAATAATATTTTAAGTAGTTGGAGGAAGAAATGAAATTAAATTCTCATTTATGGACATTACCCCTTCTTTGGACAACTTCTTCTGGATTGCGCCCAAAGGATTCATAAGATAAATTTATGGACATAATAAGGATTATATAATGGTATTAGGAATTTATGGAATTTATTTAAGTAGTTAATTGTTAATCCAATTATTTTTTGATGTGTGAAGAAGAATGAAGAGTGGTTGTCCTTTTATAAGTATGGTGAGTGGCACAATTGAATTTTTTTTAACGTCATACCGATGTTTTTCACATGTCAAAAGGATATAAAATGCGACATTACAAAATTGTGATGAAAAAATGTAAATATATTACCATGAAATGGGTTTTGGGTAGGTTTTGGGTCATTTCAGTCCCTTTTCATTTTAGATTAACCTCTGTGATACACCCATATTTAGCATAACTACGAAAATTATTATTACTATTTAGACTATTCATTGTGGTAAAAAATAATTTGAACTTATTAGATAATATAAATAATTATAATTATAAATATTTAGTATATTTTTGAATTATTCATTCTCATAATTGGAACATTTTAAACAAAATTTAATCCCATAGTAGCGATGAAAAATCAGTTTTCCAAAGAGAAAATGTTTAAAAGTTTAAAACATTTTTATATCAAAATTAAATATAAAATTTAATAAAATGAACAAAATTGGATTAATATATATATACATAATCGATCTAATTTGACATTTAAAACCATTCTGATATAAATATTATGTATTTAAATGCATTAAAATAAATGAACATTCTTAATAAAAACATGTATTTTAACTATTTATTCAAAATATTATCTTGACAATAAATTATCAAACATTCTAAAAATATAATTTTTATAGAATTATTTCAAAAATTAATTTTATTTTTTCAAAAAAAAAATATATAGAGTGGAAAAAATTTATTTTAAAATGATTATTCTAAAGGAAACAAAGCATATTTTTTGAAAAATACAATTTTAAGCATAAAATTGGGTTTCCTACTATATAGTTTTACGAAAATAATGACATTAATGTGAAACATTTTAATTAATATATAATAAATAAAATTAATAAAATTAATTCATAAAAATTGACATGTAAATTTTTTTGATTTAAAATACATCTGATTTTATAAAAATATTTTTTCAAAAAATACTTCCATTAATTCCAAATGTGATTTGTACTAATTTAAAATTAATTGGATATCATTTAATTAATTATATATGTGTGTAACTGAAATATTTTCATAATTTAGTTACTCTTATTCATACTCTCAATTATAATGGATATGTGACAACAATCTTATTGAATAATAATATTTTAATTGTATATCATGTTTTGTTTGAACATGGATGATGTGTAATGAAATATACACTTATTATTTCGTGTAATTTATGATAAAATAAGTGTTGAGAGAAAAAAATAAAAAACTAGTGTTTCTTGTAAATAAAAAAATATTAAATTTATTTTTAAGAAATATTTCATGAAATCTTGTGCTTTTACATTATTACCCTATTAAATAAATTGTAGCCTCATAATTTAAACATTTTCATTGTAAGAAATCCATTATAATTTGAAAATACAGTTGTTGGAAACCCATATCATAAAATGGGGTAATAAAACCTCCTCTTGAAATGATAGAAAGTGATTTGTAAAGGTCATATGGAATAAAACACACTAGGTTTCTAAATAAGATATCATAGTTGGGATGTGAAAACATGGAAAAAAAGTTAAAAATAACCCACAAATAATGATATAGGGTGATTGAGAACAAAGTCAGAGGAAAGTTAACAACCACCACGAAACTAACCAAATTAGTGTGAAAATTTCCCATTATATCTGTAAAATGATGATTACAGGGTAACGTTTTATTTCAATACCCATTTATTAATGTTGGTGATTTATTATGAGAATATATAACTACTTGATTTCTTTCCATTTCATAAGAAAAATATCATATTTTGGTTATACAGTGATCAATTTACAAATCATCTCTCACCCTAAGAGATAATATTTTCTTGTATGAAATACAAAATAAGATCCATTAAATTATGATAAGTCATTACTTTTATATCTTTTTATTATCAAAAATAAAATGGGTATTACATGTTATGCATAAATCTATACATGGTGAAATAATACATTAATTTATATAACCTATTCGAAAATTAATCCTAAAAATACATTAAAGGTTAATGATATAATCATTCTAAAATAAAAAATTTATAAATATGGTTACTAATTTCTAAATATAAACATTAAAATAATTCCCAAAACATAAAAAAAGTAACTCTTTATTGTCACATATAAAATATGTGAATACCATAGTCATATTTTCTTGAGTCTTGGTAATAAATAAATATAACAAAAACATGTTAATGAAAAAATACATACATATTAATTCCTTTAATATAAACATAGATTATTTAATATATTCCATAAATCAAATAATGTTTTAAAATTAATCAATGATAACATAAACCACTTTTTCCACTAATAAATATTTTTTTTTATTTTAATATATATTATTCTATTAACATTATCCATATCAATCATCTCTTTATCCTAACAAAACACCTTCTTCCAAATATCAAGAACATAATAAGTGTTATCATACTGTAATCAAAATATCAAATTTCCATTGAATAGTTCTTCTAGGTCATCTAAACAATTAATAATATTTTTTAAAACCCATAATGAATTTTTTTTATGAAAAATCCTTTTTCATATAACATAATACTTGAATTATAATACATAAGATTTTCATTTATTCTACATTCTTCTTAAACCATTTAATAGAATTCATCAAATTATTTCTTGACGCCCCTTTCCTACAATAGGAAATATGAACCATTTCTTAACACCCATCAACCTCAATTTAATCATGATTCTCACATATAACATAGAAAATACTGTAAGAATATCCTATGTCATTTCATATGTCATTTTTAGTCTCCACATCATATTAAGTATAAATATTTATCATAAAACCTTGTTTATGAAATTAATTTTATTTCCCATTTTGACATATATTTTTATAAATCCAATACTCTGCACTATTGAGACATATAACCATCGATGATACCATAGCGAGACCATTATTCTCATCTTTTGTGGTAACCATACTTTTCATTTTTACACTAAAATTACATGATTTTTTCCTTCTATTCCACACACAAAAAATATTCATTATCCCATTAGACATCCACTTGGGTTCTCCTTGTCACACACAAAAAAAATATAAAACTTTATCTTTTTTCCTCCATGTCTTCCACAGTAACAACGTTGGATTTTTTTTATTTTTTCGAATTAATTTTATGTTGTTGATATTTTTTATTTCATGAAACAATGAAGATAGTTCTATTTATATTAATGCACAATGTTTCTCTTTAATTATACAAAAACCATGTTAATCCTGCACTAAATAAAATATAATCTTTGGAATATTCTACATGGAATACTGAGGATATCATATTATATATTCACCAATTACTATACTTGATAGCTTACATAACACACATGACCGAGGACTACTGGAAAATTTTTTTTATTAAAAATATATTATTTTATATAATTTTTTAAAACCATGAAACTAAATTAGAGTTAATGAATAGTATTAAATAATTTATTAAAATTTATTTTTTTAACTAATATAATATGAATTCATAGGTTACCAATTATTTATAGATGTATATGATAACTGAATGAATATAAAACGAAATATTATTATTGTAACAAATCTGTTTCACCCTAAGAAATTAAATTTTTATTTTTATCATTCAATGCACTAATTACAACATTCCTTTAACAAATAACATTAGTTTGGTGTACATTACATGCAATATCGATTTTCATTGAATCCTAAATTTGTTGTTATAATTATTTAAATGAGCTAGACATAACCTAATTAGTAAAAAACCATAATAAGAATAGTAATAACAAGTTTTCAAATATTTTTTATAAATTTTTATATAAATAAAAAATATTTATAATGACAGATCTGATTTTGTGTGATGTCCTTTTATGTTTAATAATATTATTTTCTTGAATGAACAACTTTTAATCTCCTTTAGTGAAAAATAATTAAATTATCATTATGCATAGTTATAAATAAAATTGGATAAAATAATCTCCTTATTTTCATTTCATAATTTCGAAATTATCCTAGGGTGAATTTTTCTGGTTTTTATGAGAAACAATATTTTTGGTTGAATAGTGAAAAATACAGTTTTTTAGTAAAATTATGCCTTTTGATTCATTAATTATTAATGTTAAATTATATTATAAATTTTTTATTGGAAATTAGGCAGATATTAAACATATTAATAAATTTATTTATATATAATTATATAAACATTGTAATTGAAAAAAAAAATATTAATAAACTTTTGAACATCTTTCTACTTGGAAAACCAGTTACATTGTCTCATCTGCAATACTGGAATTAATCTACAATTCATTGATTATATGAATTGAATTTAGAAAAACATAAATAAAATATTTTAATCAGTATAATATTTTTTCTGATATGATCATGTTAATTTTTTACAATAATTATTAGTAAATGTGATTAAAAGTAATCATAGTGACCATTAACAAATTAAGAATTTTTTTTACTAAACCATAATCTTATGAGTAAAAATGATCTATTCACCTATCCAACATAGATTGAACGTCCATAGTTCGTCCATAATACTTATAAGACAACTATTTTTTGTCTTTTATGATATTGTTTAGTTAATAACAATTGTACATCTAACTTATTTCTTAAAAATTCGATGTTAATCATTTCCCTTCCTTATAAAAGGCCAAAACCTCTACACACTTACTTATACCTTTAATGACACATGTATCGCCAAATAATTTCTCAAATAATCTCTCAACTTCCTTATATTCCTCTTATATGATTTAACATGGGAAAAGATAAAATCAAGGAATCCTTTTGGCACAATCCATGAGGTGTTACTTGATTAAGATGTAATGACTTCTCAAAAACTCTTTTCCTTTAATTTCCTCATCCACCCCATCAACTCTATTTATTCCACTCATGTAATAAAATATGAGATTATTGAATATTATATTATGATTTTATTAAATATCTTTTACATAAATTAACACACACATCCATCTAATGGGTAACGAACATACTGTTTCTGTATACAGCTAACAACTATCTCACAAAACGTTGATTGTTCATTTTCCCATTACCACCAAGCATAGTGGACATTATGATAAAAATATATATATTTAAATATTATATATGTTATATTTATTATTTATTTATTCTTATTTATTATTTTTACAGTGCATATATTTTTACTTTTCATTTGGTGGTAATGTGATAATTTTATTTGAGGAAATGTGGACTACCTCTCACTCAAAGATATATGATTCATTCAGGCACTACATGGATATAATTAATGATAATTTTAGTTAATTTATAAGATATATATGATATAATAAATATAATTCAATAATATATTTAAATATACATATGGGTAATTTTCATTCTTTTTTTCAATATGACAATTTAAATGGAAGCAACATTTATGCGTATGTACGACATACAATCCCCATCAATGGTGTATTCAATTTAGTTTTTAATTATTAAAAAAATTATTATAATATAAATATAATCTATATATATGATATTTATATAAAAATTTTATTTTTTAAATCATTATATAAGAATAAATCCTAAATGAATAACAAATTAATACACTTGCGATGAGCATAGTAAATATTACCCGAAGTGAATACTTAAAATAGGATCATTAAAAATCATGTAATAAAAGGGAATAATAAAAAAAATATGGTATTATGTATAAATATTTGATTAAATTAATTATATATAATAATCTTATCTTTATTATACATAAATACTATATGAGTATGTAGGGAGTCAAGACATAGGGAAAAGGGATTGAATCTCACTTTTAAATTCCTTGAGATATATAATATGATCTCCACCCTTTGATTTTTTGTGGTCTATATAATGATCATGATTGTATTATATTATTATTATAATTAAATTTATGGGTACTAATATATCAATTTTATGATATTTATTTCATGGGTTTTATGTTTTAAATGTTACCAAATAGGTCAAAATGTTTTGTATCAATTTTCCTTATTAGAGACACATGTTTTGTTAGAAACCTAATCTCTATATTGATGTGTATATTTTTTAATTTTACAATTTATGTCCTGAATATAATTATTCTATTAATATTTTAAGATTCAATTAATTTATTTTTGTTAGATGGAGCATATGATCCCATGTTACCGTGTGATAAGAGTTTATTGAAATAATCTCATCGCATTTTGAGATTTTTATGTTTAGGCTTCCTTTGATGAAATAATATGATCCATCACTCAAGAACATTCATAAAATATAATATAATATAGTTATTCATAATATATTCACATAAATATACAGTTTTTCCATTCATTAGTACATATTATATTTAATAAAGTGTTTTGAATGATACCCAACCAAACCCCATATTCAGTAGAAAATATGCGTTCCTTAAATAACATTTTTTTTAAAAAGGATTCCATGATTATTATACTAACATCTTGTGATAATTAAATTAATTTTTATGCTTTTTTATTTTAAATTATTTTACAATATACTATTCTTGTCTCTTTTTGATTGAGGCAGTTTTATAACTTTTTCACTGTGAAAAATGAATATTATTTTCACCTTGAAGGTTACGTATGGTTTTCCCCATCATCATTACCTTTATAATTACAATACCTGATTATAATGATATTATTTTCAAATGAATTTTTTTTCCTAATATATGGGATATTTTTTAAAAAAAATTACTTATTATATTAAAAGAATTTAAATAATTGTTTATGCTTTAAAAAGTTATTGAAAATGTTATCAATAATTATATGTATGTTTTAATATTAATTTCCATTTAATGGTTTTAAAATAAATTTCATGAATTATTTATATTCTTTACAAGTATTTTAAATGAAATTTTATTCAATACACTTTCAATATTTATTTATATATTTTCAAATCAATTTTATATAAATGGTTTTCAAAAAAAATTTGATCTTCATTTTTTTATTTTCAATGTATTTTCATTGGAAACAATTTTCAAAATGTTTTCAATATTACTTCATATGTTTTCATGAAAAAATATTTTCAGAAAAAATTCAACATTTATTACTAATTTTTCAATTTCTTTTTAAAAAAGGTTTTTCAATTTATATTGAATCTTATTTTATGTTTTTTTCAGGAAAAATGTTTCCAAAATGATTTAAAGTCTTCAATAAAATATTTCACGGTTTTTTTTGTGAAAATTAATTTTTTATATTAAAAACACTTTTTCAATGAAGAAAGCATATTTTAATCAATATTTTTCTTTAAAAGATATTTCAAAATTATTTTCTATCTAATATTACATTCATCGATGTTACTCATGACCTTCTAGGAAATGATTTAAAAGTTTCATTCATATAATTTAAATGATTGGGTAATTCTTATTATCATTGACTTTATAAAACCTATTTCTCTTTCATGGGTTATATGGTCATGAAATACTTTTCTCTCTTACGTGTTAAGATTTTGATGAAATGGTTATGACTCCTATAACTTTTTTTACATGTTATATTATATTATACTTTTTATGCTAGCTATTTACTTTAATGGGACAAGGTATGATTATTTAATATCTTGTGTCACATATTATTATCATTTCATTATGAGATGGGATGGTCCTATATATATATATCCAATACATTTGGTAAAGATTTATATTTCATAAGATAAACTAATATGGTATTCTGAATGAACCATGACTTCTAAGATGACCATGGGAGGTAACTATAACTATTATCATGGTATGAGGAGTGAACTCATGCTACTATGATTTCCATGGGAGTAAAATGTTACTATAAATAAGGTAAGAACAGTGAAATCATTCTAATAAAATGCAAATGAGAGTGAACCATGACTAATAAGATGGAATGGCGAGTGAACCCATACTACCGAGATGATAATATTAGTAATTCCTTGAATACTATAAATATCATATTATATTCTTATGTGTTTTCCACAACTATATATTTTAATCATATGTTCTGATATTTTGGATTATGTTATTTATTTATTAATGTTTAATTTATTATGAATTGATTTTATTTATTACATGATTTCAATATAAGATATCGTATACATAGGGTATGATCCTTTATATTCATGATCATGTTCTCAAACCATTATTCTAATGATTGTGCTTACATATATAAACTTATTACCCTTGTTGGGCATTTAATATCTCCCCATTCTTATATTTCCATTCCCCACATTATAAATAAATGTTTTATATAAAAGTACTAAAGGTTGAGATCTTTTAGGGAGTTGTTGAATATTCTTCACCTTGATAGATGATTTTGTTTCCAGTTTTCGAAGGACACTAAAATATTATATTCCTTAGGATTGTATTATTGTAATGTACTAAATATTCATCTACAATGATGTAATATCCATATATAAAAAGAATATGTCTCTATAACTGGTATAAAAAGAATGGTTTAGTAAAACATTAGAAACTTTGATGAGAAAATATTAGTGGGATCCTTGGGTATATTCATATGTATATGTAAGTGGATGTCTCTAATTATAAGTGTATGGATTAGTCAACATTTAGGTAAATAACATGGAATTATGGTAATGTGTAGAGCGAGTGGTTTCCTCAGAATACATCCCTCTCTGGATAATACAAGTGGATGTTTCTCTTGAACAGATGTACCTAGGGTTAAAAAATCCAAAATATGTTCTACGAATAACTCAATGTAATATTGAACCCAAAAGTAGGAATTACTACACAATTAGTTTGAAACTCCCTAGGGATATGCTTTGGAAATTTACAAACTCTTCATGTAACATAATGAAGGATTTAGATATAATTTTGCTATGAATATCCTAGGATGAAATTTGGGTGTCTAATATTTAAGAAGGTGTTTTGGTTTTTAAATACCATAAATAAATATTTTCATGACTATGTGGTTTTCTACTACGATGTGTAATTCTCACACTATGCTGCTGGATTCAGTATATGGAAGGAAACAGAAGGAACTTGATTAATGATGAATGTGATGGATGATTTGATAATAAACTGTCATGTAGGAAGATCAATGGCGTGAATGATATTATAATCATGCCTAATCAGTTTTCAAGGAACATGATTAATAATATGTACCTTAACCAACTCATGAAATCACATAGGTAGAGAAAAAAGGAATTCATAGAGAGTTCGATTAATGGTGACCTTGGAGGAAAGATGATTCAGTATTCTTTAGGTCATGGATGTAGAAAGAATAACCTAATTGATTGTCTTTGAGGAATATGAATATTTTTTGACTGTGGAAATGAAGGACACAAAACTGGTCACTGAAAGGGAAAAATGAATAGTGGGGTTAAAGAAATGGATTAGAATACTAGCCTCCCTAAGACATCATCAATGGTAAAGTGTTCTAGGTGTGGCTTAAATGGTCATTGTGCAACACAGTGTCCCAATTAGAATGTTCATAAAGAGAATCAGCAAGGTGTTGTGATTAATGGTTAAATTTTTTTATGATGAAGAGACTATATATGAAATGTTAAATGAAATTATTGTGTAATAGGATGCAGAAGACCTATTAATTAGATAAGGATGAAGTGGGAAAATCATTGTTTATATGTATTTTGATTACGAAATTATTTTTTGATCAATGATGAAATATACAATGGTTATTCTACTTATGTTATTTTCTCATTATATACAATATTATTTTAAATATTCTCAATGGGTTAGTGGAGTGATTTAATGTCAATGTGATTTTTAAAAATGGGAAGGTAACACATAATATGTTTTTATGTCTAGATTAAGCTATTATGAATAAATAATTGGTATGTTACCGATGGGTTTTTAACAAAGTAAGAACATGTTAATATGTGGGTTATGCTATCAATGATGATGTTTACATCATTTCGTGAATTTATGTAATATAGCCAGTACACATTAGAAAAAGTAATAATACAAGTTTTCCAATAGGATTTTTTGTATTTATGGGTATTTTTATGTAACAAGGGAATATATGATAAGGGTATTCACATGTTTTGAATATGACAAATTGTTGGTTTTTGTGATATATGTGGGTTTAATGTTAAGCTGATTTCATGACATTATTTCTAAATCTTCGTATTTCCATAATTTTAAATGGTTATAAGGTTAAAAATTACTTAACATTTATGTTAATATTCATAGAAGGTTTTTATGTATTGAGATTGTATTAAAACCCTTTTGTAAAAGGATTTTTAGTGAATAAAATTATTTAAAGGACTTCCATTATATTTATTTCGAAAATTAAATTAGTATGGTTTTATGAAAGTATATCATGTATGTTAGTAGTCACCTGCTCATATCCTAAAAGACCATAGTTCAGAAACCCATAACTGATATATGATAAGGGATTCACACCTACCACTTTCCTACATGATCTTATAGTTTATGTATAATTTTTTTGGAAGAATAATTATTTAAAATGAAATGGTATTGTTACATTTTATGTTTTGAGATTAAAGTAATAATAATATTGAATTTTAAGAATAATTTTAGATAAATACTTTAAATTTTATTAATTATATGAACCATTATATCAGGTAAAAGTGTATTTTAATTCTTCAGGGATACAATATAATTTATGTACATCCATTTCATGAAGTAATGGAAGATCTGGAGAAAAATAAATTCAAACCCAATGAATGAAAATATAGTTTTCTTATTGGTCAATATAATAATTAATCAATGATAGTATAAGTCCCCAACCATAAACATTACTTAAACTTGAGTTATGTCAATAATTTGGCATTAATTCCTATCAAGGATATTTTTAGGTTTAGGGATTTATAGAATAAGGTAATAACTTATACATAAAAACAAGAATATTATATGTAGACTTACACTAAATTTCTATTTTATTTAAAAAAAACTAATGACAAATAATCCTGGCATCATTTGATGTGTTAACAACACACCATAACCTTGACCCCCATTCATCACTATATTCTTCATTATTTCCTATGAAAAACATTTCAGAACATTGGATTTGCATAAAAAATCATAGAATGTGATACATAATGAATGAAAACTCTTGTCATGTGAAAACAGGTAAACCATAAAAATAATATCATAATGTAATTCTTTTTCCCCTATGAAGATGAAAAAACACGCCACAAAATATATGTTCATTTCTAACCCTTTTTGTAACAAACAAATTACCATAAATACCATAAAAAGATACATATAACATATAATGGTAAAATAGTACACAAACACACATAAATGGAATAACTAAATGGATAACTTCCACATATATCACAAAATGGAATAGCCATATGACCAACTTCCATTCCCAATGCATTGTAGGTAATCACGTAATAACCCATCCTTAGTTTATCACAGAACCACACATCCATTGTTTATCACATAACCACCCATCATTGGTTTATCACGTAACCACCTGTCAAATATCCAAGTACCATTATGTTATCATTACATATAATATAATTAAAACATCAAAATTTCACTAATAACATTACATTTTAAATCACAAGAAATCATTTCATGATATTGAAATTTTCAGTACATTTCAAAAACCAATTTGATTACCAAAACACCTAAAATTGGAATAAAGGATTTCTTCTCCTTTTAAAAACATTATGTCTTATCGAGGAACCAATTATAAAAAAATCACTATGGAGGAAGAGAGGTCATTGTTTCCAAAAATGTTAAAAACATTCCTTTTGTCATTTAACAGAATTCATCATAGAAAAAATATTCTATTTGAATGAAATTAAATTAAAAGGGGTTTATTATGAATCATATAAAAGAAAGCGGTGCAAATTATCAAAATATGCATCAATGAAATGAGATTAAGACGATGTTCTTTGCCTTGAATCTTACTTATCGCGTATGTTCCTGGTTATTAATAAATAATAATCAAAATTTTATTTGTACATGCTTTAGAAAATTTTTCATGACTATTATATGATTTATGTAACTTATAACATTGACATAAAAATTGAATAATTATTTTATTTAATATCAGTCATTATTAAAGATATTCAGTGTGTGACTCAAAAATAAACTTATTTTGATATAAATTTTACATGTAGTTTAACGTAAATAATAGAAAGAATAATATTTATGATTTAAATATAATAAATATAGAGTATACATGTATTTATAATATTCTATATCATTTGGAGATAAGAAATGAAATGAATCGTTAAAGGATACTGTATGTCGTTTGTATGCATGAATGCTACTTTAATTTCATTTTCAAATTAAAATAATCATATCAATATTATATATTATAATACAGATATTATATTTATGTCAATTATGTATAATAGGTTTGATAAAACTATCCTTTATATATTCCATATATAGCATGAACCAGTCATATCCCTTTAAGGGGGTGGTAGTCCACACTTATTCATATGAAATTGTTGTATTTACACATCATGGAAAGAATAAAGGTATATTGTAAATAAAAATTGAATAATAATAAGGACTACATAAATATAATTTATATCATATATAAATATTGTTCGGTCATATTTCCCACTATGAGAGGTGGTTGGGGAAAATTGAACAATAATAATTTCGTGAGTCAGTACATCACTATACACAAAATTATTAACTTCATATCAATTACATCGAGGTATGTCTACGTGTAGTTAAAATCCATAAAATGGAAACATACTAGTATATTTATGATATTTTTCGTTATTTAATCAAATAATAGAAGTATAATATGGAGTTGAGATGGAAAATAAAGGAATGGAACATGAGAGAATATGTCACTTATATATTGGGTAACTTCATTTGATTTGATCCAAAATACTTTCTTCAATTACCTTCGGAAAAATTAGAGGCCTATAAGAGGAATAAAGGAATGTTTTTTGATTACATGTGTATTATTTGGATGACCAATGGGGTTTGGGAGATTTTTGTTTTGTGGGTAGAGGTTGTGGACTTTTATAAGAGGGGGGGGGTCACTTTAGGAATGTCTAGAAACATTAATTTATTATAAATTAAATTTCTATTAAAATGGTCTCAAACTCATTCAACTTGAAGATAAGATTATTTTTATTTGAATAAAAATCATCAAATTATTTTTAGACACGTTTTGAATTTTTTTCCTTATCATTTTTAATTAACACTTATTTTTCCCTTTTTAATCTTATAGTGATATCATGTTATTTACATATTGGGGGTTAATGTAATTACCATATATTGTCTAAAAAACCAAGAAAAAAGTCATTTTATTACATATTTGTAATTTTATTTACCAATTTAATAAATCCTAGATTTTGAGGAATTTAATATCATTTAATAAAATATTTAATATTTTATGTTTCTAATTATGTTAATTATGGATACTATTCATACTTGATTTTTTTTAAATTCCTAACAACTAGATTCCTTCGACCCGAAAGAATTAAGTCAAATATAATATATCAATATAATCCATAAAATTCACGGATGATCTCAAAATAACCAATTTAAATTTATTTTAACATTTATAATATCATTTATTAGAATCCTTTATTAATAAAGCAATAACGACATCATCATTATGTTATAATTAAATATATTGATTTAAGGTATAAAAATTATAAATATAATATAATGATATTGAAAATATTTTTAGATTTAAAATTTATATTTATAGTTCTTGGTAGAAATTGTATAAACCTATATACAAAATGTTTTAGTAATAGATATTTGTTTAGGTTATTTTTTTCATTACTTTTAATTAACTCTAATAAAATTTCTTTTCCACACCCATGTGGCACCATTGGGTCCCAAAATCTACCCATGTATGCCCATGGTCAGACATATCTCATAAATTATGATTATTTCACATGTTATGGTATGGTAATATTATTATAATTTATTTTTTTACCGTAATTTACTAGATTTACCCTTTAACCATGGTAAAAAAATTCTAAATGTTACTATTCATAATGTTGACAAATAAAAGCTACCTATTTACAATATTGTTGACTTCTAATTACAAATATGGAATCTATTTTTCCAAATTATAAACACATATTTCTCATAGATAAACTTGAAATTATGTCTCACTGTCAAACCTTAAAGTGGGTTATTAAGAGGCAAAATCTATCAAATGATTGACATGTGTCTATATCCAATTTAAAATAGAAATTACTTCCAGAAACTAAAAATGGAAAAATGATGAAAAAATAATCCAATTACATTGTAAACGTAATTAAAATTACAATATTAAATTTTAAAAAATTAAATGAAATTGCAGTTTTGATTTAAAATGCTGTATTTTTCACAATTCATTAAAAACAAACTTTATCAGAAAATTAAAAAAAATAACCAAAGTAAATTTTTATTTCCTGCTTCTATAAAATTGTTTTATTTTTCAATTAGAACATATAAAAGATACAAAAAATATATTTATAAAGGGTTCTCCATAAAAAGGTGGTAACACTATATTTTTGGAAAATTACTTCTTTTATCTGAAAAAATTGTATTTCACTTATATTATATATAGAAAATATAGAATATGAATTTAAAACATTACATTGAATATATAACATATATTTTCCATTATATAAAAATCTAGAAAGATTGATATAATTTTATAAGCAAAATTATTCTCTTTCAAATAGGTTATCTTCAAAACACATTCATTATATTGAATTGGTTTTTATTTTCATTTTCAATATATTTGGTAACCAATGAATCGTTATTTAATAATATATAGCCCATATTTAAAAATTTAATTTACAGTATTACTTCCTATCATTCCCAATGCTACGCATTAATTACCATTTAAAATAATAATAATATTATTTTATTGTTTTTCTATATAACTCAATGTTGTGTGAAGTGTATGATTTTAGAGAAACACATTATTGTGTTTCGAGTACAGTAGCGAAAACAAATCCCCATTAATGTAAAATTAAAATCTTATTATTAAATATTAATATTAATAAGAAATTATTTTTCTATAAATACCAGGTTCATTACATCACCACCCCCCCCCCTTGAAATTTCATTGTCGCAATTTTATAATTGGTCTCAGAAACATCATTGAAAATCCCATATCAAAAAAAGAGTGAATAAATCTTTCACTTAAAACAAATAATGAGAAGTTTAAAGGTATCCCAAAATAATACATACTTGGATTCCAAATAGTTAATCATGGATATAGAATAAAACTTAAGTGTCAAGTTCTGACAGAGAGTGTTAGAAAACATGATCAAGACAAAGTTAACAACCATAAGACCATAAACATATGATTGGTTAAATGATATTTGATTTCCCAGTAGGAAAAGTCAGTATAAATGCATTTTTTTAAGTTACTTTTCATATATTTGAATATTTAATTTACGATATTTACTAAGAAAATTAGGAAATAAACTTACTTTTCATGGAACGCTTCACCCTTTATTAAATATCTACCACAAACTCATATTTTCTACAAATGATGTGTATTCAAGATGACTAGGTCACACCTAAATCACAAGAATCAAATTTAGGATAATATCATAATCCACCAAAGTTGAACTATATATTTTCCCCGTCTTTAGACATTAACACAAAACCATAATGGTTAGTACAAGATCACATAATCAAAAAAAGGATACACATTTACAAAAATAAATAATACTCTTAATATTCTAAATTCAGCAACGAATTTCCAATGATAAAAAAATACAATTCAATACAAAACCAACATTAATATTCATAAAAATAATTCAACTAATATTAAAAACCAAAAATAAGATGGATATGATCATCGTAACATTTATCTCTAAATCTCATTGACTACTCATAAAGACTTATACATTAAAGTAATTAACATAAATACATGTTCTCTATGATAGGTTAATCATTACCATAAATAACTCAATGCTCCATATATACACAATAAAAATGTATTTTCTTCCAAAATAATATTTCAATCACTAATCAAAAAATTAAATCCCATAGTATTCTGTTTTCCTTAGGTGTATAGTGTTTCCGAAAGAGCGAACCTCTTCCAAAATAACATTTATCACATAATTACAAAACAATTATTTTATACTAATGATTTCCTTTTGACAAATCATATGTTTCCAAAATAAACATGTTCTTGATCCATTAAATATGTTAAACTAAATTGAATAAGTCATACTAACTAGAGGCTTCACGTAGGCGAGGCGCCCTTTTTTCCCTTTTGTTGGGGGTTAGATTATCATGCCCTTTCCAAACATGACGGTTTGTCATGGTTCATGTATTTTTTACAATTCCTAAAACTAAATAATTTTTAAAACATTTCCAAAATGAGATAAAATATTCAAAAATAACAATAACATATTTTGACATCAAATGTTATTTTATACCTCACATTTTTCGTCCAAAAAAGAAAAAAAAACTATAATTTCCTCAAATTCAAGGACCATATAAACCATAATGGTTCATTATAACTATGTACAAAAAATAAAAGATAATTATTTTTCAATTAACATTTAAAAATTACCATCATAAGGTTTAAAAATACATTAAGTCATCCAAAGTAAACCCATCATTAATAAATTTAATCAAATTATCATCCATTAATCCAACATAACTCATAAATTTTTTAAAATATAGACCACATAATCATATAAAAATCATAAGGGTCATTTATCTTTGTTTTCCCATATTATTCATTTATAATTATTCCCTATACAAAAAATCATGCATAATTTACCAAGATTTTAATATTGTCAAAACATTAGAAATTAAATAATCCATCCCATTCATAGGTCATTTTCAGTTTCCTAATAATCAATCATAATGGAATTAGGTATTGGTAAACATATATTTGTATGGTCTTAATGATCCCATTCTTGAACCATATTCTTAGGACATCTATTTTCAAAATAGCCATTCATATCAAATTTAAAACATTCAGTTGATCCCTTGGAAATTACTTCTTTTACATTCAAAGAGCCCACAAAATGATTTCTTTTTCAATGGAAGGTTATTCCTTTATGACCATAATTACCACTTTTATAACATCTTCTCACCCCTTTAAAATATTTTCTATGGATTTTCTTTCCACATCCTTGACACATTGGTTTTTGAAAAGACATACCTTTATTATTATTACTTGAACTTCCAAAGGGATTTTTTCTCACATATATGAATCCTTAAAAAACATCAAGTATCCAATGGTCAATCATGACTCTATATTTTGGGTTAAAAATTACTACATGAGTTTTCATTGCAGCTACCAAATAATTTGGTTTCTTATTCCATAAACCATGATAGTTTCCTTCAAATCTATTGTTACTTTGGTGCCGGATAGAATCATCCATTTACTAAAACCAAAACTGTCAGTGTGAGAATATCAATAAAATCATTATATACAATAATATGATTAGGGTAAACACTAAGATATACTTATTCATGTTATATTAAACTCATTAAATTTATATAAAATAACTATGACTCATTATATTTTGCTAACCATTGTGGTTATATAAAAGATTTCACTTAATATTAAATAACACCCTATCTTCTAAAGATATCTAAACTGACCTATGATACCAAATATATGGCCCTAACCTAAAACAGTACATAATCTTGAGTTAATCAATAATTTTACATTAATTCACATCAAGGATGTATTCAGGTTTAAATATTAATATAATTAGGTCCTAACATATACATAACAATGTGAATATTATAAGTATACCCATCTACTCACTATCCATTTCTTCATAAAAAACTCTCTAATAAGAAACATGACATTGTTTTATGTCTTAACATCATTACTTTTCCTTATTCCAATTTGTGACATTATTATCCTTTATGGCATATGAAAAACATTTCACAACATAGAATGATCATAAAAATATCAGTAAGAGATTCGTAATGAATGAATACTATTAGTCTTATGAAATCATTTAAACCATTAAAATTTTATCATAAAGTAATAATTTTCACCTTTAAGATGTAGAAAAAACACTTACCTAAATATATGCTCATTGCTTTCCCTTTTTCTATACAACAGATTACAATGATGTCCATAGAAATAAACATATAACATATAATGGTAAATTTGGACATAAACATTCTAAAATGGAATAATCATACAAATGACATCCACACATATCACTAATTAGAATTGTCATATTGACAACTTCTATACCGAATTCATTAGAGTATATAATGTAACACCTATCCTTATCTTAACACAAAACCACCCATATTTTGTTTATAAGGTAACCATACATCATTGGTTTATCACATAACCACCCATCAAATGTCAAGGCAACATTGTATAATCATAACACATAAAATATAGAAAATGTCATCCTTTCACTAATAATAGTTCATTTTTAATCACAAGATATAATTTCAAGATATTTAAATATTCAATCCATTTTAAAAAACATTTTCTATACCAAAACCCTCAAAAAGGTAATAAGGTATTTCTTTTCGTTTTAAAAACAATAAGTCATAATGGAAATACCAACATCAAATAACGATTATGGTGGCAGAGTGGTCATTATCGTTGTACAAATTAAAGACATTCCTTTTGTTGTTTAGTAAAATTAATTGTTCTAAAATAATCACTTTGAATGAAATTAATATTACGAGCGGATTATTATACACCATATAAGTTATGGTTTTGTATATTATCAAAACATGCCTCAATGGAAGGAGATTGAGATGACGTCCCCTACCTTGAGTCTGACTCATCATGTATGATCCATGTTCGTCCTAAATAATAAACATAATTTAACTTCTACTTGCATCAAACCGTTTTCAAGTTTATTTTTCACTTTATATCACTTATTATCGTGTTATATAAATTACAAAATTATTTTAGTTAATATTTTTCATTTTATTGATATTTGGTTCTTTAATTAAAAATGAACTTTTTTATATAAATTGTACGATAATTAAAGAGTAAATCATCTTCAAAATGTTAGTAATGATTTAAATATCATATATATCCATTATATATGTGTTTATAATAGTCTATTACATTGTGACATAAAAAAATGCATCGTTCAAGGAGATTGTAGGTTGTATGTTGGCATAAATGCTAGATTCATTTAATTTTCATATTAAAAGAATAATTTAAATGAATATATTTCAATACTAGTACTATATTTTTTTTAATTTATCTCTTATAGTTTTAATAAAACCATAATTTCTATGTTATATATATTTTATTAACAAGTCATATCACTTTGAGCGGCAGTATTCCACACTTCCTCAAATGAAATTATTGTATTTACAAATATTAGGATGAAAAAATGTTTTTTGTAAATAAAAATTATAGAAGAATATGGATAATATAAATATATTTTATATTATATATATATATACATATCCATTATATTGTCCTGTATGATAGGTGGTTGGGGGAAATTGATCAATCATCATTTCGTGAGGAAATAGTTCGTCATACAGAGAAGCATTACGTTTGTATAAATATGATCGAAGTGTTTATCAGTGTATTTAAAATACATATAAAAACAAAATAAAAGTATATTTAGTATATTTTGGTTTTTATTTAATCAAATAATGAGAATACCATAGGGAGTGGAGAAGGAAAATAATGTAAATGGACTTGAGAGAAAATGTTACCTCTAAAACTTGTAACTTCATTTCATTTGAACCAAAAAGAATTCTTGAATTTATATTATCCCAAGCTATGTATTCTAAGAGGAATAAGGGAACATTGGGAGAATAATTAGGAATAATTATTATGAGCCAAGGGGCTTGAGAGATGTTATTTTTGTGTTTAGAAGTGGTTGCCTTTTATAAGATGGATGAGGGGACTTTGGAATGTCTAGAAATATTAATTTATTATAAATATAATTTCAATAAAAAATAGTACAAATCTTATTTAATTATAGGATAATATTATTTTGGTTCGACTACCACTAATCCAAAAATAATTACTATTTTTTGAATGTTTTTTTATCCTTATCATTTTGGTTTAACCATTATTTACTCCTTTTAATATTACAGTTATATCATGTTATTTACACAATATGGTTTTATGTAATTACCATATCATGTAAAAGGACCCAGAAAAGTTATTTATGTCTTATTTGGACTCTTATTAACTATTTTTATATATCGTATATTTTTATGAATTTAATATCATTTAATTGACTATTTTAAATTTTATGTTATGAATTATGCCAATTTTGAACACTATTCATATTTACAGTTTTTTCAATATTATGACAACATGAATCCTTTGAGAAAAATCCATTAACTCAAATATAATATGTCGATATCATAAATAAAATACATGTATGACATAAAAATAATCAAATTTATTTTATTTTATCATTTATATTATCATTTATTTGAATCATTTATTAATGAATCATTCACTAATTCATCAATGTGTTATAAATAAATTTATTTATTTTATGTATAAAATTTATAAATAAAATACCATAACATAGGAAATAATTTTTTATTTCTAATTGATATTTATAGTTTAATGTATCACATAAATAACCCCGTATAAAAATTGTTTTTGTAAAATGAATATGTTTAGATTGTATTTTTATTTAAGCTAATTCTTATGAAATGTTATTTCAACACATAAGTTTCTCCATTGGATCACAGAATGGACCCATATATTCCCATGGTTGTAAATATATCATTCTAAGTATTAGGTAACATGTTAGGGTTTTTTAATATAAATATAATATTACTTTTTTTCCATTATTTACCATATAAACCATTTAACCACGGTAAATTAAAAAATTACTGAATTTACTATTCATAATGTCCAAAAAATTAAGGTATTTATTTTCAAAATCTGGACCATAGTATTCCAAATATGGAATACATTTTATAAATTTCAAAACCTTGAATTTTCATGAAATTAACTAAAATTTAAGTCTCATTGTTAAATCCAAAAAACAATTTTTTAAGAAGAAAAATCTATCAAATGATTGATAGGTGTTTATATCCAAATTAATAGTGAAATTACTTATAACGAAAAAAATTGGAATAAATTTTAAAAACATAATCCATTTAAATTTTAAAACCAATCTAAATAACAATCTAATTGTATGAATAAACTACATGAAAAGACAGTTTTGAATTAAAAATGTAGTATTTCATCACAATTCATTAAAAATTAACATTATCAGAAAATTACAAAAAATATCACCAATGATAATTTAGAGTTCTGGATTAAATAAAATAATATTATTTTTTCAACTATAACATATAATAGTCACATAACTATATTTTAAAAGGGTTATCCAATAGAAGGCATTAAAATTGCATTTTTAGAAAAATAATTCTTTATCTAAAAAATTGAATATATTCTTATATCGTATCTAAAAACCATAGAAGATGAATTCAAATACATAAATTGAATATATAACATATATTATTCTTTAATAAATAATTCATAAATAATGATATGATTTTATAAGAACAATTATTCTCTTTCAAATTGGTTTTAATAATAAAACATCCTTTATATTCAATTGGATTTTAATAAAATTTCTAATAAATATAGTAACCAATGAATCATTTTTTAAACATGTGTTAACCAAATTTAAAAATGTAGTTGATACTATAAATCACCTCAAATCTAATATTTAGGTATTAAAAACCTTTTAAAATAATACTAATATTATTGTATAATTTTTTAGTATAACTCAATGTTTTGTGCAACATATGATTTTGGAAAAATAGATTTTTGGGGGTCCAGTACACAATCAGAAATAACGTCCCTTTAAGCGTAAAATTTACATGTAATTCAGAAATAATAATATAGATGAAAAAGAATTATTTGATAAATACACAGGTCGTTACAGATCAGAAAACGATGAAAAAGGAAAATGTGTTGTCGAGATGCCCTAATTGTTATTGAACTGTTTGCCTTTTAAATCATCAAAAAATTATGAATTCAAGGACCATATCTTTTCTTTGATCATTAACTTATTTTTTTATTGTTGACCTCAATCAATCACTATAAATATTTATCCTTTCCTCTATATCCAATATTCACTCCCAAACATTATTCTCATTTAGGTAAAACTAGTTATATGTTACTTTGGGAAACCATTATGGTTGCAAAAATTCCCATTTAAATTAAGAGTTAGTATAAATTTTTTTAGGGTTTCTATTAATGTATCATTAAATTATTTAATCATTGATAACCTAAATAAATTTTTATGGTGAAATTCATTTTAAGGGGGTATAATGTAACACCCTAAGATTCAGTGAATTTTTTTCGAATTAATTTATCAATTTTTTTATTTTTATTTTAATTCAACACAAATGGTAGTTTATTTTATATTAAATAAATATTTTTGTCTTGAGTTATTCATAAAACCATATTCAAAATTAACTACACAAAACATATACTTTTCTCTACTCTACACAGAACATCTTTGTTAGCCTATATTATACACCACAATGACTTTTCTCGATGATTATCATAACACGGAAGGTTGAAGTTTACCCAACAATAATATATTATTAAAATATTAATATTATATATAATAACATAAAAACTTGAAATTTAATTAGAGGTAATTAATAGTATAATCATATTTATGAAAATAATTGCTGCGTACACAGGAATGATGATTTTGTAACTCGTTTGACGGAAGACCATAAGGATTTAGGTGATTCCATTAACAAGAAAACATATCAATATATGGAATATTCTAAGGGTATAATTTCATCATGTTATAAAAAAACTGAATAAGGTGGAGGAAGAAATAATATAAAACACTCAATTAGGAACGTTACCACTTCTCCAGAAAACATCTTATGATTTGTATCAAAATGCTTCATAAGATTTGTTAAAAAAAATAATTCATTGATTATGGTTGATGAAATTTATTTATGTGATATGGGAAGCTATTGGGTAAAACTATTGGTTTTTAGGTGGGAATAATAGGGGAGAGCAGGTGGTTGTTTATATATGAGGTGACAGGAAAAAATGTAATTTGTGAAAATAAAAAGGTATAACCATGTTTTTCACAATAAAAAAGTTTCAAAAATTTCCTAATATAATTAATCGAATATAAAAGGTCTCTATATGGTCATTAAATGTGTTTTGGACATGTTTTGGAACATTTTTAACCCTTTTCTCTCAGTTATTCCCAAATGTAAACCGATTTTTACCATAACTGCGGTAAATAATTATTAATATTTTTACTATTGATTATAGTATATACTAATTTGACCCTATTATATGATATAAATAATTTTCACTATAAATAATGAATATATTTTTCAAATTTTCCTTTACATAATGAGAAAATTTTCATTTAAAATTAATCTCGCGGACACGATGAGAAAAAAAATTTTCCATAGCGAAAATTTTAAAAAGAGTTGAATGATTATATATCCGAATTAAATATGAAATAGATCAAAATAATTTAAATTTGATTAATAAATATATAATTTAACTAATTTTATATTTAAAACTATATTAAAATAAATTTTGTGTTATTAAATTCATCAAGACAAATAACAATTTTTAGTAACATCCAATATTTTCAGTATTCATCAAAAAATATAAATTTCTAAAAAACTCATGAAACATCAACACAATAAAATTTTTAAATTCTGTTCTAAAAATGATTCTTGCGTTTTTAAAAAAAATTTCTAAAATTTCATAAAAAAAATTATAATAAGTTTTCAGAATTCAACAAAACTGGTTTTGAGAAAAATATATATTTTTAGTAGAAATTTCATTCATTATTCTCTCTTGTATAGATATTCCAGATGATGAATATTAGAAATTTTATTAAATATTTAATATATTAATTTTATAAAAACAATTCATTGAAAGTGATTTTTTTTATTTATTGAGCTAAAATACATTTTTGTGCATAAAATGTAATTTCCCAGAAATTCCAAGTAATATTTTAGAAAAATTATTTGGGAGTATTTTGAGGACATACTGTCAGAAGATACCTGATTCTAACTCCGAGTGAGCCTGAATTAAAATTTTGAACATTTTTTAGTCCATTAAAATAAACGTGCGAGTGGGTTTTACAAACTTTTAAAACGGTTCTCAGATAAAAAAAATGAGTGCTCCTTTTGACACAGAACAACAAGATTCTCCTCTAAAGGCCTAACATCGACCAACTTGGGTCGATCCAAAAAGATAGTTTTTAGAATTTTTGGTACAAAAATAAAATAAAAAAATTATTTTACTAGGTTCTCTTCATCAGTGAGCGGTGGCACATCAACAATGCGGTGCGATGATGGGAAAATTTTGAGTCTCATTAAATTAAGACCATTAATGGGTGTCATTATTTGAGGTGTAATTGATACATTGTTTCATAAATTAAATAGTGTAACAATGCAACAACATAGCATAATAGAAATGTTGCAACACATTTCCCTTTTAATTATATAACAAGTAGGATAATAAGAGATAAAATTTCACTGAAGGAAGGTGAATGAATTATCAACAATGAATAATGTTGGTGAATCACTATAACCAATGACACACCTCGAAGATTAGGATCAGAGAGTTACGAATGTCAATAGACTACAACATAATGTTAATACCCACAGACAGATAACATTTTCAATGAATCTATCCCTGCTAGGGGTTTACATTTTATGTGGATGGTTTTCATGTAATTTATTATAAAACATATAACACATACCAACCCATGAACAGGTTGATCCTCATATTTCTTGTTCATGCGGGAGGGTTATTATTCTTGGGGTTTTCCATCGTGGTTAAATTATTGATAGAATTTAAATTTATTCCCCCATGTATTAAACACTAATGCATTGGGTTAGGACTAATAAAAAACAGGCATGATCCCCTCCATCATGGGGGTTCTATTGTGTTCCTTGTGGCTGAACCTTCACTTTGACAGAGAAGCATTTCTGAAGTCGTTGTAGTGAAGACGACACAACATAGAGGCTGGAGTCCTAGATGGTCTGATGAACGGACCACTGGATTGGACCATGTGGTCCATAGAAAATCATATCGACATGCTGATGGCGGCATCAGGCATGTGGGGGAGCGCCATGACAACACTTGGAAAAGGATTCCACGACCGTCTTGGGCTGAGGAGGTGCATTAGGATCAATCGACGGTTGGGTTGGCCACTAACGGAGGCGGGATCCAGCCAACCGAACGTGTCGGTGGATTGGCATGTGCCATGTGGGCCACAGTCCTGTTGGGACCATGTGTGTTACTATACAAGGTAGTTTCATAATCCAGTTGTGGGTCATACAAACCAGACACCATTCTATCGTCTGGGTTGGAGAAGACCGGCACGTTGTACAGGTCAGGCATGTGGTACTAACTAGGAAGAGGTGTGAACTGGGCCACTGGTTGAACTAATGTCGTCCCCCTTTTCTGGGTTGGGATGATAGGATACTACAGGTTCGATGGGTGGCCTTGGAGAGGAATAGTCAAACTCGATGTTGCGGGACGGGCTGGATTGAACCGGGACGTTGGGGCGACCTGACCGGCTAGACCCACGGTCGAACCAGTACTGGACTAGCAATGCCCAATGGGCTTGGCCCAGTGGCCAGACAAGTCTAATCTATCCTATACCCAATCGGAATTAGTTTTGTTTTCCAAACCAGTTTGGGTCATATGGGACCCCTAGGTCGAGTTGGTCTGACCGGGTCAGACCAGCCCTAGACAAAACCTGACCCTATTTACTAAAATTCCAATATCATTCAGACCGAGCATCTGGTTGATGAGTTGTTTTTGGAATCGTAACCAACATGATGATGTGGTTATTTCTAAATTCTATAAATTGGTTTAAATGAATGATAAAATACAATGAATATTTTTAGGATTGGATTTTACCTGAGTCAAGTGTGATACGTGTGGAAATCCTATGGCTAGTTGTGACTCGATGACTGCTGAAAATAACCCTTTATGGATTAGCCACATGCAACCCTACGTGGATCAGCTGCATATGAACCTTGGTGGATCAGGTAAAAGTGACCCAGTGTGGATTAGCTACAAGTGACCATGCATGGATCTACAACAAGCGACTTCATGTGGATCGACTCTGAGAAACCCTATGTGGATCTGCTACAGGTGGCCCTATGTGGACTAGCTATGATGGCCTATGTCAGAAGAGGCGTCATGGGACATAGAAGGCCCACAGTACAGATCAGGGTTGAGTGCCTCATCAGTCCAACTGTTCAGTGTTACAACTGATTGTCATGATCTCCATACATTAGATTTTACCTATGTGAGTTATCTATTTTCGTGAACATGATTTATGGCTTTCTTTGTTGATGGAATTGTTGTATTTAATTTTTGTATTGTGGTCCCTACTGGGTATTTTGTTACTCACCCCTACATGAGCTTTACCTTCATGTGTTGTGTTTGGTGTAGAGAACAGATGTCTTGACGGAGTACATTAGGTCATAGGACCTGGTGGTGACCAGTGAGATCAAGCAGACGGGGCGAGATTCTACTACTTCCGGAAGAAACACTACACTTATGAATCAAGTAGGGTTTTTATTAGGTGTAATTTTTGAGATATTTTTTATTTTTTTATTTTCATCTTGTCTTTTTTTTTTGGTTTGTATTATAGAACATTTTAGCTACAACTTGTACTTTTACACAGTGGTTGTTTAGTGTCATGTATGTTTGCCATTCCAGTTTTTAGGTCATGGGTAAGTGTGTGTGTGTGTGTATATATAATTATTGTAGGATGATGTATTTTGTTCCAGTTTCCAACCCTTGGTATTTGGAATGCAGTATTGGGTGAATCACGACATGAGCCCCGAAGGATAGGTCATGATAAAGATAGATTATAGGTGTTCGGTTCTACCTCAAATACTGGGAGTCTATTGTTCTATTTTTCAAAAATAGTGTTAAATGTTTTAGGTTTGAATTTCTGTTTTGGGGAGTCCAGTGTTGGTCTGGGGACTGATGTATCCATACATCAGGACCATGAATTCTATTATTCTGCTCCAAACATAAAACTTACTAGTTGCATGCATAATATATGTATTGGTTGTTTCCTCATGTTATTATTTAATAGGAGATTTCTCACAATGTTTATTATACTAAATGTTGTAAATCATGATCTATTTTAGGAAGCCTATACATATCCATCCATCAAGGACTCGGATTCGTGACCGTGAGGATAGTCTACCTCGTGATAAGGTGTTGGGTCAGGGTCCAATGATAGAGATGCCCCCTCCAGGTGGTGCGCTAGTGTGACAACCACCCATTGATCATCAGTTACTATTGAG
The DNA here is from genome assembly GCA_963277665.1 of Viscum album. Taxonomy (NCBI): domain Eukaryota; kingdom Viridiplantae; phylum Streptophyta; class Magnoliopsida; order Santalales; family Viscaceae; genus Viscum; species Viscum album. The sequence goes on along the minus strand of OY728132.1, from coordinate 92,007,201 downwards.
TCTACCAGTAGAGGATTCATGCGGAATCAGTTTCTTGCATGTGTTTCAAAGACAGAGGCCTCCCATGTTTAGGGGAGATAAATATCCTCAGGTTTCTAAGGACTAGCTGGTAGTGGTGATGTAGGTCTTCTGCTTAGTGAGGACACCACTTGACCAGATGGCTGTGTTGGCCCTACGCCTTCTACAAGGCTCGATTGGGAGATGGTGGGGTCTAAACATCCAGACATATGAGCAAGAATCATTTTCTTGTGCTAACATAGATTGTATTTTCTGGGAGGAGATCATCCCTATATCCATGGGAAATGTCTTCATACAAGAGATTTTTCACCTACAATAGGGTTACATCTCAATGGCTGAGTACTCTAAAAATTATATAGTCATCTCCTACTACTATATAGATATGGTATGAGATTTGTTTTTCTGGTTATAGAATTTTGAGTAGGTACATCAATGGGAGATCAGGGCATTGATGATTTCTCTCATCATCCCACTCAGGCTGGAGTGTTAGAGCGAGCTCTACCTATAGATATATTCCTCATCGTGCAGGCACTGGTGGTGGTAGATACCACCAGGTTATATGAGGTTGAGTAATCCCTAATGGGATTATGATATATGATACGGAGGTTCATGTGGTCTAGACGCTCCATAGGGAGAACCTAAGACATAGGATCAGTTTTGCGAGGCCACCGGGGATCAGGGTGTGTTACTCATGTGGTGGGAAGGGATACAAGACTCTTGACTACCCCACAGTCTGCACAGATGATCAGAAGATGTTCGAGGGTCTTCTAAGGCATTGTTTTGAGCGAGGAGGTCCGTAGGGTGGAAAAAATGGAAGAGGAACATGCCAAGTAGCCGGTGGTAGGTGACTGTTTGACGTACTACAACAACCAAACATAGGTGGTCCACCACGGCCTCAGAAAGCATGTGGATAGGGGTAGGATCAGAATCAAGTAGTAGAGGCATATGACCGAGGTGCTCTAAAGAATATTATATGAATGATTTATATCTTCCTGACCTTATCTGATGTTCTTATAGATAGATGTTCCCATTACAATTTCCAGTCGATAGACCTCATTCGAGGCTCAGTGATTCCAGTAGAGTCGTTAACTCGATCATTATGATTGGATACCACTACGGGAGGGTATTCAATGATTACACACTAGATTCAATAGTGCGAGCATAATCATGGAGGCAATATCTTTGGTTGAGGTCTCCTAGTAGCAGTGTCGATGTCTTACGATGTCATCTTGGGTATAGACTAGAAATCCAAAGTTCATGCTCCGATCGAATACATTGGGTGTTGAGTGTGGAGTGTCGGCGAGGATGGGACCATGATTTCATTCATCTGCGTGAAGGGATATCTTGCAGAACATGAAGTAATTTCATGGAGGAGGCTATAGTTGATCACTCCTCAGTGGGATGGACTCACCCTAAGTGCGGTGGGCGATAGGAGTTCAAAATTTCTTGTTGTAGAGGATGGTTATGAGGAAATCTTCACTAATGTTGTTCTGGGACTACCTCTTCATAGTGATGTAGACTTCTTCATTGACCAATACCCCTGGACGAGACCTGTATCTACACTTTCATAACATATAGCTCTCATGGAGCATTGAGATTTGAGGGTACAACTGGAGGGATTCAGAGACAAGAACATCATGAGGCCCAAAATTTCACCATGGGAAGCCCTAGTGAAGTTTTCCATGAAGGTAGACGGATGCTTCAATAAATGTGTGAACATATGGAGCCATAAACAGGTGATAGTTTAGATGAAGTATCCATTTTCGAGGATTGATGACAACTTTGATCAGCTGATTGGAGCACGGTGGTTCTTAATGATAGACCTTAGAGTAGTCCATCACCAGCTTCAGGTATGAGTTTGAATGTACCAAAGACAACCTTCAGATGTTTATATGGCCAATATAAGTTTTTGGTGAGGCCATTTGGTGTGACAAATTCAGTAGTATGATTCATGGGAATCAAGAAAATAATCTTACCACTTTACCTTGATCATTTCGTGGTGATCTTCATTGATGAAATCATGGTGTATTCGGCAATAGAGGAGGAGCATGCTACACACACAGGGATATACCTAGATACACTCCGAGAGCACAAGATTTATGGGATGCTCATAAAGTGTTAGTTCTGGATTAGAGAGGTTCACTTTATGGAAAATTTCATCTCATTGTCTAGAGTTGTAGTGGATCTGATAATGATAGAGGAAGTGCTTGCTTGTGATCCACCTTGGAGCATGACTGAGGTGAGAAGTTTCCTAGGGATGGATGGATAATATGGAAGGTTTGTGCCCAAATATTCAAGAGTAGAAAAACCCTAATTATCTTGGACACAGAAGGGATAGCCATTTTTCTGGATGGAAAAGTTTCGGCATAGTATCCAAGAGATGAGGTGGAGACTAACAAGTACCACATCTTGAGACACCCAAAAGAGCGCATTGGGTATGTAGTTTTATGTGATGCATTGGGGACTGGATTGAGTTGTTTCGTGATGCTCGAAAGAGAATTTATCACCTACAGTTCACAGATGTTGAGGCAGGATGAGTAGAACTACGAAACCGATGACATGGAGTTTGCAGTAGTGGTCTTTCATTGAAGATTTGGTGGCACTTCTTGATTGGTAATCTGTTTACAGTCTACTCCAATCACAAGAGTCTCATGTATATATTAACCTAAAAGGAACTGATCATGCAGTAGAGGGGATGGATTGTGATCTTATATGACTATGACTTCGAGATGTTCTATTCTCCTAGGAAGGAGAATGTGGAGGTAGCCATGCTCAACAGGTGGTCTGGTTTGCAGCTACTGAGTAAGGAAACCCAACAGCTTGCCATAATGCATATATCCTTTGTGAATGATGATGGAGAAGCTTACTATATGTAGATGAGTTTCACTCCCCCATAATTTCAACATGTTAGGGAGGCAGAACTTGTAGATGTTGACTATGGGATCTGATGCACTAAGTTATCCCAGGATATGCATCTCATTGATTTTCGATTGGTGGAGAGCACATCATCCTTTTTAGAGGTTTCACCTTAGTACCAGTGATGTTCTAGGAGGAGGTGTTAAGTGATATCTATACATCCCATTTTGCAGTAAATCCAAATGAGGAATAAATTTAATATAATCTATGATGTTAGTACTGGTGGATAGGGATAAAGAATGTGGTGGCTGAGTTCTTTTTGCGGTGCCTAAATTGTATGCATGTGAAAGATGATTATAAGGTACCATTAGGATTGGAAAATCCACGGGCGGTATACGAGTGGGATATGGGATTTCATCTTGATGGATTTCATGATGGGGTTACCATGCACATCCACGGTTCATGATTCTATTTGTGTGATCATCGACTGATTCAACAAGTCGGTTCACTTCCTACCCATCTGGGTATACTGATCAGTAGAGGGATTGGGACACCACTACATCTAGGAGATAGTGCAGTTAATGGGGTTCCATAGATAATGTCATCATAACATGATTCTCACTTCACATATTCAGAATGGATGTGATTAGAGGAGGCGTTCGAAACTCCGTTATGCTAGAGCACATCATTTCAACCATGGAAGGAGGGTCAGACAGAGCGGACCATACAATCATTGGAGGACATGTATTATGCATGCGTCCTTATTTTTTGTCACAGTTTGGATGACCACTTGGCTCTAAATGATTTTTCATACAAAATAGCTATCACTCCACCATTTCCATGGCACAGTTCGAGGATTTGTATGAGAGACCATGCATATTACCTCTACACTGGTCAAACCCAAGTGAGTTTGCCCTCATGGGTCCAAAGTTGGTTCGGGCTAGCACTCTGAACCTGCAGATCATCTATGAGAGGATGAGAACTACATAGAGTATGTATAAATTTTATGCTGACAAGGGATATAGATCCTTAGATTTCAGGGAGGGTGACCTTGTGTTCCAACGTGTCTCACCACATTGGATATTGTGTAGATTTGTACAGGGAAACATGTTTTCTCTGTGGATCATTATACCAATCCAGATTCTTAGTAGAGTTGGAGATGATGCAGATTGCAATGATATTTTCCCATAGATGCAGTAGATGAATAATTTTAAACATGTTTCATAGAAGAGGATGTATGTCCATGAACTATCACACGCCTTCAACTTGAGAGTGCTAAACATTGACATTGGGGTGATGTTTCTGGTGTATCCATTATAGATAGTGGATTGATAGCATATGATCCTTCATGGGTAGTCGATTCATTGGTTGCGCATTCAGTGGCAGCACAAGAATCTCTAGTAGATAAAGTGGGAAGTGTAGGATCAAATTCGTTCTTAGTACCTCCTTTAGTATGTTTATCCACTATTTTGGCTTATGGGGATTTGACTACCTAACGGTGGGGGTAATGTAATGTCCCAAAAATTCCATGATTTTTTTTAACTTATATGGGATTATTTTGACACCAGATGCATAAATGGTACATGATTCTGAGGCATTATGAGCCTTAAATAGAATTTTTAACTTTTTTATGTTAATTTAAATAAACGTGCAAGCATGTTTTTCTAGAATATAAACCTATTCTCAGACAAGAAATATTAAAGTACTGTCGAACTAAGAATGATGGAATTTTCCTAGAAAGAAACTAAATTCAACTGGTGAGGGTCAACTGGAAATGAAATTTTTCAAACATTTCAGAAGAAAAATAAAACAATTTTAAAAAGTTATTTTATTTGTTTCTCTTACCCATTTAGTGGTTCCACATCAGCATTGTGGTGTAGGGATGAGGTGATGTCGATCAACATTAAATGAATACCATTAATGAGGCTCATTATTTGAGGAATAAATTTGTGAAATTTTAAAAATGAAATTCTGTAACAACACTACTACACAATGGTACAAAAATGTTGTGACAAGTTATTCTTTTAACGAGTTAATAAGTTGGAGAATTAGAGCTAAGATTTCTCTAACAGATGGTAAGGGATTCTCTCTAACGAATAACACTGGTGAATCCCTAGAAATAATGAAGTACCTCATAGAATGGAACCAGAGAGCGATGAACTCTAATGAAATCAATGAAAACGTGAATCCCGATTGATGGATCACTTTAGTAGTGAATCTATTCCAGGTTGGGCTTTACTTGATGTGTTATGAGATTTCCCATTCACTATTCTGAAACAAAAAATGGGGACCAACCCCCAAACGGGTTGAACCACAGATCACTTTTTCTTACACTATAGAAAAAATCACTATTTGAGACGGGTTATTTGTGACATGATTTTTTCAAGTCGCAAATAACCCGTCGAGTAAGCTATTTGCGACAGGGAATGTAGCCCGTCGCAAATAACCGATTATTTGCGAAGGGATTTCATCTCCCGTCGCAAATAGTTTGGCGCAACTTGCACGCCAAACCACACAAATATTATTTGCGACAGAAAGATGTCTCTCGTCACAAATAGTTTGGCTCAACATATGCACCAAAACGCGCAGCTTGCGAGCTAAAATGAGGGCCATGCACGCCCAACCGCGCAGGGGCATTTGCGACGGGCCCCGTCGCAAATACTTGGCAGCGGTCAGTACCTTTTTGCGACGGGATGTCATACTGTCGCAAAAAGACTGTCGGCAGGTACTATTGGCGATGGATCTCATCTCAAATAACCTTTTAACCAATGATGTTAATTAATGCGGGCGAGGGTATTTGCAATGGGGCCTGTCACAACTACCATCATTTGCGACGGAAAGCCCGTCACAAATATTTCTGACGCAACTAATCTAACCAATATATACGCCCATCCGTTTTTTCACAAGTCATTCAGAACTTGCTCTCTCTCTCTTTAATCATTCGTTTCAAAGAAAAAAATTTTAGTTGATGTTTTTTATACAAGTGTAATCGGAGGGCGTCAATATCATTAGAATATCAAAGTTTAAGGTATTTATAATTTATTTTTTTATTTATTTTAATTTTTAATGTTAATTTTATTTGTTTTTTATTAGTTATAATTTAACTAGATTTCAATTGATTTTTATTTCTATTTAGTTTTACTAAGAAATTTATATTGTAAGTTATAATTATAAATAATTAGTTATAAATAATAGTAATTAAATATAATTAGCAATAAATAGATATAATTAGTAATAAATAGTTATAATTAGCAATAAATAGATATATTTAGCAATAAAGAGATATATTTAGCAATAAATAGATATAATTTGCAATAAACAGATAAAATTAGCAATAAGTAGATAAAATTAGCAATAAATAGATATAATTAGGAATAAATAGATATAATTAGGAATGAATAGATATAATTAGGTATAAATAAGAATAATTATCAATAATTAGGAAAAATTACCAATAATTAGGAATAATCAGCAATAATAAGAATAATAAGAATAATTAGCAAAAATTAGCAATAATTAGCATTGATTAGCAATAAATAGGAATAATTAGCAATAATTAAGAATAATTTGAAATAATTAGGATTAAATAGCTATAATAAGGAATAATTAGCAATAACTAGAAATAATTAGCAATAAGTTGGAATAATTAGAAATAATTAGGAATAATTTGATTTAATTAGAAATGATTAGCTATAATTAGGAATAATTAGCTATAATTAGCAATAATTAGCAATAATTAGGAAAAATTAGGAATAGTTAGGAATAATTTGCTATAATTAGGAATAATTAGATATAATTAAGAATAATTAGCTATAATTAGGAATAATTAGCTATAATTAGGAATAATTAGCTATAAATAGGAATAATTAGCTATAATTAGGAATAATTAGCTATAAATACAAATAATTAGTTATAATTAGGAATAATTAGCTATAATTAGGAATAATTAGCTATAATTAGAAATAATTATCTATAATTAGAATAATTAGTTATAACTGAGAATAATTAAGAATAATTAGCTATAATTAGGAATAAATAGCTATAATAAAGAATAATTAGCTACAATTAGGAATAATTAGCTATAATTAGGAATAATTAGTTATAATTAGGAATAATTAGCTATAATTAGTAATAATTAGCTATAATTAGGAATAATTAGCTATAATTAGGAATAATTAGCTATAAATAGGTATAATTAGATATAATTAGGAATAATTAACTATAATTATGAATAATTATATATAACTACGAATAATTAGGAATAATTCGGAATAATTCGGAATAATTCGGAATAATTCAGAATAATTATTAATAATTAGTAACAATTAAGAATTATAAAGAATAATTAGGAATAATTAGCAATAATTAGCAATAACTAGAAATAATTAGCAATAATTAGCAATAATTAGTTATAATTAAAAATAAATAGCAATACTTTGCAATAATTTGCAATAATTAGGAAGAAAGAGCAATAATTAACAATAATTAACAATAATTAAGAATAATTTGGAATAATTTGGAATAATTAAGAATATTTAGGAATAATTATGAAAATTAGCAATAATTAGCAATAATTAGAAATAATAAGCAATAATTAGAAAATAATTAGAAATAATTAAAAATAATAAGAAAAAATTAGCAATAATTATCAATAATTGACAATAATTAGCAATAATTAGAAATAATTAGGAATAATTAATAATAATTAGGAATAATTAGAAATAATTAGTAATAATTACTTATAATTAATAACAATTATAAATAATTAGCAATAATTTGTTATAATTAGGAATAATTAAGAATAATTTGGAATAATTAGGAATAATTAGGAATAATTAATAATAAATAGAAATAATTAGGAATAATGAAGAATAATTGGGAATAATTTGGAATAATTAGGAAGAAATATGAATAAATAGGAATAAATAGGAATAAATCGGAATAAATCAGAATAGTTATCTATAATTAGCAATAGTTTGTAATAATTAGCAATAGATTGCTATAATTATGAATAGTAAGCTATTATTTGGAATAGTTAGCTATAATTTGGAATAGTTGGCTATAATTAGGAATGCATAGAAATAATTAAGAATACTTAGAAATAATGAGGAATAGTTTGCTATAATTATGAATACATAGCAATAATTAGAATAGTTAGCTATAATTAGGAATACATAGCAATACATAGCAATAGTTAGAAATAATTAGCAATAAAAAAAAATTATATTATCAATAATTATGAAAATACAATATTAATATTATTAAATAATAACAAATTTATAAAATATCAAAATTTTCAATATTTGCAACAGGATTTGCTCTATTCTTAACATGTTATAATCTCAAAGGGTCACTAATTGTCAAGTCATGCGCAATAAAAAGTTTGTGTAATCCATGTCCAATATAACCACTAAAATTGTCCCTGTATGGTTGATCACCTCAAAAATAGTGTTGCAATCAGACAAACCAAGTCATGAACCTCTTATCTATAATAATTTTCTCAAATGAACCATTACATAGACCATTCTTCCATGAAAATTTAAAGGAATAATAATGATATCCCCTCAAATATTTTAGGAAGAATGATATAAGTAAAGTGTCATGTGAGATGATTCATAGAGATGATAATGTCATTACATTGGTCGTCCTATTGCAACACTACATGGGTGATGATCAACCATGCAAGTACAGTTATAGAGTTTACATTGGACGTGACTAACATAAACTTTTTAATTTGTCATGACTTGACAATTGACGACCCTTTGAGATTTGAACATGTTAAGAGTAGAACAATGTCTATTTTGAATATTGATAATTTTTTTAATTTTATAATTTTTTTATTATTTTAATAAAATTAATATTGTTTTTTTCATAAATATTGATAATATAATTTTTTATTACTAATAATTTTAAAATGAAATCTGCTTGGATAATGAAAGGAAAATTTCTAATCATCTCCATAACGATGACTACCAAATTTCCATTTATTATTCAAGAAGTTTCCCATTTTATAAGTATTGCTCTGTATTTCTACATAAGAAATAAACAATAATAAATAGTAATAATTATTAATAAATTGTAATAATTAGTAATAAATTGTAATAATTAGTAAAAAAATTGTAACAATTAGTAATAATTTGTAATAATTTGTAATAATTAGGAATAATTAGAAATAATTAGCAATAATTAGCAATAATAAATGTGAGAATGATTCAATTAAATGAGCTGTCAGAAAAAAGAGTAGCCATAAATCCATTGGAAATTGTGTCACCCTTAATTAATGATAATTATTAATTCGTTTTATTTATTTATCTTCTTTTTTAGATAATGTTTTTATTATTTCAAACTATTCAAAAACGGTGATGATTTTATATTTTATGTAGAAAAATATTGAACAAGGATGTTGACATCAGTTATTATTAGATGATCACGCTTGGGTAAATCAGCGCAGAAATCCAAATGGTTCTGGTTTAAATCATGTATATATTGAGGGTGTTGAAAATTTCTTAGCATTTGATTCATCAAAACTGGAATATGTTTCAAAAGGAAAAATTAAACGTCCTTGAAAAAAATGTTCTCTGAGAACATTTGACACATTTGAAAAGGTTGGGGGACATCTCTTACGGTTCAGTTTTCAACCAGATTATGTTTTTTGGTATCAACACAGTGAACGAAGTTCTAGAGAAGATCCTAATAACTTTATTACTTATCCATCATGATTTCAAAATTTAGTACATAATGTTACAGGTCCATCTGTGAAACAAACTGAAACTCACAATGATATTGATTTAACTCATCAGTTGCCACCATCATAATTTTATGAGTTGTTGAGGTCTGTGGAGGATGCATTATATCCTAGTTGAAAGATAAGAAAATTAGAAGCGGTTGCAAAATTTATGGCTATTAAATTAGATAATGCAATGTCAAACATCTATTTTGATCAGATATTTTCTATGGATAAAACACTGTTACTTGAAGGAAATGTGTTGCCTGCAAATTACTATGATAGAAAGAGGCTGATTCGTAATTTGGAGCTTAGTTATCAGAAGATTCATGCATGTCCAAATGATTTCATCTTTTATTCTGGAAAAAATGAGTCATTGAATATTTTTCCCACATGTAGACAATTGAGGTATACAGAAGCTCATCCAAGGATGTCTAGATCGATTCCAGTAAAGTAGTTGAGATATTTTCCCCTTACACACAGGTTGCAGTGTTTATTTATGTCTCAGAACACAATGGCAGGGATGTCATGGCATAAAACCAAGATTTCAAATGATAAAAGCTCAAATCATACATCTAATGGTAATTCATGGAAACATTTTGATCATCTGCATCTGTTTTATATTGTAGAAGCCAGAAATGTGCGATTGGGTATTTCCACTAATGGTTTTTGTATGTTTGGTTCTTATGGTAGTGAGTATTCATGTTGGCATGTCTTTATAACATCGTACAATTTTCCTCCATGGATGTTGATGAAGGAGCCTTATAGATTATGACTATATTAACCCCAGGGCATCCAAAAAAGGATATTGATTTTTATTTGAAAACATTGACTGATGAGTTAAATGAATTATGGAGTGATGGTCTTAATACATATGATATTTCTGCGAAAAAAATTTTCATATTAAATGATTCATTGATGTGTACAATTAGTGTCTATCCGGAACATGAAATGTTATCTGGTTGAAGTACGCATGGTCCGAAATCATTTCCTTACACTATTAATGAAAACAAAGCCATTATGATTGTCAATGGAATAAAACCATGCTATTTTGATTGTCACCATAGATATTCTTTCCAACCGATCATCCTTTTCGGAGGAACAAATATAATTTCAGAAAAGGTACAATTGAAAGGGATGAATCTCCAAAGATGATCTCAGGTACAGAGTAAATATAAGTTTTATTTTCATTACCTACTTAACAATTGGACCAATAGTAAATCAAAAAAAATCATGGCTTTGGGAAAGAACATAATTGGATAAAACGGAGCATTTGTTGGGATCTTCTGTATTGGTCTGATTTATTGGTCCACCACATGTTGAATTTTATTATTATTGAGAAGAACTTCTTTGATAATTTATTTCATGCAATTGTGGATACACCATATAAGACCAAAGATACTATAAAGGCATGATTGGATCTTGCCCAAATTTGTAGGCGACCAGAAATTGAATTATTTGTTAATGACATATCACATTGGATAATGATGCCAAAAAAAGCTTATACACAGTCCAAAGAGATTCTCTTTTTATTTTTCAGTGGATTGCAGATTTGAGACTTCTAGATGGATATGCATCCAATTTGGGAAGATGTTTTAAGAATGGTTATATTACTGGATTAAATAGTCATGAATTTCATGTTATAATGGAAAAAATTATGCAGATTGGATTCAGAGATTTTTTTAATTCAATGATTTTGGATTCGATAACAAGAATATCATATTATTTCAAGTCATTTGTGCAGCGACAAAAAACTATGATGCGCTAAGAAAACTGGAAGAAGATTTGGCTGTAATTATATGTAAACTGGAAAAAAATCTTTCCTCTAACTTTATTTGCCTCAATAGAACATCTGATATTACATTTTCCACATGAATCTAAATGTGGAGGTCCAGTACAGTTTCGATGGATTTACCAATTTGAGAGATGCATGATGAACTTAAAGAAAAAATAAGAAACAAAGCATCAGTTGAAGGCCCAATTGCTGAAGATTATTTGGAAGAGGAAATTACTTTTTTCTGCTCTCATTTTTTTGAATCTCAATATCCCAGAAAACCGAATCGCATGGCGCAAAACGAGGGGAATGTTAATGATTAAATGGAAAATGAATTAACAGTTTTTAATCAGCCAAATATTTGTTTCGGTGGAGTTCATGAACGATGGATTTTAGATGATGAAAACCACAGAGCTCATACATACGTTCTGTTCAACTGGGAATAAATGAAATCATTTGTCCTCTCAGTGATTCGATAACTTATTCTATAATTTATGTTACATTATTTAATCTATTTTTGTTTTTAGGTTATATGATAAACTTATCATGGAACAATTTCTAAAAATTACAGCAGCTGCTCTTGATGAATGCAGACAAATTTTTTTTCTCAATGGTTTGAAAAACTGGTAACATAAATTATTGATGGTTTAATATCAATTCTGTTTATTATTTATTATATAGATAATTGCTTTAAAAAAATTTATGTGTCTTAATATGCAGATAAAATTGATAAGTGACTATGTATATTGAGTAACCCACCATCCAAAATGGATAAATCTTATAACGCATATGTGGTGAATGGTTTTCGATTTCATACACATGCATACGTGGAATCAACAAAAACAATGAACAGTGGAGTTTTCTTGAGAGGATCACAACACAGAGAAATTGATGTTGACATATATGGCATTTTGGATGAAATTATTGAGTTGTGTTATCTAGGACAGAATTACATAACAATGTTTAAATGTCGGTGGTTAGATATTGAGAGAGGTTTGTGTGTTCATCCGAATCATGGAATCATCGAAATTAAATATAAAATTATTCTTACAGTAAATGAACCATTTTTTCTAGCTCAACAAAAATGTCAAATTTATTATGCAAAGTATTGTTCTACTTCATGAGACATGAGAAATTTGTGGAGCATAATAAAAATGAAATCTTGGGAAAATCAGTTTACTCAAAATAAATGTGGTTTTGTTGAAGTTGAAGGAATGGAAATTTTTCAAGAGATGGATCAAAATCCATCAGATTCACAAAGATACGTGAATATGGACGATGACGCCCACATTTAAGGATCAATGGTGATGAAGATGTTAATGATGTTAAAAATGAATTTGAAATGACAAGAGATGCTAAAACTGAAACTCATATGGATATTGATGATGATGAGGAGGAAGATGAAGGCATTGACATTGACAGCTATGGAGAAGAGGATGAAGATGAAAATTGACACAGTTAAATGTTGGTTATAATTATAACTATTATATATCTATATATAATAGTTATTTTCAACTAACTTCTAACAATAATCATTTTTGGTTTCAGATGGACTTTGATTTATTGTGTGAGTTGGAGGATGCTAAGCTACCTTTAAATGATGAGGATATGGGATCAGCTGACCCTCAGCCTACTAGTGGTTGAGGAGGTAAGCGGAGGGGGCCTAGTATTGTGTGAGTGATGATTCCTGACCCTATACGTGAGCAACATCCGCATCTTGGTTTCGATCTATGCACACAGAGGTATGGAAACCTTTATATTTTAGATATATTTCATTAATTTATTTATATATATACTAATTTTTTTATTATTTATTCCTTTTTCACAGTTTTCATCAAGTATCTTTTGGACAGGGGAGTGCTATATTGCGGAATTATTTTTCTCAGCCATGGATCACATGGGAACAAATTTCCATTGATGTGCCATGCGACATGTTCCGGCATTAGCTTGTACGTAAATTAATAATATTTATTTTGAAGTTAATTTTATTAATAACATTATATTATAAATTATTTTTAGGGTTTATAGCATCCTATTGAAGATATCATGCACGATGCTATCCACATGGCATGGCAGGTTTCTATGTGTGACCATTTTTGCTATTTTTTGCATTATTTTAGAAGGAAAGCCATTAAGAAAGTAGGGGTGACAGAATTTGATGAGTCGTGTAGATCCCATCGACTAGAGTACATTTCATCTCATGTTTGGGATGGATTATGTTTACACTGGTTGGGTGGTGGATTTTAGAGGAGATCTTCAGTGGGACGAAAGAACCAGGGGAGAGGGGAGGTGACACATCGAGCGGGTAGTCATACATTCAGTTAACATAGACATCATCTGGTAAGTATACTTTTTTAAATATTTTATATAACATTAAATATTAATAGATTATTTTATATTTCTGTAGGTAGTCAAGAATCCCGATATTATGGAGTTTGACGTTTATCGGAGGATGTACAGTGATCCAGCCACTGGAGATATTAAAGGTGACTGCCAGTGTCAGATTGTGGTTAGTATTATTTTTTCAGTTTAGTAATTAACTACATATAATATTTTGACAATTTTAATTTTAAATTTGAATTGAAGGAGTCATATGATTCTGAAACCTCTTAGACACGGGCTGAGGGTCAGGACGAGATGGCTGAGTAGACCAGTACTCACCATTTTGAAGAGGCGGCATGGATGCAGGCGACTCAGTATGGCGTTGGGAAGGAAAAAGTTGTTGGAATCAGCATTCATTTGAATCCTGGTACTTGTTATGGTACTGCTACAATGTCATCGTCCATCTCGAGAGGACCTCGTGGAGAGATATCAACTTCTAGCTCACATTATCAGGAGACATTGCGAGCTCAGGTTGAGCATATAGAGATTTTGCAGAAGTAGCAAGAAGAGATGTGTCGGTGGCAGTAGCAGCAGCAGCTGCTGCATGAGGAGGTTATGCTTTGATGGAAGTAGTAACATAATGAGCAGATTGAGTACATGTGTCGTTTGACTTGTAGTTTAGGGATGAAGATTCTTCCACCAGATCCTCCACCCCCTCAAGAAGACGAACCCCCCGTGATTTTTTTATGTTACAAAAATATGAATTTAACATTGTAATATGAATTATTTACATTTTCTGTCTTTTATAACGGTGAAAATATTACATAATTTAATTTTTAGTATTTTTTTATTTTTTTTATTTTTTTATTTTTGTTTGAATATTGATAATTTTAATATTTTTTATTTTATTAATTTTTTAATAATAGTAATATTATTTTTCATTAATCGTATGTAACACCCCAAGATTTCATAGTGTGTTATTTTTCAAAATAATTCAATAACTTGCACTACACGCAACACCGAGTTCAATTGCACCATGACTTACCAAAAAAAGCCATTAAAAGAGGTCATGAATAGCATTAACTACATTTTTAACTTTATATAATCCTTATAATTTTAGAATCCATATTATGAGTTTCTTAGTCATAATGCAAGAACAGATTCATTTTCAGTATTGCACTTTTATCAACTTTTGATAGTGAAACCTTTTTAAATACAATATTTTAAACTTTTTGACTAAATGGAGACATCAAAAAATTTAAAATGAAACATCCCAAGCTTCCACAGTACTCTTTCCTTTGAATAAAACAGTAGCGTGTGTTGTACGCAACGTCGAGTTTTAACACACACCACAACCGATCAAACTAGCCGTTATGAATAGTAATACCTAAATTTTTAAATTATATATATTTTATATTTTGAAATGGACTTCATTTTTGGATTCGGAATATCGAATTTAGCCTAAGGTGAAATTTTGATACTTTTCGGATAACTTTCATATTTTGATGAATAGTGAAAATTACTAAATTTTAATTAAAAACAACTTTTTTAATCAAAATAATTAATAGTGATAAATTATGAATTTGAGTGGTTTTAAAGTATATTTAGAATATATTTTTACAATTTAATATAATTTTGGTCATTAGACATAATTTTACAATTAAACCAAACATAAACAAGTGTCAATCTTTTGATAGTTATTATCTCTTAAAAACACGCTTTTTGTTTTGACAGCGGGAATTAATTTTAAATTAATTTCTGCCACTTCTGTGTTTTGAATTTTGAAAAATGGACTCCATATTTGGAATCAGGATGTTCAAATTGTGTAAATAGGTAACTTTTATTTTTAGACATTTTGAATAATTACTGCGGTAAATATTTTATTTACCATGGTTAAGGGTAAATCCGGTAAATAAGGGTTAAAAAATAATATTATAATAATACTAAATTACTCTAAAACGTGTCTTAACCATATTGGTTGATACATGGTCGACCATGGGAATCTTTGGGTCTATTTTGGGAGCCCATGGATCCACTTGTTAGTGATAATGACACTTTATTTTAATTAAGTTAAAATGAATACAAAAATGACACAAGCATATATCTTTTAGAAAAACAATTGTTACATAGGGTTATATATGTTGGATTTTAGGTTATAAATATTCATTAGAAATATAAAAAGATTTCCTACATAATGATATTTTATTTATAATTTTTAGACATTAAATAATTTATTTTATATATGACACAATTATGATGCAGTAATTACTATAATAGTGAAAAATTAAAATAATTGATATTATAAATACCCAAATAAATATAATATGAAACTTTTAATGAATTAAACTAATTTTATAGGATAATATTATATATTAGGATTAATTTAATTGACTTTGTTAGAAGTAATCAATCTGTTATGAGTTTCACAAAAATCAACTCTTGAATAGTGTCAAAATTGACATAAAAGAGTTCTTAAAACAAATATTATATTATTAATTGATATTAAATTCCTAAAAATCTAAGTTTCGGCCAAGAGACTTATATCATTATAGGTTCATCATTAATGTAACACTTGGGGGTTTCTTGGATGTATATAGTAAGTTTATTAACCATATTATATAAAACTACAAAGAGACATTGTAAAAGTGAAACTAATTAACTTAGAGTTAATACTTAAAGATAAGGTTAATATAAGTACCCAAACCTGTATAACTTCTATTGGTTGAGTTGTGTTCGACCTATCCCCACCTTAACATTTAAATAATCAACTTTGGAGCCATTAGAAACCGAATATGAATTTATTATAAATTAATATTTCTAGCTTTTCCAAAGGTGCCCCTCACCCCTCTTATAAAAGGGCACTCCTCCTTCCCATTTCTTCACACCTCTAAAGCCTTTTGGTTCGGCCAAACTCTGACCAAATACTCTCCCAACATCGCTCACTACAACCTAGAGGCCTTAGTTTGATCAGAAAGGCAACCTAAGGAGCCCTTTTGATCAAATCAAAAGGAAGAACCCGAAGAAGAGGTAATGATTTCACCACCCTTTTCTAAGTTCATTTCTTCTTCCACTTCTTCTTACTTTGTTCTTACCATTCTAAAATAATAACTCCAGTATCTCACATATACTGTGATGTTATTATAAGTATGGTACAACCATATTCAGTATTCTATCCACCCTTTGAATAACATGTCACCATACGTGCGTACGTACGGCTTACCGTCTCCACGTCGTGGTGTAATTGTTATTCAATATAATATTATTTGGATGGGTATAATAATGATGTGTAACTCATGTAAATAATAAATATAACATGTTAATGATTCTGTATATATGATATACCATTCATTTATATATTATTTTAATATCAAAAGAATGATATTGTCGCTCGTGCGTACGTACGGACTACCGTCTCCACAAACGCGATGAGATTCATTCTCCATCGTAACCATTCAAGTATAATTATCATTTGATTATTTAAAAATGATTTTTAAGGACTAGATATCATTTTGTATAAGAATAAGATACAACAACCATGGCTTATGTAACAAAACATATAAATAAAATGAGTAAGTTAACACCCGAAACGACGATAATTCTAAGATATTATTAACAAATCAATGTTAAAAGATCATATATGATATCATATTAATATATATGATTCTTGTATGATTTAATAACAATTATTTCACCATTATACAGGAGGTCAACCTACCCCAACAAAGGAAAAGTACAAGGTAAGGGTTATTTCACAATCTCTTCATTATCCGAGGTTGTTTATACGTAAAAATCTACTGGGATATCTTTATCATCCACATCCATGTTTCTTAAAAATGTATTTCAAAACATTTTTACTATTTACAAGAATATGGGTTAAAGTCATTTATACCCTTGTTTGAATTTTTATAAGAGGTTTATAAAGGAATCTTTCCGTCGTTTTCAAAACAAGGTCCTTTTTAACCTTTTCGACAGAATTGAGGTAAGAATGTTTTTTAACTTATACGGCGGGTGCGGTTATTTTACGCCGTTATAAAATCTTCAAAGCTTTCTTTACAAGCTTATAAGAATATTTTCAAAGAAAATGTTTTATTTTATATGGATCTTAATTGATTTCAAAATAAAAGGAGATATTTCTTTAAAAAGAATTTTGATTTCATCTACGTCAACATCCTTTGATGGATTTTAAGATTATTTGAAGTTGATTTATTATGATACAAAACATATATATTGTATTGAAGGTTTTGTGATATGTTTGACTATGGATGTGCTATTTTTATACCATTCATAGTTTATGGTGAAATTATTGACATTTCGTATGCTAGATTTAATACGAATGTTTATGTTATGTTTAAACCTTTTCATATGGGAATGCATTGGACTTAATAAGTGACGGATGGAGCCCGCTATAGCTCCTCGATGCATCGGTAGGTCTCATGAGACAAACTAGTGTCTTGGCACAAGGACTTGAGAAAATCTTATTTGTAGTCTTGGCACGAGGCCTTGGCTATGTGGTTATGATAGTCTGGCATTATGAATTCCATCATTATGAAAGTGGTTATTGATTTTGCATGTGATTATTCGTTTAGTAGAATAACCATTTGAATAAGTAAATGGCATTATTTCATTTTATTTATGCCATACTATGTTAAATGTTCAAGTTTAAAAGGTTTTTGTTTTAGTTATACATTGCCTTAAATGTTTATTCTTATTTATGAAATTTTCCGTTATATTGTTATCCTTACTGGGCATTTGAGCTCACCCCTTTTCTATGTTTTATTTTTCCCAGGAAGTGAAGAAGTAAGTTATGAATGACCTGCAGGGATATTATGTGGGGATATGAGTGTGGATTATGGAGACAATATGTTTTTGTTGTAGTTTTTCATTTTATGATGTAATGTAAAACCTATGAATATATCTAGTGTTTCCAAGGCTACTAAACCAATCGGTCTTTCGAGATTTGATCTTTCTTGTGATCATGCCAATGTTATGTAATAATGCACCGACTCTGGGTAACTGGGGTCGGGGCGTTACAGTTGGTATCAGAGGAAGTTTAGTACAAACCTTGGAAGCTAGATTTAGATAAACTCTGATTAGAGAACGTAGACCTAAGATGAACTTTGAGGATTAGTATAGAAGAACTTCCTAGAATTTTGGTATTGTAGAGTTTTGTGAGTTTTCCGAGCAATACATCCCTGTCTGGATACGAGCAGGTAGAGGCGGCTCTGGCACAGATGTACCTAGGGGTTAAACCCGAAAACACCGCTTTTAGCTAGACTCGAACGGGAACTGGTGCATGACAACGGGCCTTGCTGCACTCTTGGTTACGACACTCCCGGGGGATATTCTTAGGATAACTCTAATTTTCTTTACAAATAATTATGAAGGGTTTATGAGTATATACTTCCTCAAAGAAAACATTTTTATGATTATGGATTATATCCCTAAATAGTTCAATTTATGTTAAGTGTTTTATAAGTATGGGATTATGTATTTTGATTCATAAACTGATCTAGTTTATGCTATTGTTTAGAAATGGCGCCCAGTAGAAGGAATGAGAACTCCAGAAATACACATGATTCAAAGAGAAGGAAGGATCATATCTTTCATGGTCTTAAGCTAGAATTTATAAGAGAAATAGTCTCCCATGTATTATCATCATATGAAGAAATAATATCATGTGTTGATAAGATAAGTAAAGAGTTTACTGAGTCCTATGGCTTTGAAGGGAATCAAGAGAAGAAAAGGATGGAAGATAGAAAGATGGATAAAGGGAAAAGGGAAAAGAAGAATTTTCCCATATGTGGTAACTGTGGAAAGAAACACCCTGGAACTTGCCTGAAAGGAATGGGAGTTTGTTATAAGTGTGGAGGAAAAGGGCACAAAGTACGTGACTGCAAGGGTAAGAAAATGGTTTTAAATGTACAATGCTTCATTTGCAAGAAGTTTGGACACTACGCGAACCTATGTCCCAGTCATCAGACTATGCCGCGAATGATGTTATTGGATAATAATCAAGTTATGATACTACCACAGATGAAGAGGAATGATTAGAGTTCTTATGTTGATTATGTAAATTGAGTGTTGTATCAACAATGTACTTGTTACAATAATCATGGAGTATATAAGGATTGTACTGCAGTACTATTTCATTAAGGACTTGAGATTGTGTGGAACAAAGAAAAGTGACTCAATAGCAGGATAAATTTTTGGAAAATGTATGGTTGAGAGAATATAGTTCTGATACTGAGGAAGTGATTTTGGAATAATATGTGATTGTTTTGGATAAATTATATTGGATATTCTTGACTACCCTGGAACTGATTAATGATTGGTATATTCCATCATTGTTGGGGTTTAAAACATTTTTGGATTAATGAAGTATATCCAGCTTTCTATATGGAATAAGGGAGCATGAATGTAATCAATAAGGAATATGGTAATTCAGGATGTTTCGGTGTATTAAAAGAATACATGATGAAGGTATTAATATGCTATTACGGGGTAAAAAGGTTCTACATTATGTTTACCTTACTTATAAATGTTGGACTGTGAGTTTGGATAGAAAAATTTTGGATAGTTC
Source organism: Viscum album (assembly GCA_963277665.1). NCBI lineage: Eukaryota > Viridiplantae > Streptophyta > Magnoliopsida > Santalales > Viscaceae > Viscum > Viscum album. The sequence continues at coordinate 91,986,927 of OY728132.1, read as the reverse complement.
TAGTTTGGATTATTTTGGATTGCCATAAAAGGACAACCCGGAGGTCGGGCGGCAACCCGTCACGTCTGGCAAGGCTGTGATACTTGAACCTGCAACCGAAGGGCGACAAGGGTGTATCACCTACCACTGGCCCACGAGATGTCCTGGATTAAATAATGTAGTTTTTATTAAATGATCTTGTAGATGAATTATAAATTCGTTTATTTTGGAACCCTATACGAATAGTGTAAATAGATTTTTTTTTACATTCTATTATCTTTTAGAGTGAATGATGAGTTTGTGGTAGAAATTTATTAATGGATAAAACTCTAATTATAAAGTAAGTATATCTCCTTATGATCTTAGCCAATCTCATAAATAAATTCCTCAATATTAAGAAAAGCAACTTAGAACAAAAATGTTTTCCTAGATGGTACCTTAAATCATCACTAATTTATGGCTTTGGGATTGTTGGCCTTTTCATAGCCATGTTCTCTACCACTCTCCATCAGATAATTGATGGTTAGATTTTTCTTCCATATCCATATTTTCCTACATGGAACCCTAGTATGTGTTATTTTCTGTAATCTTCATACTTTCGACTCTTTATTTTAAATAGAGGCCTCGTTAATTCATTTTTCGATGTGGGATTTCAACTAAGATATTTTGAAACGTCAAAAATGTGTTATCCCAATACCCTATATTTTGTTGAACCGATGGTACTTCAAATCATCATAGATTGATGAGTTTAAGGACCTCAATTATACAATTGTTTTTTATTGATGACCTCAATCACTACCTATAAATATTTACGTTTTTCCTCCGATTATATGTCTCTAATTGCCACCAATGTTCTCCTAATCAAGATCATAATTTGGTGGTGACCCTTCCATTTCTCTTTTCCTCATATTAAGACTAAATTTTAGTAACCCAATTTCCGATGTGGGTATTCCCACAAATATATTATCTATTTTCAACCTTTTATTTTCGAAGAACAATTTCAAATTGCGAGGACGCAATTTATTGAAGGAGGGGAGAATGTAACACCCCAAGATTTCATAGTGTGTTATTTCATCAAAATAATTCAATAACTTGCACTACACGCAACACCGAGTTCAATTGCACCATGACTTACCAAAAAAAAGCCATTAAAAGAGGTCATGAATAGCATTAACTACATTTTTAACTTTATATAATCCTTATAATTTTAGAATCCATATTATGAGTTTCTTAGTCATAATGCAAGAACAGATTCATTTTCAGTATTGCACTTTTATCAACTTTTGATAGTGAAACCTTTTTAAATACAATATTTTAAACTTTTTGACTAAATGGAGACATCAAAAAATTTAAAATGAAACATCCCAAGCTTCCACGGTACTCTTTCCTTTGAATAAAATAGTAGCGTGTGTTGTACGCAACGTCGAGTTTTAACACACACCACAACCGATCAAACTAGCCGTTATGAATAGTAATACCTAAATTTTGAAATTATATATATTTTATATTTTGAAATGGACTTCATTTTTGGATTCGGAATATCGAATTTAGCCTAAGGTGAAATTTTGGTACTTTTCGGATAACTTTCATATTTTGATGAATAGTGAAAATTACTAAATTTTATTTAAAAACAACTTTTTTAATCAAAATAATTAATAGTGATAAATTATGAATTTGAGTGGTTTTAAAGTATATTTAGAATATATTTTTACAATTTAATATAATTTTGGTCATTAGACATAATTTTACAATTAAACCAAACATAAACAAGTGTCAATCTTTTGATAGTTATTATCTCTTAAAAACACACTTTTTGTTTTGACAGCGGGAATTAATTTTAAATTAATTACTGCCACTTCTGTGTTTTGAATTTAGAAAAATGGATTCCACATTTGGAATCAGGATGTTAAAATTGTGTAAATAGATAACTTTTATTTTTAGACATTTTGAATAATTTCTGCGGTAAATATTTTATTTACCATGGTTAAGGGTAAATCCGGTAAATAAGGGTTAAAAAATAATATTATAATAATACTAAATTACCCTAAAACGTGTCTTAAGCATATTGGTTGATACATGGTCGACCATGGGAATCTTTGGGTCTATTTTGGAACCCCATGGATCCACTTGTAAGTGATAATGACACTTTATTTTAATTTAGTTAAAATGAATACAAAAATGACACAAGCATATATCTTTTAGAAAAACAATTGTTACATAGGGTTATATATGTTGGATTTTAGATTATAAATATTAATTAGAAATATAAAAAGATTTCCTACATAATGATATTTTATTTATAATTTTTAGACATTATATAATTTATTTTATATATGACACAATGATGATGCAGTAATTACTATAATAGTGAAAAATTAAAATAATTGATATTATAAATACCCAAATAAATATAATATGAAACTTTTAATGAATTAAAATAATTTTATAGGATAATATGAAATATTAGGATTTATTTAATTGACTTTGTTCGAAGTAATCAATCTGTTCTGAGTTTCACAAAAATCAACTATTCAATAGTGTCAAAATTGACATAAAAGAGTTCTTAAAACAAATATTATATTATTAATTGATATTAAATTCCTAAAAATCTAAGGATCGGCCAAGAGACTTATATCATGATAGTTTCATCATTAATGTACCACTTGGGGGGTCGCTTGGATGTATATAGTATGTTTATTAACCATATTATATAAAACTACAAAGAGACATTGTAAAAGTGAAACTAATTAACTTAGAGTTAATACTTAAAGATAAGGTTAATATAAGTACCCAAACCTGTCTAACTTCTATTGGTTGAGTTGTTTTCGACCTATCCCCACCTTAACATTTAAATAATCAACTTTGGAGCCATTAGAAACCGAATATGAATTTATTATAAATTAATATTTATAGCTTTTCCAAAGGTGCCCCTCACCCCTCTTATAAAAGGGCACTCCTCCTTCCCATTTCTTCACACCTCTAAAGGCTTTTTGTTCGGACAAACTCTGCCCAAATACTCTCCCAACATCCCTCACTACAACCTAGAGGCCTTAGTTTGATCAGAAATCCAACCTAAAGAGCCCTTTTGATCAAATAAAAAGGAAGAACCCGAAGAAGAGGTAATGATTTCACCACCCTTTTCTAAGTTCATTTCTTCTTCCACTTATTCTTCCTATTTTATTAACATTCTAAAATAATAACTCCAGTATCTCACATATACTGTGATGTTATTATAAGTATGGTACAACCATATTCAGTATTCTATCCACCCTTTGAATAACATGTCACCATACGTGCGTACGTACGGCTTACCGTCTCCACGTCGTGGTGTAATTGTTATTCAATATAATATTATTTGGATGGGTATAATAATGATGTGTAACTCATGTAAATAATAAATGTAACATGTTAATGATTCTGTATATATGATATACCACTCATTTATATATTATTTTAATATCAAAAGAATGATATTGTCGCTCGTGCGTACGTACGGACTACCGTCTCCACAAACGCGATGAGATTCATTCTCCATCGTAACCATTCAAGTATAATTATCATTTGATGATTTTAAAATGATTTTTAAGGACTAGATATCATTCTGGATAAGAATAAGATACAACAACCATGGGTTATGTAACAAAACATATAAATAAAATGAGTAAGTTAACACCCGAAACGACGATAATTCTAAGATATTATTAACAAATCAATGTTAAAAGATCATATATGATATCATATTAATATATATGATTCTTTTATAATTTAATAACAATTATTTCACCATTATACAGGAGGTTAACCTACCCCAACAAAGGAAAAGTACAAGGTAAGGGTTATTTCACAATCTCTTCATTATCCGAGGTTGTTTATACGAAAAAATCTACTGGGATATCTTTATCATCCATATCCATGTTTCTTAAAAATGTATTTCAAAACATTTTTACTATTTACAAGATTATGGGTTAAAGTCATTTATACCCTTTTTTGACTTTTTATAAGAGGTTTATAAAGGAATCTTTCCGTCGTTTTCAAAACAAGGTCCTTTTTAACCTTTTCGACAGAATTGAGGTAAGAATGTTTTTTTTAACTTATACGGCGGGTGCGGTTATTTTACGCCGTTATAAAATCTTAAAAGATTTTATTACAAGCTTATAAGAATATTTTCAAAGAAAATGTTTTATTGTATATGGATCTTAAATGATTTCAAAATAAAAGGAGATATTTCTTTAAAAAGAATTTTGATTTCATCTACGTCAACATCCTTTGATGGATTTTAAGATTATTTGAAGTTGATTTATTATGATACAAAACTTCTATATTGTATTGAAGGTTTTGTGATATGTTTGACTATGGATGTGCTATTTTTATACCATTCATAGTTTATGGTGAAATTATTGACATTTCGTATGCTAGATTTAATACGAATGTTTATGTTATGTTTAAACCTTTTCATATGGGAATGCATTGGACTTAATAAGTGACGGGTGGAGCCCGCTATAGCTCCTTGATGCATCGGTAGGTCTCATGAGACAAACTAGTGTCTTGGCACAAGGCCTTGACAAAATCTTATTTGTATTCTTGGCACGAGGCCTTGGCTATGTGGTTATGATAGTCTGGCATTATGCATTCCATCATTATGAAAGTGGTTATTGATTTTGCATTTGATTATTCGTTTAGTAGAATAACCATGTGAATAAGTAAATGGCATTATTTCATTTTATTTATTCCATACTATGTTAAATGTTCAAGTTTAAAAGGTTTTTGTTTTAGTTATACATTTCCTTAAAGGTTTATTCTTATTTATGAAAGTTTCTATTATATTGTTATCCTTACTGGGCATTTGAGCTCACCCCTTTTCTATGTTTTATTTTTCCCAGGAAGTGAAGAAGTAAGTTATGAATGACCTTCAGGGATATTATGTGGGGATATGAGTGTGGATTATGGAGACAATATGTTGTTGTAGTAGTTTTTCATTTTATGATTTAATGTAAAACCTATGAATATATCTAGTGTTTCCAAGGCTACTAAACCAATCGGTCTTTCGAGATTTGATCTTTCTTGTGATCATGCCAATGTTATGTAATAATGCACCGATTCTGGGTAACTGGGGTTGGGGAGTTACATCGTAATTTTATTAAATTTTGTTTTTTTATAATTAATTTATTATTTGTGATGAGACCTTTTGAGATGGGGTCCAATCTAAACTAGTCTAACTAAATATTTTTAAAACCATATTTGTGATGGTACTACTTGATCGTCACAAATAATTTGTTGCGACATGCCCGTCGTAGAAAATGATATATATATATATATATATAAATTTTGCAACGGGATTAGAGCCCATAGAAAATAGTTTTTAAGATAGGCCCATCGCAAAAATTTTATGTATATGTAATACATATAATTAGAATCTTATTTGCGATGACTATGTATCCTGTCGAAAATAACAGTTTTTGTGAAGGGCCCGTCACAAATACATGTATTTGCGACAATGTTTTCTACAACGGGCTATTTGCGATGGTATCCCGTCGCAAATAGGCCATCACAATTATTAATAATTCTAGTAGTTTTAGAGGAGGGTTCTATATCTCAGGGATTTGCATCATGGATAAATTTTTTATAGATCATAAATATTCTTCTCCCAGGTTTTCATCTCTAACACGGAGTGTGAGGGTTGACACAAACAAGGCATGGGCCCCATTTTCATGGGTTTCTTATTATTTCATCATGGTCAATCCTCTAAGTAGACAATGAATAATTTTATAGGCCATATTGTGGAAGATGACACCAAATGGATGTGATAGGCGTGGACAGTCGAAATAACCGACCACCAGAGCAGACCCGATGGACCACGGAAAATCCTTATGGAGTGCCACAATGGTGTAATGAGGAGGATTTCATTGCCATATCATGCTGCGGCGAGGAAGCAAGAGCCAAAAGTGCTCAGACCGATTGGTGGAAGAGGTGGGATGTGGAAAATCAACTTCATCAGTGGAGAGGCATTTTCTATGTGGGACAGATCTTCGTGCATGCACAAGGTCTAGTGGGTACTGTGTGTGGGACTGGACAAGGATGACGGCTAAGCCTACAACAAGTAATGGGAATTGGACGCCTTCCTAGTGTTTGTGATAGAGAATACATTCCCATTGTGTGGGATGGGACGAGGGTTTAAAACAGGGCGGCTAGGCAGCCCGAGCTTAGAATAACTAGGAAAACTGTTGCAGGTTGGGACGGATGGAACCGATTCACTGAGCGACCTAATAGGATGGACCAACTGTTGAACCGGGATAGGTCAATCAAGGCCCAATGGACCGGAACCAATGGCTAGAATGGATTTCTTCGGCAAACCGTGGTGGGACATGTGGGACCCTCGGGTATGGTCAGTTGGGTCGATTGGACCGGGTCAGACCTGGCTCGAACAAAACTGGACATTGTTTCCTAATACTATAACATCTTTCAGAAGGAGAATCCAATATTGGAGCCGTTTGTGGAGTACGAACCCTCGAAATGAGGTGCTTCTTTTGGAATGATCTAAGGAGGTTTTAATTGATGTTGAAATATTATGTATGTCTTGGGGATTGGATTAACCTGGAATCAAGTGTGCTACATGTAGAAATACTAAGGCTTGCTGGGACCCAAAAACTAATGACAAACAAAACTGTGTGGATCAGATACATGCGGACCTCTGTGGATCAGCTACAAGAGACCCTGTGTGGATAAGCTACAAATGACCGTATTCAGATCAGCTAGAAGAGACTCTCTGTGGATCTCCTACAATGGACCCTGTATAGATCAGTTCCGAGCGAACCTTGGTAGATCAACTATAAGAGGCCCTGTGTGGACCAGGTATGATTGTCTATGGTGGATGCGACTCCGTGTAACCTATAAGACAGACAGTACTCATCAAAGATTCTTACCTCAGCTATCCATGGTGTTAAGTGTTAATATTGATAGTCATTAATTCTGTACTATAGATTATACCAGTGTGAGTTGTCCTGCTTTATGATCATGATTCAGGGGTTTCTCGGTGGATTTCATTGTGGTTTTTTCTTTTTGGTTAGGGGTATCTGATTTGTATTTTTTAACTCAATCAGGCATGGGATTCACCCACACATGTTGTGTCTAGTGCAGATGACTGACACCTTGATGGAGGACATTGTGTCCCTTGACTCGATTGTGCTGAGTGAGATCAGGCATACAAGGTATACTTCAATAACATCCAACATAAACTCTACACATACCCATCATGTGTCAATTTCTGAAGATGTAATTTTATATATGTTTGGTCCTTTATTGTTTTTATTTTTTTTTTGGGTTTTTTTAAACGCATTTGACCTACATCTTTTTCTTTTACTCAATATTTGTTAAGTGGCATGCATGATTACCTTTACAGTTTTCCGGACGTAGTTTGGTGTGTGTGCATATAGGTACTCATGAACAATTACACCCTTTTATAGGTTGATTCCTTCGACAGAAGTTGAAAACCCCGGGCCTTTGGAAGTTGGGCTTGGGGAGCCCCAACACGGGTCCCATGGGATAGGTCATGACATAAACAATATTTTTTTAAAATATATTTCCTTTATTTTCAAATGAATTTTATTTTTATAATTAATTAATTGGACACCATGGAATTAATTTAATATAAATTTGTTGAACATGTATTTTTATAATTAATTTTAAACTTATTGAATGCCACCATTCTGATGACTAGGTGATAAATATCATATTAAATAATAATATTTTAATAGTATGTTAGATTTCGTTTTAACATGACATTTCTTATAATTCAAGATACATTTATTGTTACATGTAATACAAGCTAAAATCACTATGGAGTGTAATTGACGTTAATCATGACGACACGTTAAAACTAAAATATCAACAAGGTTGAATTTATTTGAAAATAATAGTTAAAAAATCAAGGTGTGTTATAGAAATTACCATTAGTAGATAGTAATGGTACATACCACCAGTAGAAAACAACAATAGATACAAAAATTAAATACAAATGGAAGATTAGCCATATTTGTTACCCTCAATAAATACTGATGGTAGATACCAATGGAAGATCAACCATGGTAGTATCATAAATTTATTGTTTCCCTACCATAACAATAATAATTTTACTAGAAAATGAATAACTAAAACATATTATACAAAGTTCATTTTTTATATAGCTGATTTTCCCAAAATTCAATGGTTTCATGAATACATCAATAAGATGATGTAATGTACCAATGAACTCAAGGTTTTTATCACCCTTTTAAAAATTACTTCTCAATAATTTATGTATTATATCAATTTGTGTTTTCCTAGAATGATACATATGAATTTGAGAATTTATTGGACCACTTATATTATAAAAATTTGTAGATAAATGTTTTAATGGATACAAAAAGTCTAGTATAAGGTTTTTCATCCATATAAGATGTACACCATTACCACCTCCAACTATGTATTCATATTAAGTAGTTGATAATGAAATAGTGTTATGTTCTGTAATACACAAATAACTATACAATTTCATAATAAGTGACCTATTTTAGATGTTCTTTTTTAATCTAACATGAACCACGAAAGGTATCATTTTAATAATTAATAAGATAAAATTATTGTTCTATATAGTATAAAAATATATAATTGTATGTACATTATACATTTTTGAACATTCTTTTAAAATATTGTAAATGTGAATCCTTGGTATTTTCTTGAAAATAGGGATACAAACACACAATAAACATTATATCAGGTGGATAGTAGTTATGTGTAGTGTTATTATAGTCATACCTTTGAAAGTTGATTGATTAACAATATTAACAATTTCATCAATATAATATTCATGTCTTATTCTCTTGTAAATTCACTACATGTATTATTGTCTATAAAATAATTAAAATGTCATTAATGTACTTACATTGAATTAAAATTATTCCATATTCATTTTGAACAATATAAAAACAATGAAATAATTTATCTTCACACATAAAACGCATTTTAAATTCAATTTTCGTAATTTTTTAAAATTCATGTCAAAGTAAATTTCTTGAATATATAAAAATAATAGCATCAAAATAGATTTTTATAACAAAAAAATCCTTACAAATTAATTTAATAAATAAGATTGGTTCTGATATTACATTAGTAAAAGATTTGGAAATAAAAAAATTTAGATGATCCTATCATATCAAGCACTATGTGGTTATTTTGAACTATATAAAAATTTTGGTAATTTAAGAACATGATTTGGGAGGATCAGGTTTTGAGATCCATGGGGTTTTCAATAAATATATCGCAACTAATATAACCATTTATGAATTAACTCTTGACAAAATTTTGATATAATTTAAAATTAAAATGTCCTTTTTAGGTTAGTAAATTGATGATGGATTGAATTCTAGCTATATGAGAGAGGTTTTATCATAGTCCATAAATTCTTCTTGAATATATACTTGATCATGTACACTTTATTTTTTATAATTATTTTGACTGGCCCATTAACCTTTTTTTAAAATATCATTTAGTGCCTTTATTTAGGTAGTCCATGTGTGTTTAAACTAATTTAGAAAATATATTTCATTAAAACAAATTAACCCTTTTATCATTTACGCAACCCAAAATTCAACATTAATTTCATCATTGATGTTCTTCGGTTGATGATGGGACAAGAATGATTCACGTTCATCATTATTTCTTAGATAATTTCTATTATGGATTTTTTAGCTAGGTGGCCAATAATAGCATATAAGGGATGATATTATTGATTCATTACCACTCTAGGAATTGAAGTGTTGAAACATTATTTCAATCAATAGATTCAGGTTCAATGTGTACTTCAATACAATGAATATATTTATATATGATGTATGGTGGAATTTTTATCAGGACTATAATTATTTTCTTGAATGAAATTATTATCCACTAAATTTTCTAATGAATTATTAGGTTCTTGTGGATCTATCTCATCAAATATTCAATGAAAATTTTCATTCAAAATATTAATCCTTCTATCAAATACCGAATATGATTTACCATTTGAATAATATACAATGAATATTATTTCATCAATTTTGGGTAAATACATTTCTACATCATCGTTTTTATTGAGTATAATGAATTTAAAACCAAAAAATCTAATGTAATTAAATTTTCATTTTCTATTATTAAATATTGAATATCTGTACTTCATAAAAGTCAATCGAATTAGAATCTTATTATTTATATACAATGTCTTGTGTACAATATATTTTCAAAAACAAACCGGTGAATCAAACTCATTGAGCTTAGTCTGACGTATTTCTTAAAGGGTATTATTCATCCGTTTTACAATTTCATTCTATAATGGGCTCTTAATTGCTAAAAATTTTAGGCACTAACAATGATGAGGGCATAAATATTCAAACTCTGGATTTTGAAACACATCATCATGATCTGTTCGTAAGGACTAAATTCTATTTCCACAAATATTTTTTATAGATTAAGCTTATTTATAAAAATAGGAATGAGTTCCCCTTTTAGGAGATAGAAAATATATCCATGTATATCATGAATAATTATCAACAATTATATATGAATATTATTATCTTGGAAAACTAGAAACTATAGTAATCCAAATAAATCAATGTCATCCAACACTAATTATTGAGATGTTAAAACTTATTCATTGGTTTGAAAGTGATTTTGTACGTCTTCAAAATTTGATATGGATTAAAAATTTTGTTCCATGGGAATTCTGGATCAGGTTGATCCTCGAGTAATCCTTTCCCAGTCAGTTTTATAATGTAGTGAATAGTTTATTGTCCTAATATCATATTCGAAATCCAATATTCATTATTAATGTTATTTAGAAATTGAGAATTCTGAGAAGACACATAATTCAAATAAAAAACATACTAATTATCATTTGTTATTGTAGTAAAATTCATGTTTCTTTCATAATAAACATTATAAGAATTTTTTTCAAACATAACATTGAAACCAGCATCCTCAAATTTTGAAATAATAAGTGGAAGGTATTTTTACTTATGAAGATCCATTCTAGAGTACCATCATAATTGATATCTGAGCCAATATATCACTAAATAGAATAGATTTATTGATCTTCATCATCCAGTGAAAAGAACCTAGTCATTATGAAATAACCAACAAGAATTATTTTTCATAAAAATTATTGCAATAAATAGATTACACTGAGTAAAATTCATTAGATACACACATCAATAAATACATTTTAGAGTACAGTGAGATACTATAATGATTAAAGTGAAACATGAAAACCAAAACCCATCTCTTTGTGGTTCATGACCACCCAAAATTTCTTAATACAACATCACATGGTCAAACTAGAATAACCCCATAATGAAAGGTGAGAGAAAGAGAACCTTCTATAAGATCAGAAAGGGTGAAAACTCAAAAAAAAGTAAGGTGTAAGCTGTTAATCCAATTAGGATTCCACCAATGATTATATAATATTACCTAATTAGGTAAATAAATATTCTAAAATATAGTTACAATAATTATTGAATTAAGATTAGTTTAAAAATATAGTTTTTAACATTTCAAAAACATTTATCCATCCAAACCTGTAAAACATGTCATTTCTCCATTTAAAACTAAACATTTTCTTATAATGATTTGAAAACCATTTCAAAATAAAAATTCATATCATACATGAAAATTTATAACAATAACATATTATTAATATCTATTAAAGGGTCAATATAATATATTCAAGGCACAATATCTGAATAAATATATCAATAATGAGAAGTATTAAATCATGAATGGAAACTCTATTACTAAGTATTGATAATGAATATTATAATGTATTGAGTATCAAGTATAAAAATGTAATGGTAACAACCTAGGTGTGATATTGTGTCGATAAAATACAATATCATAAAAAATCACCAAGGATAATCATCAAGAATACCTCTTGTCTCTTTAGTCTCAAGATAACCAACTACTTTCACAATCACTTTCTTGGTTTTACATATACAATTTGAACTTTTCAGGTTTATTATGGGTACACTATATTTGGGGTTTTTATGTTAATGAATCATATATCTAGTTCATAAAATCTAACAATCTATGCTCCCATGACTAGTCAAAAGAGGTGTGTGAGATAATCAAATAATGAGGATCACAATGAGGATCCTTATCAATATCAATCATGGGATTATATCCTCAACATTTCAATCAGGGGAACATTACCTTACGGTACATCTCACTCTCATTCCCAAGATACTTCAAATTAAAAAATATCTTTTTTAATACCCATCAATGGAAATTTCAAGAATCAATAAATTTTTATTACATAATTATAATTATAGAGGTTCATCATAAAGTTCCAACCAGTCCATCAAACATCATCAATTTAATTAAAATATTTTATAAAACTAAATAATCATAATGAAAATAATACCCCATTCATTTCATAAATCATCATCATAATTCCATTAATTTGTTTAAAATAATAATTTTTTTCAAAGAAACCATAATTTATTCAAATATTATTTTTCAATATTGAATGGTTTGAACACATTTAAAACCATGGGAATACAATCTCATTAATTTTGATTAAATCAATTGTATAACATCATCCAAGATAATATATTTTAGAAATAAGGGAAAAAAGCAATGGGACCATTTTTTTATTTCTAAAATTAAATCATTTAAAACTATTCAGAAATAATCAAATATTTAAACTCATTTCATCAAAATACAGGCATCATAATTTATCAACAAACACCCAGGCCCAAGACCTCAATTTTACCAAATACTCTTTTAAATTACCATTGAAAATAAATTTAAAGAAACATGTTGTTCAAAAAATCCAAAAAATAAGAAAAATATTGATATCATATCCATAAAATTCATAACACATTCAATTACTAGTGAAAAGGGTCAAAGAATATTTAATATGGAAATTAAATAAATCGATTCATAGAAATAAAAAATATACATTCTGAAACAAATATATCTGATTTCACATGAAACAATAAATTAAAATAAGAATTAAAATCATTGAAAAAGCTACTTTGAAAATCTAATGTCCAACTAAAATTGATCTGAGATATGTCACATTCGATTAAGATAAAAACATCTCAGATGATGGATCTCTGGAGAACAGAGAAAATATGATAGATCCACAATTACACATCATTAAACAATAGAACAATTAAACAGAAGACAATAATACCCACAAAAATAATAAATCCAAATGATACAACATATTTGAGTCCAAGATGATAATAACTTACTTTAATAGGATCATTTCTTCGATCATCATTTCTATCTACAAATAGTTGGGTCGGGAGGGACAAAATGCCTATAGAGGGATGCAAGAAAGACATCGTAATGGTTTATGTTCAAGTGAAATAATTTTAGAGATTATTAGGGGAGTTTGGGAATTTAATTATTTTTAATGAAAACCCATCAAAAAAATTATTGGGTTTGTACAAGGGTATGTAATAAACATGAACAAAAGAGTGCACCATAAATAGATCCCCTAGAAGATATTCATGATTAGAATCCCAGGTAAATTTAATCATGTGCCCACTGAGTGAACCCTCTTATTTTTGTGTGTGTGGTTTGGATTTTTGATTTATCTCACTTTTAATGAACTATATTCCCCAACCTGGGATACAAATAAATGTTTGATTTTTTTCCTATATAGATTTCATATTTGTTCTCCAACCATGAATAATACTTTTAACCTTCAAAAAAACTATTAAATCCACCAGAAAGAACCCATGAATATGCTTGACCAAAGAATACTCAAATTAGTGGGAAAAAACTCCTAAAATATGTATTGGGATGTTACATCCTTCCCATCATAAGGATTTATTTCATAATAAATATTTTAATCTAAAATATAAAACAAGGGAAATAATTATGAACTCCTTCACTCAATTTGTTATGTGGATGGTTCATGGTCCAAAAGAGGGAATCACTTATAGGCCAACAACCCCAACAACATGATATGCACTCAATTTCATATCAATGGTTGAAACCATATAATTAATGTAAACTTATAACACACCTCCCCACCATTTAAAGAATCATTAAAATAGTGTTACATGAGAAATTCACATCCCTTAGATCCAAAAAAAGAGTCTTCAACCACTCACTAGGGAAAATATCTAGCGGCTGACGCTGAAAACCATAAAGGAATAGAATGTCCAAATAAATCACGATTTAAAAAAGAAACAATGATCTAATTATCCATCAATAATCAAACATCTAAATGATATTCATATATTTGACAATTATTTCTATTCCAGGTATGTACTTGACGGTAACATAGTATTTTTAACAATGAGCCTCACCTCTTAATTTTCTCATCCAAATAATTTCCATCACTTTTTGATGTTTAGTCCATAAAAAAATAAAATAATCCAATTTACCCAAGTAAATTCCTAATTCATACTCATGGGAAACCGCAAAGAGCTCAAATATCCATGTCATTGAACTACAATGCACTGCACTCTCACAAGGGAGATCATCCATCATAGAAAAATTGAGCTTATCCATTAATGAAAAAATTGAAAAAATTTAAAAAATTCAAAACATATAAAGGATTCTATGTATAAAATTCCACTCCATCAACATGATCACAAAAAATATTAATGAACATAAATCATTCGAAAAGACATCTAAGCATTCAAGAGCTCACATCATGATATCACAATCACAGAGGTCACAAGAAAATACCCATTCACATGATGATGGACAAGGTCAAAAGTTATCCTCCACAACGACCCCAAAAAATTCCACCATGATAAATTACAAAATTGGATTAAAAAATATCGTGTAATAATATATAAAAATTCATGCAGTTTTTACTATGAAGTATAAAACAGCTAGACGGATCAAAATGAACCCCCACCAACAACATATATCTCCTCCCACTATGTGATACGCTTCAATATAATGTCTATGTTTGGATCCTCATCATCTAAAAGCATCTTATTACCCATATTTAGGATATGATAATACCTATCTGAAACATCTATTTTTAGTATCCCAATATAAAAACAATATCCGGGTGACCCAAACAGTAACCCTATTTATAGAATCAAAATGATTTCAATACAAACTACTTTAGGTGACCAATTTAACTATAATATAATCAAAAAATGTGCCACTTCCATTACAATGATGACTATCCATCTCTAAAAATGATGTAGGAATTCTTCCCTTAATATACTTCACTAGATCAACTCTAGATGAAAAAGACCTATTGATAATCTCCAAATAATAGATCAACTAGGCCACATGAATGGTGGTTAAAATATATTGGTGAAGTCCATTCCTAAAAATGGCACCCATGTATTGTTTATTATCATATATATTATGTAATAAACATATATAACTTTATAATTTATTGGCATAATTCACAACTAATAGCTCATCTTTATCTAAATTCCTGAACTATATATTTTTACGATTCACATTCTCAGGATATATCCATTGAATAATAACTGAATTAATGAATTACCAAGACATCAATTCATGAAAACGAGAGGGAATGAAATATTCCCACTACTTATAGATGTGCACTTTATTTAATTATTTGATATAATTAGTCTTTAATGCTTTAGGTTTATTGAGAATATCAAAGATCCCATCAAATTTCTCAGGAAACTTCACTTCTTTACGAAATCCATTTTAACCTTTATTAGAAAGTGTATGGAAATAAAATAAGTCAAGGATGTTGTTTCAATCCTAGAATTATTATCTATTCACCACTAGATTTGGAGACTTGGTAGAGTCATTAACAATATATTCTACTCTTGGAAAACATGAAGGACTACATTGAAACCTGAAAAAAAATGAATAAACATTATATCATTCATGGGAAACATCTTGGCATTTATTTTCGGTCTTCATCAAACATAGTCTCATTAATGAAAGAATAACAAAAAACCGGAAACAGAATATAATAAATCTAAATGTTTTTATAAATCTATATACCATATTATCAAATAATCATTGAATTCATAACACACTATATTTCACCATTTATACATCATTAAACACTCAATTAAAATGTAAAATCTATATATAAATTCATCAAAGTTTTCAAATAACTATTACCATATGATAGAAATTATTGAATTGTTTTGCAAAACGTTAATCAAAATTTCCAATTATCAAAACCATTTTCGATTTAAATAAATTTCAAACCAAACTTTCTATTCAAATGATTCTTCTGCATGAAACATTATATTCAATGAAAATTAGTTTTCCCAAAAACCAATATTTCAAATTAAAACACATTTTGGTAATTAAAAAATTTATCAATGAATAGAACAAAATTAATTTTAATAATTATTTTTAATATAAAAAGGAACTTCAAATTATCAACATAGTATGAAAATACTATGAAAAATAAGTTCTTTAATAGTTCTAAAATATGATTTTGTTACTAAAAATGTATAAAAAATTAGATCAAAATTACTATCCCAAGGCTTTTATCATCAAAAGAAATGCAATGATAAATGGTATCATTATCAATTCTAAAAAATCACTGATAAAGGTTTCCTTTATCCACGCCTAAAGATGTTTTGATAACGGAGCACCTTATCGAACATTTAATGTGTCACTAATAATCAGAACCTCTATGAGTGATACTACAAACACAAATAATGGGATCCTCTATCAGCACTACAAAGAACTGATAAAGTGACCCTTTATCATTTCTATTAAAATTGGTGATAAAGTCACCATTTATAATCTCTAGTAATAATGATGATAATGGGGAATACTACTATAGTTTTCTATTTAAATTATAGAGAACGATAGAGAAAAATATAGGTTTCAAATATATAATTTAATAGAAATAAATTGTACAATGAAAATATAATAAAAACACTATATTATAGATATTTCAGTGACTGGCATGAAAAATTACATGAGAAAGAAAAAATTAAAAAAAAATCGAAAACATCAATGTTCCTTCCTCTATGGCCCCAACCCCAGATCTTAATTTTATTTGATGATAAATCCACCATGGATCAAGAAAAATAATTCCCCAGTATAAGAATTTTTTTTATTATGGTTGTAATACTATAAAAAAATAAATTAAATAAAATTTTCTAATTTTATACAAAAAATATATAATTTGTGTCATATCTAGAACCCAATTTTTCATATGCATATTCACTTGGTTATTATATGTCACACCATTTATTTTTCTTCTCAACATCTATTTTTATTCAATTGGTTCTCTTATGTGGTGATAAAAAACGAATATTAATGTGACGCAACTGAATAGTTTATCCTTTTTGAGAACACACCTTCAAATGTCACACCATTTCTTGTTTATTATCAACCATTATCTATTTGAAAACTAACTAAATGAGTATACCAAGATGATTCGGCCATGGGTTCTAAACCCAGGCCCCAAATTTATTTGAAAGAAAGATAGGAAATATACAAGAAATAAAGGGGGTGCTTACATGCATAGAACTACACCATAAACCAACAAAAATTCACACCACATGGTTTCCTCTTCCTAGGCCGGCCACGGCCCATGGATGCTCCCCTATTATAACACCCTCTTCCCTTTTTCATGCCTTAATTCTTTATCTTATTCGAATCAAAATCCTCATGAGAGGAATCCCTATCCTGTCCAAGATCGTTTGGATGTACAGAGGGGTGGTCATGCTGTTCATCCCCTTGCACAAAATTAGTAGCATGCACTGCAATGGGAGCCTTCTCTTGCAATACATCCACATGGGGCACCTCTGTGATCTGTGCTGTTTGAACATCAAACTGAGTAGTAAACTCCTTCTACATAGATCCCTCCACATCTTCATCAGCAGCAGGAATGAATCTGTTGTTACAACCTGCATTCCTCAGACCTTCAAGGTTTAGCAAATCAAACTGAGGGGTGTTAATAGTTTCTAACATTGAAAAAAAATTGGCAGCGGGTTTTATTGGCAGGTCATCTTTATTTTATGCCACCCTTGCCTCATCAGCATATCTACTATCCATTTGATCCAAGGGAGAGTAAAAAAGGGAATTTTCAATGCCCTGCTTCACAGGGGTTGTTTCAGCTACCCGAGTTCCCGCCTTGTGAGAAGGAGATCTAGGTGGACAAGTCACCCCTAGATCACCTTGAGAATTTCTAGATTTATGGAAAAAAGGCAGATTTTCTACCTCCTCATCAATCTACACTTTTTCTTGGGAATTTTTTCCAGCCCTCACCTTTTTGTGCATCACTAACTGAAAGCCCTCATTATCAACAATCTTCTTCTTGCCCTTACCAGAGATAGAGACCATTGCAGCATAGTCATGTTCATGATTAACATGATCTTGAACAGTAGCCTCATGCTCTGATATATTCTCTTCCTACTCTGCAATATTAGCCCATGCCTTTTTCTCAGTTCCAACCTTCATTCCAGATGAATCCAGACATAATGAATTATCAGTCTACATAGAGGCATCACTAGTGGCATGCTGGAAATCATCAGACTTGGGAAATTCATGTTGAACAGCCTCAGCAAAAGATGGGGTTGCCTTTGGAGGGTCCATTATCATGGAGTCATACTTATTAAGCTTCTTTTTGCACTGATCATATGTGTGACCCAGTGATTTACAGAGGGAGAATTTAAATCTCCTACGACATTGTGAATGGATGTGACCAATGCATAAACAAGATTTACAGAAGTTGGGTAGCCATTCATATTGAATGGAGAGTTCTAGCTTAATTTCACCCGCAACTAGAAAAACAGTATCAATGAGAACATTAGCCAAATAAATCTCAACAAGGACTCAGGCAAAATGTCCATACCTAGGATGTTTGGTCTCCTTATCAACCTTAATGGGACAGCCATCATCAGATGCAATTTCTTATAGAATAGATGTATGCCAGAAAAACCAGTTTAGCCCCCTGATTCGAATCCAAGTCTGGGTACAGGAGTTCTTGATAGAAAGAGGGCCCATCAAAGGATACCACTACTGGACCATGATGTAGCCAGGCTTCATCGGTATAGGTCCAAAACTCCAGGCCACATTTTGCAATTACTTAGAGGGAAAGACAATGTGAAACTTACCTCTTCCAATTGTGATCAAATTCCAGTCAATGAAACCCTAGCTCTGGGATAGCCGAGCTCGCACTTCATCAATCCTGACTGGAACATCTCTCCGGGTTCTCGAAAATCTGGCCAGAAGGGAGATATGACATTCTTGCAGCCGTTCTTCCAAAATCTTCAGGCTCGATTCAATGAAAGCAATCAAACCGTTTTTGGTGATTCGTTTGCTGAGAGAGGCTGATTCATGGCAAGAATCTGAGAAAAACTTATTCCAAGAGGCAAAATCATCCCATTTATTCTCAGGGTTCATCACCGGCTTCGTTCCATCATTCTTCAACGCATCCATAGGAGTACCAATCCCACCAATCGCATCCACCAGCTTTGAAGGAGGGATGAAGTCATCCCTCAGATCGAAGTAACAATCCAAAGTCTTGGCCATCATCAAACCACAAATCGCCAAAAAATTTCCTCACAAGCTGTCTCCCGCACCCCCCCATTTTTTACATATATCTAATCAACTAAATGAGTATAACATATAAATGTTATTGAAATTAATAAATTTATAATCTGATTTCTTTTTCTTTGTTTTAAGATTTTCAATGTAATTTTTTAAAAAAATTTATACATTAAATAAAATATCTCACATGATATCATAACAGTCACATCATGATTTTGATTGAGGTACAAATGATTACTACACATAAAAATTACTTATAGAGATTTTTTCAAAAGTATTAAAACAATATAAATGAATTTTATAATTTTTGATTATGTCAAATTTTATTTTTTTAGTAAACTTATATTTTTAAACTAAAAATATAATTTTAGTCATAATAGTCACACCATGATTCAGATTGATGTGTTGAAAATTACATAAAGTGCTAAATGAATTATAAATATTTTTTATAATGTATAAAAACAAATGGAATGTGTTTTCATTATTTTGATTATTTTATTTGATTTCTTACTAAAAAATATTTTAGAACAAAAAATAAATGATTTGAGTCTTATTGGGGTCATCATGTATTAGTTTGATATGAGACTACTTCCTAAACATCAGAAACGAAATATGAATCCATTTACTAAATTTTCATTACAATACTAATGTGTTTTCCCAGTTTTCATTGAGTTACACACATTGTGAATGAAAATGTCAAATTTAAACTCATAAGGGATGTGATGGGTCATACGAGGCACATAATGTCTCTTATTATGATGTAATAGATTCTTAAAAAAACTATGTTATCATTAACCTAATGTATCATTAAAATACAAATGCATTTTAATTTTATTAGTACGTCACATTTCATTTTTACTAATATGTCAATTTTAAACTCAAACCACGCCATTTGAGTAATACCAATCACATTGTGCATATGATTTAATTATGGTACATTCTTCCCTATCAGAAATTACTAATCAGTCATTTTATGAAAGTATCAACAGAATAAAAATGTTTTTTCTAGGTTTTGAGTATTTCAATTGTTCTTTTCCATAAAATATCATTTCAAACTAAAAAAACAATTTGATTTATCCTGACAACATCATGTGTCAAATTGATATGCAGTCAATTTGTACCATAAAAAATTTATTATTAATGTTTTTTGAGTTAACAAGAAATTACGAGCATGTTTTCATTGTTTTTATTGGGTGATATATGTTTTGAACTAAAAATTCAATTTTAAATTGATAATGAAATCATTGAGTCATAACAAGAACATCATGTATCAAATTATGGTGCATATAATTCTGACATGTCAATAATGACAACTATATCTTTTAATTAAACTATTGAAACAATACTAATATTTTTTTATCATTTTTGACAATTCCACTTATCATTTTTTTAAAAAAATATTTTTAAATAAAAATAGTTTATTACAGAAATAAATGTCACACAATAGATTAGATTAATTTTCATATAATTCCTAAACATCAAAAATTATTTATGGATCAAATTTCTAATGTATCGAAAAAATATGACTGTTTTTTCTTGGATTTATTTATTTCACTTGTAGAATCTTATAAAATGTAATTTTAAACTAAAAACCTGTAATTTTAGTCATACCATTAAATATGGGAATATGATTTGAGTGTATATTTTTTCTAAATGTTGAAAATTACATATGTATAATTTTCCATATGTATCAAATCAATCATAATGTGTTTTTAGATTTGAGTGTGTCATATTTTTTAGTAAAATATTATTTCAAATAGAAAAAATACAATTTGATTCATACTAGTAACATCTTGTGTTTTTTTATATGAGATTGATTTCTGCACTTCACAAAGGACATATGAATCATTATCTTAAATTATCAAGACCATCATATCTTTTTTTCTCCATTTTCTATTTGCACGACATGTTTTGATGTAAAATTTCAATTTTAAACTAATGACATACACTTTTAGTCATATCAGGTACATTTTGTATTAGATTGTGGTGTTGTTTATTTATAAATTTCAAAAATTACTTATAGATCTATAACAAAAAGTATTTACCAACCCAAATGTATTTCATATATTTGGGTATTTCAATTTTTTTAAAATATAATTTCAAATTAAAAAGATGAAGTTGGAGTCATACTGCTCGCATCATGTGACGAGATGACATGATACTAATTCATACAAATCCCAAATGACTTATCAATCTTTTTCAATAATAATCATGACAATCCAAGCATTCCTTCTCTGTCTTCAAAGATTAAAACATATTTTCTAACCAAATATCTATTTTAAATTGATAACATATAGTTTTAGTCACATTGGGAGCATTATTTATTAAATGGATGTATAGAAGATTCTTATATACCAAAAATGACTTATGGATTGTTTTCACAATGTATCGTAATAATATTAATGAGTGTGATCATTTTTTTATGTAAATTTTCTATTTTACTAACATGTCAATCTAAAATAAAAAATACACACATGGAGTCATAAAAGACACCTTGTGTGATAGATTGATGTGTGGCCAATTTCCATACATCACACATGAATTGTGAATCATTTTCATTAATTATTGAATTAATATATCCATTTTTTTAGTGTTTACTACTTCAATTTTTTTTTACGAAAATGGAATTTTTAAATAAAAAAACAAACTTTCAGACATACAGATCACACCATGCATCATATTGACATGTTGATAACACCAAAAAATAAAAAATAAACTAATTATATTTTCCCAAAAGTAAAAAAATAATCCAATTTTTTATCATGGTTTTGACCATGGGTTATTAATTTCCACTACTGTGTATTTTTAACAAAATAAATATCAGTTAATAATATTTAGGTAATTATCTAGAACGGTATATAAAATATTGTGAACATTTATTAAGTAAGTAGTATAAAGCCCCTTGTTCATGATGTATTTTTACATTTAAACACTATGTATTTTTGCAATTTTTTTCTAAACAAATTTATTTCCTCCATTATTCATCTCCATGATAAATAGATGAAAAATACCCAAAAATCCATGATCTATTCATGCAGATCCTATGGAAATTTAAATAAATAAAAATATATATTCAATGATCCCAAGGGGTTGTTATACAATATATAGTGTACCACTCCATGAATTTTGTAATCATCCATCAGTATATAGTTGTTTGGGGCTATAATGGACCACATTACATTAAATTCCACGATCATATTCTTTGATAGATTCTATTTACCCTTTTTGTATCACTACAGGATTGTGGTTCAAAAGGAATATGAAATTTATATAGCCAATTAAAGTCAATACAACTTGGAAATATGTTCCAAGGAACACTCCTCATTCTTGTTTTTAGGGATTTAGCTGCCATTTTTAAGTCAAATTCATCCATAAGAATCTCCAATGGTACTAGATAACATACCTGATTTCAAGGACGATAGCGTTATGCACATCCTAATCCATTACAATTACAAAATTTTGAAAAAATTAACCTTTTTATAATCCATATTGTGTATAGAAAACACCCCCGAAACATAAGGGTGATAATATGTTCTAAGCCACAACATTGATGTTTACTTTGATCCATGGTAAATAAGAGAAATCAAGTGACTGTGCTTGAGGGTCCTAGGCATTCTATTCTTTCCAAAAAAACCCAAAAACATTTGAATTTTCAGTTCATGTGGGATGTTTTCCTCCGCACCTGCCTATAAATATGAAGTAGCTTATACAACCATCTATAGAGCAGTGTATCCTGCATGCATGGAGTTTTTTTATAGCTCAAAATACATAGAGTTTTAGGTATCCCAACTTGATAAAATAATGGATGAAACTACAACCTATATAAGGATGTGAACATATTCATTGTATTCGATTGTGGTTATTAACACCCTAAGAGCAAAAAATGGAATCATAGTATCAAAACCGATTCTAAATATAAATTACTCATAATTCAATAGATTATGTGAAATATATAATGAATGAAATAGATGTTTCTTATTCTCTAAATATCTTGAGAAAATAAGGATGGCCAACATAATCTTTTTTCATGCCCATTGAAGTTGATCATGATTGGGTGCCCTATTTTTTCCAATCTAATAGTGAATAATGAATTATGATGGTTGTATAAAGAGTACGTTGAACTTGTGTAACCATTACAAGGGTTTTCTAGAATCTCCACAATTATGAATGTATTAATCCTTAGAATTAAATTGTTTGTTTCTATTATACTTCTAAAACATAGTTTTATTATCCCTAAAAATTTAATTCTGAATTTATCTTCTGAATTACATAGGGAAAAAAGTACAATCATTGCATTATTGTGATAAAAATTCACAAATAGATATATTTATTTTTTCAGATGGGACATGAATTGTATCCTAGAGAGATCAGTCCAACCATGTGTTTCACCAACAATTGAGTGGATAAGTATTTAATTACATCTAATTCATGTCATTCTTGATATCATTAAATTAATTCATTAATTATTTACATACAAAGAATTTTTTTATGGTTATTCTATCTATTCATCAAAATTTATCTGATCCTAATAGATATGAAATAATAATAAGTAATATAAAAGACCAATAACCCTGTAAATTTACCCATAAGACCATCATTAAATATCCCAGGGTCTTTGATTCCATTTCCTTCATTTTCAATTGTCATAATGCATTATTTCAAGGAAACAATTAACATCCTCATTATATAAACTGACCCAGTCCAAATAAATTTCATAATCATGATTTGAATTTCCTTACTTTGTATTATTGACTATATCTCTAGGTAGAATGAGTAAAATAATTTGGAAGTAATAATAGAATTGGAGAGACATTCCCTTCCCACATAGTAAATGGAATTACATTTCCACCAATCTACATTATTGATAATAATAGAAATAATTCCTTCTAGTTATTTTATTTTCACCTTTACTCAGAATAATGGGACACAAATATAAGGGATGCTCATAGATCCCCTTTTAAATTTGAGGCTTATGGTCATTTTGTTTTTCATCCATCATTTATACCCTCACCAATGAAAATTGAATATTTTTTCCAGCTTATATCATGTCCATCCCACACATCATAATGGGGAAAATGTCCTTTTATATTGGTTATAGTATTTTAAATTATTTCCAATATGAATATTATTGTTATAATATAATATATGTGAATGTAAATCATGATTTCTGCCACCAATGATTCATATAAAAAGAAAAAATTCAGAAATAACATTACTACATCTATAAAAATAGTCCTTTGAAATGGGAAATAAGATCCCTAAAAGTTGATCACATTGCTTAAAACCACATTTTCATCGATAGAATCCCCTTGGAGTTCCATTAACAATAATGGAAAACCATTAAGAGTTGATAAATGTGCTGATAAACCATATAAAATCCTTTAACAGTCCATTTCTACTTAGAACAGTAAAAATAATACTCCATTTCCAGTTTTTAAAATCCATGGATATGTCCTTTTTAAGTAAAAAAATTCCATTTTCTTCCCTTTACAATTTAGTTAATCATTATTATGATATGATGAGAAAATTATGACTATTTATTCCATGAACATATCCAAATTTATTTATAAAAATATTATATTTGAAAATCTCTCTAATATTAATCAATATTACCTTGCAAATAATTTTGGGGATAGTATTTCCAATGGAAAATGGTATGAAATCATTGATATCAAGTGCATTCTCATTCTTTTGTATTAAGGAAATGAAGCCTGGGTTTACGCCATGAGGCATTGATAAGTGGTTGAAATATCATTGATTACCAAAGTAACATCATATTGATGAATATAATATTAAAACATGAACTATATGTTGGTAAAAACATTCGATCCAAGGGAAAAATCAATGATGGTAGAGAAGCGGGACCCTTTAATTTCCACATTGGAGGGATCCATGAACCGAATTTGATGTTAATAAATACAGGGAACTACCTTATAAACCATATTAGGTTTCTTTTTTAAACCTGTTATATAAATAAATCCATTTAAATTAATCCACTAATAATTCAGATATCTCACTTTTAGAAATTTTGAGGCATCCATTAACACTAGTTTCCTTGAACCTTACCTTAAATGTGTTATATTTCTATATTCTATATAGTAATTGCAAGTTACTATCATTCTCATTATCCAATTCACATTCACCTGGTTTGAATCATTCCTTTATATGATCATCAATATGTCGTCCATCATTTGGGGAGATTTCAATTCCTCTATAGATGTAAAATTATAAACTTGATTCATTACTTGAAATAATGTAAAATGATCCTCTAAACTGTTTATATCAACATAAAAATTGGAAAATTATTATTTATCCACAACATTAAACATCCCTTGGCATGTTATACTTTTGAAAAATTCATTGAAGTGAGATTACTCTGATATCAATTTTCACGACCTCCAACAGAATTTCCCTACATACAATTGTTAAAATCCATCCATTATTGAAATGAATGTAAAAAGTACTAACCTTGTCAAATGATATATTTGGTGTCCCAGAATCACCTACAATGTAATTTATTCATTATTAAATACATTAGCACATCTAGATTGTTCATATGTGTGACAATGAATGTGATAATTTCTTAAGGATAATTGTTGCATTAAATGGTCGTAGCGGATCATTACTTTGATTAGAACCAAGAAGTATTGTAATAATATTCATGAATATATGTTCAATGGTTGGATGATGATATTTGAGGGACACAAATAATACAGGACATTTGGGGTGAGGACTTATAAAACATTGAGGCGCCTTCTCATGGTCATATCCCTTTGTAATATCCAAGAAGATATTATGATAATGAGACCTGCCAGTAGGAAATCCACATATCATAGTGTCATTGAATGTTCTAATTTGTGGTCATGTGTATTGGTCGTTGTAAATTGAGATTATTATTAATGGGTCTTACAACTCACACAATACTATTTATAGATTAAAACTGTGATGACACACTGTTTGTAGTGAGGTATGATATGTAGGGTGCGTCACTAGTAATAATGCGTTAATAGGTAATGTGAGAATGGATTGTTCCCTTCTGTTCTATAATGGGAGTTGATATCTCAGACCCATTGATGGAATTATTATAGACTAAATAAATCCATGGCCATGGTAAGGAATGGAAGAGTTCAATATCCTTGATGTCAATGAAAGAATAATCGAGCACATGGGTTGATGGTACAAGAATGAAACTCACATGATTAGAGATATCATGAACACGAGTTTACATTACATGCTAAGAGTTCATAAGAGGTGACATGTCATTTCTGCATTATGTTCATTCTCTATGGATGCCTTGGCATGTCTCTTGATGCTAACTGTGGCCTTTAGGCATGCTCAAAAAAATTCCACTGAGAAAGGGTCCTAGAGGGTCACACAATATTCATGTACAAGTATCTTTCTTAAATATTAATTTAAATAGTTGAATAAATCGTATTCCTGATTGTTGTTTAATTATTTTTCAACGATGCATAGTCACATTTAGTTCGACAGTAGTTACTAGAGAGAATATTTCATGGGTGAAATGTTATATTTATTAGTGATTAATGAAGTAATATTTATATAAGAAATAAATAGTCATTATTAAAGGTCTAATAAATATGGTGGATTAAATAATGAGAAAGGATAAACAAATGTACAAGCTGTGTATATTAATATACACACTATATAGTTTTCAGGGGATTTTTGAGAAATAATTTTATTTATTTCATTAAATAATATTAGGTGTAGTTTTTTGGTGAATGTCATGTAATAATAATAATTAAACAGGTATTATTATATATGGGGTCATACAAAGAAATAAATTAATTGAATTAATTCTTTTAGGTAATTAATTCATTTAATTATTATATGTAATTAAAGTCCCCATTGTATAATTCTCATTAGCCAATCCATTTTTGGTGGATGTGCACAAGGGATATAGGGAAATCTCTTAATACAAGAGAGAATTATTTTCTTCCAAGAATGCTATCAATCTATGAGAGAGAGCCTCTACCATCATATTAATGAGAGTTCTTTGCCAGCGTCTCTCAAGGTGATCGAAGGTGGATATCGCAAGAAAAGGTTCTTCTATGCTAGCACACATAGATACCTTCTACGACGTATAGAGATACGTGGAGAACGTGTGAATCACCTCTAGATGAATCATACATTAGGATTCTATGACGAAATGATTGATCTCCTAGAATAGTGACCAGAAACACCATTCAGGAGAGAATTACATCAAAGTAATTCTCGACTTTTAATTAATTAAATTATAACCAACATATTATTATCCTCTCTATGGTTTTGAAACTCCCTTCCTTTTTCATTAATTCTTTATTATAATCAGAAGATCTGGCCTATTATTATCATGATAGTTCTCAGATTCATCATTTTTAGTGAAATATAATAATGTAGGGTACACCCACCGATGTTCTTCCCCTACCCCTGATACCTACAAGGAGTATCAAATGGGTCATATCATTGATTATTATTATTATTTTTTCAATAGTGATTTAAACATTTAATAATTATGTTTTTTCAATTCAAGCTAATCATTTTATATATATAAATATTGATATCTATTCCTCCACTATTGATTCTCATTCACATTATAGATTTTTTTTTCTAATTTATATTAAAATAAAATATAGGATCTCATTTGGAGGTTCCAAATCATCATGCCCACACAACACCAGAACACACCGAGTGTATTCAGAAGTACAAAACATTTTGTATAGGATCCATGTACTGAGATGGCCTGCTAAACTAGTCCTTTAAAATGGATCCTATATATATGTTTAATATTCCATTTGGTAACCAGGAACATGTAGGCCCCCATTTGATGATTAATAACTGTGTGTCCCATAGAACACAAAGTGTAGTCCCATTGAGTTAGGCTTTGATCGTGTACCCCATACACGACTTTCCCGACTGTAAACTGTGTAACATGGATACTACCTGGTGTGTGTCCCACTAAACATAATGTGTACATAGAATATTTTTGATTTACATCTACACAACATGTCCTTGGGAATGTAAATCAGATGGAGAATACACGAAAGTACAATCCGTGTAGTCAGAACTACAGGCCGTGTACTCATCCAAATAATGAAAAATTATTAAAAATTATTATTATATTATACAAACCCTTGAGAAATCTTCCATAGTGCGGGCATAAAGTTGAGGCACAATACATGATTGGTTTTTTATATATATGTTTTTAACTAAACATCTGTAAAATTGTCAATTATACTCATTGGGTAGTTATGAATGGGAATTCACCATGTTTCATCCAAGATACACGTTACGTACAAATATAATTTTAAATGAATTTATTTGTATCAAAATAATGATGGATGAGAATCTCATGGACGTTTAGAAAATGGTTTAATTTAAAATGATTGATTAATTAAAGTTAGGTAGGTTATTTGAATGTGATTTATCATACACAAGAATGATCAAAATATTAAATGACAGTTTTATTTATGCGTAAATATCATTACATGTATGGATGATCATGAGCTCGACCAGGACTCATGTATGTTAATTTTTTCTTTTAAATTTATTAATATAAAATAATTTTTTCCCATGTGAGAATTCTCCTCATTAATATGTATGGAATGCACACCCATTGTTTCCTTTATGTAAAACCACATTTTCCCCCTCTGCAACAAGTGAGATAAATTCATATGTAATGGATAGAGCTCAAAATATAGTATATGTGTGTCAATTTAGGAGCCATGGTGAATCCAATCCAAGGAGATACAATGGGGGACATGTGGATAACAGTAAACAAAAACTCAGTATGTTCAATGTGTTTCTACCATAGGTCTTGGGTGAGTTTACCAACCGCTTGATAAACTAACAATTAGAAAAAACAAATGATCATACCATTTCTTTTATATCTGTCAGTTTTAGTGTTTATTTATTCAGGATTCGTGGTCACGATCACAAAATTAATTAATTAAACAATCATACGAGTTAGAACTAAAATAATATGTTCTTATGAGTAAATATTATCAAAAACATGGTTAGTAACTTATGTACATCCAAATTAAAATTAATAATAATTTAATCACATTTAATAAAATATAAATTTATGTATAAGGATAAAATCCCTCAATGAAAATATTAGGTCTGTATAGACTTCCATATTCTTGCTTTGAATCGAACCATAGTTCAAAGAACATGACCAACCCAAGTTGGGGTGCTTTCAATTATTAGGGAATTATAAATCCAGGTTTTGGTTTTACTTGACTTGGTCCAAATCAAGGGTTGACAGCCATAACAGGACTTGGTGTGATGAAGAGGCAATGGTTGAGGAAATCCAAAATAAAATTATTTCATGATTTGGGGGTCCACTCAGTAGCTCATGGAGCTGCAAGTTAATGTAGTTGGCATTAAGATTTCCAACCTAAAACAGTTGATGTTTTTTGACCAACCATAGTTGGGGTAATGAAAATTGAAATATGGATCATTTCTACTCTACTATTCAAGAAATAGAATATTTTGATGTCAATGGTGAGGGATATTAAATTATGATAAAATAGTGGGAGACTAATAAGAACTAGATTATTTAATTATCTCATTTTTACCATGATAAACTACTAAACCTGTTGTCCTATTAAATTTTATAGATGGAATGAGAAATTACATCAAACATATCATTAATAACCATACATTAGAAGGAAATCCTTCTCACCGGCACAAGTTTCAGGGAATGGGAGAGGTGTTTACGCCTCATCCATCTCCACATGAGGAAATTCTATGTGTTGGAAGATATTGTTCTAGTTTCACCTGGAAAAGTGGCCACTGATGAGGAAATATCACTCTATATGAATCATGTGGATGATTCGAAAGATTTCCAAAGTCTCATGCAATTGGACATGTCTAATGAGCTCTTGAAAAAACATGAAATCAAGGATGTGTATATCCTGATGTCTCACCATAAGGATCTGTATCAAGGGACAGTGAGAAAGGAGAAATATGAGATATCCAATGCTTTGTCCACAACTATGGTTGGAGTGTCTGCACCAGTTGGGCACCATGTAGTCTTTCTTATTGGCTACATTGAACGCCTGGAAATCTTAGGGATTTAATTCCAATATTAGTTACTTATAGATCTCATTTTATCATCACTTCTCAGGAACTTATCTAGATTTATTTTCAACAACAACTTGAGAAATAAGGGGATGAATCTATCGGAACATCGGAACTTAGTTTTCTAGGTAGATAAGGACATTGGGCATGAAAAACCAGTAGTCCAATTGGTAATTATGAAAATGAAGTACAAGGAAAAGTGGCCATATTTTCATAAATGGTTCAAAGATCCTGAGCATATTCCCTCTATTAAGTGGAATATCAAGAGGCATGGAAAGGAGTGGGAGTCGAAATTTTTTTCATGTGGGAAGAAAGGCCAGTGGAAGAGTAACATCACCCAAAATCATGGGGATTTTAATGGTGTGTTCATTATTAAGTGTAATCCTAACATTTTAACACATTGGGTATTATATATATCTTCTGGAACTCACATATGTATTCAAATGCAGGAACCATGTATATTTTGAAATATTACCAGAGAAGAGGTTGATCTTAGAGAATCCAATGGTTTGAGGCTGGCTGTGTTGTCCATTGGTGATTAACATCTCACATTGCTAACTGGAATGGTTTTGGTTTTACATAACTATTATTATGTGCCTAGTGTTACAAAGAACATAATTTATGTATATTTTTTGGATATAGATGGATTTATTTTCAAATTTTGAAATAATTATTGTTTATTTTATTATAACAACATAAGTTATTTTATGGGGAATTTAAATAATGGTTTTTTATGTTTTAAATTACAAAAATCTAGATTTGGAAGTAAATAATGTAACAAACTCACATGAATCATACATCAGGTAGTCATGGCCTCACAGTATCGGTCATGTAAATAAGAATCGCTTTAAATTGCTCGGCCAAGATGGTTATTTAGACACTACTCAGCTAAAACCACATGATAAATGTCGCACGTGTTTATAAGGTAAAATGACCAAGCCACCGTTTAGTGGACATAGTGAATGGTCTACAGAGCGTCAATGATGTGTGCACATGGATGTGTGTGGACCATTTCTAGTAGAAGCTAGAGGTTGTAATTCTAACATCATTACATTTAATGGTTATTAATGTAGATAAATATATGTCTAATTAATGAGGTATAAGCTAGAGTCCTTATAGAGATATAGGGAATTCATGAATGAAGTAGGTAATCATCTTGGTAAGAAGATAAAGGAGGCTTGATCGGATCGAGGGGGATAATGTATGATACAAGATTACTTCAATCTACTTTGGGTGTCTTTGATTCTATATTAGCTCACTCCTCCTTATAAACCACAATGGAATTGTTCTAGTAAAAAGACGAACCAAACCTTATTGAACATGGTGAGGTTGATGCTGAGTCATGATGATCTTCAATTATCCTTTTCAGGATATGCATTACAAACTGAAGCATACACATTAAAATAAGTACCACCTAAGGTGGTAAATGGAATTCCCTCCGATATAAGGAATGAAATGAAACCCGTTTTGTCGCACACATGTGTATTGGGATGCGATGAATTTTTTAAGGCCATCTCTAGAAACCAACTATCACCCTTGTTAATGTGGTGTATCATTATAGTATATCCTAAGGAAACAAATCGATATTTACTATATAACCCTTCATACAATAATTTTATTATTTCTAGATGGTCAATTATTCTTGAGGGGAGCCCATCCTCAAAGTGGATAGTGGGAGAAAGATTGACTTCGATGATGTTGATGATCATGATATACATGAGTTGGAATTAGAACAAGATCCATAGGTCCTTGTGGAAGAGGTTCCAGAAACACAAGTATTGTGTCAGAGATCATGAAATGTAATGTAACTAGAGAGATTTGGTTTCCTATTCAATGAGGATGTTGAATCATTATTGTTTGAAAATGATGAACGTGTCTCTTACAAAGAAGCAGTCGAAATATTAGAAGCTGTAAGATGGCTACAAGATATGAATTCTGAGATGGATTCCATGTACTGGAACCAAGTCTGGGATCTGGTCAATGATTTAGTTGATGTAAAGAATGTTGTATGAAAATGGGTATTCAAGAAAAATATGTACATAGAATGTCAAGTTAGCTCTTATAATGAAAGAATATTAGATAATGGATTCATATAACATAAAGGAATTAACTATGATGAATCGTTCTCACCTGTTTCCATGTTTAAATCGGTAAGATTCATACTTTCCATATAAATCAGATTTGGAAAATGTATCTCAAAACAATATTCCTTATTGGGAAACATCACGAATATTTCTATAAGACAAATCCAGATGGGTTTTGACACCAGTTGAATAAAAATGGGTTTGGATGTTTCGGAAATCCATTTATGTATTAGTGAAATAATCCTGGTCATGGAACATTTGATTTAATGAATCCATAAATTTTATTTTTCATTAATAACGAATGTGAGCCATGTGTTTATAAGCAGATTAATGGGAATGTGTTAGTTATCCTAGTAGTGTATGTTAACGACACATTTCTTATTTTAAATGATGTACAAGTATAATAGTCAGTTAAGGACATGTTGAACAGTTGTTTCTCTATTAAAAACATGGGTGAGGCAGCCTACATTCATGGGATCAAGATCACTTTTGATAGATCCAAGAGGTTGTGTGGACTATGTAAGGGTACATACATTGACATGATACTAATGAGATTTAGTTGGAAAAATCCAAGTAGGGATTGGTTCCAGTTTCACATGGCCTATATCATTATATGAGAATTTGTACTCATACAAAACTGGAGAATGATCTAATGAGTAATATCTCATAAACATTGGTGGTAGGATCCATCATTTATAACAAGTTATTTACCAGGCATGTTGCTTCCTATACACTGAGCATTATAGACAGATATCAAGAAGATCAAGGAGAACAAAATTAGACAAATGTAAAGACTATCGATAAGTATCTATGAGAAAATAATTATATGTTCATGGTTTATGGGAGAGATGAGGAGAATTTCATTAGAGGATATGTCGATACTAGTTTTCGGACAGATCAAAATGAACTGAAGTCACAATCAAGATATATTTTCTGTCTCAACGGAGGATCTTTGAGCTGAAAGGGTTCAAAGAATCCAGTTGTCTTTGATTCTATAGTAGATTTGTAATTTATAGAATGTTCTAATATAGCCATGAAATCCATCTCGATTCAGAACATTTTCCATTAGATTGATGTGGTTCTTAGAAGTAAACATCCTATCACATTTTGTTGTGACAATTCTATAGTAGTGTCTCTTGCAAAAGAACCCTGGTCACATTAACGTATAATGTATATTCATTGAAAGTATCACCACTTGAGGGATTTATATAACAGGGGTTAATTTACAGTGATCTAAGTGTCCATTTAAGAGAAATTGGTGGACCCCGTGACTAAAGGTCTATCTCAGCTGAATCATGATTATCATGAGAGATATAGCGGGATAAATGTTGTTAGTTGTTTGCTCTAGTCCAAGTGGAAGCCTGTTGGTGTTGGTGGCCTGGAACCAACTAATTTGTACTATTTTAATTAATAAAAACCTTATCACTTTTTGATTTTTATTATTTGTGAAAATTCATGTTATAATTTCATTTGTATAGTTGTCGCATTAAAAGGTCGTATTAGATTCATGATATGATGAGAACCCAGAAGTTCCATAACACTATTATTGAATATATGTTCTGTGGTCGGATGATGTTATTTGAGGGACACAAATAATATATGACATAACGGTGAGGACTCATAAAAAATGAAGGAACCTTCCCAAGATATGCACCCTTGGTAATATGAGGGAGGATATTATGATAATGAGACCTGCCAGTAGGAAATCCAGATTCCATATTTTCATTGGATGTTCATATATGCAGAAGTGTGTATGGGTCCTTGGTCTTTAATATTATTATTAATGGGTATTACAACTTGCCCACATAGATGTATTGAACAAAACTGCAATGACACGCATTTCACAATGAGGTTGGATATGTTGGTTATGACACATGAAATAAAACAAGAATACATAATGAGAGAAAAGATTTTTCCCTTCTATTATATATTATGAGTTGATATCTCTGCCCCATTGATGGAAATTATATTCCATAAATAAATCAATTGCCATGGTAAGGAATGTGCGAGTTCAATTTTTGAGAAGTCAATGGATGAATTAGTAAGCACATGGGTTGATGGTATCATCATGAAACCATCTTGATTTGATATATCGAGAAAAAAGGGATTACATTACCTGGTAAGCATTCGTAAGAGGTGAAACGTCATTGTGGCATTAAATTTTTTCTTTATGGATTCCTTGGGGTGTTTCTAGAATATATCCTTGGACTTTGGGAATCCTCCACCAAATTCCACTAATAAATAGGCCAATATGGGAACACAGTAATTGTTTTCAAGTGTCTCAGTTAAATATTCATTTAAACATTTGAATAAATATTATTCCCGATTTTGGATTAATATTTATTCAAGGAGGCCTGATCACATTTTTTTCGACAATAGTTATTCGAGAGAATATATTTTGGGAGAAATAATATATTCATTTATGAGTAATGTAGTGATATTTATTTCTGAAATAAATTTTCAATATTCAATATCTAATAAATTTTGTAGAGGAAATACTGATATTGGATGAAAAAACGTATACTCTTTGTATATTAATATACACAACACGTAGTTTTTTTGGGATTTTTGAGAAATAATATTTTTAATTTAATTAAATAATATTAGGTTAAAATCACTGGGTGCATATAAAGTATTAATAATAGTCAACAGTTATTTTTAGAAACAGGTTATTACTATAAATTAAAACAGATGAATAAGTTCTTTCGGGTAATAAATTCAATTTATTATTCTAGGTACTTAAATTCAAATTTATATAATTCTCATAAGCCTAGAAATTTTTTGGGGTTGTGCACAAAAGATCTATAGAATGCTCTCAATCCAAGAGATATTTATTTTCTTCTAATAAATCTCCCACGCTGTGAGAAAGATCCTTCTCCACCCAATCAAAGAGAGCTCTTTGCAAGCATCTCTCAAGGTAATCATTGGTGGACATCCCAAAAGAAATAACTTCTGCATAAGCAATTAGAGATCCCTTCAGCGATGTCCAGAAAAACATAGAGCACATTTGGATCAACCATTGAGGAATTATAGAATTAGTAATGACCCAAATACTCATTAATGAAAATCCTCTTGGTCTATTTAATTGTCTTCTTATTGTTATGTAAAATGTATGAAAATATATGGTTTTGTGTTTTGGATTTTTAAATATTATTAAGAACAATGACTATTTCTAATATAGTCTTTGAACAGTGATCACATTATCAGTATAAATATAGGGCTTTTAGAAATATAATTTACACTGACCAAGGAAGCGATGGCCTCATCTAGTGGACTTTCCCCATACGAAGCCCATTTGTTGAAATTCAGAAAGGAGTTAGAGTCATTAGGCTTTACTCTATACCAATCTCAAGCAGAGCTTGAACACCTTAAGCTTGAGCGGAACTGAATACGGGAGAAGTGGAAGTAAATAGAGATTACAACCTGAGTGATATTAACTGAGCAACCCCAAGAGTGTTTCAACATTGAATACTTTACCCTTCGCCCTTATGTGGGTATTATAAGGGTTTGTGTAATAAGACCCCATCACTATGACTATATACATTATTTTTGTATAATAAATGTGCATTCATTTTATTATAGTTACATTGTAAATTGTTTTTAAAGAAGAAATAATAATTTTTTTTATTAATATATGAAATCAATTTTTAGGAATTAATGGGTTTATAAATTAAATAATATATTAATAAAATATTTTTAATGAATTAATTTTTATTAAATATAAATGATCGTGCTATTTTTTATGAATACAATTGTAAATTTTTTTAAGGTTTGAAAGCTATTTTTATCAAAACCCATAAATTTTCAATTAATGTTGGTTATTGTTTTAAATGTTAAAATTCACATATTTAGAAAATTATTAGATAAAAAGAATATTATTTTTGCAAATCAAGATGTTGAAATTATGTAATGGTGAATTTTAAATATTTTTTCGATACAGTCATGTTTTGGGGTAAAAATTAAATATTTTTTAAATAAATAATGTGTTTTATGACAACATAATGACCCAATCGTGATGTAATAAAAAACGAGGAACATTATGTTCAGCCAATATAGAATTTAAAATTAAAATAAAGTGATATTATATTCTTTTATTTATTTTACAATCCTTTAGTTTACCCTCCCATACATTTAAATCATTTTGTCTTTTTAAATTGTTTTTCTGGAGAGTGTGACACACCTTCACATAAGAAACCATATTTTTTAAACATTCGGCCATTCGGATCATGAAATATTGTTTTCCACTCCCCTTTGAAAAACAACATGTTAAAAAACAAGGGATGCATTGTGGTTTTGATTATATTAATGTGTGGTGTCCAAAACCTAAATAATAAAAAATTCCCTCTCCATTCATATATAAACCATCCCAATATCCCACTTCCTCTTCATGAAAAGACTTTGAAGATTGTCAAAACTATGCCCTAATATCTCTAGAATAATCCAAAGTCACCGCATGCTCCATATAATTAACTCTCAAGCCTCTCCCTAGCCTTTGGATGCACACTTCCATGTAAGGGATTTCCTATTTTTTCATTTTTTCCCAATTTTCTTTATGTTTTTATGCCCTTTTATTTTCAATTACCAATTTTGGGGTATGATTTCACACATCCCCATACTACCCTATTTAGGTATGGATGACGGAATACCTATTTCTCTCTCATTAATGCCTCTCATGTACACCCATTACCATGCCAAAATTCTTTGAGAGATTTCTCTCTCCTCTTTTACATTCAAGTAATTCTTTTGTATTATGCATATAAATTCCATTATGTTTGTTGAGAGATGTATCTATATGACTCCCATACAATCCACTTCATGTAAATATTATGATATTCCCCTTTCTCTCCCATCAACCATTTTTATGAGCTCTTCTTTCATGCCATTATGCTGCCAAAACTGCCCAACGATTTTCCAAGACAATGTCATTGTGTAGTGAATACCATGCCCATTTCTCTATCAAGGGTATTCACCTTTATGCACATTTACATATATATTATAAATCATCATTATTCATTCCTCATACCTTTATCTTGGAACAAATTATTATGAATTATTCCATGTTGTATGATTAATGTTTCACACTAATTCATGAAATACAATTTTTAAGAAGGGTGCGCCCTGATAGCGCTCAAATGCATTAGGTAAAGTATAGTATCATGATACGTCATGTGAAATGACTGTTCACTCATACAAATTCAAGTTCAATGAGTTTTTACTCATGATTCTAGTTCAATTATGTTTTACACATTCCCCATGAGCAATGTTCCTTGGCTCTTTCTAATTTCATGTTATGTGTTGGTGCAAAAGTTCCATGTTATGATGATCATGCTTTTCATGCCTTTATATTCATGTTTCTCTTGATCTCCATTGATATGAATATTGCCTAACTTGTATTTTAATCTTCATGTTATTCCTTTTTTACTCCCTTAATGGCCCTTATAGCTCACCCTTTTCATATGCATGTCCTCATGTTAACCCACACAATTTTCTGTATAGTGGAAGGTAGTGGTCATGTAAATGATGTTTTAAATAAGTTATTGTGTTCCATGTGTTATGTTGTTATGTAATGTTCCCAATCCACAAAGACACTAGACATCTCATTCTTATATGTTGAATCAAGTGATGTTTTTCTATAATAAATATTGTTTATGTGTGAAATAAAGAGTTGGGTTTTCAAAGTTGGTATCAAAGTATAAGTTTAGTTATTTTTGGGATTAGTATTAAAAAACCCAAGTGAAATCCTTAGTGATGTGAATAATTAATATAAAAACATCCCTATGTTTTGGTGAATATTAGATAAATGATTTATCAAGCTAATACATCCCAGTATGTATACGAGCAAGTAGAGGTGGCTCTGGCACAGATGTACCTAGGTGTGAAAACTCCGATAAGAAGTATTGGGATTTACATGGGATATCATGGTACATAACAACATGAATTGCTAAACTCTTGTTTATAACACTCCCCGTGGAAATGATTTGGTAAATTAAAAATCTAAGTATGAACCATAATTATGGGAATAATAAAATTTCCCCTAAGAATATATGTTAGAAAGTAGATCATGGATAACATAGATTGATTCATATAGATTCATAAGTTAACGAAATAAAATCTATTTAAAATTCTTCTGTTTTTTCCTTGGATTACCCATAATTTGTTTCCCATAACATTCCTCATATTCCATTGAATGGATGGTAATAAGAGGACTCAAGATAACAACTGATGTGAGGATCAATGTGTGGGATGTTCTAATGAGATTCGCAATCCGTTGGGAGTGGGAATCATGAACTTTGTCATGATTCTCTCTCAATTAACTCATGGATTGAATAGAAACATGGGTCATGATAAATGCTCAACACCTCAAAGAAATAAAAAGTCAATATAGAAAGCTTCATGAGACAAATACCTCATACTCTTAATGAATCATCTGATCCCTCAATCACCAAAATATGGATCAACTCAATTGAAAAGATATTATCCATCCTTCAATGTTCCAAAAAATAGAAGGTTCTTCGCGCTACTTATCGTGTGGAGTGTGATAGCGATAAATGGTGGACATTGATCAAAAATATGATGCCTGATGAGAAGATTGAAGAGTTGGAATGGAACGATTTCTGGAAGATTTTTTTTGATATATATTTTTCCACGCACCCTCTTGATTAATATGGAATTGGAATTCCATACCCTCCTAAAAAAAAGGAGACGAATCTATCATAGTGTACGAGGAAAAATTCGAAAATATTCCACGATACGCTTCTGGCTTTGTCGTTACCATTGAATGCAAGGTCGACGACTTCATTGGGGTGATGAAACCTAACCTTCGAAAAGCCCTGGCGATCTGTGACTTCGACAGTTATGAGGAAATTTTTTGATGTGCCCTCAATGTTGAAATGTAGATCGGAATCTCTCAGGGGTACAATTGGGATAAGACGTGTAAAGTGGAATTAAATTCTGGCAGTCCGATGGAGAAATCCTATAGTGATAAAAAAAATCCAGCACCCCACTTTCCAATGGTGTGGAAAGAAGCTCCCAAAAAATTACATGAATGGGATGAGGAAATTATTTATATGTTGAAGAGAAGGGTATCTAGCCATTAACTACTGAAAATAAAAACCTACCACTACAACAGATGAGGGGCACTCTCTGTTTGAATCTCAACATTTTTTTCATTGCTTCAAATGCAAAGAACGATATAATATTGCAAATCAGTGCCATATGCTAAGAGTTTTTAGAGGGAACCAACAACCTTTAAGGAAGAAATGGTGATATTTTTCCATCACAAAACCAATTTGAACCACGACAATGAATTTTTAATAGGTAAACTAGTTGTTAATAAAAGAATAATGAATGTAGTTTTTGATTCAGCTTCTACACAATATTTTATATCCTGAATTTATAGTAGAACAATACAAACACCACCACAAATCAGTGTATTAAAGATGTCGGTGATTACGGTAAATGTTGAAATAATTTTATCCCATTAATATAACTACTCCCTTGCCTTAATCGGTGTATTGAACTTCCCGGTGAACCACACCATACACCCTCTGGTGGAATTTGATGCTATTTTTGGCAT
Organism: Viscum album; assembly: GCA_963277665.1. Taxonomy (NCBI): domain Eukaryota; kingdom Viridiplantae; phylum Streptophyta; class Magnoliopsida; order Santalales; family Viscaceae; genus Viscum; species Viscum album. The sequence goes on along the minus strand of OY728132.1, from coordinate 91,946,706 downwards.
GAATTGACATTCCTTATATAGAGCCCACATAAATTTCCATGAGATGGAAATCACTCCCCATGTAGAGTATCAATCCCCGATTCTATACTAGTGTAAGGAGATAAATGAATCTTATTTAGCTCCATCATCTCCAGGGCAGATATTACAACCCTATGAGAACATTTATCTGGCTTAGATGATTCAGTCTAAGGAGGAAACCATCCTTGAAGACATGCCTATTGTGAGGAAATTCACTAAAGTGTTTGCCAAGAAATTTCTTGGTCTTCCTCCTAGAATTGATGTATAATTATCAATTGATCTTATACCTGAGGTGTTACCACTATCCAATACTCCATAATGAATGGGTGTTGTGGAGCTTGAGGAGTTGAAAAAAAAATACAGGATAATCTAGATAAATGGATTATACACCCAAGTGCTTCACAATGGGGTTCATGATTCCTCTTCATCAAGAAGATGGATGGGTCAATGTGCTTTTCAATCAATTATCGTGAGTTTAACAAAATCATGATAAATAAAAATTATCCTCTCCTGCGAATTGGTGTCTTTTTTGATCACGTTCTTAGAGAACAATAATTCTCCAAGGTATATTCTCGGTCGGGATATTATCAGGTAAGGGTGAAGAATAATGATATCCCCAAGACTGTTTTTTCTACTAGATTTTGGCACTATGAATTCATAGTAATTCCTTACAGACTCACTAATTCACTATAAATCATCATGTACTTGATAAAAGAGTCTTTAGATATTTTATCGACAAATTTGTGGTAGTATATATAGATGATATTCTAATATATTCTGAATCCAAGGAGGAGCATGTGGAGATTCTAGGAATAGTGCTGGAGACCTTGTAAAAGGGTAAGATTTATTAAAAGTACAACAGGTGTGAGTTCTGGTTGAAGGAGGTCTCATTCTTGCGCCATATCATCTCATGCAACTGGATATATGTGTATCCCTACAAGACAACTGCAATAGATGAATGTCTGGGGCTGACCTAGGTTATGGATATTTGTAGCATATTGGGGTTAGCTGGATATTATCGAAAATTTGTGAGAAAATTATCATGGTTTCCCAACCCTCATACTAAGATAACTCTTAAGGGATTAATGTTTGCATGGAGTGATGAATGCGAATAATGCTTCAAGGATCTGCAAAGGAGGATTATCACTGCTCTTGTGCTCAGATTATTCATAGGTTGACTACATTTGTGGTATTCAGTTATGCTTCGAAGATGGGCTTGGGCTTTGTGTTGACACAATAGGAAAATTTCATTGTCAATGTTTGAAGACAATTGAAAGTTTTTAAGTACAATTATTCAACACATGATATCTAGTTCTCTATAGTGATATTCTCTTTATAAATTTTCCGTCATTATATATTTGGGGAGAAGGGGGAAATATAAAAAAATCACAAAATCCTCAAGTATATATTCACACATAAATAGTTGAAAATGCTCTAATGAAGATGGATAGAGTTAATCAGTAACTATGACTACAACATCCAATACGACCCTGAGAAAGTGAACAAGGTGGTGGATGATCTATGTAGAAAGGACCTAGTAATTCTATCATTGATGAGAATTAAAAAGGATAAAATCTTCTTAGATTTGTTAAATATGGACATGGGAATCATCAACACGGGAACACCATCAATCCTTTCAAAAATTATTTCTCAACAGTCTCTTTTAGAAATGTTAGAGGATGCTCAAAAAGTTGATGTGGGAATTCAGAAGAAAATGTAATTTATCAGAAATGGGAAATAATCTGACTTAAATGTTTATAATGATGTAATTTTGAGATTTTGGAGAAGACTATGTGTTCCTTCAAGTCTGTAGCTGATAAAATAACATTTGGATGATGCACATAGATTGAAATTATCTATTAATCTAGTAAACACAATAATTTATAGAGATCTTTGAGAGCATTATTGGTGGGATAATATGAAGAAGGATTTGTCTAAGGATACATCAATGTACCTGGTGCATGAGAACATGAATGCAGAGAGGTGGAAGCCTAAGAAGACGATGCAACCATTTCCCATACCAGCATAAGAGATTAAGAACATCACGATGGACTTTGTCCCTAGACTACAGAAGACATCCAAAGGCAACAATGAAATATGAGTTTGTGTGGATCATATTACAAATTCTGCACACTTCATTGCAATTTTGAAGGATTTTTCATTGGATCAACTGCACAGATATATATTTGGGAAGTGATAAGGCTACATGTAGTACAACTATCTATTATTTCTGATCAAGATCCAAGAATAAACTATATGTTTTGGAAGAGTCTTCATTATTCTCTGGATACTGAATTGAACATTAGTACAACTTATCATCCTAAAATTGATGGCTAATCTGAGAGAACTATTCAGAAACTGGAGGATATGTTAAGATCATGTTCTATAGACTTCAAAAGATGGTGGGACCAACATCTTCCACTAGTTTAACTCTCCTACAACAATGGATTCCACTCGAGCAACTGAATGACACCTTATGAAGATTTGTAAGGGAATGAGTGTAGAACACCATCATGTTTGGATGAATTCGGTGAACGTATGCTGTTAGGACCAGAAGTTGTCAATGAAATATTAGAGAATGTGATAACCATTGAGCATCATATGAAGCCATCCCAGAGTCAACAGAAGTGTAATTGAGATATCAGTCTATGAGACCATTAGTTTAATTTTAGAGACATGGTATTTCTATGCATATCACCATGGAAGATGGTCATGATGTTTGTAATAAAATGGATGTTATGTACTACGTAGATATGCCTCTTTGAGATTCTTCATCATGTGAGGGCTGTGGCCAATTGACTTTCACATACACCTACAATGGCCAATGTACACGATGTATTTCATGTATCCCTATTAAAAAACAACATGCAGGACCCTTCACATTTACTCTATGTAGAGGTAGTATATTCATAAGATTATCTTTCTTATGAGGATCAACTAGTTAAGATCTAAGATCGTAGAGACAAAGTTCAATGAAATAAGACAATTCCCCTCATCAACGTGTTGTGGAAAAACAACAAGTTTGAATAAGCGACCTGGGAATCAGAGTATGTGAGAAAAGCAAAGTTACCCACATATGCTTTAGTGTGGGTAAAGGAAATTTTAAGGGTGAAATTTCATAAGGGGGGAAGATTGTAAATACAAAAAAATAGATTAATGAAAATAATTATTGGTCTATTTAAATGTCTTCATCAAGGTTATATAAAACATATGCAGTAATTTGGTTTTATGTTATTGATTTTGAAATCCCGTTAAGAATTTTGACTGTTTCTAATATAGACATTGAATAGTGATCACATGATTAGTATAAATATTGGGCTTTAACAAATACAATTTTTTAACAAAAAGGAAGTGATGACCTCATCTAGTATACTTGGCCCATACGAAGCCCATTTGTCGGATCTTGGAATGGATGTGGCATCATTTGTCTTTTCTCTTGACCACGCCCAAGCCGAGCTTGTACACGTTAAGCTTGAGCGGAACCAACTATGGGATAAGTGGAAGTTAATATAGATTACCACTCGGGTTATGTTATCTGTTCCACCCCACGAGTATGTCACCCTCTCACAACATACCCTTCGATCTTATGTGGGTGTCATAAGGTGTTATGTAACATCTCCCTCACGCTATGATTGTGTACATTATTTTTTTATAAACAATGTTTATTCATTTAATTATTGTAACTTTGTAAATATTTTTTAATCCACAAATAGAATGTTTCAGTTAATACTAGACAAAGAAATCTATTTTGATGAATTAATGTATTTTTTAATTAAACTAATTATTAATAAAATATTATTAATGAATTATTTTTTATCAAATATAAATTATCATTCAATTATTTATGAATACAATGGAAAATTTTATTATGGTTTGAAATCTGTTTTTGTCAAAACCCATGAATTTTTTATAAATGTGGGTTTTTATTTTAAAATTAAAAATTCACATATTTAGAAAATTATTTAGATAATATAAATATTATTTTTGGAATCAGGACATCAATATTATCCAATGGTGTATTTTCATAATTTTCTATGATTGTCGAATTTTTGGGTAAAAATCAAATAATGTTTAAATATATAATGTTTTTTATGAAATCATAATGAAACTATTGTGATGAAATACAATACAATAAACATTATGTTCGGCCAATATATGTTCTACAATTAAAATTATATTATTTTAGATTTATTTGAGTTATTTATCAAAGTTATAGTATAACCTCCAAAACATATAGACCATTTTGTATTTTTAAATGGTTTTCATTGAGAGTGCGACTCACCTTCACATAAGCAACCATATTATTTTAAAATGTTTGGACATTGGCCTCATAAAATATATTTTTCCAATACTTTTTGGAAAAATCTATTGGAAAAAACCATGGGACAGTTTGGGTGTAGATTTGTTTAATGTGTGGTTTACCAAACCTAAATAATAAAAAATTCCCTCTCCATTCCCATATAAAAACACCCAAGATCCCAGTTCCCCTTCACTCAATGCCTTTATAGATCGCCCAACATCTTTCCTCTTCTATCGCAAAATCTCCAATGGCACCCCCAGCTTCCACAATGCCTCTCTACAGCCTCTCCCAAACATTTGGATGCACACTTCCATGTAATGGATATCTTTCATTTTCATTTTTGTCCAATTTTCATTAAGTTGTTATGACCATTTTTTCAATTAGAAATGTTTGGGTATGATTTTTCACCTCTTCTATAATACCATATTTATGGTTGGACGACGGGAGACCCCCTTTTCACTGATTAATTCCTCCCATGAACACCTGTTACTATGCAAATATTCTGTGAGGGATTTCTCCCTCTTATTTTAAATCCATGTAATTATTTGGTATTATGCATCTAAATTCCATTAAATTTGTTTGTAAAAGTATCTATATGACCCCCTAATTGACTATTTTATGTATATATGATTAGAAAATATTTTCTCTCTCATAAACCATTTTTATGAGTTCTTATTTCACATCGTTATGCTACCGAAATTGGACTACGATATTCCTAGCCAATTTCATTGTGTAGTGAATTGCATTCCCATTTCATAATCAAGGGTATTCACCATTATGCACATTTTCTTAGTGATTACAGTTCTTCATGATTGTGTTCCATATCCCTTTATTGTGGAGTAAATGATTATGATTGATTCCATGGTGTATGATCTATGTGGCACACCTTTACATTAAATGAAATGTTTAAGAAGGGTGTGCCTGGATATTGTTCCAATGCATTGGATAATGTATAGTAGCATGATATGTCATGTGTAATGAGTGTTGAATCATGATAATTAAATTGTAATGATGGTTTACTCATGATTCATCTGTAACGAGGTTTTACTCATGCTCCATGTTCAATGAGCCTTGGATCATGCTAATTTCATGTTAAGTGTTTTTACCACATTTACATGTAATGATAATCAAGATTTTTCATGATATTAAGTTAATTATTCCATTGTTCTCCATTGATATGCCTATTTCCTAAAATGTATTGTAATCTTCATGTAATTTCTTATTTACATTCTTATTCTGTAACAACACGATATTTTATGATAAGTATTTTCTTTAATTTATTTGATGTCATGTGTTTTATGCTACAACAAGATTATCTTTTGCTATACGCCACACTGTATTAGCTTGAAGTATACACAACAATATTCTTAGATTGTGTTACGCACAATTTCATGTTTGTTTTATAATGGTCATTCTATGCAACATTGAGTGTGTATATATATATATATATATATATATATATATATATATTCAATGTATAAATGAAATATGGTTGGATTCTGTTATACGAAACAACGAAGGATTCTTTCACAACATGCAACCCTGACTTGGCTTGTATTACACGCAATCACGACATTCCTCGATAGTGTGTGTTGTACGCAATATCAGGTTTCACTAAACAATGATATATAGTAATAATATTATTACTAACTAGCCATTATGAATAATATTAACTATATTTTGAATGTTATAACATTATTATTTCATCTTACACATTTTCTAGAACATGATATGTGAAAAACATTAATTTTTTGGGTAAAATATGTATTTTTAAAAAAATGCATTTTTGCCGCCTTTTGATGGCGCACCAACTTAAAATCTAGTTTTTGACATGTTTATAAGTCCAATTTTACAAAATAAACTTCTTCGTTTGAATCAGGATATAAAAACATACATTGGATAATGTTTTGATATTTTTCTGATAACTTTCATATTTTAATGAATAGTAAAAACACGCTATATTTTAATTAAAAACAACTTATTTCATCGTAATAAATTGTATGGTAAAATTATAATATTGAATGGGTTTAAAGTATAAATAGAACATATTTTTACCATTTAATATAATGTATGTTAGTAGCTTTTATTTTACTTTGAATTTGTAGGTTATCTCAATTCAATCTTTTGAAATATTTTAAACAAAAACCCATTTTCTTACGACAACAGGATTAATTTTAATTTAATTTTTGCAACTTTTTTGTATTAAATTTTGAAAAATAGATTCCATATTTTGAACTCGTTGGTCCAAATTATGTTAATAGGATACTTTTTATTTTTGGAAATTATGAATTTTAACTACGGTAAATTTTATTTACCATAGTTAAAAGTAAATCGGGTTATTAAGTGTAAATATAATATTATAAAATTACCCTAACACATTCCAAAATTATATTGGATGACTAAAAGTAGACCCATATCACCTCAGGGGCAGATTGTATTCATTTAGTACACTTTTGTTCATGAAAATAATTTAATTATTATTAAACCCAAAGAAAGTGACAACATGTCACTCTCTTAAATCTTATAAGTATAATAATACTAATTTAGTGATAAACTTCATGAAACATCGAAAATGAGTAATATAAAGAAAGATAATGAAAATATCTACAACATATGAATTTATTTAAAATTTTTAGGGAATAAATAATTATCATTAATTATGACACAATAGTGATGCAGAAATTGTTTATCTAGTGAGAAATCCAGAATATAGTTTTTATTAAACTAATAGTGACCATAAAATGCACAAAAACCAGAACTAATCTTATTGGTCATGTAAATTTAAACCATAATCATTCAATTTTCGAAAATTTGACCATTTGGAGCCTTATAAAAGAGATTATGACACTTATATTATTTTATTTTAAATGATGCCAAAGTTTTAATCTTCAAATTTAATAAATATATCAATCAAAATATTGTGATTTTAAGATGATAAATTCGGGTAAAAGTATTATTGTGAAAGGTAATAGATTTATCTTCATCATAGGAATTTATTTTTAATTTTTATGAAACAAATAAGTATATTAAATAATTATAAAAAAATGGTGTAGTATTTATTTTATTAAGAGATAAACTAAATAAATGGTTTAAAAATAATAAAATAAATATTATATGAACTATTTAATGTGCTATACTCATTTTATAGATACATATGACCTTTTATAGATCTATTAAATATTTTATTTCGAATATATCTTCTTCTTAGATTTTATTTAAATTCAAATAAATGAATAGTGTCAAAATTGATAGTATTGTAATTTTATAAAAATAACATATTATTAAATTGATTAAAAACCACAAAAATATTTAAAAATTATAAATTGAAATTTATATAGTAAAAAAGTTCATAAATTATCCAATTATGTAAAATTAACAACACATAAGTGATTATTTATAACCATTTAAAATTTATAATTTTATTACCTCAAATAAACTTAAATAGATTAAATAAGGATAAATCAAAATGATAAGGTTTAAAATAAGATCAAAACATGTCTAAATTTAATTGGTTGATGATATTACGACCATATATCCTCTAATATTCTAATATGAGTCATTTTTGGAGGTTTTTACGTGGGTATATATTTGTTATAAATTAATATTTTTAAGAATTCCAAAGGTGCCCCTCTCCTCCCTTATAAAAGGAAACCTCCTCCCTCTCCTCAAAACAAGTTGATCTTTCACGCTCGTTAAACCCCTGACAAATTCTCTTCTACCCTTCCCTAGAAACAACTTAGAGGTCCTGGTCCTATTCAAAGACCAATATTATTGCCCTAAGAGGAGGTCTCAAAGAGGCGCTTCAAAGAAGAGATAATGTCTGTTACCGATTCTTTCAACATTATTTCTTCTTCCACTTATTCTACTTAGGTTGTTTCATTATGAATTAATAACATCAGTATCACACATATACTGATATGTTATTATAAGTATTAAAAAACCCTATTTCACCATCTATCTATCCTATGGAAAATGAAATCACCGAGCGTGCGTACGTACGGAATACCGTCTCCACGCCGTGGTGTAATATATTTTCTACCACCACCTTACTTGGATGTGTATAAAGGTGTAAATAATAAGTATATATGATTATTGTATAGTGATATTGATTCTTTAATATTATTAATACACTCCAATAAAATTCCACGATCATAGGAACAATATCGTCGCTCATGCGTACGTACGGAATACAGTCTCCAAGACGCGATGAGATTAATTGTCAATGATTAACCATTCATAAATGATTATAAAGTATATATAATAAGTAATCATGAAATATATGACATTATAATGATACAGTATTTATGTATATATATATATATATATGTATGTCATCCAATTAATTCCTTTCAATTCAAAGAGGAAACGAAAACAACGTTCATGCGTACGTACGGCCTACCGTCTCCATGAACGATGTATTTCTTTTCATTTATCGATCTATTATATATATGTATATTCTGAATATTTTTTTTATAAATCATTTTTTATATTCTGGAATTATTAAATCATGATCTAAGTAATCATATTAATAATTACATGTCAAAACACGGACGACAATTGAAACGATTTTACCCAAAACGCTTTTTAACATGGAATTTACAAAAGAACGGGTAATATAAAGTCATAAGTGAACCATATAAGATATCATAACAATGAATATGATTCTGTAATAAGAAAATAACATTATTTAAATCATTATACAGGATGTTCGGACACTTACGAAGAAAATCGGACCTAAGGTAAGGGAAAATATCACAATCTCATTTTTATCCATGATTGTTTATACTTTGGTATTTACTGGGGTGTATTTTATCATCCACATCCATGTTCCCTCAATATGTAATATTGTTTCCATCCACCTACACTTGTTTAAAACAAATTTTACCATTCGGTGAATTTTTAGTAAAGGATATGAGAAGAATCTTTTGTCGTTTTTCGTACGAGGTACTTTTTGCCTTTTCCGGCAAAAGTACGAGAAGAATGTTTTTTTAACTTATACGACACAAATGGATTTTTACGGTTTTATAAAGCATGATTTTCATGAAGCTTTCTCACAATGATTTCATGAATATTTTCAATAAAATCCTTTTCTTTTAAAAATTCATGACATTTTGTGAAAAGAAAATGATTTTCAATAGGAAAGGATATTTTCCTCAAGAATTCATTTCAAGTGTTTTATCAAAACCATTTTCCATATAAAATGAAATTATTTCATATTTGTATGTTTTATGTATAATGTCTCTATAATTTACATGGATTAAATTTTCTTATAATGAAATGATATCCATTTATTTTATATGGATTATGTTATGATGGGATGAAGTTAATGAAACCCATTTTATTCGTTGGGTTATTATGACTGATGTTTGTTTATTTTGTGAAACAAGTAAGAATGATTTCATTATGAGATTTGTGGGACCTATATCTCCCTCCAATGCATTGGGTAAAGATTTTATATCTCATGAGATAGACATGGCCGGAATGGTAAGTTAATCTGGTTCAGTATTAGAGGACTAGAACGAGGAGTGAACTCGATTCAGAAAGGGACTTTATCCACTAAGATGGTCTTGGCACCAATCCCTTGGCTACTATGGAAATCATTACATGTGATTAATAGATTCCATAATTACATGTTTTATTCCCATTATATTTTATCATGATTTATGTTCCATTATGATCTATGTCTTATGTACTTCCATGTTTTATGTAGTTTCTCAAGATTTATAATGGTCACGTTTTTTAAGTTCAAATGTATATGGTATGTTTTATTTTATAAATTCTTACCCTTAATGAGCAGTTGAGCTCATCCTTTTTATTTTTTATTTTCCCCCAGTATTAAATGAAATATTATAGGTAAGGAAACAAAAATGGGAAGATATTTATGGGAGATGTTGAAGATCTTTCACCACGATTAGAAGATTACGTTCCATGTTTCCAAAGACACTAAACTATTACGGTCCTTCTATGTCTGTTTTTTGTTATGTAATAAGTATTCTAAAAAAGTATTGTAATGTCTATGTACGTCAAGCTTCGGGACTCTACAGTTGTTATCAGATGAAAGGTTTAGTCAACCTTTGGAAACTAGGATGCGAGAACTTTAGTGAGATCCCTAGAGATATTTCTAAGGTTTGTCTTGGGATGTCCCTAAGGTTAAGTATAAGTATAGGTTATAGTCCTAGAAATACGGAAACGATATTATAATTAATCCTAGGATGTTAGATTTTGAAGGTACTCCCCCTTTATTATGTTATTTTCCTTGTATGATTTTTTCCTCTCACAGAATTCTTATTGTGTTTTAGTCAATGGAGGGAACCAGAAGGATTTCAGTTAACATTGAATCCAATGGAAAAATTGATGACTATGAGCAACAAAATTGTGTAATGCCTATAGAGAAAGATATTGTGATTATTCCAAATCATTCATCACGATGTATGATTTACAAGGTGAAATTTAGTGGTATGCCTAATTCATCAAATTAGAGGAAGATAGACTTTTATGCATGTTCTCATGTAGAGGAGCAAAAATAAAGGAAGATTGAGTTTTCTAAACAAGGGAAGAAGAACCTTGAGGAATACCTAAAATGGAGGGACATATGATATCTATGTGGAGAAAAGGGACATAGAGTCACAGACTATTATGGAGTTTAATGTCTTATTTGTGGAGAACATGGGCATTACCCAACTCAATGCCCTGAACTAAAAAGTTACATCTAAATCAAGGAAGGACTTCTTCAGAGAAAATCATTGAAGAGGATGGATTGAAGTGTTTATATAATGGTATTCAACAATAATGTTTTTGAGGTACTTTTATGGTGTATTAGACTATTTTTGTATTATTCTATTGTGGATTTCAATAATTTTATGGTATAGGTAACCATGAAAAGTTATTCAAATATTTTGGAAAGAAAATGATATGGGAATAATGAAGGGATAAGGAGAAAATGAAATGTTTGAAAGTATTAATGATCTCATGATTGATATAAGGACTAAGTAATATCATGGTTTGAGTATATAGAACTTTGAGGATTTAGGTATGTGGAAAATGTTAACTTTTAACATCATTCATGTTTTCACTATGGTTCATTGGGAATTATTTTTTTCAATAGAATGCATGATTAAGGCCTTAGATAGTTTGGAATTTTACCAACAAGACATATCTTATTATATATGGGGATCAACGATGGTATTAACATGCTTGTTATATGAAATCTCTGGTAATTGTTTTCACTATAATATGAGAGTGGGCTACAGTATTATGGATAAGCCTAAAGATTGGAATGGATTATGTTGGACATAAGTTAGTATTGTTTAAGGATATATGTTTTTTTGATATTATTGATGGGATGTTATCATAATGTAGTTTTAGAAAAAGGAAATCCTGCAGGACGGGTGAAAATCCATCACGTCGGACAAGGATGTGGAAATCAAACCCACAACCGAAGTGGGACTAGCCTTTATTGCCTACCACTGGCGTATAGAAAGTCCCTATTTAGTAGAAACTAGTTTAATTATATTAAGCAGTATGATATATGATGTATAAGTCCATTTTAGGAACCATATATGATTAGTCTTACCATAGATGGAATTATGTATATTTGATAACTTTTGCTGACCTTTTTTTTTGAAACAGATGGAATGACCCTTCATTCTATCACATGATCTGTTAACACTTCACGAATAACAAATTCAATATCATTTCTTTAAGAGATTAAGTGGAAATTGTTCAAAGCACGAACAACAATGAGATTATACCAAAATCAAGAAAGTATTTCTTCTAAATCAAAATTTTCAACATTAGGGAAATGGTATTGAAAATGAAAAATGTTTTCCTAGTGCTCTTATATCCGATGAATCAGATCGTACCTTAGATCATCACAAATTTATGGCTTTGTTATTGATGGCTTTTTCATAGCCATGTTCTCTACCACTCTCCATCATAACTTGATGGTTATATTTTTCTTCCATATCCATATTTTCACCTATTTTATCCTATATGGAAACCCAGTGATGAGTTACATTGGGTAATCGTTACATTTCATACTTTAGTTTTTAAAATTATGTTTCAGTATTACTTTTAACGATGTGGGTTTCTATGAATAGTAAATTATTTATAACCCCAATGAATTTCGAGAGCGAAATTCATTTTAAGGGGGTAGAATATAACAACCCGACATTTTATTATAAGTATTCTCTTTAATTTATTTGATGTCATGTGTTTTATGCTACAACAAGATTATCTTCTACTATACGCCACACTGTATTAGCTTGAATTATACACAACACTATTCTTAGATGGTGTTACACACAATTTCAAGTTCGTTTTATAATAGTCATTCTACGCAAAATTGAGTGTATATATATATATATTAAATGTATAAATGAAATATGGTTGTATTCTGTTATATGAAACAATGAAGGATTCTTTCACAACACGCAACCCTGACTTGGCTTTCATTACACGCAATCGCGAGTTTCCTCGATAGTGTGTGTTGTACGCAATATCAGGTTTCACAAAACAATGATATATGGTTATAATATTATTAACCACGAGCATTTATAAATAGTATTAACTAAATATTGAATGTTATAACATTATTATTTAATCTTACACATTTTCTAGAACATGATATGTGAACAAAATAATTTTTTTGGGTAAAATAAGTATTTTTCAAAAAATGCATTTTTTCCCTTTTGATGGAACACCTACATTAAATCTATTTTTATACATGTTTATAAGTTCAATTTTACAAAATAAAATTATTTTTTGAATCAAGTTGTAAAAATTTACATTCTATAATGTTTTGATATTTTTCTGATAACTTTCATATTTTAACGATAGTAACAACACGGTATATTTCAATTAAAAACAACTTATTTCATTTTAATAATTTATATGGTTAAATTATAATATTTAATGGTTTTAAATTATAAATAGAATATATTTTTACCATTTAATATAATGTATGTCATTAGCATTGATTTTACCTTGAATTCGTAGGTCGAATCTATTCAATCTTTTGCAATGTTTTAAACAGAAACATGTTATCTTTCGACAACGAGATTAATTTTAATTTAATTTCTGAAACTTTGGTGTATTGAATTTTGAAAAATGGATTCCATATTTGGAATCAGTGGGTCCAAATTATGTTAATAGACTACATTTGTTTTTGGAAATTATGAATAGTAACTACGATAAATTTGTTTTACCATAGTTAAAGGTAAATCGGGTAATTAAGGGTAAATATAGTATTATAAAATTACCCTAACACTTGCCAAAATTCTATTGGATGACTAAAAGTCGACCCATATCACCTAAGGGTCATATTAGATTCATTTAATGGACTTTTGTCCATTAATATAATTTAATTATTATTAAAACCAAAGAAAGTGACAATATTTCACTATCTTAAATCTTATAAGTATAATAATTTTAATATAGCGATAAACTTCATGAAACATAGACCATGAGTGGTCTCTAGAAATATAATAAATTTATATACATCTTATGAATTTATTTATAATTTTTAGGGAATAAATAATTATAATTAATTATGACACAATAGTGATGCAGAAATTGTTTATCTAGTGAAAAATCAATAATATAGTTTTTATTAAACTAATAGCGACCATAAAATGCCCAAAACCCGGAAAAAAACTTATTGGTAATGTAAATTTAAATCATAATCATCCAATGGTCGAATATTTGACTATTTGGAGCATTAAAAAAGAGATTATGACACTTGTATTATTTTATTTTAAATGATCCCCAAGTTGCCACCTTCATAATTTAATAAATATAACAATTTAAATATTGTGATTTTAAGATGATAAATTCGAGTAAAAGTATTATTGTGAAAGTTATTGGATTTACCTTCAACATATGATTTTATATTTAGTTTTTATGCAACAATTAAGTATATTAAATAATTATACAAAAATGTTGTATTATTTATTCTATTAAGAGATGTACCAAATAAATTGTTTAAAAATAATAAAATAAATATTATATGAACTATTTATTGTGATACAATAATTTTATAGATACATATGACCTTTTATGAATCTATTAAATATTTTATTTAGAATATATATTATCTTTTTAGATTTTATTTAAATTCAAATAAATGAATAGTGTCAAAATTGACAGTATTGTTATTTTATAAAAATCACATATTATTAAATTGTTTAAAAATCACAGAAATAATTAAAAATTATAAATTGAAATTTATATAGTCTAAAATGTTATAAATTATCCAATTATGTATAATTAACAACACATAAGTGATTATTTATAACGATTTAAAATATAGAGTTTTATTACCACAAATAATCTTAAATAGATTAAATAAGGATAAATCAATATTATAAGGTTTTAAATAAGATCAAAACATGTCTAAATTTGATTGGTTGATGATATTACAACCCTATATCATATAATAATTGAATATGAGTCAATTTTGGAGGTTTTTAAGTGGGGTTAGATTTATTATAAATTAATATTTTTAAGAATTCCAAAGGTGCCCCTCTCCTCCCTTATAAAAGGGAACCTCCTACCTATCCTCCCCACAACAATTTGGGCATTCAATCTCGGCCAACCCATGAAAAATTATCTTCTAAACTTCCCTAGAAACATATTAGAGGTCCGGGTCTCCTTCAAAGACCAATTTTAGTTCCCTAAGAGGAGGTCTCAACGAGGCACTTCAAAAAAGAGGCAATATTCGTTAGAGATTCCTTCAACATTATTTCTTCTTCCACTTCTTATTATTAGGTTGTTTGATTATAAAGTAATAACATCAGTATCACTCATATACTGATATGTTATTATATGTATGAAACAACCCTATTTCACCATCTATCCATCCTATGGAAAATGAAATCACCGCGCGTGCGTATGTACGGAATACCGTCTCCACGCTGTGGTGTAATCTATTTTCCACCACCACCTTACATGGGTAGGTATAATGGTATAAATAATAAATATATATGATTATTGTAATGTGATATTTATTCTTTAATAGTATACATACACTCCAATAAAATTCCATGATCATGGGAACGATATCATCGCTCGTGCATACGTACGAAATACCGTCTCCACGACGCGATGAGATTCATTCTCAATGATGAACCATTCATAAATGATTATAAAGTATATATAATAAGTAATAATGATATATATGAAATAATAATGATAATGGATTTATTTATATATATATATATGTATGTCTTCCAATTCATTCCATTCAATTCAATGAGGAAACGAAAACAACGTTCATGCGTACGTATGGCCTACCGTCTCCATTAATGATGTATTTCATTCCATTTATCGATCTATTATATATATGTATATTCTGAAAATATATTATATATAAATCATGATTTATATTCTGGAAATAAGAAATCATGATCTAAGTAATCATATGAATAGTTACAAGTCAAAACACAGACAACAAATGAAATGATTTTACCCAAAACACACTTTAACATGGAATTTACAAAAGAACGGTTAATATAAAGCCATAAGTGAACCATATATGATATCATAAAAATTAATATTATTCTTTAATAAGTCAATAACATTATTTAAATCATTATACAGGAGGTTCAGACACTTACAAAGAAAATCAGACCTAAGGTAAGGGAAAATATCACAATCTCATTTTAATCTGAGATTGTTTATACTTTGGTATTTACTGGGGTGTATTTTATCATCCACATCCATGTTCCCTCAATATGTAATATTTCTTCCATCCACCTAAAATTTTATAAATCCAATTTTACCCTTCGGTGAGGTTTTTGTAAAGGATATGAAAGGAATCTTTTGTCGTTTTTCGTACGAGGTACTTTTTGACTTTTCTGGAAAAAGTACAAGAAGAATGTTTTTTAACTTATATGGAACGAACGTATTTTTACGGTTTTATAATGCTTGATTTTCTTAAATCTTCCTCAAAATGATATCATGACTATTTTCAAGAAAATAATTTTCTTTTAAAAATGCATGACATTTTTTGAAAAGAAAATGATTTTAAATAAGAAAGGATATTTTCCACAAGAATTCATTTCATGTGTTTTATCAAAACCATTTTCCATCTAAAATGAAATTATTTCATATGTGAATGTTTTAAGTATAATTTCCCAATAATTTACATGGTTTCACATTGCTTATTATTAAATGATATACATTTCTTTTATATAGATTATGTTATGATGGTATGATGTTTATGAAACCCATTTTATTCGTTGGGTTATTATGAATGATGTATGTTTATTTTGTGGCACAAGTAAGAATGATATCATTATGAGATGGGTGGGACCTATATCTCCCCCCAATGAATTGGGTAAATATTTTATATCTCATGAGATCGAAATGGCTAGAACAGTAAGTTAATCCGGTTCAGTATTACAGGACTGGAACGAGGACTGAACTCGATTCCGAAAGGGACTTTGTCCACTAAGATGGTCTTGGCAGCAATGCCTTGGAAAATATGGAAATCATTACATGTTCTTAATGGATTACACAATTAAATTTTTTATTCCCATGCTATTTTATCATGATTTATGTTCCATTATGATCTATGCCTTATGTACTTCCATGTTTTATGCTGTTTCTCATGATTTTTAATGTTCATGTTTTTTTTATGTTCAAATATATATGGTATGTTTTATTTTATCCATGCTTACCCTTACTGAGCATTTGAGCTCACCCTTTCTATGTTTTCTTTTCCCCCAGGATTAAAAGAAAGATTTTCGGTAAGGAAAAAAATGTGAAGATCTTTATGGGATATGTTGAAGATCATTCACCACGATTAGAAGATTACGTTCCATGTTTCCAAAGACACTAAACTATTATGATCCTTGTGTGTCTGTTTTTGTTATGTATTAAGTATTCCGAAAAAGTAATGTGATGTCTATGTATGTCATGCTTCGAGCCTCTACATACTGGTAATCATAGCTCCCCATTTTCTTATGCATGTTCTCAGGTTATCTCTTACAATGCTATGTAGGAGGGAATGTTGTGGTCATGTAAAGGATGTTTTTAATATGTTGTTGGATTCTATGATTTATGGTGTAATGTAATGTTCCTAATCCACAATGACACTAGAAAAATCGATATTATGTCTTGTATCAAGTGATGTATTTATGTAAAAAATCGGGATTAACTGTGAAATAATGAGAAGGGTTGTTATAAACTTGGATTATATGATGAAATGGAAAGTCAAATCAGATCATGGATGAAAATTCAACAAAGAGAATTCCATCAAGGTAATTATTTTCTTTTAATTAAATTAATTATAATGAACATATTGTGATCCAACATATGGTTTTGGTACTCTCTTTATTTATCATTTGTTCTTCATCCTATTCTGAAGAACTAGCGTATTATTATCGTGATGGAACTCAGATAAATCGTTGTTAAAGAAAATAAAATTAATGTTGGGTACACCCATCAGTGCACTTCCACTGCACCCAAAACAGACACAAAAGATGTATATACTTCAAAAATAAATGGATTATGATCTGAAGGATGTTTTGTAAGAGTGAATCCTAAGACCCTAATCGCAGCACTCCTATCATCCATTTGTACATATAATCAATCAGGTTTACCTGCATTCCTTTTGTTAGGGTGTTAATCATATATGTTAAATGGACTCATGGAATAAGAACCTAAAAAATAATTAATTGACTAATATATAGAAGGAACGATCTATAAAAGAAATATGATTAGAATTTTGTATGATTTTCCAATTATAGTTAAGGTAGAATTGAAATTTCTTTGAATGAACGATTTTATATTCATATTTTCAGAGATAAAACAAAGTTCATTCAATAATTCTCTTATTTCAATATAATTGGTGGATTCATACAAAATGGATATAGATATATTGTACATTGATATGAGGAATGAAACCAAAAAAATTATTATTCCACTATTTAATGTAGTGAGTGGGGTTCTATAATGCTTAAGAACCCAAAAATGATCTACATATGTGTTATGAATGGTTTATGAAACAATGAAGCATCAATAGGATCATTATTTTAAATATATCAATTTATCAAAAGGAAAAATTTGTTCAGAAATGTCAATAATTGGGGGTTTATAATTCATAATGATGTATCTGATAGCTTTGTCTGTTCTAGATTTACCTATCCCATGACAATTATTGTAGAAGATATTAATGGTTTTGGGGATTTATGAGATGTTTGGGGTCCCAATTTTTGTGCTTCATTCACATGGTTTATCATTTTATTACATAATTTTTAATTTTTCAATTTTGTGTCACTGTTAATTTCATGGACTTTTATATATTCAACAAGATATTTTTCGCCTTCAAGTGAGTTTAAATAATAGTGATTTATGGGATGTGTTTCCTTAGTATCATCAGACCAAATCAAACCACTCAAAGGGGTAAATCTATTACCATCTTGTACATGCTCAATGGGGTTCTCCATGCCTTTCTTTTTTTCTAACAACCTTATGGGGAGGGGATTATGAAAATATATATTACACATTACTTGAATTTTAAGGATGAAATTGTTGGAATATATCCTTATCACTTTGATTTGGGAATTTATGTGCATTATCATTATAGAGTGGATAGTAGGTGTGCCTGGATCATTCCCTTATACCAATAAGATTGTTTTTATAACAAATAATGTTGAATAATCCACATTTTTTTCAAACCTGAGAACCTTTTTCATTGACAGTAGCTTCATTGAAATCTATCTCCATGCCTTGTGAGGTAGCTCCATTCTTTGAAAAAGGTGCCTCATTAATTTCATCGTCAATGACATATGTCTCCTTGCCTTGTAAGACTGCTCTTATCATAGAAATAGGCAGCTCATTGGGAATTTTCTCATCATGAACACTTGTAGGAGGGCTTTGGAAGGTACTATGTTCATTATATTCTTTTAACATATTATTCTAGTATTTGGTATTCAGTAGAAAAAGAACTTCATTGCGGTAGCGGTCTTATGAGACAGTTCTTTGTCCCTTCATATGGATATTATCACAAGTGATCATCCCATTACTTGGAAGAAGGGTGTACTAAAAACGAGATTAGCCTCTTTAGACATGTTTCCAAAGGGTATTTTCACATCCATCATTCCTTCATAGACATTTGATACATCATGGTTGTTTACCATTGTTTTGAAATGCTGCTCAAACTCAAGGATACCCTCATATCCACTTCCTCATTTCTAGAACATCAATTGGATGGTCCATAAACTAGGGTAATTTGAACATCATGTGGTATAATTTATTTCCCATTCATTATTCTATATATATATATATGAATCATGTCCCTTAATATTGAAATATTTTTATTATATATCCATTTTTCATTAATATTTTAATTAAAAAAAATTACTGTCATGAAATATTTAGTTTTCCTCTCATACTAAATATTCATGTTTAGAAAATCATCTGTTGTGAAAACCACATCTTCTAAAAATGTATTAGAAAAATCCACTTCATCCCTGATCAGGTAATAATTCCCAAAATTTGTGTTATAAATCTATTTATCCATCCTGATGGTCTTCTTGAAAGATGATTCTATGTCCCAAAGATTCCTTGTGTTATAATAATATAAAATAAATTTTTATATATGAATCTGAACCTTGTTGAATGTGTTCGTGACAATGCATAAATCAAAATTTTGGTATCATTCAGGGATTCATGAAAATCAAGGATTTAATTTCAATAACCCCATACTCTAGGATCATCAAATAAATTATTCATATTGTAATACAACATCATAACATCCTCGACACATATAAGACATTCCCAATAAATAAAACCTAAAATTTCCACAATCCTTGAATTGTGATTCTTGAATCGTCATAGATTATATCTCTGCAAGATTAGAACTCTTATGATAATAGAATACCAACGTAATTTGAAATGTTCTTCAACTACATCTTGATAGGATGTGATGTACCCTACTTGAACTTTATTGATAATCCTTCCATGTGGGGGTATATCAATATCCACAAGAGATTGAGATGGAGACATCTTAACCACCACTAAAAAATTCCTCCCTCGAGAAATTGCAATCTCAATTTCATGTTTCAACACATTTTTCATTTCCAAAATCAGGAATATATATTTATTATGAACATTATTTAGATATTCTATTGGATTTCTCACTATATTGAAATGATAAAAGGTATCAACTCCACCAGAATTGGGGTCTCCCATTTCTCCCCTTTCACAACCATCCACAGATCAAAAATTAAATCTAAGAATTATGATACTATTGCCTCAAACACCGAGTATGTTTATCTAGTCAAAGAATATATTAACTCACAAAAATTGTATGTAGTCACCAAAATTGGGTGTCTGAAAACATTATTTCACAGTGTATGTTTCCCACTCATCTCTAAAAAAATTACTTCTTTTCCTTAGTTTGACGATTGTTGGAAATATTGGTAGTACATAAATAATATAAATAATCAAATGATAAAGAAATATTTTTAATGAAATTATTATTACCTTATGAAATTTCCTATTCATGTATGATAGTATTTTTGGGGTATATGATATATTAGATAAATTATCAAACAGTCTATCTACAATCATTATTGTTACAATTATACAGACACTGATGAGATATTGACCAAATAAGTAAATTGTTTTGAAATATTTTTTTAATAGTTAATTATATCTATATATACCTTAAGAATTTTCCATTTAATGTAATACATAGGTAATTTACCTTCATTAACAGAATTATCAAGTTGATTTAGCCTGCATTTATCCATCGCCCTATCATAACAAAATTAATACTAAAACACATCCAAATATATATAATAAAAGTTATCAATGAATTGTTAGATTATTTTATTAAAAATTATAAATACACATAATTTGTGGCTATTTTATTTGATATCCATGAACTATATTGAAAAAAATAATGTTCAGGGTTTCTATATAGATTTTGATCAGTATTTAGTGCTTCATAAAAAAATTAATGAGTAGTTAAACAAATTTATAAACATTTAATATGATTAGACGTCATAATATTACCCTTTATTTATAGTTACCAAAAAGAGTCTTCCATATGTTTTTTTATTATATATTTACTCATTTATATTATATTTTTCATATCAACTACCTTCAACTCCGTTAATGTTTTTCCATAGAAATGGCCCATGGATTAATGAATCTAAATCATGCATCGCAATGTTTTCCATTTATATAGTAGTAATATAATTTTTAATATAAAATTTTAATTGATATTTTATTTAATAAACATATTGAATAATTTTTGGGATTTTTGTAATATGAAAATGTACCTTATATATCTAGTCATGACATAGAATCACACCCATTTAATCGTTATTTTCTATTTCATACTCTCGAGAAAAACCGCATCAGTAATGACTATTCCAAAAATAATTTTTTGATATGGAATGTTGGACACATTTACATCAATGAATGTGGAGTTTTTAGTAATTTTTAATTATAATATATATTTATGTGGAATTTATTGGTTGAAAGTACTCCTAGGAAGAATTTTTCATTGTTGATTCACCATATTTCCATGTTCTTACCTTCTATTTCCTAATTATTTTATACATCTAAAATACCATAACTTTATTCAATTATTTTTTCATTAATTGTTATAGATTTTTCATTTGAAAAAATATGTTAATGATATAACTCATGTAACATCATATTATTATATTTTCATGCAATTAATGTTCTAATTGTATTATTGGACATCATATTATCTAGATATTATAGACAATACACTTCCCAACAAGGTGGTTTTTGGGTGTTGATATATAGAAATCGCATACAACTACACCCTATAAAATTTATGTTATATAAATTGATTAGATGTTTTTATTAACATTAATAAGATAAGGCAATGACAAAATTCATTACCTTATGTAAGGTATGATATTGAGATGATTTAATAGCCTTAATTATAGTGTGGTAATTTTCTTTTTCCTATGATGATCTTTGTTCCACTTTCAGTTTTCATTGTTCCTTTCACATATATTTGTCTTCAAAACAAGAACAGAAAATAATATAATTCAAATTATCTTTTTTTTCCTACAATAATTTCATCTTATGATATGTGATTTCTTTTTTTTATTTTATAAATATTTTTGTGGAGATGGATCAAAACCTAAACCTTTAACAGGGCAATATTGTTCATGCTTCTTCAAATCAACTAAATTTAGTTTTTATTCTAGTATGGTTTTTGGTGATTCTGGTGTCTAAAAAATATAAAAAGATATGATTAGAAATATTTATTTTTTAATAATGGTATAAGTTATAATTAATTACTGTTATGTCATACATAATCTTGTTTCCCATACTGATTTTGTATTTTCCTCTACTAGTTTACAGACCTTATATATGAGGGCCTCTTTCCATTGAACAAGATGTGGGATGTAAGTGTCTTATAATTTTTATTAATAAATCATCATATAAACAATTTAAAATATGTTGTTTCATATCACATAAATCATTTATTGTTTAATTAAAATATATACCATTTTCTTCCCAATTAAAGAGTACTACACCCCTTATTTGTGATAGGGATGAATTCGTTTTGATGTACGCCGTTTATTTGAATCACCCCATTTTCCTTAATTAACAATTTAAAATAAAAGTAGATAAACTAAATAATATAAAACAAAATATTATTTACTAAAATTCACCAAAATTGATTTCTCATCAGGATGACTAATGAATGAATTAAATGATTCATGATTTACAATGTGTTCATATTTCGTTGGTGGGTTGGGATTTAGTTCCCCCTTAGTATCCCTCAGATGATATTTGGTAATAATTTTATTCAATCCTCTACGGTACATTCTAGTGGCCACTATGTAATATATCTACCAGATTTTTTCAAAAAAACAACTCTAAAATGGATAATGAAAATTAAACTAACGTTTTATTATATGCTTTTCTGTAAAATATTAGAATTAAAAAATAATATTACCTTAATATCATTCCAAAGGGATTCATTTTTTATATGTTGAATATAGTTGCACAAATCTATATCAATAAAATCATGAATCCTCATTGTGATACCAATATAACTAATTAACAATGACTTCTCAGGATCAATGGGTTATTTTCATTCATTCCATACAACCTAAAATTTTATACACTTACATCTTTCCATGGTAATTATAGGCAACACTATGATGATACATCATTCATAACTCTTTCATGAACATGGTATTGATCCATTGATAATTATTCCATTTTCAAATCAACTGAATTTTGTTTTCTAAGATTGATTACATCATGTTATGTAGAATTTATTTTCTACATGAGTAGTCAATCAATTTATTTAGGTCACGAAAATATTATAAAGAACATATAATATTATGAAGAAGATAACTTCATATTAAAAAAAATCCAACTCATTTAACTCTCATTATATTTTTTAAAGGATGAAGGGATTTGGATACAATATTTAGAATAAAAATCCCCTCTATCATACACGACATAGTCAACATTGGGAACTCCATAAATTGATTGTGCTCTTCTAATGAATGGTTCAGACTCAATTTAATATTTATCTATACCTATAGTTGATTTATTCTCTACCTGAAATAATTATCGATTATTGTTTTCAAGATCTGATATATAAAATACATACACTACTTGTGCTGCTATTTAAAATAGATCATCCTTTTACCCTTATTCATTGAAATTAACCAAAAAATTCCATTTGATCAGCTCTCTCTGCACTCCTATGGTCAATCGCTTTGAAATATAAAATCATCACTTGAATTGGGTTATAATTTAATTATTATATCTATTCGATAATGAAAAAATATGAAATATATGAAAAATGGATTTCTAACCTTAGATAATGATATGTGCATCGCATTCACAACAATTATATCTCTACTATTATTCATCATACAACAATGATCATGTTCATTTTTATAGAACCTATAACATTTAATTACTAAACCATTATCAGATAAAAGATTTTTATTTCTCTCCATTCTAGACATTAATTTCCTTTACAAATTGAATTCATATTTTTAAATGAATCCTTATAAACATGATCTCTAAATCGTACTATAAATTAATGATGATATGTATTTGATATTAATATTTCATCCATTGATGGATTCAAAGATCAGTGAATTTAATTATTAGTTTTATTGTATGCAATAAAATCTTCTCAATCATAAAAAATGTAATAGTGCTCCTTCTCCCACTCTATGGAAATAATTATAACCTCATCTCTTTTGGAAAATCATTTTACCTTAAGGAATCCTCTCTGATGATAATTTGAGTGACCGATTCAACCAAAATCTAATAAGTAATATGTACATAATTCAACATCATATTCCAAAATATATCATTATGAAATTCATACATTTGGATGACTTTGATTAATCATTTTACCATTCAATGTCTTCAAATACCATTCATTGTGGTACATAAATCCGTAATGGAAATAATGACATATTTGAACTTATCTAGCCATGTTAAACATTTGGAGGGTCAATATATAAAATAATGACGGTGGGAATAACTTATCTAATTCACATAATCTAACTACAACCACACTATTCATAATTGGAAACTTTATCTAGTATATAATATAATTTAATATTTCTTGAAAAAGAAATAGAGTATTGTTAAAATGTCTCATTCAATTATAAAAATCATGTAATGTAACGAAACATGCATCGTATATTGCATCAAAACAAGATTGTTGTGTAGTTTTTCCCCTTCAACATCAAACTATTCATATAAACAATGTTATTGATATTTTATGAATACCCCTCTGGAACATTTACACTATTAATGAAAATAAAATAGTATAATTTTTCATATTTGGATAGAGTGTAAGCTACAGGAAAAAGTAAAATTCACCCTTTACACATCATTTATAACAAATATCCACTTATACCTAATCCAATCATTATCAACATAGCATTTATTTAATCATTCTTTCCCAATATAATTCAGTAATGTGAAAATGAAAATATCATATAAATTTTTTTCTACATGCACGATATCACTAAAATGTCTAATGTATAAACAATTCTATTACGTTAACTCAATGAAAAAAGATCTAATTTTTTCAACCTATTTAAATATGGTTTTTTAAAATTGTTTACTAAAGTAGTGTATATATATTTTTATTTATAAAAATATTTAATCACCCCTACAGAATATGATGTTGTAACTTGTTTGATATTCGTCTCAAATATTGTCATCCAATATTGGTATTTATTTTTTCAGGGTAAAAAATTATGATTTAATGAAAACTGTTTTTGAGGAATGTTTTAATAGAAATGATTGTGTGTGTTACTGAAAAATTGGACACCCCAAAATTTCTTTTTTGCTATATAATGAAAACATTCTATAAGTAAAAAAGTTAGTTATCATTATGTTCAACATGGCCCTCAATTTAAATTATTCACATATAATGGAATTATATATAATAATAATTGTATCCCAAATTAATATAAAATCTTTGATCAATGGATCCAAGTATTCATCAATATCATTACCATATTGTTTTGGTCTAGATATATGTAGAGAAAACATAAATTATTTTCACATCTTGGATAACCATGGTAGTAAGTTTGAATTTACCAACATTTCTATCCATGTACTTTTAGTACAACTCTATTCACCAAAACTATTTATTAAATATATAGATAATTCATTATGGATTTTTCTCATCACATTATTAAATTTATATACTCATAATAAATTTACTTCTAGTGAGGTTAGATTGTTGTGTGACATATTTTACATTATTTAATTCTTATATCTAGATTCTGGGTCAATTGTATTAATGTTTTATAACATAAACATAGTCTTATAAATCATGGAATTATAGTAATGTATCATACATCATTTTAAGGACCTGATTTTTCATTATTGTGTTGATATTCACCACAATTAGAGAATTTAATGAGTGATTCACAGTCCATGTGAAAAAATATGAACTCATTCAAAAAATAAATTTTTTTCATAGAGATCATGATAATTAAAATACATATTATTATATCATCATATGTTCAACATGTAATTCCATTTTATTCAGGTATCTTAACATTTATGAGATGAAGTAGTTATATAAAGTCATTGTCGCTCCATCGGTAACAAACATTTAAATTATTCAACATCAATACAGATGACATTGTTGTGTATTTAGTAAAAATGGTATGAAATCATTACTTAGGATAATTATTTCACATCTCCATCATATTTGTACCATCATAGAGGTAATTTTTAAATTCAATTGATATTTCTTCTATACAGTCTCCAACATCATATACATCGGTATTAAAATAAAATGATTCATAAAATATAGTATCATTCTAATAGGTGTGCACATATAACTTTTACCTATGTTTAGTGTAAAATGTATTGATCTAGTATATTTTGTAATAAGTCAACTTTTCCTTCTTCTATTCTTTACTAATTCTTCTTTATTGAAAATCCTTGTTTTTTATTTTCATAACGCCGGTTTAGGAAAACCGGAAACCTCACAGTCAAACAAAAGAACATCCAAATGAAAACATCCTCATAAATTTAAATTCAAAAAATCTCACGAACCACGTGCCCGCCTCGAGCCATGCAACCTCCCCGAGAAGAATTTCCACGTGAAAACCATCATTCCGCCAACGAGAAAACTGGAACACCACGCGCCACCATTCACTGGAAGACGGAGGAGGCACCAGGTATGACTGCAATGATCTATAGACAAATCCACAACACCGGATCGTCGGCGAGCTTCTCTGGCATCCTTCGTCACCTTCAACCTCAACGCCGGCAGAAGCCCTTCATCGCCGTCACAAATCAAGAACCAAAAAACCATCAACCTCACCACAGACATTAATAAAACCAAAAATTCAAATGCGACAGATGCACATCACAAAACAAAACAACAGTGATTCACACCAAGTTCACCACATCCACAGGAGGATCAAACCACCTAACCTCTTGACCATTCACCAATCCAACATCACCATGTCTTAAGAGTCTACTAGAAACTCCCCCGTCATCCACTTCAGTAACACCACCCAACCGCACATGCAAGGCCCTATTTCTGATGATCCCACCACCACTGACCAAATCGACTGATTCAGACACAACAAAACCCCACCACACTCACTTGAGAAGAGTCGGGACCCCATGAACTGCTGACACATGAGCACGACCTTCAGACGCTGAGGAACTCACCGTAGGACACCAGCGAGCTGCCGAGAAGAAAACCAGGAGCGCTCCGAAGAGTGTGCCATCGATGGGGACCGGATTTACACCAGTGTGTCTAAACCAACATCAACTGAAGCCCAATGTGCATCTCCACAGCAAGGGGAGACTACAAAACCACATGACGCAACTGAAGCAGAGATCCTTTACTGACCCACCGAGCTCGAGGAAGAACGTCACTCCGTCCACAACAAAGGGGCGTGCGATGGAATGAGGAAAACCATGGACTGGGATCCCTTTACGGTCACATCACTTTAGTAATTTTTCATTAATAACTACATTGTAAACAAAAATAAAGGATTTTAGATGACTCGTATGCATTCCCTATTATGAACATGCTTCACACATTAACTCCATATTCATACTATTTATTCATACTATTATCATGAATCGGTTTTTTATTCATATTCATCTTATTCAATTCATAAAATAATCAGTTTTTTAAAAATAAATAAATAAATACATATAAAATATTCATAATTAAAGGATAAAGATATAGATAATTCGAAAAAGGGGAACCCAACATTTCATTGATATCGATTATGATTCCAAACAATTTATCTTTTATAATAGAGTGGAACTAAAAAAATAGATTGCGGAAAAAATGTGGGTATGAGTACCATTTCATGATTTGACATTGTATGGTACAAAAAATTCATAATTATAAAATAGTCTCTATAACCTTTCTAGATGAAAGTCCAATAAGTTGGAGGAGTTGATGTTTATTCATTTCATCAATTGGTATGTTGTTGTTCAAGTGGTGTTTAATTTATAATCTATATGATGATTTAAAGAAGTGATATAGTTCAAGTGACCATCACTTTTTTGTGGAAAAATTCCACGTATGAATAATTTGATGATCAAGATAATGAATAAAGAAATTGAAATCATAGGATATATTTTACTAATGAAAATTATGTGTCAAGCCTTGATACTTATTTTCATTAATTATTCCATCTTACCAATGATAGGTATCCCGTTAATGAATAAATGATTCATGTCATTTATATTTCCATTTACCATGTTCTAATACACTTTACAACATAAATCAAGGTCTTCAGAATAATTATTTCTTGTATTATATTATTAAATATCTTAGTGAAAATTTATATAAAATTGATTTCATAATGAACTAAACATTATATAGACAGATATTATATCTAATCATCATTAATAAATATGTTGGAAAAAATTATTTATTATTTGATGGAAGACGTCCATTGGAAATTATTGAACCTTTATTTCCATTTAATTTCAACTTTTCATTAATTTTTTTAAAAAAAATATATTTCATAGGAACATACGTGGTCATGTAATCACCATATTTTGACACAATGTAAATTAGAATTGAATATAACTAAACCAATGGATGTGAATATTTTAAATTAATTATGTGATGTTGAATTCTATATTACTTTATTTCTCGGAAGATTTTTCTAGACCAAGATTTAATGGAATACAAAAAATATATAATTTTACTATTACCAACTATAATCTAGGTCTTTATCATAGTCTATAAAATTACATATTAATTAAATACATTGTTTTTGTTTCTATTCTAATATTTTGGAAATACTAACATATATCTTGTTATTTATTAATGAATTAATATATTCTATATTTACTTTTTAATTAGCTATAAAATTTCTATGAATATGTGATTTTTCATTATATTATCAAATTAGTCAACCCTCATATAAATTTATAATATTGATCTTTATATAAATATATTTACAATCATAATTATATTATCCATTTTTATAGAACATGATCTGCATATCCAAATTAATTTGTTTTATCTTTTTATTTATATTGTTAATATATATTTTTATTTTATTCGTTATATATATTCAACAAAATTTATATACATTTGTTAGGCACATATGTTCTATACCATTTTAAAACTATGATATTACTATGTTAGAACCCATATAATTATATATATCACAAAACATCATGAACTCTACATTAGAAGAAATTTTATTTTTAGACCAAACCAATTATTATTTTTTTTAAAAATTACATCTCTTCAGTATTTTTATTTCACAATACAATCCTACTATATTCCTAATGTTTAATTTTTTTGATTAAAGTATAATTATCAATTTTTAAATAGAAATATTTTCAAGCATCTTATTAAAGGGATATCATTCCTTTTATGGTTGACCAATATTTATTTTCATTTAAATAATTCTGTTAAATTTTACTATCCACGAATCTACATATTATTGAAATGATAATTCCTTAGTAGTTGGTTATATAACCCATTCAATTTTTTCTAATTATTCAATTGATATAATCAATAAAAATAATTTCATTCACTATCTTTTCAAAAATATTATTTCATATTAGAACTGATTCATTAAATATCTAAAAAATATAATATTAAACCATAGTGTATTTTAAAAATGTTCACTACTTTAAATTGATAAATGTATCCTTAGAATGACTAGATAAAACCCACATTCTCAAAGCCAACAAGAATCACTATATAGATAATAAATGAGAATTTCTTAACAATTAACTCTTCTAATTTTTTTATACCCAATTTAGTTTTCTCCCTCACGAATTCTAATATATATTTGAAATTTAATAAAAAGATATTTTTCACTAAGAATATACTTACATCATAATATTTTCATGCCTTATTATTATCTTTTTAATCATATGCTACCTATTATTTATCTAAATTACCTCGTATATCAATTAGTATGTATTAATTAACTTTGTAATTTCATCCCAATACTATCATGAAAGAAGTCTCATATGTGGGTGAATTGAGTGATTTAAAATGTTTTCAAAAACATGTACTCCATTATTTATGTTGGTTAAGGTTTATCCTATATAGATTAATTAGATTATAAAATACAATAAACGGAAATTAAAATTATAAAACAAATTGGTTTTATAGTTGTACATTTGTATAAATAATATCCCATAGTAAACTCCATTAACACCAATTTTTGACATAATGATATTTATTTAGATCATTTTCCATGTGGTATCATAAATGAGTGAAAGAAGATGAGACTATTTTCATGGATGCAATATATTTTACCATAATCATATTTAAAAAGATTATATATGGAATTTAGATGCTTTTCATAGGGATCTAATAAGTAAACGTAATAGAAAAATTATATATATAGACTTTTATTATATGTTAGAACTCAATATAGAAATATAAAATACATAGAATGTTTATTAGAGTGTAAATCACATAGTTGAATCCATAGTTTTCAGATTATGATTCTTCTCTAATAGAAAAGTATGTCTTAAATGTAAATGTCTAAAAAATCCAGTAATATATTTATAAATGCTTCCCAATAGTAACAATATTCATTCATTTTTATTCCCCCTTAACATTACACTGAAATATAATATTGGATTTTAGAAGTTTCTAAATAATCATGATATTCATAATTTTTCAATCAATTATATATTTTATCAAAATATAGAAAACTAATATTTGTAACTAAATAATATTTATGAAAATTTCAGTATACCTTCATTAATGTTAATTTTTGTCAATGTATTTCACGATTTTATCCGAGAAATTAGTAAATTCTTGAATTTAGGAAATTTATTATTTTTCATAAATAATTTAATTTTAGAGAAATTTGTTTTACTAACACATTATAAAAATATAACTCAAAAAATGTATGTTATTATAATTTTTTATAAATCTAAAACCATCATTTTGAAAATTATCATCTATAATTTTTGATAAATATTAAGAGAGTCTTTGGATATCCCTAAAACTAGAAACTAAATCAACCTGGTTATACTTCTCTAAAATATTTTAAGCATTTATGATATTCAAATTCCATGATAAATCAAACATAAATATTCAATAAATAAATATTTGATTTAAAAATACATAAATTTAATCATTATATAATATATATAATGAAAAAAATTAACATCATGGATAGATAGAAATACCATTTCTAAATATGTAAAGGTAATGTTTTTCTTATCTTTAATATTTAATGGTTATACACTCTGAAAAAATAAATACATAAGTGTTTTATATAAATAATGATTCATATAAAGAAGTTAATCCTAAATGAACCATTGTTCATAATTACAAAAATTTATATCTCTACCACCAGATATGATAGTAAACCACCACAAAAAGTGATTATAGTGTTTGTGAATGATTTTAGGCTATGTGAAAATTATAATTGGGGTCAATTGACATTACTTCTCCTTATATACATTTAATATTATTATATTTAAAGAATTACGAGAATCCAATAACTTTGTATTTTTTCAAAATCCACTAAATACATCATCTTTTGTACTTTGAAAAAATTTCACCATTATCATTATATTTAATAGTTTCTACTCTTTTATATTTTTTTATCAAAACCTAATATTATTCCCTAGATCAATATAAAAAAATTTAGGAATATATTTACTTTCATACATAAGATATTTGACATGTGTATGAACATAAATGATAAGGAATTGACTTTATTGACGATTCCTAAAATTATGTTGAAAATAGTATTCCTTTGAACTCATATTTTGTGAAAAAACATATAAATAATAAATGTTTAAAGTATAAAAAATAAATGTTTTTTTTCATTTAGTGTTAAAATATAATAAAAAACACATTAGTGAAATGTTGTTTAAAATATAATATATGAAATATTAATTAAAATATATTTCAACATTAAAAAATCAATAAAAGATATTCTCTTCCACTATGAGGTAGTAGACATGCTCTACCATAGCAGGGAGAGGTATAAGATAAGAGAATGATAACCTTAATAGTGTAGTCAAATAGATCTCTTGGAGTGGGGTGATACTATTACCAGATGGATACCAATGGTCATGTAGTGGGTTGTAATAGAAATTAAATAAAAACACAAGAACCGATAAGAACCTATGTGAGACATGGTCAGGTAAATTCATAAATGTAGAGACCCGTAAATAAAGAATCACTAGAGGAGGGTGAACAATGGGGGGGGACTTCAATGACAAATCTCCTAAACATGGGACTCCAAGACCAGTGAGCCAAGATAAAATCGCACTATCGCACCCCACTAATACCAAACAAGAATGTAATGAGAGAGGGGTATAAAAAATTTACATTACATAGATTCGAGGCATGATTTGTCTGAGATAAGGTCAATGGAGCCTGGTGAAAACACTATATTTACACAACAACTTCATTGGAATGATGGTAATTAGTGTGGTTAGTTTTATTTTCAGATTATTACAGAGTATTTTTTCAATGCATCCAAAAATAACTAATTATGATGGGTTTTATTAGTACTATGATAATAATCCCAAATAAAAGAACTCGTAATCAGTGCAATACATGTGATGATAAAAGATATATTTATCACCGTAAAAAATTTAACACTAATAAAAATGTCCTATAAGTCAAAAAATAATAATTATATAAAGTATATTTGTAAATGTATTTAAAAATATATGTTTATAATTATAAATTTATTTATAGAATTATATATATTTTTATAAATATTGGTATATTTACTAAATGTAGATAAATAAAAACATACAATTTTTAATATATTCATTATTTAAATATATTTATATAATTTTTTAATTATTTAAAAATAAAATTGATTATATATAATTGTATAAGTACATTTCAAATTTTTATATTTGTTAAATTTTAATTATAAATATATATTTTTATAAATATAATAAATATATATTTATAAATAAATCAATCTGTATATATATTTATAATTATTTATTTAATGCTATAAAATATATTTCTATCATTATATATATTTATAAAATTATATATTTCATTATATAATTAATATTTATTTATTATTTATAAATATATTAAATATATTCATTATTTTAATATATTTATTTTAATTATATGATTAAAAATTTATAAAATATCATTATAAATATTTATATCTTATTATATATTTATATTATTATATAAATTTATATAATTATATACATATATTTAAAAAATATATAAAAATAAATTAAATAATTTCATTATTTAAATAGTTTTCATATAATTATATAATAACTTAAAATATTTTATTTATATATAATTTGAAATACATAATACTAAAAAAAATAAAATCTAAATTTAATATAAATATAAATCTATAAAATATATTCATTGGTCCCTAAAATAAGGATAATGTTGAATCTAGGTTACATAGCATGTATATGGTTTAATAGGAGCCTTTTAAGTTCTTGAGAGGATTCATCTTTCTCGCCCTGTAGAACCATGGGAATTTGCAAAGTTTGATGATTTTAATATTGAGATTTTGTAACACAAAGGTGTTTCTTCTTGGGATATAATTTTTCTTGGTATTTTGAGAAACTCAAAAGTTTTTAACAATAAAATATTTAGGAATGGTCTACATGGATTTGTAAAATAAATCCATAAGTTCATTGAATAATTTATTACGGGATTTAAGAACTCCATCATCATGCAGGTTACCTCATAACTAATAACTGAGGTCAGGAAGCTCAAATACATGATGAAATTCTTGCTCTAGGTATGGAGTTTGAATATTATAATATAGTTTCTATTTTTCTAAGATATTTTAAAATAATTTTTTTCTTCTTAAGAGATGAAATTTAATGTGTGGTGTAGGTTTTTTTGTCAATTTAATGAATGGGGTCTACATATTTCAAGACTGGGACCGTAGGTATGATACATTTCATGAAAAGAACACTATTGTGCATTATTGGATTTAGGTATAGAGACTAAATTGGTTTCTAGGCACCAAAGTATTCGTAGAGATGTTTTGTTTGTTTTATTCACCCTAATCACGTTTGATAATGAAATAAAAATAGTCACATATGGTAATTATTATCAAATCTTAGTTTAATTTGATCATAATTTTAGTCATATTGATTCGGTTCATTTGGTTGTCTATGATTTTAAATTTGATCATTCTATCAATTATCAATTTTCCCCTAGTGTTTTAGATTTTTTTTTCATAGGACGTGTAATAGGTAATTGCCATGAGGGTATGAGAACCATGAATTTTAATAAATATATATGTTATGTTAATATCTACAAGTTCAATATTGCTATAGATAATGGGAATAAATTTATATTTTATATTCACAAAATTCCCATGGATGGAATTCATTATTTCTAGTATGAGTTAAATAGAAGGGGGTTTATGATTATATTTTTCCTCTAGGAAATATTTCTATGCCTTACAATCCCGTGAGGGAGAGTGTCAGTCTTCCAACTCAAGCCTCTATCTGGTATACTACTTTAGTATCTATCACCATAGAATAATATGGATTTATTTCATCCCCTCATGATTTAATTACATCATCTCATAATATTGTCGAATGCGAGTCCCATGTTAAGGTATACCATTTGACTACGTGTGGTTATGACTACATTTTCATGGATGATATTGTTGATGTCCAAATATTGGTAAGATCATAGGTTCGTATTGGTGGAAAGATATCACATGACTCATATCATGAAGTATTATCTAATTTTGATGATTGAAGGAACTTCACTAATGTTATTTTATATGATTTCATGATTTCTTGTACGAGAATGTTGGATAATTCATTTCAATTTATTAAATAAATTTTTTATAAAAATTTGATTATTTAGTGAATTCTTCCACTGTGACTGTAAGAGGGATTTTTTATTCCCCATCTTCTATTGATTATCCTTAGATGATAAAGTATGGATACAAAAAAATCAACGAATTGGAATGTTGGAAAATTACTATTGATGTCTCTATGGAAGAAGGTTGGCTATCTGAATAGTAAGCTAGGCATGTATCTAATATTTTTTTATCAGTTATTGATCATTTACCAGTGGATAATGGAGTCTAAATAGTTGAGTTTCTTGATCCTGGAAAGGAATATGAAAAAATAACCACAAGTAATACCTTTAAAATAAATGTAATTTCTTTTTCATGATTGACTCTATTAATAATTAATAATTTGATCAATATTTCCTTGATGACCTAGTGAGAGATGGGGAGAGAAATAATAGAACCTCTTCAGTTAATGGCAGTGTAGATGTTTGAAAATTAATTGGTTTGTATGTGTCTAGGGATTAAGAGGTATAGCACACTATGGAAGTAGTGGTCACGGTAGAGGGGGGAGGTTTAGACTGGTCTATGGGATGGACCAAGATAAACGGGATAACCTTATACCCATTTAATGTGGAACTGGTATTAATATATAGGTGATGAGAAGGGATCGGGCCACAAGGTCAACTATTCTAGTTGGTGAAGTAATAGAGGCTTATAATGAAACAAATTTTGATCCATAGTTCTTGTATGAAGATAATAAATACATTGGTAGAACATTGTATACATAAATTGACAAATCAGAATAAGGACATAGATATGTACATGCAGGTGGGGATGGCCATTTTCCTCTTTAAGAGAGATGGTACTCAATTTGATTGAATGTATGAAGCT
The DNA here is from genome assembly GCA_963277665.1 of Viscum album. Classification (NCBI taxonomy): domain Eukaryota; kingdom Viridiplantae; phylum Streptophyta; class Magnoliopsida; order Santalales; family Viscaceae; genus Viscum; species Viscum album. The sequence goes on along the minus strand of OY728132.1, from coordinate 91,910,733 downwards.
CTATATGATGTGGTTCCAATACCACAAGTGTATCATGAGACCTTTAGAAGTGTTGATTTTGTCAATATGTAATCCTTATCTAAGGAAACAAAGTCCTATGGTGTGGAATAGATCTAGGATCACAAGGTAATACGGTCTAATTAAGGGTACATCAAAATCATGGATGGTCGAGGTGGGCCTTGGGATACTCACAAATGGAAGAAGGGACATCATCATCTGGGACATGAAAATTCATAGAGTATTGGTTAGAGGATTTGATCTTTCTTTTTCTTAGGGATGTTTTATAGGACCATTCCATTTATTGTTAGCATGTTTGTCTGTGTTTTTTCTACATCCCTTTTCTGGTAATTTACATTTTCTTAAAAATGATTTCAGGGATATAGATTTATAACCCATTGTTCTCCCCATTATAAATTATATTAATATAATTATATATTATAATATAACTATATATATAAATATATTACATATTTTCATCATTTAAAAATATTTATTATAATTCAATAATTATAAATACTTTTATATCATTATATCTATTTCTATCAATAGATATTTAAATAATTATATATATTTATACATTGATATCAGTATATAAATTTATATATTTATATAAATATTTTTTTAAAAAAATAAAAAAATAAATGTAAATATAAATATATTAAATAGATTTATTATTTAGATATATATATATTATAATTTATAAACTATTTAAGAAGTAATTTTTTATTTATATATATAAAAATACTTTTTTAAAAATTATATATATTTATCTACAATTATAAATATATAATATTTTTAAATATAATAAATATAAAATATATATATTCATATAAAAATATTTTTGTAAATGTATTAACAATTATTTATTTATAGTTATAATTATATTTATATATTTTTAAATATTAATATCATTATATATATATATATAAATAATATAAATATAAATACAGTAAATATAATAATTATTTAAATATATATATTTTAATATTAATAGTTTAAATATATTTATATAATTATATATATTTATGTCATTATATTTGTGTTAAGTGCTCGGGGGTTAAATTGTTTTCAAAGAAACACACACACACACACAACCAACACACACTAGAAAGGCAATTCAAAACCCCTCCCCACTGAGGGATAATCTTGTAATTTAACCATATTATTTATATATTATATTCTCGTAGACCAAACATTGGAGGGACCAATGCCCCCTTTGTTTTTATTTCCCAAATTCCTAGCTTGAACCAACATGTCCACGGCTCGCATCCCTTTTTAGCATCATTTCTCCATCAAAACCAACATTATTAATCCCTCATTGTGCTTTCCAGGATTTAAACCATTTCCTTTTAGATTTAGGATTATCAGGATTACCACTCATATGCCACCCCACCTGATATATCATTATATATATATACATATTAGGTGCTTAGGGGTAAAATTACAATCAACACACACACACAACACAGACAAACTGGAAAGGAAGTTTATACCCTCACAAGGGATAACCATCCCATCAAGCCTTATTTATTCAGTACATTTCTTGAAGGCCTAGTGTGTATGAAGCCCATAAAATATACCAAAGGCCAACAAACTGTACTGAAGTCCCAGTGCAGCATCGTTCCTGCATCAAACTGCAAGAGTCCCAGAAACAATTTATGATTACCATGTTAAGGCTATATTGTTGTTTTAACTATGTGTGAACCATGTGACATAATATTTTATTATTACTAGGATATGAATCAAAGATAATCCATCCAAGAAACAATTTTTCTCCCTTACATAGGAAAAATTAAAATGTTCCACCATTTGGTGGTTTATATTTTTCAAAATGTGCGCAAACATTGAACAGTCCCAGAAACATAAAAAAAATATTGAAAAACACTTGATACAAACCAAAAGTTTATTTGATCAATGGAGACCCAAATTAATGTTTTAAAAAACATAAATTAATGTAACAAGATTTCACTAATCCATCTATAAAAAATAGTTGAATTTAAAATTGATCCATACTTATTGATTTGACCATGTCCAATTATTTATCAATTCTCATTTTCAAAATAAGTGACATGAAATACATTCGCTCTGATTAGGTTATTGAACATCATGTATTCATCATGAATACATTTAGAATAATAAATATATAGATACCACAATTACATATATAAACTTGTAAAGAATGCTTTCTATGTAATGTATTTAAGAAAAATGATTTTGGTAGATATTTTTTCGTAGGTCTATATATATTATTAAAAATATATATATGTGTCCATAAATGTTTCATTGGATTCCTAAAGGAAGTCATTATCATTTAGTTTTTGATAAAATTATTAGTTCTAGTGGATGAAGTGATAATGGTTGAACTAGATGAAATAGAACAATGTACAAATCTATTCTTATATATATTTCTACTTCCAAGTTGGTATCCATATCCTGTATTATACTTATTATTAATTTTATTAACAAGAATATGTGTTATATTTTTTCCATTTTTTAATATCTCTATACCTTTCTTTAGTTTCTCATTTGTAAATTTGTACACATTTTCACATTATAATGTTAAAAATTCTAATGTTTTTCTATTTTATGATAAAATTTATATTAGAAAAAATAACATGTCACTTTTTTTAACATTTATATCTATCATTTAATTAAATAAATTTATCTTCAGACATATTATCATAGTTGAATAATTCATCAGTAGATATAATATCTAAATTATGGTTTTAATTTTTTCCGTGGTTTAAACTGTGAGTAGGATATTTATGAAAAAAACTGCCTATTTTTTCATAATAAAGATATCAGATTTATCATTTCTATAATCTCCACTCCTGTCTAAATTAATTTATTGGTCTTTAGATGCATACCAATTGGTTTTCAAATCATTTTTATACTTTTTTAAAATTAACTTATGCATTTTGTTCTGTTATATCATGAGGCTATCTACTTTGATGTGCCCATTAATTTTACACTCTAAACATATTATTTAAATTGGGGAATCATTATTTTACAATTTTTTCCCTAATTAAATTTTATTTCATTAATACTTCCATAGTTTTACTTATTGAAGAACTTATTATTCATACAATACTTCATGAAATTTTTAGACAATTAAGACATTTCCTCAAAATATTAAATGGTTTTTATTCATTACTTGAACTACCATCTTTAACATTATCTTTTAGTTTTTTCCCAAATTCTTGAAGGAAACTTAATTAAGTTTGGGCTCATAATCCTTTAATTATTTCACTTATAGTTCTTCTTCATACATCACGAATTTTCCATATAGTTCAATCACATGTAACATACTTATGTCAGATGATTCCTTTATGGAATTAAGGGCTTCTATCTATCTGTAGTTTAGACACCTCAACATTCTCATGAAATTCAACTTGTCATCAATTTTATTTCAATGAACTTGCATTATGTTAAATATTTCGATAAACCTGAGATATATTTCATAAATAGGCTAATCAAGAATCATCATAAAAGTATCATATATATTGGAATATTTATTCTGACTAAATTATTTGACATTATATGATAACTCATTAGAAACATCTATATTATCAAATAATGCAACACGATTACTATAAGAAATGATTCTTTTTAAATTCATTCTCCAATAAGTTACAGTAAAAACCATTAAAATATTTATAGTTACTCTTATAAAAATCCATAGTGGAATCACTCAAATATTTCATAGGATACATTTTATAAATCATAACTATCCTCAATAACAACCCAAATATCAAGCTGTATTCTATATATACGAATATTATTTTATATTCTCTAATTGAGAATAGGTGGATCTATTATAATATGAAGGCTTATTAGTGGAATTTCATTCTTGATTTGTATTATCCATAAATATATAAATTGATATATAATATAAATTTATGATCATTTGTTAAAAATAAATAAAAATAAAATACAAAATAGGAAATGATCACTTACAAAATGTTATACTTATTAGAAATCTCAAGAGTGGATGAATTGAGTATCAAATAATAATTTATATTTAATACTATTTTACTATTTTAAATCCACAAATTTATGAAAAAATTTGAATAATATGGTAGAGTTAAATAACTTGATATTTTGAAAATATTATTAAAATATCAATCACAACTCAGTTAAATTTCCATTGAAAATAAGTGAATTTTGAAACTATTCTAATCATATCAAACATTGTATATAAAACATTAAATTATTTTAACTATAAGAGTTTAATATTGTTTAAAAAATTATAACCCAAAACTAATTAAATTTAACAATATAAAATTTAGAAATAAAAAAATAATAATGGAATTTATCAATGGGTTTGGTCTCAAATAGGGGAATTAATCTCCTCCAAATAGAAATCATCAGCTTCATGATTATTATGATAAAATAACTTATCGAAATCCTAGATTGGGTTTTTGAAACAAGAGGTCATAGGGTTGTCCATGCAAAAATCATCTTCCATAGTTATACATTAGAAAAAATGAACAAAAGTAACACATCAAATCTTTTATAGTTGTATATGTGAATAAAAAAGATGAAAATAGAGACTTATTTTTAATAACACCCCATTTAATCACATGAAAACTTGTTTTAGAAATAATTACAGTAAAATAAATGAACGCTAAAAATTAAATCATAAATAGAAAGAGTCGGGGTCTATAGAATAGAAAATATATTGATACTAAATATTAATAGGTTTACATGTTTTTAGTACTTGAGATTTCCTTTTTATGGAGCTAAAACATTTTCATTTAAATTTTAATTAAATAGTGGGTTTTGGAAGTTTGTAATAGTCATGTGTTCTTAGTATATAAAATTATAGGGTCTTCCAATCATATGCATCTCAATATTTCACGTTTTTCAAGCATAGGGTAGTGTTTTATTCTTTTCCCATGGATGTGTCATAGTGTCACCCTTGTTGAAAAGTGATATCAACTGAATTTATAGTGCTCTTGGTCAGGTTTTCCATCATAGGATAATAATGGAAAATCGAGATCCTCACACAGAAAAAAAAAATCATGAAAATTCATACATTGACATTATGAGACCCTGTAATTGTTTAAAAATAATACTTCTTAAATCCATGTACTTTGTGTCCTATATTAATTGATTAAAAATTCCGTTGTGTAATTAATTTTTTAAATTAATTCATATTAACTAATGTATCTCCCATGTGGTAACTTCTCATAATATTTCTCATATGTGTGGTATCTCTTATGAAATAAAATTCCTATGATAGAAGAACTTTTGAACTGTTTCTCTTCTTTGGAGGTAACAACACAAAGTTGTAGCTTCATCTGGTGGAAGCATCATATGAATGGTAAAACTGTTGAACATGGGGAATATCTATCAAATGGTAGATTAATCTAGATGAATTATCATGAGGTAGTATCATTTCTCAAAATAATCTCTATCGAACTAATAGTAGAACAAATGAACTAATAGAATCATCAGGCAATGGTAGAAGCTACTGGATGTTTCTCTACATAAAACATGTTGTAGCACTATTCAACAGTATAACAACCATGAAATAGAACATACTAGTTTTAGCATTAGAGTAGTGGTATATTGTGGATCATTTATTAGCTCGAAGAAATATCAAAGTTCAACTAATGGTATCTTATTATTACTAGTGATAGATGGTGATAGTAGATCCAAACATATCAAATATTCATATATTAACAAAAAATTACTATCATAAAAAATTTAATTTATTAAAAACCCAATTAATTTGATTTTTAGAGGTAAAATAAAGATGTTCTTATAAATATCGTAAAAAATATTTTATAATAACCATCCATGAAATTTGGTGACGGAAAATGGATCATATTGATACATGGTGGTGGTAATCCATACATACATCTATGTGATAATTTAATTTCTCTTTGGATATAAAGAAGATGGAAAATTTTTATCCAATAATCATAGTAACATCTAAATGTATCGAAGATATTTTTGTTTTCATGTTATAGTGGATAAAATAGATTTATAGGAATCCTAAGAATAAATAGGCTTTTAAATTTTTGAGTAAGATGATTACCTCTTCTTTGAGAGACCACCTTTGGATTACACCTTATGAATAATTATGGTAGCCATTTGGGAATAAATGATTCCCTATATTTAATGGATTTAATATAGGGTTGTATTAGGTCCGTAAATGTCTATTCCAGAGGTATCAAACATAGTGATTAATGGAGTATAGACGGTTCTCATTTATAAGAGATGGAAATGACAAATTTGGAATTACATAAAATATTTGAATATAGTATATATCATAATAAGGTAAAGTGGCACATAACCTCAAAACATTGATGATATGTTGCTCTAGGATCATGATATACTCATCCAATCAAATTTATACTTGTTTGGGATTCATTTAAAGCCTTATTTCCTAGTCCAATCACATTAAACCCATTTTAACCATAACTCTGATAACATAAATGTTTGCCTTTATAACCTAGTTATATGAAAAAATTGGGATCATTAACCAAATTTTCGCATGATGATTCCCTATTAAGAAAAAAATTATATTATATTCAATAATATATGGAGATAAGAATTAATTTTATTATAATAACAAAAAATGCATAAAATCATTTTTTTAAAGAAAATACATTATTTATGTGTAAAAATAATAGTACATTGGAAAAAAAAATTTATAATAATTTTTAATGAAACATAATAAAAAATGGATTATTGATATTAGATAAATAAAAATCATAATAGAACCTTACATACATACAATTAAATGAAGAAAACAGAAAAATGTTATTAAATTTAATAAAACATAAATTTGGTATGAAAAATTCATTAATAGGTTCCCAAATTCAAAATAATATTCTAAAATAATTTATTTGACGCATTTAACATATATCGGGTTAATAAAATTGTACCAAAGTATTTTATATCATAGTTACATCAAAATAAAATCCTAATAATAACAATATTTGAAAAATAAATACATTGACTATTTAACCAAATATCAACTATTTCTAAAAAATATAAAAAATCCATTATAAACAAAATATTATACAATTAATCCAAAAATAATATTATTATTTTCAAATAAATTTTTAATATTTGTCAATTATTAATTATAATGACCATGAAAAATATTCTATGAAACTGATTCTTGAATAAAATGTATTTTTATATCACATAATGAATTTACCAAAAAGTTGGTATTTATTTAGTATCATTTATCATTATATAAAATTATTATACATATTTCAAATAATTTTTTTACTCATATTAAAAATGTAAATTTTAATGACTTGGTTATAAATGACACATTTCAATAATATTATAATTATAATATATCAAAGTTTTTTAATGCCAATTTTTGGGTACTCATAATGATATTGAACACATAAAATTTATTTAAAAATAAATATATCATTATATAATGGGGTGTTAAATTATACCACCATATAATAATTTCACCTTATAAATTTCATCACTCTGATACAAAAAAAATCGACGAAACTCCTGATTCATCGGATCCTCAGGTTCCCACATAGCATCCAGAAATTTATATTTTCTCCAAAAAAAATTGACTATGTGATTGGTATTGCATTGTAATATTTTATATCATTGATTAAAAATATCTAATGTATGTTCTTCATTATAGAGATCTTCGGCTATCTCTATGGAATATGAAAGGATTTCATGTGAAGTATCATGTAAGAACATCCTTAGGAGAGAAAAATTGAAAACATTATAAAACTGAGAGATATTTTATGGAAGAACTGAATAAAAATATTCCATTTTGATACGATTAATAATTTTTATGGGACTAATATATATATGTATCATCTATCCATTCTTTTTGAATTTCATTCACTTCTTTAAATGTGATATATTGATGAATAAATTTTCACCAACATTGAACTATATATTTCACAGATGATTGTTAGCATATCTATCCTATCAACATGGTAATTCCAGGATATTAAAATGAATGGATATAGCCTTATCTCGTATTTACATAGATATATCGAATTCTAATAGATTTTATTCTCAAACTTCATCAGATCATTTTTAATTTATTCTCTTCCTTCCATTGAGGGATTCATAAAGAGAGATATAAATTCTTGAATGAAATATATCATTATTAGATAATGAAATCAGAAAACACTATTTATCCAAACCAACATTGAAATACATATAATATTATCTCAAAAGTTCGTTCTAGGGTTTGAATAGTCATCTCATATTTAGAATTTATATAAGGATTATAATCAATACAAAAGTTTTATGCAATATTCTAATATTGTCGATTCCTCTCAAAAAAATATTAGTAATAATCAAATCCTAATCAGATATAATATAATATTGTACTCTATAAAACATTTTAACTCCCTCAAGGTATTTCATGGAAGTATGATCATAATATAAATCTTTTTTAATGGAAATAAAATGTGTTTATTTCATAAGGTTGTCAACTACATCCCAAATAGTATTGTTCCCAATAGAGGTTTTGGGGAAGTTGATGATGAAATCAATAACAATGTTTTCCAATTTATATTCTAGTATGTTTAATGGTTGTAACATACCCTTATACATATATCACTCATTCATATGTTATTGGAATACTAAGAATTAATTTATATACTCTACAATATCAATTTTTATGTTATGACTCTAATAAGTATTCGTTTAGATTTATATACGTCTATATACTTCTATGATGAATAAATTATGATGAACTATGTGATTTATAAACTATATCATTCCCCATGTATAATAATTACGGAACAAATACTAGGTTATTGAGTCCTATAATTCCATAACAGTCGTGTTGATCGTAAAAACATTTATCTGCTGCTTTTATATTTTCTACATTTTCCCTATGTGCCTATTAAATTGGAAGATTTAATGATGGATTAACATTAATTTATGAAAGATATCATATTTTTCCATTAATCATAATTTCAAGATTGGTCCTCTAAAAATCCATAAATATTTGATCTCATTCAATCCCCATCGTGAGAAAACAGGGATGGCCTTATTGAGTTAGAGCACCATCCATGTTTTTGACCTCCCAAGGGTGGAAAGGTATTGAGTGCCATAATATTTAATTAAATTCAAATATATCCTTTATTAAATATTAAAATTTTTCTATATGAATATATATTTCCATTTTTAATCACTAGTATGTATATATATATATCACTTTTAACTGAAAATATGCTTACCCTATATTTTTTCATTAAAAAGTACTAATGCATGTTGTAAATCATTTGTTCGATAATATTACTCATGAATTTTAATTAGAGATGTGTATAAGATATCACCCTTTAATTATACAGGATAATGCATCCTATTAACATCTTTAATGAATTATTATAGATACCAAACCCTTATCTACATTAGTGTACTGTAATCACAGTAGAGTTAAAAGACATTCTCTTTTGTACCATGAATTATTCATCACATTCATCTGTCCAATTGAACTTAACTCTCATATGATCCAACTTGATTATTGGATTATATAACCATGATATATCCTACACGAAGCATTAGAAATATCTATAATACATTTTAAAACTATTAATGTATGTCACCATCACAGATTTGGTCCATTGATTAATCACTTTAGTCATTGAAGGTCCTTCAAATATAACCTCTCTTGAGATTATATGACCAATGAATGAATCTTTTTTAGATATATATCACACTTGATGAATTTTTTATCAAATTTATAATTCATTGAGACCTTGAACGCAATACTAAAATGAACTTCATTATCTTCTATAATATTTATATATATAATAATATCATATCTAAATACTACACAAAACTGGTCATAGTAATCTCTAAAACCTAGAGAACGAAGAATATATTTTATTTTTAAAATTCCAAAGAAAATGATCTTTGTCATTTTTTTCCAAAACCTGGAGAACGAAGAGAGTTTCCAATGTCCATTTCCATCTTCAGATCACATCGAATAATTTCTTCCTATAAATTATAATATAATATAGATAATACCATTAGGATTAATGGTCTTAAGAATCTAATGATCCATTCAATATTTTTAATCAAAATCATTGATATAACCGAAATAATGTTATTATTGTCTATTGAAATAATTCTCATATATACTAATAGATTCATATATAATTTACATTAGTACTAAAAATTCCCATTTCATTTTCATTATAATATTTTTTTGGTAATTTAATTTAAAATACCATTGGAAACTCTTCTCGTGTTATGGAGTCTATTTCCTCATCATGCACATATACATAATTAGATTACATCATTGACCAGAATCAAATTCCAAATGAGGCATAATATAAATAATATTCACAAGATATATCCTTTGGAGAAAAAAATAAATATTATCTATAACATATATATTTTTATTATAAATTATTGGATCATAAAAGCAATGATGGAAGTTAGTTGTTAAAGTCATTAAAAACTCAATTCTGAGTAGTTTCTTCTTCTGGAGGATTGGATGTTCAACATGATTCTTATAGTCATGTATAACTTAAGTGATTAGTTCAATAATAGTAATTTGATTTTCCATCCTATATCTCATTTTTTTCTAGATTCCCCTGTGGAATATCTTTTCATTTACCATAAAATTTTTTATATACATGATTCCCCATTCATCAATTAATTAACTAAAAAAATAAATGTATTGTGATTAAGAAAAATCATTTATCAATGTAAAAACACATATAATTATGAAAATAATAGCTCTAATATTCAAAATTATAAAATCTTCTTTTTAAAAATTACATAATAGATTTAATGTAGTTCATAATTAGTCATAATATATTGAAATACATTATAATTGTTCATAATGAAAATATGAATTAACCCAAAAATATACCCATAAGAAAATTTGTGACATAGCTGTATCCAATTTCTAATATCTAGGTAGGAATATATTTATATATAAAATCTGACACTATCTAATTTTGACAGGATTTAGGATGTTATACATTACATGGAATTATTCCTATGGTTTTCAACAAATATTTCTAACCAAATATCCAAAAAAATAAAAAATTGACCTGGTAACGAGGGAAACTAAGTATAACATAGATAAATATTACCTCATTTATGTTTAATATTCATCGCATAACGGAATTACACAGGCATCAAAACTGTAATGGGTTTTTGTATTTATAAAATATATACAAAAAACATATTTAATGAAATATATTCAAGAAATTTATTCATAATTAGGGGAAATAAAATATAAAAAATGATATTAGATTCTAGGTAAGGGTTGAAATAATATATATCAATCAATGATCATTAGTGGACACTAGTATAACGGAATGTTGTCATGAACATAACATTATAAAGTAGAACCATATCAATAAAGGATATTAAATCATGAATCATGAAAATAGGTTTTTTTTAATAAAAAACTTAAAATGAATTAAGATTGAACAATTGTTAATAATAAATCATGATATATTAGAAAATTTTAGAGGGATAAAAGATATGATTGTGTTATAAAAATAAACATAGAAAATCATTTCATTAAACAAGGATCTTTTACAAGGACATCATAGTAGATTAGGTTGACTCTACATCCCATTATTTCTTTAGTAAAATTTCACTCCCAAGGTCATCATGGTGGAAATACACCATTACTAAACAAGGTACAATCTCTATTCCATTCCTAACTATATTATCAGATATCATTATTATAACACTTAACTGGAGGTCCATATAATTCTAGGACTACCCATCACATAATGAAAATCATCCATATATATTCAAAAACCTCATAAACATTCATCAATTCATTATATCGTGTCTTGTAAAATTGAATATAGTATCATAAGTTTTAAAATATTTCATCATAACATAACCCATGTAAAAGAAATAGGATTAATAAATATATAATTTTATCATTATAAAATCATGATAAAGGTTTGTGTTTAAAATAATCAATATAAGATCATCATCATCATAATTCATTTAGAAATTGATACGGAATCATAAGATCATATCTTTAGTGAAGTATAACATTACTAAAGTATATTAACATAGATGACCGATACCTTTAAAAGATAATTGAAGCCATTATCTAGAAAGATGGAAAAATATCATTTCCATTGGATAAATGTTATCCTAAAATACCCAAAATATTAAAAATATTATTTTTATTGAAAGTAATCATTAAAATAATAAAATGATGAATAAATGTAAAGAGTGTTCATGACATGAGGAAACTATTTTAATAAAATAGACATCAAAGGAGTCATTATTTGTGAACATTTATAAAAAATACGAATCGACTTGTTATAAACAATTTCATTATGAAGATCCATTTGAATGAATTATAAATAAAGTAAAAGTAAATTAAAATGAACATTTTAAAATATTTATTGTATAGCTAAAAATATACATAAAATACTTTTTAAGTGCATTAATATGGAAGATAAACATTGATGAATTAAGATAAAATATGCTCAGTTTTTCTTTAAAAACATTTTATCAATAATTTTTAGTACCAGCATTATGGAAATGGTACTAATACACACAAATTATAGGAATAAACAGAGGAGAATAAAATATACCGAGTTTAAAGGATATGATTCATTTAATTTCACGCTTTGAAAATTTTGCTAGACAATATTGAAATGAAATGAGATAGTGAAAAAAATCTCTTCCCCCATGTCCCATATTACATCATACTAATTCAAACCTCTTTTTAAATAAAACAATATTAATTATAAACCTATTACCAAAATATTTTCATAAAATCATAAAATGTATTATTTACATATGAAATATTATCAAGTATTAATAATAATATATAATCATTAAATATAAATTAATAAATATTCATATAAAGTATTGGAAACAATTAATTACATCACATCATGGAGATAGTAATTTGTACATACCTGAGTGATGATTCACATTTTGAAGGATGGAATGAAAAAAGATAAACAATAGTTAGCCTTTATTGAACTGTTATCATAACATTAATATTATACATAAATATTAAATCAATAATAAAACCCAACCATTAAATATAGTGATGTAAAATGAATCATATAGTTACGTGGAGGTGGTAGTCCACACAAATTTATGAGTGATGCTTTTATCTCCAATTTTATTTAAATAAGGTGAAAATGGACATCCCATCATCATAATGATGTATCAGAATATGTATGACACTATATTAATCATGATTAGATGGATACACCATATTTATAGGTTGTATATGTATAAATAACCATTTAAATAGCCAGGTAAGACAATTATCTCTTTTAGGAATAAATAATTTTGGTTAAACCATAAGACATTGTAAAATGGACATATGGGAAGACCAAAATATCTATGATAAAGGAAAGGGGATATAAATTTATTAGGGAATTTATTTTTCATTATTTACTGATGAAACATTGTGCATAATAGAAGAGATATGAATCACATTTATAAGATTAAAAATCTTTTTACCTTAATATCTCATTAAATGGATTAGTTCCATGAATTTTTAGGATATGTAAAATAAAAAGGAAGGTTTATATACTGTTGGTTAGACATAAAAATATTCATCCTTTTAAATACACCATTAAATGTAATGATGTAATTATTAATTATAATTAGAATAAAATATAACTTATGTACAAAAAACAGAATTTTGGGGTCCCAAATTCAAAATAATGATTGAAATAAAATTATTCAACTCCATTAACTTATCATTTTTCTATCCAAAGGTTTTATGACTTCTTAAATATTTCTTATATCATAAAATAGTCATAAAAGTGACAATATCTAAAAAAACTATATATTCATTATTTACCTAAAAATAAACTATTTTATAAAAATATTTAATATTTACCCTAAGGTATATTTTATATGATAAATTCAAAAATTAAATTATTATTTTAAAAAAAATTGTACAATTGGTGGAATGTTATAATAATATTATCACACAAAATTCAATAATCAAATTTTTTAATGAAACTATATATTTGAAGTACAAAATCACATTGATAAAAATATATTATTTATCTAATTTTTTAATCTATGAATTTTTAATATATAAAACTATTTCATGTATTTTTAAAAATTTGTTCATTACTATCAATATCTCTATTTTTAACAGTAATGTTACAATAGTAACAATTAAATTATATAATTTCATTAGTATATAAAAAAATTTGTAAATATTTCGGTTTCATGTTAAGATTTCTATTAAACCCTTAAAATTTATTTATAGATAAATATATACCAAAATATTATGGTGTTACATGGAATAAAAATTTTCTACTTTAAAATGTGTTGTTAAATTTTCTATCCTTTTATTGATTTTATGGGTACACTAGAGGACTTCATCAACATTAAAAATAAATAATATAATATTATTAAACTTATGTTATCCCTATTTTGTCTTTGAAATATAAATTTATTCAAGAAATATGTGAGAGAATTAATTTATTAAAAATAACTTATAAAAAGTTTCAAGTGACTTTAAAAATTAAATATCAGTATATAAAACATTATAAATAATATAAAATCACTTGTTCTATAGTAGTGTCCAATAAATCAATCACCTCAAAGTCTATATCAACCAAAAAAATGTGGAAAAAATAGTGGTTAATCTAGAAAAAATTTATATATAATTATTAACTAATTGATACCAACAAAACCAATTCTTGGAATTAGGGCTGATAAAATAGTTTCCATAAGATAATCATGTACTTCCACTCACTTGAACGATCACATTAAAAGATTTATCAGAATGAAAAAACCTCATAATTTTTTATGATAATATAACCCCATTACTAAAAAAATTAAAATGAAATATATAAATGAGTAAAACTAAAACAGAAAATTTTAGTTTTTAGAAACTCAATAAAAAATTCATGATTTGAAGAAATCTTTTTATCTCTAGTAGTTTGGATTATTTTAATATCTCACCCTCAATGGATATATCCCACAATGATCCACCATTATTTATCTAGTATTCATAAACTTACATTATGAATATGAAATGGGGTGGGTCCACCAACAACTCTACAGTTTATGCAAGAGTTTTGATTTTATTTTCATAACCCATTACACTCAAATCCTTTTTTTTCTCATGATTTTATCTTTATATTTACATATCAATTTTCCCTTGGGTGCTATGTTCTTATTCACCTTTTCAATTTATTTATTTTATTGGATGGGATTCATTTGATTTTACATCAACTAACATTCATTAGTTTATTATTTATCTAACTTATTTACAAATTCCATCTAATCGTGAAATATAATCGAGAATTATTTCTTGACATATTCACACTTCTTCAATACTGTAGAATTATTCTATATTTCAAAAGAATTTGAAATCATAACAACATGTGATTTCTTATTATAAATATTGAGATAATTTTTCTCAGTATATATGTCATATATATATGAATGAACAATTAACACAATTTTTGAAAATTACACATACACCTTAATCTACCATATCCTTACCCACATTAGGTAGCATCTCAATCTCATCCTCTGTTATTTCCTCTTCCATTTAAATATTAATTTGGATCTCTATCATAGACATATTTTTTATTGTTAGATTTCACAAAATTTATATGTCCTCCATGAATTCAATAAAATTTTATATTGTGTTTCATCGTGTACCATATTTGAAACATATTGTTATATTAGGTGTGACATACAAGTTATAATTATTTTTCTTCTTGAGATATTTATTCTCTGTCGATGAATATATTTTCATATTTACACTCTTCTATTTTATATTCTAGTATGGACACGTTCATTAATTAGTATAAGTTATTTTTTTGATTGAAAACTACTAATATTACTCATATTAGTGGCCATATATGTTTCCAAATCCATATAATTTTTTATGATACATATATTTATTCATCAAGGGAATATTCCTCTTTTTCTGTGAATTGAACTACTTTAGTGTAGGATTGTTTTTATATCACTTTTTCTCACTGAACATATTGTCCTTATTTGACTATAATATGTTGAAATGTTATGCTACAAATATATTTCCATGTTCTCAAAACATCGGCTACAGAAAAAATATTCCACAAATGGATTTCTTGTTTTTTTTGAAGAAATATAACCTTATATGTCTATTTGAAACCATTAATAAGATTGAGTTGTTTCATAAAACATTAGGGAACTATTTTTTGAACAATTAATATGGGACATACATACCACCACACAAGATCTATTGTTTGGTGTCCCTATACATTTTATAACTTTTATTTTTGTAAAATTCAATTTTTTGTCCAATACTATTTGATAAAATATATTCAGTAAACATGTGTCCTTTTGTATTCTAGTTGTTCCACATTATATTTATTGAGGTGTTTTCTTGTATATAGAATATAATAAAAACATTACCACAATATATAGTTATTACATAGGGACAATTCATCTCATAAACCTGAGTGGTTATTTTAATATTTTCTACAGTGGTCTGGAAACATAAAGCTTGTATTTATTCAATATCTCTTAGTATCACATGTGACCCTGAGAAAATCATGTTGAGAATGTATTTTTTATACTATACTAATTTAAATATGTATTCTCAATCACTCTTAATGTTTTTAATTTTTTCAACATGCATCATTCCTTTCACTTTAAAAAAAATCATCTTCTTTCAGAATTTTTACTTTCACATCCAATCTCACATCCTTCACATTCAGAATTATATTTTTTAGTTTTTCTATGGAATCTAATACCTTGAATAAAATATCTTTAAAATACTTCATTTCCAAAAATAATTAATTTTAATTTTATTTCAATCGATGACATATTGTCTCGGAAAAGTGTGGCTGTTTCACTCATATATTTTATATGTTTTTAGAGGGTGTTTCTTCTTCCAATTTGTTTAATAATTATACTACACTAGAAACAACATATTTCTCTAGTTATGAATATAAATAATATTCATATGGAATAAATTAAAATATATGAGAGAAAACATCATAAGTAACATCCTTTAATTACTTTTCAACATTACAAAACATGTTATCTATATCTTAAATAGACAATAATTTATCATAAATTGAACTAAAATAAAAAATGGCCTTCAAGAATTTCATTATCTAATAAGAACATACGACATTGAATAGATTAAATTAGTGGTTTATCCTTTTCATCTTCCACAATTTTAACTTTTTTCTTATCCAGTTCTCCATCCCTTTATTTAATGTGTAAAATAATTCATTCATTTTAGTTTCCAAATCGATTGATTTTGATTTCTTTATCTGAGGAAAATTTTAAAATTTTTCATTTATACACTTAACCAGTATTTTTAAAAAAAATAATATATATATATATATATATCGATAGGTAAAATATCCCTTCATACTAATTTTCATTCCCTATAATGACCCATGATTTTTGACCATTTAATATATTACTATATTCAATAGCTGATGTCACACACAACCCCAAACAAACAAAAAACCAACAAAATAAACAATTGAACATAAAATTTACATAAATAACATTACAATTATTTTATAAAAATATAATAATAAGTTAATATAATTACATATTATTACTTTTATTTGATTAATATATTCAAAAGGTTCCTTGTAGATGAACCATTTAAAAAGGTATTTCATTATTCCTTAATAAATTGAATGATTATAGATTATATTGTATCATAATAGTTAATATTTATATTTATATATTAGCATGTCAATATTCTATTATTTATAAATTATTGTGATATAAAATTAATGACACTTGGAGATTAAAATAGAAATGTTTCAATAAAATAATAGTTTTTATCTATATTTTATATCATCATTTAAATAACTAAATATATATATTTTTATAAATTTAATTTGAGAAAAATAAGTAATCTATAATATCAAAATTTTCATAGGATTTTTTTTAATTTTATAAAATAAATGATTTTATGTGAATAGTAAAAATATTGCTTTTATGATAATTGTAACCATATATTTTTATAATCATGGACTAAAAGTATATAAAACTATTAAATATTAAAATATGAATATATCAACTAAAAAATGTAATTTAAAAAGAAATTCTATTTTGAAATTATAAAATCTATGATGAACAGTGTAAACACATAAGTAATATTTTCCCAATGAAATATATTTTCGTTATTTTCATTTAATTAAAGATATTTTTTCTAAAATTTATTTTGAATTTACGTTAAAGACACATTATTTTTTTATTCCAATATTATTTAATTAAATCAACTTTATTGATAATTTTATCATAAAAATAATTTTAATGCTTAAAAGTACACCATTTTCTAAAAAATGTGTTTTGAGGTTTCACAAGTACTAATGTTAAAATTTAGTTTTAGTAAAAATACATATATTGTATGAAAAAAATTATTTTATTGTGTATCTTTAGGTAATAATTATATTTTAATGTTTATATTATTTTTTGTAATAAAAATAGAATTACCTCTTTAAAAATAGTTACCTGAATAAAACACAAATTGGTAAGACAAATTAAAAATCTAAGAGGAAAAGACATAAAACATGTTAAAAAATATGGTCAAAATTAATTTTTATTGATTATATTGACCTTATCTCATACAAATACTATTATTATACATTTTAGACATTATTTACATTTTAAAAATGCGATCTATTTATAATAAATTGAAATTTTTATAGAAATACCATTCTCACAACTAGTAAAATGGATCTCTCGCCACCCCTTAAATACCACTCAAAATGTATTTTTATACATTAAAATATACCCTTTTAAATTAAAATCTAATTAAATTCATTTTACATGATCCACAAGACACAATATATTGGCATAAGGCCTTTATTTTCAATGAGTCTTCTATGGGAAATACTAAACTCTCAATATGAAACTTTTTTCCAAACCAATTTTTTTTTCTTTCATAATATAAAAATAAAATTCTTTATTACTATACTATTAATTTAATATTTATTTTTTATATTATTATTCCAAATTAGTAACCATTATCCAAAGCACTTTTATAATTACCATCGTCCATTTATTATGGTTTGTTCATGTTTGGGTCGATCTAACTGCCTACATAAAAAATGTTTTTAAATAATATAATATATGAATATGATATCATAATTAAAGATAATATATTCAATAAATAAAAAATAATGATATTATTTTTCTTTTCAATTCATAATATTAATATCATACTCATTAATTAATATAACATGATTCATTTTTATAAAATCTCCCAAAAATGCATGTCGCCAATTTCATTTACAAGAACCATAAAAAAATTACCATAAAATGAAATTATACCATTATAATTAATTATAAAACATCAATTTTTGTCAAGATCATGGAGAAATTAAATTTGGCATATGATTGAAGAAATACACAACTATTGTGAAACAAAATAAAAATTACCACTGTTACTCAATCCCAATGTTGATAGTAGATAATAAAAAACTAATATACATACAAATAATAATTATAAATTATGTTTATAAAAGATTATGGATATGAATATTTTTTGAATATTTTTTTAATAATGGAGTTATTTTTTAAATATATGATATTTATGTGCTACAATGTATGTTAGGAATTAATTTAAGGTCTTATTTTTCTCATTTTCAAATGCATAGGAATTATTTGACATTTTTCAATATAATTTATTATAGGGTGTGGAAAATAAAATTTATATATATTATATCTTCAATTAACATTTATTAATATTTATTTATGTTTTATTTGAAACTATATTTTTAAAATATGTTTTTCTAAAATGTTAAATAACCTGCAATAATTTCGTTCGCAATCAAATTTTCAAATCTGAATGTTTTTGAAAGAATATACGTTTGAGAAATCAGAATTCATTATAAAAACCATGAGAATTTTCTTGGGATATTCTTGGTGTTTTTAATTTCTTCATAAAATTGTATTGTCCCTTGCCATATATTTTATCTGAATATTCCATTGAATATGAAACTCACTTCATTTCTTCTTCTAATTCACGAATCTCTTTTTTCCGATTATCACATTAAAATGATTATTTTAATATTTTTTATCTTTCAATAAATAATTAATCAATGTAATTAGTTACTAATTAAACTTATTTAAAATTTTTTAAATGAATGATTATGATTTATTTTATGGGTAATCTTCATCAATGAATGAAAATGATATCTTTTTAACATTTCTTACATGAAACAATATTTTTTCCATATTTTTAATTTTATATGAATAAATATCTCTAAAATTTAATGGTTTATAATAGAAAATATTAAATTCATAGGTTCAAAAAATAATTAAATTATAAATATTTAAAATTACCAATGATATTTATTATTTCTAAATTTATTTTTCAAGAACTCCACAAAAATGTTGTTTCCAATATTGTCAATGTTAATTGATATATATTATACATTGTTGAGGAAAATTAAAAAATAATAAAATAATGATTCTTTCTCAATATGGAATATGTAATATCCCAATATTTGGGAATAATCTTTCATCACTTCCTTTGTCATTAACAGTAATCTTTAGTTTATAAACTCAAATTTTATTCCAATGTCATTCCTATATGAACGCCTTATTTTTAATTCCATTTAATGAAGGGATCCCACATTTATTCTACAGATCAATTGATTGATGAAATTATTTTCTCAGTTGTATAAATTTCATCTATATGGTGAAAATGTATATTAATTATAATCTTACATTTTTTTATTTATTGATAAAATTACTAAATATCATTGGATATATATTTATTTTACATGGGTTTGTATTGTAATTATTACTGACAGTGTATTTAGGTCATTACATTTGAAATTTTTATTGAAAAATATTTTATTTACATGGGTTATATATTCTATAAATTGATAATAATTTTAACTTGAATGGTTTTAGTTTTTTTAATTTTTATGGGTTTATTACAAGTTCATAATTGAATGGCATTCAAGTGGATCTCATAATTATGGTTTTTGAAGGGTGGAGTCCTATATCACCCTACAACGCATGAGTTAAATGTTTACATATCATGATATAAGTATTAATGGTTATTTTTTAGTTTCTCATAAGCATGGGAAGTAATGTTATGTCTCATGAAACCAATATTTCCCTCTACTAATGTTTGGGATATAGTTGAATGATTTTTTATTTTTATAATTATAATGAGGAATATTTTTATTCTATCCTACATCATTTTAATATACTCACGTTTTCATGAAATTTTTATTCGTGTATTATAGAATTCCATGAACTATATCATGATTTATTATCTATGATTTTCAAAATATAATTTTTATCATTTATCTATATTATAAATATTTTCTCATATTATGATCAGTTATGATATTTTATTGGGGTGACATAAATTAATCTTTATTGATAATATGAGCTCACCCCTATCTTATATTTTGAATTCAATGGGTTCTGAAAATGATTATAATATATAATATGTCCATTAGAAATCTTGTGTAATTTAATTTTTGACAAAAGATTATAATTGTGGAAAAATAAATTTCTTATATAGTTATTACTCAAATAAATTAAACATTTGGTTATTTGTTTTGTGAAAATACTTGTGGGATAAAATGATTATTCTTGTGAAATAATAAAATAATATGTTTTTATCTTTGGTTACATTAGTTGGAATTATATGAGGTTTCAGTTATTTTTTAGGGTTAGTTTATCATTTTTTGAGATAAGACATGATAAAATTTGTGAAAACAATAAGGATAAGCCTAAGGGACATATCAAAGTGTATGGTTACATCCAGTGTTTTATAAAATAGGAACAATATGGTTTTCATTGAAATAAATTCATTTTCTGAATAATAGAATGTGGAAGTGGTTATGGAACTAATGCACCTAAGGGAAATAACACTTAAAAAAGGCAGGTTGAGTATAAACTCTCTATTCACTCTAGTTCATAATGAATGGTGGATAGACCCCAAACTCTGATATAAAATCCCAAGGGATGTGATTTGGTTAATCACATTCTCTTTATGAATCATTGGTAAGGATTTGATCACATATTTATCATAAATTATAGAACCTAATAAGAATTTGACTATGGTCAAAATAGGCTTAACTAAAAGGGTTATAGGTTAAACTGCAATTATTAAATAATTTAATGATTGTTTAATTAGATAAGACTTACTGGGATTTATTTTTCATAATCATATTATCATTTACAATTGTTTTATTGATAATCATTTTGGTTTTTAGAATTAGTTCAAAACAAGAACACATAAATAAATAATGTATTGGTATGTATCTAGATACCTCTATTACTTATAATTGAAAAAGTAAACATAAATAAATGGTGGAAAATAAAATTATATTCATCTTATTAAGTAAAATGTTTGTTTTCTAATTTTACTTATGGTAGTGAGTTTTATATTAAACATGAATGTAAATTTTGATACAGTAATATATTTTCCTTAGTGGGTGATATATATCAATGATATTATAGTATACTCTAAAATTCCATGTGATTATACAAAAATTTAATGATCATACAAATATAGTTATTCTTTAATGTTTTGGAAGAAAATATTAAATGTTTTCAATAACCATGGAACATGATTTTTATGAAAAAATATCTATTTTTATTATAATTATTGAAGAATTAATTTTGGAGGATTGGATAACTCATTGGATTTAAATATTTTAGATATTGAGGTAATAAATGGGTTTATTTTTTTATGAAATATGAGTTCGACAATGTTTATGGCCTTATAATATATTATTTAATAATAAGATAGTGATCCCTCATAGTTTTGGTTAATTTTATCTCATTTTTTAGATTATGATATATATTTACTAGTGTAAACGTTTATAATGAAGTGGTTAATACATTTTATGGTTAATGTGAGTGTTATATTTGTTTGGAATATGTGATTTCTCTATGGATTAATTTCTGGATGATTAAAATAATTTTGGGAAATGTATGTTATAGAGAATATTTGATTAGTAAATAATTATAATAAGCTATATGATTGTATGAATGGTTGATTTTCTTGGAAATATAAGTAACATAATATAGCCTAAAAGATTATGGTAGAATTAATATTAGAATATATTTCATGGATGGTGAATATATTTAAATTCCTACTCATAAGTATGTGATAATTTAAAATGAGAGAATAATTTTTTTTAATGATGTATAATGAAAAATCATATGATGTTGAATAATTTATAGTATAATTATCCTTAATATTATATAACATATAACACTAAACTAATGAAGCACTCTAAAAAACAAACATTAATGTTTTAAAATTAAATGAATTATATTAATATTAGTAGATAAAATGATAAAAATAAATTTAAATTGTTACATAATTTGATTTGTTTTCTTTAATTAATATTTCTAAACTGTAGTATTTTGATGAATCTTTTTAGAAAAACAATTTTTATTTTACCATAATAAATTTAATTGATTGTAGTTAAATTTTTATTATATTAAATACAATTAAATACACTTTAGGTTTCAATGGTCTATTTTTCAAAAATGAAGTTTTAATTTGATTTTCTTTTCATTAAAATAACTATATATATTAATTTTGAAATATTATTATTTAAAAAATAACTTCATTTTTAAATCAGTATTTTATTATTTATCTTAGGGTATTTATTTATTTATTTTTCAAAGACAAATTATTTTTGTGTGAATAGAAAAAATTAAATTTTACTAAAATAATTACAATATAATTATATGAGATTGACCTTGAAATTTATAAAACATCTGTATTGGTTTAATATATATTTAATATGTAAAAATATAATTCTTTGGAAATATATTGAATTTATATAACCATCGATAAAACTTTTAAGGAGTAACATAATATTTTCCAATAAAAACCATTTTTAGGTTTTTATTTTTAATTAAATATTATTTTTCTAAAATATAGTTTTTTTAATGAAAATAAATCCACTGATATTTTTTAATTTTTATAATGAAATTATATTTATCATGAAACAAAAATCAATTTACAATTTTTTCTTACACATAAATTGAAATCCTAAAAATACAATTTTTTTTCATTTTAATTTTTTTTTACAAATATCATGTATTAATGTTAAATTGGGGTCATCAAATAAAATATGGTAAATATTATTTATATTTTTAGTAATTATTTAAAAATATATAATAATTTACATTTTATTATTAGGAATATAAAATTATTTTCATAGTTAAAAAATAGTTACCATGGTAAAACAAAAAAAAGTAAATGTGAAAATGCTAAGAGTAAAGAAGATTAAAATAAGATTAAAACAAGTTTTAAAATTAATGGACTTGTTAATATAAAAATTATCACTTACCCACTCTTTTAGTATATTTTTTAGATTCTTTATGATAAGTTAATCATGTTTTTTAACATCGCGACCCTCGGAGCCTAGAGCTGGTGAATTATTTTTTTACACCAGAATGATTATATGAAATCAAATTTGGAAGGCCCGATCGTTTTATCAATATTGGAAAGCCATATTACCTACCCTATACCAATAAATAATTGTATACATATAAAATAAAAACATGATTCATAATAAAATTAAATAAACCTCATCCTTGATACTCCAACAACGGATTTCAGTTCATAGACTAGGGAAAGAAAACACAATAATGGGGACCTCAAATTCTCAATAAGCATAAATAAATCTAAATAAATAATGATAAAATTATAATAAATCAATATTTAATGGTTAATAACAGATAACTAATTCTATTCATATAATTATACAAGTAACTATCAGTATTGAAAAGTACGAAATTAATATCACGTTTCATTTAATCAATTAGCTGAATATGAAATGCATCAATAGATATGTCAAAGAAAACTCAAATTAGAAAATAATCACTTGTACACAATGTTTCCTTGGAATATAGAACCATTATCAAAAAGACTTTTCATAAGATGATTTAGCTTATTGGGTTAATACCCATCTAATTTGGACAACTATTTTGTCTCATTAAACTAATGATGCATTGAGAGTCTCTCAATAACAGCGCCCCACCCATGTCGTACATATCTATATAATTTCCCATATATCCAATAATATATTTAACAGTGTATAATATACTTTATAAAATATATATATTAAATTAATCCCACATATTTTTAAATAACTTCCATTTCAATCAAATGACTATCAATGTTAAATCCGTATTTACAATGTTATACGATTTAAGAAATAAAAAAATCTATTACAAGAGAATAAGGATACTCTAGATAAATTTGATGAACCATAAAAAGGATAAAAATTATGTAGTTGTTTCATGATAATGTGAAAAATCATAAAATAATTTTAGATTACAAAGGTAATTATTAAACACGTTATTGAGGAAGATAATCTTTAAACTTCCCAAGTGTCACATACCACCATGAAACATTTTCAATAATAATACCCTTGAATAAATGAAATTAATTGAAACATTAAAATATCATTATAATAATTATATTAAAGATATAATATGTGAATAGGTATTATATACACCACATAAAAGTGAATTGGTGCATTACAAGAAGTAATTCTCAATGAATTATATATTTAGACAAAATCCCTAACAATACATTTATTTTTTGATGATCATCCATTAAAATCTTGTATAATAGTTATAATGATGTAAATAAAGTATTAAATAACCATATACATGGTTAAAATAACATATATTAATTTATTATGTTATCTTTTTACCCGTTTTATAAATATCTTTCATTATTATCACTATATTGGGTGTTAATTTCTTAGTTTGCAAGTATATTTAAACGTGTTACTTGTTGATACTATTAATTAGATCGTGGATTCATAATCTCAAAAATTTATACCATGATTAAAATATCATATATATTTAGTATATTTGTATTTATAATAATCCTTAATATTTGGATATAAGAAATGAAATGCACTGTTCATAGAGACGGTATGTCGTACAAACGCATGAATGTTACTTTCATTTATATTTAAAAATAAAAGAACGAAAAGTATATTTTATATATGAATATAATAATTAAAATATTATATTTATATCTAATATGTAACATATTATTAATATAACCAACATTTATATGCTTCATGTATAGTGTGAACAAATCACATTGCTTTGACAGGGAGGCAGTCCACTCTTCCAGCAACGATGTTAACATATTTACTGAAAATTGAAAGTATATGGATATTTTTTATATGAAAATTAAATAATCATAATGAATATATATATATATAATATCCTATATAAACATTTTTTATCATAATTCCTATCATGATAGCTGGTAATGTAAAAACGAACAATCATCATTTTATGTGGTGGTAGTTCGTCATACAAATAAATGGTAAGTTCATTATTCATTATATGCATGTGTGTGTAAGTGTATATTTAAACATTAACATAAAAATTGATAATTATATTTATTATAATGGGTTTCTTATATAATAATTAATAAGAAGAATTTAATTTGTGGAAAGCAAAAAAATCAAACTAAACAGCTTATGAAAGAATGTTACCTCTTATTTAGGTAACTCTTTTTGGTTCTCATCAAAGGGATTCCTTGGATTCGTTTCTTTACAAGGTTATAATTGATGTTTTAGGGGAGATATTTATATAATATATTTGGGTAGATATTGGTGGAACATGCATCTCTAGTGATGTGTGAGGATGAGTTATGGGAGGATCCCTTATAATAATTGAGAGGGAGTGGCACTCTTGTAAATATTGAAAAAGGGAATCCCACGAACATTTTTTCAATTTAATGTATATCCTATAAGAATAAAATGTATATTAAAGGGTATATAGAGTCTATATATATCCAGATAAAGATTTTTTTAATGTTTTCTTCCTTTTTCCCTTAAGATTATGGTTTGTCTTCTATTGAGCATAATTTCAACTTTAACATTGTTATTAATTTTAATTAATTTCACAAATATTTTTGGTAAAAAACCTATGATTACCAATTTATAAATTATAAATTAATATAATTAAAAATATTTAATCTATTTTACCAAATTTCAATAATATAATAATATTAAATTAAATTAATTTTAATCACATAGATTGGACGACAATACGGGTTTTTAATAATATGATAAAAAGTGTGCTATGTTTTTATATTCAATTTGAAATTTAATTTGATAATAATATCCTAAATAGGACTAATCGATTAAAATATTTTCTACTTAGATAATAAAACCAATTTTAGAATATAATTTAACCTCATAAATTTATTATATGAAAAAGAATTTTTGAATTAATCTTTATAAATTTTCACTATTAATTAAAAATTAATACTTCACTAAAAATTACTAAAAATTCACCCTAAGCTAATGTTTATTGTATAGCATCAAATATTAGGTTAATTATGACATATCGATTTTATAAAATTTCCAAAATGTAGATTTACAATAGGTTCTCCATTAAAAGGTGATAAAATTTCCTTTAATAATAAAATAGAATTTTTAATCATATAATTGGGTTTTTTTTATCTTAATCCAATAAAATATATTATATGGGTGTCAGAATATTAGGTTAGATATAATATATATATATATATGTAAAATATAAATTCATTAAAAGTTTTCAAATTGGATTTAGTGTTCAAAATATCACTATATATTGTTTTCTTTAAATTGGATGTTGTGTGTATTGAAAAGTTATCAAAAAAAGTAAATTAATTCTAAAAGTAAAAAATTTTAAAGTCTCATGGTGATACATTATCCCAAATAGAAAAATATCATAAATTGTTTTTCAGTGGTATTACATTAAACAAATATGGGTAATTCTCTTTATTACAATCCAATTGTTCCCATGAGGATTCTTCTATATAGTGATTTATCCAAAGTACTATTACCTGACGAGTCATCTAATATCTATAAAAAATTAATATATTATCTTGAATCTATATTATTTCATCATAATATTAATGTTTAGGTATCTAATATATCTCATTAATGATGATAACGTCTGTTGGGTCTGGCATGTACTTCTTTAACATAGATATAAAGACACATCATGTACATTTGAAACATTTGGCTGTATTATCTAACGACAAAAAAAATCCAACCCCTTAATGAATTTAAAAGGGTCTGACGTACCTAGGACTCAATTTCCCTTTTTTCATGAATTTTATAACACCCTTCCATTAAAATATTTTCAATAAAACATGATATTCGACTTAAATATCTAAATCATTTTTCCAATTAACAACATGGCTATTTTTACAACATTGAGATTATTTAATATGATCTTCAATAGTTTTCACCATTATTGTTGTTTCATAGTCATGTATTGGGCCTATAAGATTCCATTCACCAACCTCATCCCCAAACAATGGAGTGTGAAATCTCTTTCAATATAATTCTTCATACAACTCCATTTCAGTACTTTAATGGAAACTATTATTATATAATAAATCTACCAAAGGTAATTATTGACCCCACATAAAATGAAATTCGAGAATGGATGACCTCAAAATTTATTCCATTTCATGAATTGTCCTTTTATATTGTCCATCATTTTGAGGATGGAAGGCTGTTCTAAAAAGAATCTAATTATTGAGATCCTTCAAAGTACTTTTCTATAATTTCGATGTAATGTGTGGATCTCAACCAGAAATAATTAATAGGGGTGCTCCCCGATGTCTTAGAAAAATATTAATATATAGACTTTTGAGGTTCTCAATAGTAAGTTCCTCTTTTATATTATGAAAATATTTAGATTTAGTTAGGAGATTAAGAATAACCCATATTTTGTTATTATTTATATGCGTCTTTGGAAGTCATGTGAAAATGGGAATTGTAATTTCCTCCCATTTACACATAGGATTAGGAAGATGTGGGAGGAATCATACAACATTTTACCTCACATATTTCACTTTTTGATGATGCAAATATCTGTACACATTATCATAAATTTCCTATTTCATGTTATCCCACCAACAATGTTCCTTCATGTCCTTAAACATCATTTTTCTTCCAGAGTGTATAGAAAAATTTCATATATGGGAATATTTAAACATCTAACTTTATATATTACATATAGATGTAACTCATATACTTGTTCCAAATTTTAGAACAAAATATTCACATTCATAGACTTCTGATTTTACATTGTTCAAATCAATAATGTTTTTATGAAATTCGTCAGCATCGTATTAAAAATTATTTATAATCTATAATAAATATAGATTTACAATAATTTTAATAATGATTTGTGTGTCACATTCCTTTGAAAGACACACATCCATATTTACAAGATCTATTAAAATAGGATCCTTCTCAGTCATTATTTGTGATTGAACACCATGATCCTTACAATTAAATGAATCTTCTATCTTATTTTTGTGTCCAAGGTGGTAGTGTATTGTGAAATCATAATCATTGAGTAACAGAATCCATCATATATGTCTCATGTTGATATATTTTTGTGAGAATATGTATTTCTTGCTCTTATAATCATTGTATATCTCACAAATAACTCTATCGAGATAATGTATTCATATTTTCAAAGTAATGATCCTAGATGCCTAGTCAAATTCAATGGTTGGTTAATTATATTTATGAGTCATCAATTTCCTTGATCCTAATGCAATAACATTATCACATTATAATACAACACACATAAATCCCTTCAGTGATGCATCAATATATATTACAAACCCATCACATATAGATGGTTGAGTCAAAATTGGTGTATTCAACAGTATCTTTGTTAGTTCATCAATGAAATATTTACATTCTTTATACAAACCAACATATATACTTTATGTGTAGTCATTGTTTATGGTTATTTCAATAGGGAAAATTTTTGAATGATTCATTGATAGTAACCAACCAATATATTAAAACTACTTACCTTAGTTTTGTTTGTTGGTGTAGGACATTCAATTACTTCATTTGTATTTATAGGAAAAACTGACATTCCATATTTTGAGATGATATGGCCAAAAAATCATATTATTGAATCCAAAAATCACACTTACTAAATTAATAATATATCTCTTCCATTATAAGAGTGTTAAAGATATTCCAATGTAATTCAAACGATCCTCAGAACTTTTATAATACACTATAATTTCATCAATAAATACCACATCAAAACCATCATGATATTCATTGAATACTATAATGATTTGGTTTATTACAAAATAGGTTGAATCAGAAAATTAAAATTACATTAATGTAAACACGGAAGTACCATTCCTCAACCAAAAATTATTATTCAGAATGTCTTTCTTCTTTTCTTGCAATTAGTTTAGTCCAAAAAAAGATCCAACAATGATGTTTGTTTGGTTCTTTGATGTTGATCAAACCATTCATTAATAAAAGTTAGAGGATACTTTTTCTTTAGTATAGTAGTGTTTATTTCCCAATCATTAATGAATATTCTCTTGGATCAATCTTTCCTATTAACAAAGTGAAAATGGGAACCCCTAGTGAAACTCTTGGGTGAATAATTCTATTTTTACCCAAATCTTATTGTTATTTCATAAAATCAGCCAATTATATAGTGGTCAGTATATATGGAGTCTTTTATATTGTTATTGTATTGATAATTGAATCTATGGAAATTAAACTTCATCCTTTGAGGGATTTCCCAGTAATTATTCATGAAATACATCAATGAATTCCTAAACAACAGGTAAATTCTCAATTTGAACATCAACTTTGTCATCACTAGATGTTTTCTTAACTTCTTATCTAAGAATTTCATTCACTATAATACTCTTGGTGGATCTAAATAACCATCAAATAAAGAATAATATACTATAAATATGAGGGATCTTAAATCTACTAAAAAATCATAATTTATTTACTATTGCAATAAAATTTTTCATTGTATTTCGATATCCATTCCATACCAAGGATATTTTCATATTCAACCTAAAGGGATTATGATAAAGTCGTAAAGTAAGGAATGTTTATGTCTTATAATTGGGACTACTCGACAAATAATTGTTGTAATGATAATCCCCTTAAGAGTTTTTAAAGAAAAAACTCATATTAAATCAAAAGGTAAATGACTAATTTTAATTACAAACATAGTAGTTATAAAAGAGTGTGATGATGTAGAATCAAATAAGTAATAGGAATATTTTTAATATTGGATTAATTTAACTTCTAACACCTATATTGGTACTTCAAAATCCACAATAGTGATATAATAAGATTGTTCATCTCTCTATGGCTTCTTATGTTGTAGTTTCCTTTGAAAATTATGGAATTATTTTTCATAGTGTCCCATCTCCTTGAAATGGTACCACTAAATATTAGTGGTTTCATTCTTCCCCTAGAATTCATTATCATGTTAAAACCATTCTACGTGAATAAAGAAAACATAAATTCCCTTCATGCATTTTCCTGTGTGACTCTTTCCATAGTTTACAATATATATAAGTAAATAAAACATCTATTAATTCATAAATTTATTAAATTTTTAGTGGTGATCATATTACTTATTACTCTTATGTTTTTCCTCGAATACGTAGGATCTCTAGAATTACTTCTTCATATTAATGGAACATAAAACTATTTTTTCATATGATGAAAATGATTGAGAAACAGACACCCTTTGGATATTTAGATTGATACCTTTATATAAGTTGTCAATATTATACTGTATGTTGTGTATTTAATTTTTAGCATACCTATATAACCTTGTAAAGGATTTGTTATAATCATAAACAATTTCTTATTCCTATTGGTTTAAGCTAAGTAACTTCCTCTTCAACTAAATTTACTTATCATGGGGGGTGTATTTATTAATGAATGTATCATTAAAAGAATTTTATTACTTATATTATATTTCATATTCTCAACTAGTATCCAAGATCAATGATTACCATTGATCAACATAAACTTATATATAATACACCTCAAGTGTCATGGTTTCCATTTCACTATATTTTAGGGCCATAAATTTATTGTCCATTGACATAATCTGTAGCTCATCTATGATTAGATAAGTAGTCCCACTAAAGGATGTGAGATTATATCACATAAAGGGATCCAGAATATGAGACTATATGCCTTGAATGGGTTTCTCCTTTAGAGAAATGTTATTTTTCATAAGTATATAAAGATGCCTTATAATATTAATAATTTCCTCTATTCCAATTCATGATATATTGGTTTCCACAGTAAGGAAATCTCTACATTTGACATGAGTATTGATACCATTCATCCTTCCAGGTGACATTTTAATAAAAATGGAATATACTAAATTAGCTCATAAAATAATAAAGAATAATTAAAAATATGGTATATGACATAAAAAAATTATGCATCATAATTCTTAGAATAATAAACCTCTATTTTCAGGGGAAATAATTACATTTAAATCCTTTTATACTAGTTCTTAATGAAATTATTAATCCTATGTTTATCCACCATGAGTGTCAATCCTGGTATGAAATAAGGAACATTTTTATATACTGGGTTATTTAATGCTCAGCCAAACACATCATGTTATAGTTGTTTCTTGTATGTACATCTATTCTAGAATCATGTACACTTGTAGTATCCAAAACGGGGCATATTACTAAAAACACCCCAATAATATCTACTTTACCAGAATTATAGGATGTTCTTCTATTTATATCCAAAAATTATATGTTGGATTTATGTTCTATAATTTCTGTTTTCTAGCTCTATTTTTATGGTTTATATGAAAATACATTTTATACTAACTATAACACCACGACCCCAGATGCCTGTAGCCAGTGCATTATTTTTTTACATTGGAATGATTACAAGGAATAAAATATTAAAAGACATATAACAGTATTTGTGATGAAAATATAGACTACATAAATGAAACTGGTAATAAATTTGGAAATAGAAAATACAAACATCATACATAATAAAATGAAACAAACCAAATCCATGAAACTCATTCAATAGATTAAACTTCATAGCATGGGGAATGCCATCATAATAAGGGAGATCACAAATACTCAGTATGGGTGGGTAAAGTAGAATAAAAAATGATTCAATGATAATAAATCATTAGTTAAAGTTCAATAATTAAATACTCATTATATTAAAATAAATGGATATAGAATTATCAATATTTAATGTTAATAAACTGAAAATACATTGCATTGAAGAAATAAATGTAATATGAAAAGAAACAAATGATACGTTGATGAAAAATATCCTACATAAATTATTAATAAATATAAATATGGGAAATTATTAATAATTAGATTCCATGTTTCCGAGGTACATTGAACCATTAAGATAAATACCTTTTCCAAGACGGTTTATAATATTGGGTAAAAACCCATCCAATTTCGAATACTATTTCCTCACATGAGAATATTAATGCACATAGGGGGTATCAATAACCAAACCACTACCCAATAGTAAAATTCCAATTCATTACTCATATATCATATAATATACTTAAATATTTATAATGTTACTTATCAAAAAACTATATTTAATAAAAAATACATATTTATAAAAAAAATCATGTTAATCGTACAACTGTCAATGTTAACATCATGTGTAAAATGGTATACGGTTTAGAAACAAATACTCATTCTATGAGAATAAGAATTTTCATGATAAATGTGATGAAAAGAAAAAAATATCAAAATGATTTTTTTCCAATTGAATGTTAACAATCAGAAAATAATGTGAGGACTAAAATGTAATTATTAAAAACAATCTTGAGTATAATATTCATTAAATATTCCAATGTATCCCATTACACATTTAATCATTTGAAATTATAATAATATTAAAGGAATAATATTGAATTAGACCTAAAATATCATGTGAATAATTATATTCAATAAATAACATTTCAATGGTCAATATATACACCAAATAAAGGCGAATTGGTGTTTAACAACAAATAAGCCTCAATGGAATGTAAATGGAGAAAAATATCTTACCTTGCATTTCCTTTTGGATGATAAGACCATAAAATACAATATAATTGTTTTAAGAGTATGAAAAACTTATTATGGAACCATATTAATGTTTATAATGTGTTAATTATCTTCTTATGATATATTATTACCCATTTTTTAACAATCATTCATTGTTTTCACTATTTAGGGTCTTAACTCTCTAGTTTGTAATGAATGTTTTTACTTGTTATTGTTGTTAATGTTAATTATTTTGAGGTTTTTTCCATCTCCATTATTTAAAATATTATTTAAATATAATATATATTGGTTATATATGTACATATTATAATATATAATATGTGGAGATATAAAGTGAAATGCACCGTTCATTGAGATAGTAGACGTACAAACGGATGAATGTTACATTCATTCCATTTTTTCATATTAAAATAATTAAAATGTTCTAATATGAATGTACATTATAATTAAATCATTATATGTATTTCATCTATTTCTCATATTTTTAATAAAATCATCTTTTATACATTCTATGTATAGTATGGATAAATAAAATATCTTCAGGGGGCGGTATTCCATACTGCCACAAACAATGTTATTGTATTTACACAAAATGGAAAGCATATCTTTATATTTTATATAAAAATAATACAATCCTAAATAAATTATTGATATCACACATATAATATATAAATATTGTGCCTATCGGAATTCTCACCGTGATAGGTGGAAAATGAAAAATGTACAATCATTGTTTCGTGAGGGGTTAGTTAACCGTACACATAAATGGTAGCTTTATCACACATCAGATAGAAGTGTGTGTATGTTAACATTGAAACCATAATATTATATAATATATAATTATAATTAGGATACTATTTTTGTTATATAATCAATGAAATACTGAGTATTAAAATTTTGGAGAAAATGGAAATTTAAGATAAGAGCATAAAGAATAATGTTACCTCTTATTTAGGTAACTACGTTTGGCTTTCCCCAAGGGGCTTCTTAAAAGTATTTTTTCACCATGGTTAGGCCTCTAGGATGAGGGTAGGGTTGTTGGTGGAGCTATTTTTTAGATCATAGTTGACATAATGTGTCATGATAGGTGTCTGCAATTGGGTGGAGATTATGTCTTTTTTATTGTGGAGGATGAGTGGCACACATATACATTTTGGAAAAGGGATCTACCCCCTGATTTACCCATTTTAGGTGGATAGGATAATAGGAAAAATTATATAAATGATGAATAAGATCAAAATATGTCTATAAAATGGAAATTGGAAAAGTTTATTGGTCTTTTTTTTCAGTTATGGTTATGTTTTATACTTCTGTTACGTTTTATTCCACCTGAATCGATGAAATTAATTTTAATTAAATTACCCAAAAAAATACATAAATTACTAATTTGAACATACTATAAATTATAAACTATGATGATTAAAAATATTTAATCAATTTTTTTAAAGTTCAAGAACATTAGTATAAAAAATTAATATGAATTTAATCCCACTGATAGAACGACAATAGAGGTTTTAAAAATTAATTCAATGGATTTGCATTTTTTTATATTCAATTTTAAATTGACATTTATTAAAATGACCTAAATTGTATTAATTGATAAAAAATTGTTCTAATTAAACATTAAAACCAATTTAATATATAATATATCAATATAAATATATTTGATGAAAAATATACATTGAATTAAAATTTATTTATTCATTATTCATTAATAATTGAAACATCATTGGAAAATAAAACAAAATCATCCAAAGATAATTTATATTTTCCTATTTCAAAAATTAATTTCATTTTCACTTATATAATATAAAAAAATGTAAAAATATAGTTTGAAAATTATTTCTCATTTAAAATGAGGTAAAATTTCATTTATTTAAATATTTTATTTTCTTTGTAAAATTGTGTTTGTTTTTATATTATTCTAATATAATATGTTGCATGAGAGTAAAAATATTTTTTTTTGATATATAATATATACATTTATAAAATAAAAAATCTATAGGTGGAATAATTTTAATTAATGTGAAAAATGTGACTATATAGTTTTTTTTAAAGTAGGATTATTGTGTGTTGTAAAGTTGAAAATGAAATAAAATTAATTATAAAATTAAATCATGGTAAAGTATTGGGGTTATACATGTTATCTCTATAATGTTGTTAGAAGCATTTACAAAAGTGTTATTCCCACCACATATAAATGGGGCCTCTCATATCTATTAAATGATTTCTAAAAAAATTACTTTTCCTCTTAAAAAATATAAAATTACCTTCTCTTATAATCAAATTATTTTTTCTTAGGCCTATGGTCATATTATTTTATATTATGACCTATATTTACAAGTATGTTTGAAAGATAAATCCAAATCTCTTAACATGTCTACTGGTTTCTTTAACTTAATTTCTATTCTTTCTTCCCTTCAAAATATAATTTTTTAATCACAATATTAATAAATTTTGATTATTTTTAAACATATTCTACCAATACATGAAAATATGTATTATATAAGTTTTAATTTTTCTATTAAGATATATGATACTTTCTTTCAAGTGTTTTTCAAACTACCATCACCATGAAGAAAAAACATTTATTTTTCACGAACGCCTCTATTCAATATTTTTAATAGTGAAATTGATTATTAAATGTGTAATATATAATAAGATTATTAATATTAAGAGATATATTTTAATACAAATTCTTTTCTTCTCAATCATTGAGAAATAAAAATGTTAGCAATATGTTGTGTGGCTTATAACCTCATGGAAGTACCATATCAAGTTTATTAGGTCATTTCTTTATTATATAAAAAAAATATTAAAATTTAATTTTAACCTTTTAAATTATATATATATATATAATAATTATTCTTTATTAGAAATTATATTATTACAAATGGAACCTCTTTAATAATCTTAATCATCGATTTATTATGTTTTGTGAATTTTTGGGTTGGTCTGACCATGTACATGGAAAATGATATAAAATAATATCCTGCTTGACTAAGAGAAATAAATTATTTATAAAATATGATATAAATATGAAAAAATATATTTTTTTTGAATGGTGACATAATAATTAAACATACTGATTAAGATACAATTATTCGTATGTTAAAAAACAATGAAACAAGGCTGTTTTGAATTTTTTTACATGAACCATAACAAAAACTTTCGTATAATGATATTATAAAATTAAAAATTATTTTAACACATAAAATATTGTGGTTTGAACCATATTTTAGTGATTAAATTTTTTATAAAAATGAAGAACAACTCCACTCTTACTAAACTAATTCAAAATGATCATGACTACTCGCACTCGATATTGAAACAAAATAATAAATAAATAACTACTTGTATAGATTAATTACAAATGAGGTTTATAAGATTTTATGGGTATGAAAATTGTTCTAAAAATTCATATAAAAAAAGTTAATTTTTTATATAGGAGATTCAATAAATTTTGTGGAATTTAGGAATAAATTTAAGGGTTTTATTACCTCACTTGAAAATCCATGGGATATATTTTATTTTGTGCACAAGATTTTTTATATACCTAGAACACAGAAAATTTGATATTCTATATAATGAATTATATATTATTCATGTTCGTCTAATTTACATTTCAATCCCTCTCTGTAAAATGGTTTTGAAAAAAAACACTCAAAACATAAGTGTTTTGTTTCCAAACGGATTTTCACATAAATAGTGTTACTGAAAGATAATACATATATGAAATTTATATTAATTATAAATCTACTTTATTTTTCATTGGATACTCATGTGTTTTTTATTTCCCATAATAATTTAATTTTCCATTTAATCAAATTTAACCTGAATAGTTTATTTTCATGGAAACAAACATCATATCTCATCGTACTTCTCTGAATCCCACATTCCATGTTCTTATTCATTGTATGACTTTGAAAATTTCCTTATATATTCAAAAATAATTTATTTAGTTCAATTAATACTACTATAAATTATATAAAAATAAATATAAAATTTTCATTTTCAATATGTGTTATTTTATTCAATGTATATGAAGCATATGTTTTCACAGTTTTTTTGTGAACATGTATTTCAGTCTTCCTTGTCACGTTATATAAAATTTTATCTCCCTGTTCTAAAAGGTTTTTAAATAAAATATTCTTCGACTAGTTTTATAAAATATTACATTAAAAATTTGTTCAAAGGATCAAGAATAATTCTTATTTACAGTGATATTTTTCAATAACTTCTAAAAATGGTGGATTATTAAATCCAAGTCATTTTACTTGGACATAACGTATTATTGATTAAGTAAATTATTTAAACAACCCAATCCACATTATTTATCAGTATGGTTTTTTTATATCCATCTCTTTTTATGTAATGATCTATTACATCCTTTCTCTTTCATAATTTTCTTTAGTGTTTAATCCAAATTTATCATGAAATTACTTTTCAATATAGATACCAAATTTTTAATTTTATTTAAGGATGTTCACCTAGATCCCACATATCAATTTATTGGTGATATTATTATTCTTAATGTATATTATTTATCTATACATTACAAATATCAAATGTTTTATTGTCTTGATTAAAGGGAATTACCTAATATATTATTTAATATCTTTGGATACCCATTTATTCTCCATGTGTTTAATGTTTTATTATTATTGGTGATTTATTTATGTTATTACATACCAAAAGTTTTATGAAAACCATTTTCAATCTATTTATTATTTATTAAATAAATTTTTTCATTTTTCATTTAAATATTTTATCAAACCTGTATAATTTCTATGGGTTCATTATCATGTTATAACGAAGTGATTTTAATGTAGAATTCATAAGAATATATGATGATGGTGGGGTCATATATCACCATATAATTCATTGGTTAGATATTTATATCTCATGTGATAAATATCCATGGGTAAATTTTAATTGAACATAATCAAAGACAATGATAATGTGTCTTAGAAATGTAATTTTTCCATATACTAATAGTTGTTAAATTATTGATTGTTTTCCTAGTTATATGTTTACACTCATTATTCTGTTATTATAAGATTTAATATGTTTATTGACTCATGTTTCCGTAATCATTTGATTCATTCATTATTATATTCAATGATTTATTCTGTGATTTATTAACTATGATTTGTTGGGTTTGAAAATTATTATGTATCCTGATTATACCCATTTTATAATATTACTATAACATTTGATTTTATGTTTTTATTTATTATGTATATAATTATAATGAATCTATTCTCACCAATTTTGTATGTTTCCAAGTCCCTAGGTAATGAATATGAGTAAAACTTAATGAAATTTTTAGAGTCTACTATGGGTAAATTATTATTAAATATTCACATTTATTTTAAAATAATTTCCTATTTTTTGTTACATAAATAATCTATTCCATCGGTTTTATATTTTTTATAAAAATTATTCTGATGGAAATATTATTCATTTAAAATAATTATATATATGTTTTTCTTTAGATTGTGTCATTATATGCCTCTTGGGATCGGTGTAGAGACCTAAGAGAGAGGTGAGTCATGTGTTGAATAATTATTACAAAATTCCAAAATATTTTTTATATCATCTACCACTTCATGAATATATGAAAATATATTTTTGGTTAATGCAGTTATATATCATTGACATTTAACCTATAATATAAGTCTTATAAGATATGTTTTATGGAATGCAAAAACACATAATATTTACAGGGTTTGGTATGATGACCTCAAATTTTCTGGTTGGTTACAAAACCCAACATTTATTATACACAATAATAAATTTTGTTTAATTATATGTGTACCATATTAGATTCATAATGATCTTTTCTCAAACAGAGTCACACCGGTAACATTCTTTCTGTGCACTGGTCTTATGTTAAAAACATTTCAGATGACTTCTTCCATATCATCACACTATAGTTACCAATATATATAGTGATCTACATGATCACCATAACTCACATTAGTTATTTTATATACAATTGTTTAATTGGGTATCATCCTTGGATGTATATTATAATCCCTAGACTAGGTATATCTATATCTATAAAACTGATCTCCTTCAACTCAATTGTAGTTTCCAAAAATTTATTTAGATAAATAAAAAAACTCTTCACATGATCACTACTCACATATCAACATCCAAACTAATATACTATATTTTTTACCATATTTGTCTCATTTTTTGATCTCATTTGATATTATACCACATAATATAATGATTTATTTATGTGACTCAATAAGTAGAAAATAAATAACATGATACAATCATGTTAGCATTTCTAATATTATTCTTCTTACTAATTTTTAATTAAGGATCCTATAATATGTTATTTATATGCCTTATAATTCAATAACTAGAAAATACAAGCCTCAGATAATAGTATTACATTCTACTTCTTCTTCATTGAGAATTTATCATCTGTATTCTATTAATAATACCTCTTGGTACGAGCACACTACACTTAGAATCTAAATTCATAAATACTTTCTCCCTCTACATTTATTTATTCATATAAATATTTAAAAAACATTTATATTAAATATTTATAGTATATAAAATCATTAAAAACGTTTTGGTCACCCATTATCCTCATTTAATTTGTTACTTTTCTATACATTTTATTGTCTCATTACCCATTAGTCCTTTTTTTAAATGTGGTATACCCACAATAATGAGGTTATTTTATCCCATAAACTACAATATACTATTCATTTATACGATATACCATATTATTTTCTTCTAATTTATATTAAAAATATAGTCTTAAAAATTCTTGTAGACAATATAGTTTCATCATCACAAAATTTTTTAGAGATAGATATAATCTTTATAAAAAATTCAATCCACAATCCCATGGTTTATTTTTTAAATTAAACTCATTAAAATATTGCATCTTATTTTTCCCTCAAAAAAATGTTTCCTTGAAATCATTCCATGAAAGCATTACCAAATGAAAATTTCCTTCTATATTATGAATCTCTTCTCAACATCTATCATCATCCTTATCTATTCTTTATTCATTATTAGAATTAATGAGGATCATTTTTTTATTATAATAATTAATCAATAATTAATAAGTCATTAGCATCATCTGTGTTATTTAATATAAAATTTCATCAAATAATGTATATATTACAAAAAAATCTATATATCCCCAAAAACATTGATATTCTTCTCCCATAGTTCAATGATCAACAACAAAAAATGTAAATCTATAATCACACACCCATGTTGTATTTTTTGATATTTATAACAATAAATATCAAAATTGTAATAATCATAATCCAAAATCTGTGAAAAGGAATCATTTTTTATAATCAATAAATTTTATGTAATAAATAATAGAAATTTAGTTACCTGAGTATCAACCTTTAATATGTAGACATTGTAACATGATTTATTATCTTATGATAGTTATATTGGTGATGTTTATTCATATACATGATGAATTTGGTTATGCGGATTTTCTTAGATTAACCAAGACTCGTAGTTCAATTCACATTAATGGCTAGAATTTCATTAAATCGAACATCGTATATGTAGATTGTGTAACATGATGGATTCAAATAAAGGGGAAATTTGGTCATGTAGATTATAGAAAAATGTAGGTTTTTCAGATTACCATCATATAAAAAACACATATTTTACATCTCCATCCAATATTATCAACTCATAAACACTTAAAAACCATAATGAAATTATCAAACATCTGAGTCTATTTAATACTCTTCCAAAGAATTTAGGGATCATATAAAATAATGTTTTTGAATATATCTAATCATATCACTACCATGAAAGATTTAGTTTCAATTTGGCATTCAATTATGTTTGTATCTAAAGTGATTTCAGTATTTTCATTTATAACAACACACGTTTGGATTCTATATATCTCTATCACATAAAACTCACATTCATATAGATTTTAAACCTAATATCCCTATATAAAATATGATTTCTTCCATTGATTAATCATATATACTCTAAACAATGTTGTAGAAAACACACAAACACTTTAGTACTTATCATGGACATGAATATTGAATCAGTG
Source organism: Viscum album (assembly GCA_963277665.1). Lineage (NCBI taxonomy): Eukaryota > Viridiplantae > Streptophyta > Magnoliopsida > Santalales > Viscaceae > Viscum > Viscum album. The sequence continues at coordinate 91,868,827 of OY728132.1, read as the reverse complement.
ATCATCATATGTTTGGGAGGAAAAATTGAATATGTCCAGCCAAGTATTCATGGGAATATAATCCATTGTACGCATTAACTCGTAGTTTATTAGTATCATATGTTCTTATTTAGTTAGTTGACACTCAAACCATTACTCAAACTCTATATGTAGTCACTGAATTCTATTTTTCACATTAAAAATGAGTACAACTATAAAATCAAAAAACAATTTGGGTAAAACAATACTCAACAATTTTTTAAAAAATGATATTACATCCATTAATGAAGTATAACATATCACCATGAATATCAATAATTTATTACCCATATAGACACCTCAGATTAATTCATGAGTTGAATTTTTATGCCTCTCCGTGTTTATCTCATGCTCGATGTCATATTTAGTTTCCATCAAACTATATATATGATTATTCCCTATTATTACTTGGCCATTCAGAGTTCCTAAAATCAGAGATGACAATATAAAATTTATTTTATAATACTAGGTGGTTCTACCATATCTAACTCACAAAATTTCACCCTCTTCATCCCCATTTATATAATAATCACACATAAAAATATGTAATCATAATAAAATGTGTATAAAGCACAATATTGAGGAATAATATATAAGACAAAAAATTTATTATTTTTGGCCTCACACTATCAAATATTAAGAATACATTCAACCCCATTCAATATTAATTAAAAAATCTAACAAAAATAACCATTTTTGTGGTTTCCCTAAAAAACACATAACGTAAATCAAGCATCACGATAGACCATGTGGATTACCATATCATTGTTAACAAGATACCTTTAATTAAGATTAATAATTGACTGAGTGGAAGATTCTGATTTTGAAGTTGATTATATATAAATGAGAGGGTGGGAAAATATGGATATGGCGTTTCTTAATAATAGTGAACAATGATAAATGGAATATTTTTTAACAAGTATTTATCAAATTGTATCAAAATTAATATTTATAAAAATCTTGTCTATGGATCACTATGTACATTACGACTAGAATTTACTTTTTGATGGTCCCTTAACCCTCATGTGGGATTTTACCAACTATCGAAGGATTTCCAAGGTTATATCACACCATGAATAGAATACCTATTACCTAGAGAGACACTATCAGTCCCCTTATAATCTATGATTTAAACTAAAATACATCCCACCCTTTTTTAAACTCAAACCAAGGAAACCTATATCAATCCGATATAAAACATGTAAAAAGAAAATAATTAAAACAATAAACTCTAAAATATAGTTCAAAATCAATATTTTCATTAAATCCCTTAATTAATTACATTAGTAGAGTCACTTAATTAGATTCAACATACCTGTAATTATATGAGTCATTATATATGACATGAATATCATAGAATGAAATTATGGTTACATATTAAATATTTAAAATGGTATATATTAATAAAAATAAATTTTAAAATCATAATAAGCTATAATAGTGAAATGTAACAAATATTTGAGTTGGGACTACTGAGTTGATTCACAACCCATATCCTTGACATATTACTATCCTCAACACAACTATAACAATTTAATTAAGAGTTATAGATCTTATAACCTAAACATAATAAATAAATAAAATTTTTAACAACCTTTGATAAAATAATTGATGTGAAAAATTTACTAAGACCAACCATGCCATATATTATTAATAGATATATTTGAATTCTATATTTCAATATCCCATGTATTATCCATAAACATTGTGGTAGTGGCTCCCTATATAATGGAGACCCTAATTGTTGATGATATTTTTCAATGATATTATAAAATATCAACTAAAAATATTTTTCGTATAGGTTGATGAATGGAAAAAATAATTAGAGGAAATTATATATTTTCATCATGAAATCCAATGATTGAATGATGATAAAAATATTTGTAGATACTAAATAGTGAAGGTTCATTTATTCTATTTGATTCTATTTATGACATGTATTTAAATAAAAAATGTTATGTGTTAAAATGTTCAAGTGTATAATCATTGGAGATTGAATCTATATCCTCTTCTCCATTAATAATAAATTTATTAAAATCATTTTTCAATGTTTATAGTTTTGATATGAAATTTATTTTAGAAACACATATAATAAACCGTTTATGGTTAATTAAAAACCACTTGTGTTGTACCTATAATTATAGATGGAAAAGTTGTGGTATTTATTTCAATTAAATGTTCTTTAATGTTATAAATCCTGACTAATAATGGATTTTTTTTATTCTTATAGGTTTTTAATAGATTTTATGGGTTATTCATTTAAGAAATATAGTATTGTTTTTTTCCTCCATGTGATGATTCAATATTATATTATTTTTATGAGTTGTTGTCTCTCAAAAAGATGTTACATAGTGGAAAACATAACACTAATAGAGTTAGTAGGATCCATGAGTGAGTTAGTGTCATATTAATTTTGACCATTATAATTAATGTGTGTTATTTTTCATTTGATATTAGTATAGTCTTTGGTTGTTTATTTAAATTTTATCATATCATAATTATGTTCCAAAATTTTATTTTAGTTTGATTTTTACTAGAACCACTATATTTTTCAATATTAAATTACTAATTTTAAAATGATATCCCAGTCCATCATATATATTTAAATTATAACATTTGATCCTAAAAATCAGTATCAAAACATAATTATCTTAGGATGGACATTATTTCTTTATTTTCAAAAAGTGTATCAAAGTGATTATATTTTAAATTATTAAATATAGTTATATTTTTCTAATAAACATAGTTACACCGGCATATTTTATTTTAATATAATTGTTTTAATAGAAATATATTTTTTCATATCCAATCAGAATACACATGGTGGATGGATTCACATGTGACCGCTTTTAATTAAAAAATTTACTCTAACTAAAATAATAAAATAGAGGGATTACTGAAAAACCATAATAATTTAAATTTGGATATTATAGGAAAACAATATATTTTTATTAATTATTCCCTCATATTTATATAAATTATATTTCTACCAAGCATTTTTTTTTGAAATATCTATTATAAATTTCATATAATTTTTAAAATTACATTTGTGTTTATTTATAAGTCCACGAGTACTAAAATAGAAAAGTATATTATATATATTGGTAAATATATAATATTATATATAATATATAACTAATTATTATTTTATCAATTAAGGTAGGAAATAGAATCTTCAAGACGTAGAAAAAACAGAAAAAATAAGATTTGATGTTTATTAACCATGATTGAATGCATAATGGATGGACCTTGAGAATTCATGGATATTAATATAATTCATGATTGAGTACTAAGATCCCTACTCAAGAATTCATATTTATTTAATTTATCTATATTGTAACTAGATTTTTTTATATTTAATCTCTTTAAATACTTTTCATATTAAATAATATAACCTGAACTAAATAATATAGATGATTACGAATAGAAAAATATAATAGAATCTACATAAAATATGTATATAATATTTATCTAGTTTATTGGTTTTTATAAAAAGAGTTATTGAGATATATAGTTGTATATAATATCCATGATTTCTGAGAAAATACTAAAAATTCAAAAATATTAAAAATGATGTAATCTAAGAATAATGAAAATTAATACAAAAACTAGTTGAATGTGTTATAAATATAAAAAAATGGATATATAAATCTTTTCCATCCAATATCCATTATTAAATATTTTATGAGAAAACAATATATTTTTAATGATATCATAGTATAATTTTTAGAATATTGAGAAACAAATGTGGCATCTAAAGGATACGAACAAAATAATATTTGTTCTTCAATATTGTAACTATTTTTTTATATATGTCTTCACACTCATCCTATAGTATCTCATGTGATATTAATATAAATTAAAATAATGTGAATTTTTTACCCTAAACCTTATATTTATTAATTGATATTTTTAGGGTTTTTATGAAACTTCTAACACAACCCCACCATGTTATTTTGAGTTGAGGTAGAACTACGTATTAAAGAATATGGTCATTTAAGATTTCCTCAAAAATACATGGAACGAATGTTGGTTGAGAGTATGGGAGGTCAGGGTCGTCCATATATTTTGTGGGAGAATTATTTCATAGTTAAAATTTTCCAATATATAGAGTAAATATTCATAAATAATTAACAAATACTAGAATGAGACTGGTTTCTATGTGAAAATTATTGTTTTTTTATACATCGACATAAACATTAATGTGCACTTGCGTATTTCCATGAATGTTAAAATATATTAGTATTATAGGTTTTCTAGATGCATTATCATATAAATATATATATAAACTTCCACATAATTCCATTATTGGATGGTTTTTCTTAATTATATTGTATTATGGTATAAATCATCATTGTAGGAAGCTATGGAGTTTATCTCCTTCATGGAATGTGATTGGTATTCATTGTATTGGGATTTCACCATTGATAAAGGATACCTATATATAGCTGTAAAATTATTCAAAACATTCATAGTTTGACATCACATAATTGGACACAACATACCTTTTATGGATATTTGATAAGGAATAATCCATACAGTTTAACATCAAGTGGTAAAGATGAGTGGGGAATATATTCACAAGGATGTTTAATGTCGTACTTGTGAATTAATATTCATTAATTTTTATCCTATAATATAACATTTCCCCATGATGATATATTTATTTCCTTAGGAATGTGGTTTGGTGAGTTATGGGGTTTATTCAACTCTCTGGAGTGTGGCTAATGAAATATAAATAATGTTTCAATTGGGATTTTTCCTAACAAAGGAAATATGGCTTTCTTATGGGGATATGGCACTTATGGATAAGCATGGATTGATTAAGATTATTTAATATAGGAAAAATGTATAATAGGGAATATTCCCATTGTGTATGTAAATATCAGTCAAAAATGGAATATAGATTAATGGCTAAGGACATCTAAGTCTGCATATGATTGGGACTAGAAAGGATGGAAGATGTTTATTTCATGGAGAATATTTTTTATGATGATTGATGTAGAGGGATAGTAATGTTGTATTATATAGTGTTTTATATTCTATAAGTAATCCTACATATCGTTTAAAATATTAAAACCCATGTAGTATGAGTTCCCCAGTTTAATATCTTATAAAATGACCTTACCATATATTTTAACATCATTCATCTTGTATATTTATGTAAAAAAAGGGTTTAATATAAAGGATTGAGTAAAGGATTATTCATAAAACATAAATGAATAATAAATAACTCTTATACTAATTTAATCAGGAATAATTTGAGAAACAAGTAGTAAAGTATAACATATACTGGTGGATGAAAGGATGTGTGGAATATAGACCACAAAAGAGTATTTCATGGAGGTTAAGTTTTATAAATATTGTTTGGTAGATTATAAATTATGGATTACTATATATGTGTGGTTTCATATTACACCTTTAAATGAGGGTCATTTCTAGAATGGATCAATAGATGGAGAATAAATCTATCATTTAGCTAGATGTTGGGACTTGTTCCCAAAAAAGGTCAATCCTTATATAGATCAATGACGGGAACTAAGAATTACAATGGGTAGATTGATCTAGGAGAGTCCTATAAGGTATCATCTGTATAGGGACCCATGTTGTCAATGGAATCCATGATTTTTATTCCCCGAATAGTTATACCTATCTATGATGTTAATTTATGAGACCCATCTATAATTGAAATCTGATATCAATGTAGTGAACAATAGTGAACATTACTTGACCCTTTTCATCTTATTACAAGTTATGGGACCATGATAATTAGATGTCTTACTATGAGACTCAAAATAATGGAAATTATTTTCTTGATCATTGGGTGTATATGATACCATTATAAAAAAGTGAAGGGAGTAATTTCAACCTAGTATGGGGCTTGTGGGTTTCATCACACCACTGAAGAGCCCCGGATGAATGGTAACCAATGTGAATAACCATGGGATAAGGGTATACAAATTAAAGACCCCCGGTTTAGAGTATACATAGGTGATGTGAATTGGGAGATGGATTTATCTTGTGAAGTGGATCGGTCAAAGGTTCTCCCATATTAAATGTCTCGGCTGAAGAGTCACCCATGATAAAGGCCTAAAGTGAAGTGGCGCCTCTATGATGTGCCTTAGCAAATGATTATCCTCATTTTTGTGACTTTGGGTAATTATTTTCCCATGTGATATACATTTAGTTATTATATACTCAATTGAACTATATTAGTTGAATATTCAGTTGAGTGAGATTCCTAATCATGACTTCTCCCTGGTGATCTGGTGTATTTATTTATACCATTGGGAAAACCATTCTCTTGTTTTTTGATGAGATGGGTCCTTCTACCTACAATATGGTGACTTTTGGGAATGTTTTCTTTCAATATAATTTTACAGATTAAATAAAACATCTAAAAATTAATTTATTTCCAACTGGGTTTGAGTGTGATAGGCTACCTGAAGTGTGATTTTGTGGGGTGGGGAAGTGTATCTGAGTATAAATATATATATCTATCTATTCTATAAGATTATAATTTAATAATATATTTTGGAATTAATATGTTTTATTTATAGAATGAAATAATTGATTGGAATATATATATATATATATATATGGGTGATAATGGGGGTTCATATTTCTGACCATGGAAATTTATCCTAGGAAAAATCGTGGGACTCAAAAAAATTATGTGGTCACACATGGATTACCCTATATGAGGTGACTATGGTGCACTTCTTGAGACCTTGGTGAATAGTTAAGGATTCTCTATTAGGAATTTTGGAATTCTCATATTTAATAATTATTCCAACAAAGTGATACATTAAAAATAACCCCTTCCACTTTAATAATGGGATTTGATTAGAAAATATATTATTTTATAAAAATTTAGATATACATTTGGTATGAAAAAAGATTATTGGAGTGGTGGGATATGTACAAACATGGATTATCATTTCTACATGGATTGAGTTTCCAAACCCGCACAATGTGTGATAAAAAACAATCCAACTTCCTTACATATGGGTGTGGTCACACAAATAAATGGGTGCACATATATCTATCATTAGTTAGATCTATTTCCTTACACTCTAACAATATAATTAGAGTTTTAATCAAGACACATGTAGTTCTACAGTGATTTATTATGTAATGATCAAACTGAAATACAGAATGTGAGAATTAAGTTTCACCCTAACATCATGTTTTGGAGAATTATTGATGTTGAATGGAAAAGTGAACAATAATGTGGAAATGGGAATTAATTGTTAACTGAAATTTTGGTTATTACTTTAATAAGATATCCTTATTTTACTAAATATATTATAGGGGTAGAAATCAATCAACACATCTTTATGATAACAAGCTTCCCTACGCAAACCTATGTCAGATATAGAGATATTACACATTATTATTTTGATATAGGATCAAATAATGGAGTGGGGTCCATGTTTTCATCTTGTACTTGTAAATTTTAACTGATTGTAGATCATTTCACAAATAATCTATCACATACACCAGGGTAATCTATAAGGGAAATGGTTTTTAAAAAAATTGATCCCAAATGATTTGAATGGTCATGTATCATGTACAATATTGCATAAATATATACATCATGTGACTATGATGGAATTTATAGCCTCTAATTATATTTCAAGTCACCATAAATCTCATATTTATTTTCTAGGACCTTTAATTAAACATGAGACCTAGTCAGTGCGAGAAGAAAACATGTAGATTTTATGAATCAGGTGATAGAACATGATAGGGAATATGTGAGTGGAAATTTAATCTTGATACAATTAAAAAAATTATATGTATTTGTATCTCTCAAAAGGATAAGTGAATGATAATGATTAATAAAATTATTGGTCACGTATAGAAAATCTAGGAGTCACTACATATCCTTGAAGGAGATAAATCAATCTATATGTAATTATTATATGTGAAATTTCATGGATATATTTAGATAATATGTTGGGAAAATCAGAAAATTAATTAGCATTAGTTGACTGAAAGTGAATCATATAAAAAATGATCCTATGTAGATCTAGAACATATGTAGGATATGTGAATAAGGATCTATTTAGATCTATCATTTATCGTATGATAATATATATAGGAGCCTCTATATATCTTATATGGATAGGAATCCATCTATATATTGTTTTTAATAAAATTTAACCCCTACTCAAATAGGATTCTTGTGTAGGGAAATACGGAATTTTCCTTATTAAATGTCGACCAAAGGAATAAATCATTCAATTAGAATTAATATTAGATTAAGTTATTATATAATGGATTTAATTGGAATACAATTTAACATTATTATACTTAGATCAATGTTTCATTCACATTTGGATCAAATGAAAAATACCATAGTCATGTAATTTAATTCATTATAGTGAGGATTAATGTTGTATTGTTTATTATCATAAAAATTGGATGTTACTATTAATTTTAACATCATTTAAAATAGAACATTTATGATTTTTTAATTTTATATGAATTAGATAATGTCACACTATTTATAATCATGAGATATTTAATATGTCATGATGTTTATCCTTAACTGAGAAGGTTGATATTCTACAAAATTTAAATTCTTACAGAAAAGACAAGGGGTCTTCATGAATGAATATATTTTGGCATAGGACCACTTTTCAATATTATGGTTCACATTATATTGGGTCTTCTGAAACCCGTTCCAAATATTTATGGAGTGGAATCAAGTAAATGGTTTAACTTATTCTAGTACAAGTGATCCTATATTTCAGTATGTCCAAACCAGGATCCACTAAAGCATGCCCAAATCTAGAGAGTCATGTTGCCTCAAGCACACATCCATGTATTCTAGAGACTACCTAAAAGTAGTGATGTTTTGAGGTGGTATATTGTGGATATTATACCATCATAATTAGAGTTTAGAAAATCAATATGATAAACATCAATAAATATAAAAATAATATTAAATAAATTAACAACAGGAGAAGATAAAAATCTATACAGATAGTAGTAATAATAACCAATTCCAAAATCAATGTCATATAAATATTATAAAATTGTAAAGTAATTATACAAAATTTTTTGTCCTTAAATTGAAATGGGAAACTAGTACAATACTCTTATAAAAAAAATCCCAAAATGAATATATCCTATGAACATCCTGATTCTTGCTCAGTTGTGTTATCTGCAGATCTAATGCAAAAATAAAACAAATCAAACATTTTAAATTGGGAACACTCCCTAATACCTACATTCGAACATGATGTCTGTCAGGGGACCAAACAGTGACCTGAACATGGTGTGAGATAACACTCAAAAGGCCTTCACCAATGGTGTCTATAACAAGTCCATCTTGAATAAACAATGAAAAAGTGTGCAGTATATCATAGGTATAACAGTAATAAATGTAAAATGGGGAATGAAGATGTGTTCCTATCCAAAAAACATGTATCCCTATGAACAATAATCAAGAACCACAAAATAAATGGAAATTTTAATCGTGGGATAACAATAAATCATGATAATGTTATCGAGATACTATCCAGTATAACTACTATAATCAAATCCCAATACTAGGAATATCTGTAATGAATGATAAATATTTATTATATCCTATAATGAGTAAAAAATTTCATTCTTGAAAAGGCTGGATCCAAGGTATAAATGAATAATGAATCCACTTAGATTACATGGAGTATCTCGGTAGAATCTCTAGAAAGACATGGGGGGTGTCATATATTCACTTCCAAGGTGATCTGAGCTTTCGAGATCCAATGAGTAGCATTGTACATGGAATCAAATGTATATTGGATCCATGGAAAATAAATTTCCATTTAATCATATGTAATTAACATTTTAAAAAATTTCATGGCTTACACTATCATAACCACGACCCATAGAGTATATTTTTCAATGGAATCAAATTGAATCATGATTTTTGGAGTCAAAATATTAAGGAATCTACAACCATTATCAATTAACCATCTCATTTCAGAACCCATTTCATTAACACTCACATACCATGATTTCATCCAACGCATTACAAATTTTGTTAGTTATGAATTTGGCCATTTTAACATCATATAATCACATTTAATAGGTGGAATAATCCATCAATTAATCCCTATTTTTTTCATTATAGCTCCCCTCTAATTGTTGATCTCACTCAGACCCAGTATGGTGGTCTAACATATATAAAATATAATTTTATACCCCATAGGTGGCCTAGATTGAGATTGATGACCTCTAAGCATTACAAAGTTATTAGTGGAAAAACTATATACCATCCAATCAACTAGATCAAGAAGATTAATTATTTTTTGGGGAAAAAAGAAGTTCATGTGTGTGAAAAAGTAACAAAAACGAGTATATAACAAAAAAACTGTAATAGAATGGTATATACCAACTAACCTATACCCTTAGTAGAACAACTATTCTGTATCAACTCCTATCATGAGTCGGATTGAAAGAAAACATACAAATAAAAAACCCATGGAAATATAACATATTATAATTCACTAAAATAACTATATCAATACAAATACAATTGAATAATGACACAAGATAACTGAATAATTGTCCTACTTTAGTCCAAAAAGAAGATAGGAACCTGAATCATATTATTTAAGATGAAACTACACCTAATCCTATGATTGGATGTTTCAATGGGAGAAATAAATCCCCATTGTATTCTAGAATGATGAAAAACATGGATTTATGATATTATAATTTTTATGGTACAATTTGTAGTTCCAATGAAATAAATGAGGCACATAATTTTTCCACCCCATTAGTCAAAACATACACCAAATATGTTCCAATATCCATCATAACAAGGATTAGGCAATGTTCTGGAACATATTTTTTGAAATAGTTTATTAATATCGATGCATGCATCTACTAAAAACTGTATAGCTTCCCGTACAGTGTTGAAACCCTTGGAATGTGGTAATAATAAACCATGCTCATTCTCATGCCTTATGAAATCCACTGCATTTTTATTATTAACCATGTTCCATGGGAAGCGTGGTTTCTACTAACCCTGAATCCATATTTATGTTTTCAGAAAATGAGGACTTTTCTCTCCAAACAAGTCCCTCGAACAATTTGAAACTCCCAAGAACTCATTGGGAAGTTATACTAGGACAAAAAAAATAATTTAAATTAAAAGTAAAACCATCCATACCTAAATAGAAAACCCATTATATTATAGAAACATAAACCATAGGATCTACTATATATCAATTTCATATGATGGAGTGGGTAATTTTCACATTTTTTGAAAGCACACAAAAATTGAATGGGGCCATAAGGAGTTTCACTAATATCAAATTGTTTTTGATAATAGTCAAATTATTTAAAAGATAAAATCTAGGAATAATCGGTGATACTATTTATCATATTGGTTTTGGAATCAATCTACACATAGTTCTATTAATTAAAGGGAGGTATTATATCATTAGGGTTAGAGTATACTGTCAAATAAGGATAATGGGTTTGTAGATAAATTTCACGGGGGGTTGATGATGTTCTACCATTTTAGGTCATTAGTTAATGAAAATATTGTGTTTTTTAACATCATTTGATAAGAACAACTTCATGTATTATTGCATCATATAATGAGGATTATGTGGTGATACTATGTAATTTATATTATTGAATCTCAAACTATGACTTTCATTTTTACATCTTATGAACATGATGTTAAAAAAGTAAATTAACACTATACTATGAGAAAATTTTCATAGAATTTATTATCATATAATTAGGAAGAGTGACTCTACGTGAATTCAATGTGAATTATTTATTATAAAATATTGAACTGGTTGGAGGTGTCATATTTTGTTCATCCATGTTGTCTAGGGAGTAAGCTCTGTTGGTATGAAAATTTTGTATTAAATAAGTTCGATATAACATTGCACCAATCATTATAGGATTATCCCACAGTATAAGAGGAGTTATATGAACAAACATAGTCAATATATAGTAAAATTACATGAGTAAAACATTCTTATTGAATGATCTTTCACCTTCTGTTTAGGGACTTTAAGTTTATTCAATCTGTTGAACCTTTTATCATCTAGTAATTCCTACTCCACAAGTCACATTTTTGAGTTCTCATCATCTGTGATCAGATTTTATATTATGAATCAGAATGAAGGAATGTGATCCTTGATGGGTAATATTTATTTTATCCCATAAACAATTGAATATTGTGTAACTTATACATAAGTACGAATTGGGGTGTGATAATCCCACAAAAACGTAATATTATTTTCTCATCTGGACAACTTTTTCTACCAAACAATTGTTTTGAATTATTATTTATGTATTATTATAGTCCACTCTCTATTTATCAACCATTTTATTGTACATAGATGAGTTATTTTACTCGTTAATATACACCTAATTTAGCCTGTTACAAATAGAATAATAGAAATTTGGTTTATTTTTTAAATTGTATGGTTGAAAACAAATGTGCTAATGATATTTATCATTGAAAAGTAGAAAATAGAATTTCCACTATCTTCGTTGAGGGTTATATCCTCATATAAATTAGAGATGATGTTGGTAGGATTTTCTATGTATATGACACTTACGATTGTATCTGGGGGGTATGGACCCAAGAAATCTATTCGACATATGGATAACAGAAAATAATATTTGGAAGTATGAAATCACTTACAAGGGAAATGAATAAATTTAATACATATATTATAGGAATTTTTTTCATAGAGAAACCCATACAATAATGTACAATTGAAGGACAAAAATAACAAAGACTTTTGATCGAATTACAAAGCATGGATCTTATCTGATTAGTTTCATAATGGCTAGAATGGACATTTTGAATTAATGTGATGACATCCTTCCCTTACATGAACATAAGGATAATTCCATCATATAATCATTTTATAGGGCCTCTTGGAATCTGGGATCCCTTTAGAGGTTAAATTTCACCACTTAATGAGATATAGACTCTCTCTTGACTCGCTCTGGTGGATGTAACAGAAGTCATATTTAGTCCATCATTTGAGCCTCCATTCCCTAGATGAATATATTTATGATGACACAATTTCATCCCAATAATATATAGTATTTATTTAATTGATTTATCTCATTTAATATATAATTATGGGGTATACACAATTTTAATGTAAAATAAATATAACCAACTCATCCTCGTTTTGGTATTCCCAGACGCTTTCTATATTTGTGACCGAATCTTCACTTGAATTTTATGAATTTCGGAAATTATTAATAATCAACACATGGGTTTAATCCATAATCAATTCTCAAACATCATCATGAATTAGTGTGAGGAATCCTGTCTTAATGTAATATCGAACATTTATTTTTTTATCACATGTTTTAAATTGAATTTAATGATGACGTGAGCCACTTATATCTGTAGGGAAAGAACCAACCTGGTGATGAGGTATTTATATTACACCTAATTATTTGTTCTTATTTAAAATAGAATTAAGTCCTATGGTAATACTACCACAGTTAGGGTAAAATGGAAAATCCATAACCCAACTCAATTATCATTCATGTTAACGATTATTATAATTTTTAGGCTCTAATATCCGCATTAAAATTACATTTACCTTGTTTCAAATTTATTTTTTATAGACAATAACTTCTCATCAATGATGTATTTATTTAGTGTCCTTAATTTAGGATTCCCTCAAACCTCATGTGTATCTACTAATTCATTCATGATGACTACATTATATAGATTGAAAAAGTTTATAATTATTTTATAAATACTACCTCTTGTGCTAGAAATTCTATCAATATTGGCAGGTTGAGTATATATTTGAGTGGGTAAATATAATAGGAAAATTGAATCTTACGATGATTGAGAATGTATCTCATATTAAAATCCATAAATATAAACTCTAAACTATTTTTATCTTTAATAGAATATTGGATATTCATGTTTCACTTGGTACAACTATTATAATATTGACTATTTTATTCACCTATATATTTGTTCTTAATATGGACCAAATCAATAGAACACTCTAGTCACCATGTATGGATACATATATACTGCAAGATAGAGGAGGTACTACATTATATCATCAAACTCTCTATATAATTCTTTGTACCGTTAGTACGAAACCACATTAATCATTCATTATTTGGAATGGAATGCATTAACCTATGACGTTGGTGATGAAGTGTGGATATATGTAAGATTCAATTGTAGTCCTTATCATTTATTATGTTTTAGGTGTGGATGAATTTTTTAAACTTCCATAGTTCTTTTATTTTTGATGATTATATTATGATGGAATAGCATATCATTAGAAAATTCCCTTGATCATACCATGATGCACAGTTTTGGGGATTCATCATTGTAAAGTGTTTCCATAGCCTTCCAAAAATGGTTTCTATATTAGTAAAATGATTACACCATTATTGATATTTTACAATGTGTTCATCCATGTAATAACCAATTTTATTCTATATGAATGATTTTAAGATGTTATCTTGATAACATTGATATGTAGCACTAATTTTCTATAAATCATTGAAAATCAATTTATATAAATATATTTCCCTTAGTGCATGGAATTTAGTGGCTTCCTCATTATACAATGGAATCTTATTTTGAAATCATCTAGAATCCCTATCCATAAAAAAGATGGCTTCATATACCTCAATTTTACCAATCACTAATTCCTTGATTTGTAATAGGAATTCATATTTCATGGTGTTCCTTTTGAGGACCCTAAAGTAATTAAAAATTCATATAATGTCATTTTTCATCTTGATATTAATGATATATTCCAACCACCTTGAATACTAAACATTCTATATGATGTTATATTTTATATGTGTGTAAACCACAACATTGAATTTGGGAGGAGTAGTTGGATGTATCTATATCATTGATTTCCCTTGGGCTTCATGGTCATTTAGAAAGACTAAATGATATGTGGAAACAATAGGATTCAACATTGGAATTTCGATGTATATCTAAGATATACATCCCAATTTCATTTCAAGAAATAAATATAACAACCCTGCTTTTATTACAAACATAATCATGATTTATTACATAAAATATTTACTTGATACAACATGAATGATCGAGAGGTCTACTATCTTAGGGGATTAGGATTATTACATAACAACGTAAAAAATGAAATACTACATCTTTATTGAAATCTTACTTTACAAGACCACTACATTCCCTTGTACTTAGTATTGCACGGGATAACCTGAGGACATGCATAAGAAAAGGGGTGAGCTATAAAGACCAGTAATGGAATAAACATTGAATAAAAGAGGAGTAAAATACATGTTATACAATAGGAATATAAATTGAGAACAATAGAAAAATGAACATAAAGGCATGATAAAGCATGATAATCATAACATGGAAATGTGGAAACAACACTTCACATGGAATTAGCATGAGACAAGGCACATTACACATAGAGCATGAGTAAATACACATTGAACATGAATAATGAGTAGACCCTTGTTGTACTTGAATTATCATGATTCTAAACTCATTTCACATGACGTATCATGATACTATTCTTTACCCAATGCATTGCAGTGCTATAAGGGTGCACCCTTCTTAAATATTTCATTTCATGCATAACTATGCCACATGGATCATAAAACATGGATTCATAAAACATAATCATTTATTCCATTATAAAGGAATGTTGAATTCATACATGAAACTTTATAATCAATAAGTAAATTTGCATAAAGGTGAATACCCTTGATGGGGAAATGGGAATGGTATTCACTACACAATGGCATTGGCTTAGAAAATCGGTGCGATTTTGGCAGCGTAACGGCATGATGTAAGAATTCATAAAAATGGTTGATGAGAGAGAAAGGGGTTACTCATAATATTTAAATTAAATTGACAGTAAGGAGGTAATTTATATAAATGTCTCAACAATTTTAATATAATTTAGGTTCATGATACAAAAGTATTGTGTGAATGTAAATGAGGAGGGAAAAGTTCTTTTCGGAATTTCGGCATAGTAATGGGTGTACATGGGAGGCATTTAATGAGAGAGAAAGGGGTCTCCCATCATTCAACCATAAAGAGGGTAGTATGAGGGAGGTGAAAAAAATATACCCCAACATTCATAATTTAAATTGAAAGGGAAAAACAATTTAAAGAAAATTGGACAAAAATGTGAAAGAAAGAAAAAACCCGTACTTGGAAGTGTGCTTCCAATGGCTTGTGAGGGTCTTCAGAGAGACTTCATGAGAGCTAGGGGAAACATGAGAGGCCTCTAGAGAGAGTATGGAATAGTTTGGACGAACTCCAAAGGCTTTTATTGAGGAGGAAGTGGGAGGTAGGGTGGGTTTATATAGCAAAGGTGAGGGAATTTTTTATTATTTAGGTTTGGAACCCCTTATATTAAATTAATCCAAACCACAAACCATCCCAGGGTTTTTTCCCATGGTTTTTGGAAAAGGGAAGAGGAAAACAGGATTTTATAAGGCCAAAGTGCGAAATTATTAAAATAATAGGGTTTGTTATGTGGAGGTGAGTCACACTCCCATGGAAAACAATTTTAAAAAAACAAGGTGTTTAATAAGTCTTGAAGGGTCCATTAATGCTTTGAAAAGTAAGTCAAAAAAACCAAAAATCACATTATTTTAATTTTAAAACATATATTGGCCGAAAATAAAGGTTATATTATTTTATTAAATCACTATTGGGTCATTATGATGTCATAAAACACATTATACATTTAAACAGTATTTAATTTTTACCCAAAAAATTGACTGTCTCAGAAAATTATGAAAAATTCACCATTGGATAATTTCAACATCCTGATACCAGAAATAGAATTTATTTTATCTAAATAAGTTTCTAAATATTTTAATTTTAACTTTTAAATTAAAAACATACATTTATAAAAAAATTCACCGGTTTTGACAAAAATGGATTTCGAACCTTAATAAAAATTACAATTGCATTCATAAAATTAAAAGATAATTTATATATAATAAAATTATTTTAATAATAATAATAATAATATTTTATTAAAAGATTATTTAATTCAAAAATCCCTTAATTTAATAAAATATAATTCTTAATTAAATAATAACTAAAAACTATATTTTCACTTTAAAAACTATTTACAATGTATCAATAATGACAAGGAAGTATATTCATTATTATATATAAAAAATAACGTACATGAACATAGTACTAGAGATTTGTTACATAACCCCTTAAAACATCCTAATAAGACCTAAAGGTAAGGTGTGTGATGGTGACAGACTCATGGGGTGGCTCGGATAACATCGCTCGAGTGGTAATTTCTATCAACTTCCACTTTTACCGTAGACGATCATGTTCGAGCTTGAAATGATGAAACTCAGCTTTGTCTTGGTCAAGAACGAAGCCCAAAGACGCCACCTCTTTTCCGAGCTCCGACAAATGGGATTCGTATGGAGCAATTCTACTGGATGAGGCCATCGCTTCCTTTTTTTGAGTAAATTGGGTTTGTTAAAGACCTATATTTATACTCATCATGTGATCACTATTCAACAAATATAAATGTAATGGTCACAATTATTAACATAAAACAAAAGAAGTTGACATTTTATATAAACATTTTACTTAAAGAGACAATTAATTAGATCAAGAGATATTTCCATTAATGAAACATTGGTTCGTTACGATATTCCCTCGTTAAGAAATTTTTCCCCCAAAATTTCCTTTTCCCACACTAAATCAGATGTTGGTAACTAAACATCATCATTTCCTCCGATTCCCAAGACACTTCTTCAAACATGCGGTTTCACCACAACATCATGATGAGAAGAATTGTCTTATTTCAGATAACTTTTTCTCTATGATCGAATATCCTCACTGGTTTCTCCTCATAAGAAAGATCATCCTCCAACTGTACCACCTCAAAAGAGAGTACAAGCGAAAGGTCCGTTATGTACTTCTTTAAGAGGGATACGTAAATGAAATCATGTACTTTGTCCATGGTAGGTGGAAGTACTAGTTTATAGGCCACAGCCCAGAAACGATCAAGAATCTCGAAGGGGCCAATGTACCTTGGAATTAACTTCCCTGTCTTTCCAAACCTCATGACCTTCTTCTACAGAGATATGCTTAGAAAAACCAGGTCTCCAATTATAAACTCAAGGTCTCTTCGATGTTTACCTGCATAAATCTGTTGTCGACTCTACGCTGCATTGATAAGCTGCTGAATGGTTTTCACCCTATCCACCATTTCCTCGACCATTTTTGGTCCAAGCAGCTTACGTTCACCGACCTCATACCAACATGCCTATGTTCTCCACCTTTTCCAATACAGGGCATCATATGGTGCCATTTGGATGCTCGAGTGGAAATTGTTATTATAAGAGAACTCAACCAGAGGAATATGTTCATCCCATCCTCCTTTAAAGTCCATTGAGCATGCTCTCAACATATCCTCAATTGTATGGATAGTTCACTCGGATTGGCCATTAGTTTGAGGACGATAGGCCGTACTGAAGTTCAATTCATTATTTAGATATTTTTGAATACTCTTCCAAAACATAGAGGTGAATCTTGGTTATTGGTTAGACAAAATAGATAATGTCACTTCATTCAGCCTTACCACTTCCCTGATATATATCTGTGTTAGTTGATCCAAAGAGAAATCCTCCCGAATTGCAATGAAGTGTGAAGTCTTTAAAAGACGATCCACAACAACCTAGAATGCATTGTTGCATTTGGATGTCCTCGAAAGTCTGGTGACAAAGTCCATGGTGATGTTATATCATTTCCATTTGGTATGGGAAATGGTTGCATCATACCCTTAGACTTCGGCCTATCTTCCTTCACTTGCTGGCACCCCAGGACCTTTGATGTATATTCTGTGATCTCCTACTTCATATTATCCCACCAAAAGTTTTGTCAGAGATCTCGATAAATATTTGGGGTCCCTAGGTGAATAGAGAAATTTGAACTATGTACATCATCCAAAAGACCCTTCTTCAGCTCCAGACATGATAGAACACATTGTCTTTTCCCAAATCGCACAATTCCTTCTTCTTTAACATTAAACTCTAAGGATTTCCCTTTTTTGATAGCTTCCACTTTTTCTTGAATTCCAACAACTTAATTTTGAGCATCCTTTAACCTTTATAAAAGGGATGGTTGATCAATCATTTGTGAAGTCATTTATGATGTTCCCTTCTTTATGACTCCCATTTCCATCTTCCTCATGTCTACGAAGATTGGATCCTTCTCAATTATCATCATTGATAGAATCACTGGGTCCTTTCTACTTAGGTCATCTCCCACCTTGTCTGCTTTCCTAGGGTGGTAATGTATTGAATAGTCATAATCCTTGATTAGCTCTATCCATCTTCTCTGGCACATATTAAGATCTTTATATGTGAATATATATTTAAGACTCTTCTGGTAAGTGAATATCTCACATTTCTCCCAATAGAGATAATCCCGCCAGATTTTCAAGGCAATGATCACCACCGCTAACTCTAGATCATGGGTTGGATAGTTTCCCTCATGGATTTTCAACTTCCATGAGGCATAGGATATAACTTTATCATTCTTCATTAGCACACAACCTAAGCCCTATTTTGAAGCATCACTGAATACCACAAAAATTTTCCCACTTCTGGGTGAAGTGAGCATGAGTGCTGTGATAAGCCTTCTTTTCAACTCCTTGAATCTTTCTTCACATTCGTCACTCCAAGAAAACCTTCCTCCATTTCGAGTTAGCTTGGTAAGAGGGTTATACAATCATGATAATTTTCTCACAAATCGTCTATAATATCCAGCTAACCCCAAGAAGTTACGGATATCCATTATCGATGTTGGCCTCAGCCATCCCTCAATTACATCTATTTTAGAGGGATCCACAGATATCCCATTACTTGTGATGATATGGCCCATGAATGAGACCTCCTTCAACCAGAACTCAAACTTGTTGAACTTTTCATAGAGCTTATCCTTGCGCAAAGTCCCTGGTATAGTTCATAAATTCTCCTCGTGATCCTCCTTGGTTTTGGGGTATATTTGAATATCATCTATAAATACTACCACAAATTTGTCGAGGTAATATTTAAAGATTATATTCATCAAGTCCATGATGATTGATGGAGCATTAGTGAGTCCGAAATGAATTAATATGAATTCATAGTGCCCATATCTTGTACGAAAAGAAGTATTGGGGACATCTTCTTTCTTCACATATACATGATAATATCTCGACAAAAAATCTACATTGGAGAAGTATTGTGCTGCACGCAGAAGATCTAACAAGGCATCAATCTGTGGCATATGATAATTGTTCATTATCAAGATTTTGTTATGTTCATGATAATCGATGCAAAGCTGCATTGAACCATCCTTCTTCATGAGGTAGAGGAATCGTGCACCCCATGATGAAGCACTTGGGATTATAAACCCTTTATCCAGAGTCTCATGTAGTTGTTTCTTCAGCACTTCACGCTCCACAACAGCCATTCTATATGTAGTCTTGTATATTGTTAGTTCCCCTGGTATATGTTAAATTGATAATTCAACATCTCTTCTAGGAGGAAGACCAGGCAGTTCCTCGGGAAACACTTCATCAAATTCCATCACAAAAGGCATTTCATTAAGGATGGTTTCATCCTTGGACTCAATCATTTAAGCCCAATACATGTGCTCATAGAGATGTAATATCCATTCATGAGATTATGGAGCTAAAGGAGATTCATCTTCATCCTTACACTTGTAAAGAATCGAGGTTGATTCTCCATATGGAGTGTGATTTCCCTCTCCCGACAATTTATGTTGGCTCTATATAAGGAAAGCCAATCCATGCTAGGAATTGCATCAAATTCCACCAGAGGGAGTATGACGATGTTTTCTGGGAAATTCAGTCCACATATTTTAATAGGGGAGGACTTATATTCATGGGATGTAATGATTTCCCCTTTTTCCGTAGTCACTAACATATTCACTTCCTTGATTTGTGGTGGTGTTGGGATTGTTCTACTAAACATTAACGATATAAAAGAAATTTTAGAACCTGAATAAAAAATTGTGTTCGCTATTCTAGAATGAAAAACTGGTGTACATGTCACCACTTAATTGTCGTGTTCGATTCAGCAGAAGTGATGGAAAAATCTCTTCCTTTCTTCCTTGGAGTTTGTTGGTTGCCTCCGAAACCCTTGGTTTAGGGCACTGATTTGAAAAATGCCATGGTTCTTTGCAGTTGTAGCAATAAAAAATGTGTTGAGGTTCGAACGGAGCATTCCTTTATTCTATCATAGCCGAGGGTATTTCTTTCCAATAGTTAACAGCTAGGTGCCCTTCTCTTCTACACCTAAACAATTCCTCGTCCCCTTGAGGAAATTTCCATGGTGCTTATTACCGAACATTTTTCAAGTGGGGTGCTGGATCTTCTTAGCACCGTTGGATTTATCTATCAGTCCGCCAGCATTGAATTCCACCTTACACTCCATGTGCCGATGATAACCATGTGATTCCATGATACTCATTTCGACCTTGTGGGAACATTAGCCAATTTACTCATAGCTGTCGAAGTCACAGATCTCTAATGCTTTCCGCATGCTAGGCTCCAGCCCACCAAAGAAGTAGTCAACCATGTATTTGGGGGGAACAAAAAAGCTGAAATCATATCATGCAAGCCTTGTGAAGTTTTCCTCCTATGCACTAATAGATTCATCGACATTTTTCATGAGGTAAAGGAAGTCCCTTTCAATATTAAGCCGGATGGTGCGTGGAAAATTATTATCGAAAAACATCTTCTGGAAATCCTTCCTTTTCAAAGCCTTGATCTCCTCCTCAGGCTTCGTATTTTTGATCAACGTCCACCACTGAACAGTTTCAACCTCCATATGATAAGCTTCTAGGAGAACCTTCTCTTGTTCATAATATTAAATCATAGATAATATCTTTTAAAAGGAGTTGATCCATTGTTCAGCAATCGTGGGATCAGATGATCCACTAAAAGTAGGAGGCTTTTGTCTCATTAGGCACTCGATTGAGACTTTTTCTTTCTGGGGGGGGGGGTGTTTGAACATTCCTCTTGACCTGTGTTTCTATTCAAATCATGAGTTAGCTGAGAGATAATTGTGACAATGTTTGAGATTCCCTCTCCAATTGGATTGGGCATCTCATTAGTACAATCATCACACTAATCTTCACATCAGTTGTTAGCCCAAGTCATCCTATTACAAACCATTGGCTAGAATAAAAGTAAAGTTAGGGGGTAACACATAATGGGTAATCCAAAGACAAAAGTTGATGACTTATAAATAAACATTTATTTCCATAACACATGACTCTATAGGCCTCAATCTAGGCTTTTCATGATCTACTTTCTAACATATATTTTTAGGGGAAATTTTTTAATTCCCTTAATAATTGTTCATAATAAGCTTGTGAATTTATCAGAACATATCCCCTGGGAGTATCATAACCAATAGTGCAGAAAGGCCCGTTGTCCTGCACTAGTTCACGTTCGAGTCTAGCTCAAACCACTTTTTTCATGTTTTACCCCTATGATACATCTGTGCCAGATCTGCCTCTTCCTACTCGTATCCAGATAGGGATGTATTTTCTTGATAAACCACTTACTCAGTACTAACCAAAACATAGGGATGTTTTTATTATACTTAGTCTTTTCTCTAAGTCTTTACTAGGGTTTTCTAATCATAATCCCAAAAATAACTAAACCTCCCTCTGATAGCAACTATGACAACCCTTCTTTTATTACAATCTTAAACATTATTAATTACATAAACTATTCACATGATAAAACATGGATGATCGAGAGGTCTAGTGTTTTTGGGGCGTAGAAATCATTACATAAAAACTAAAAACATGAAACACAACATCTTTATTGAAAACATCCTTTACATGACCACTATATTCTCTCATAATTAGCAGTGCATGGGATAACCTAAGGACATGCATAAGAAAAGGGGTGAGCTGTAAAGCCCAGTAAAGGAATAAACAAGGAATACATGAGGAGTAAAATACATTTTAGACAATAGGAATATCAATATAGCACAAGATAAACATGAACTTAAAGTCATGATAAACCATGATAATCATAACATGGAAATGCGGAAACAACACTTAACATTGAAATAGCAGGAGCCAAGGCTCATTGCACAAAGAGCATGAGTAAATCCACATTGTACATGAAGCATGTGTAAACCCTAGTTTTACATGAATTAGAATGAGTCAACAATTATTTAACATGGCATAACATGATACTATACTTTACCCAATTCGTTAGAGTACTATAAGGGCGCACCCTTCTAAAACATTTCATTTCATGCATAAGTGTGTCACATGGATCATAAAAAATGTATTCATAAAACATAATAATTTATTCCATGATAATGGAATGTGGAATTCATACATGAAAATTTATAACCATTATGTAAATGTGTATAAAGTTGAATATCCTTGATGGAGAAATGGGCATGGTATTCACTACACAAATTCATTGGTTTAGAAAATTGGTACGATTTCGGCAGAGTAACGGCGTGACGTAATAATTCATAAAAAAGGTTAATGAGAGAGAAAGGGATTACTCATCATATTTACATTTAATGGAAAATAAGGAGGTCATATAGATACATTTCCCAACAATTTTAATGGAATTTAGGTTCTTGATACAAAAGTATTTCTTGAATGTAAATGAGGGAGAAGTTCCTTTCGGAATTTGGGCATTGTAATGGGTGTACATGAGCGGCGTTTAATGAGAGAAAAAGGGGTATCCCATAACTAAAACATAAATATAGTAGTATGAGGGAGGTGGAAAACAATACCCCAACATTCATAGTTGAAATTAATAGGCCAGAACAACTTAATGAATATTGGTCAAAAATGATAAAGGAAGAAAAAACTCTTACTTGGAAGTGTGCATCCTAGTCGTGAGAGAGGCTTGAGAGAGGCTTATTAAGAGCTTGGGGAACCTTGAGAGGATTCTTGAGAGAGTTGGGAAGAAGTTGGACATAATAAAAAGACTTTGATTGAGGAGGAAGTGGGAGCTTGGGTTCGTTTATATAGAAAATGTAAGGGAATTATTTATTATTTAGGTTTGGGACCCCTTATATTAAATTTATCCAAACCACAAACCATCCAATGGTTTTTGCGCATGTTTTTAGGAAAAGGGAAGATGAAAAAAATATTTTATAAGGCCAATATCCGAACGTCTTAAAATAATATGGTTTCTTATGGGGAGGTGAGTCACACTCCCATGGAAAACAATTTAAAAATGCAAGTTGTTTTATAAGTATAGAAGGGTCCATTAATTCTTTGAAAAGTAAGTCAAACTAACCCAAAATCACATTATTTTAATGTTAAAACATATATTGGCCGAACATAATTCTTATAGTATTTTATTACTTCACTATTGGGTCATTATGATGTCATTAAACACATTATATATTCAAACAATATTTAATATTTACCCAAAAAATTGACAGTCTCAGACAATTATGAAAAATTCACCATTGGATAATTTCGACGTCCAGATTCCATAAATAACATTTATTTTTTCTAAATAAATTTTTAACTATGTTATTTTTCACTTTTAAAATAAAAACCGACATTTATCGAAAATTCACGGGTTCTGACAAAAATGGCATTCAAACCATAATAAAAATTACAATTGCATTCATAAAATTATATGATAATTTATATATAATAAAAATAATTTAATAATTATAAAAATAATATTTTATTAAAATATTTTTTAAATAAAAATCCATTAATTTAATAAAATATAATTACTTATTAAATAATAATTAAAACCACTATTTTCACTTTAAAAACTATTACCAATGTATCAATAATGACAAGAAAGTATATTCATTAGTATATACAAAAAATAATGTACATGAACATTGAACTAGTGATTTATTATATAACCCCTTAAAACAGTCGCATAATACCTAATGGTAAGGTGTGTGATGGTGACAAACTCTTGGGGTGGCTCGGATAACATCGCTCGAGTGGTAATTTCTAACAACTTCCACTTTTACCGTAGACGATCACATTCTCTCTTGAAATGATGAAGCTTAGATTCGGATTGGTCAAGAGAGAAGCCCAAAAACACCAAATCTTTTCCAAGATCCGATAAAAGGGCTTTGTATGGAGCATTTCTACTTGATGAGGCCATCACTTCCTTTGTCTGAGTAAATTGGGTTTGTTAAAGCCCTATATTTATACTAATCATGTGATCATTGTTCAACGGCTATAAAAGCAACAGTCACAATTCATAACATAAAACCAAATAATTTGACATTTAATATAATCATTTTACATAAAGAGTCATTTAATTAGTTCAAGAGGGATTTCCATTAATGAAACATTGGGTTGTTACAGGAAATATACTACTCATACACATCTGGGCCCATTGTTGGAATGAGGATCATTGATTATAGATCCTCGCATGTATTGTGATTCACATTCCTATACTACCTGATGGTGGTACAAATTCCTACATAAAATGTTATATGAGACTATCTAACATCATCTTCCTACTCTCCCTCTACCTCAATGATTTTTGGATCAGAAGATGAATGAAGATATTCATTATTGGAATACTATGTGATGGTGATTATTTTTTCTTGGAATTAGTGATGTTATAGCTGCATACTGGGGGAATTGGTTATGTTTAATCATCACAAGGAAAATATATGACATATTCTCCATTATCCATGACATACTTATATGTAAAAGAGGTTCCAAACCATGTTGTTTAGGATATGGTATGGTTGAATATATAAATTCTACCAGTAATGTGGATGTATCCATTGATCATGGTGATGATATTTAGTTCTCTATTGTACTAGTATACTAGGAGATAAAATTTTTATAGGCATATAAAAAATTACTAAGTTATTTTTTTGAATATGGATCATGCTAAACACCTAAAATAGTCACCTAACACAATAATATTTTCATCATATAAATGGTTGAGTGAAAGGTCATTTAGAATCTCCCAAGATTTAGCTTCATTACCTTGATCATATTTTTTGGAAATTAAAAATTCTCATTAAGTAAGCTCTTGGGGTTTGAAAAAGAAGTTCCCAAACCAATGAGACCAGAGATATAAATATCACATACTTCAATTGATTGATTCCGTCCATCTAATAGAAACCTACTCCGATATATAGGGAACCATAAAATTTGAAAGGGTATAAAATTCACACAATACTATGAATTCCCCATAAATAAATTACTTCACGAAATAATGCTATTATTATGACACTACCACATGTCAGATAATATATTGCATTCCCAATATTAAATTAACTTTTATTCAAATCAAATTACCATGATCTCAGAGTCAAAAATTAAATATTCAAATGGGGAATTAATATTTATTTTCTGGACGGATTTTTTCAACTTCTATTATAACCATTGATAGTATATTTTCAAGGAGTCATATAATCATTGCCATATCCTGATATTCCGAGTGTCCAAACCAGTATGATATAGTTCCCAATACATTTTCATTCAAGACTCATCTAATGACGACACTAATAATAATTCTTGACATAGAATGTGTTATGATTTCTCTTTGTACATTGAAATCCCAATATTAAACTATAAATTCTATAACCATGATTCATTCCACTAGGAATTTCTTTGCATGATACGCCTAATCTACATAAAATTTAGAATCAATATCTTAGGGACTTCAATGATCCTTTAAAATTGATTCTATGGGTTCTTCTAAGATGTCAAGTGCATCTAGGATCAAATGATTGGCTAGGATAGTAAACAATTTCTTCATAATATTTACATCTACACATGGGACCTATGCTTCCTAATATCAAAATTCTTTTTCGATCAATGGGCATAGGATGTGTTGTTTCATTCATATTCGTTTGTTGTAGGGATGGAATATATAGGTGGTTTTGTTACTTGATGGTCAAGTAGAGTGGCCCACACACCTATAAGAACCCAGATCTTCATTTCATGTATGTTTTTCATTTTTAAGAAGTTTTTGAGAAGAGAAGAGTTTCTGGAAATTTCTGAAGAACACGTTGTGTACATTAGGAGTACCTGCCGTGTTTTTTGTTGCCGCAGGAGGTCGTGTCCTGGCCGTGTCATGGAAACAGACACGGTCATGTGGAGTGACGTGGTGGCCACTTAAAGTAGAGTACCGAAAAGGCAAGTATACAACTTGTACATCGAAAGAACATGCCGTGTATTTTTTTCATTAAATTCACCAGGGTTGCGTCTGACAGACAGAATACCTTACTTTTAGGTTTCGTTCGTCTGAGAGCATTGAGCAGATGTTGACCTTTGATGAGCCCCAGGGCGACTGTCCACCCTCCGAATCGAACTATGTCGGTTGCGTTGGAATTGCATTGGTGAATTTTCTCTTCTCCTACATCCCCATTCATTAATTTATCCTCTTCGTGAGTTATATTGGGTTGAAATTTTTATGTGTTTTCATAGATCGACGGATTTATAAGAAGATTCAAGCCTCATAGTTCACTTATATTGATCTCCCAACGCCGAGGTAGGTGCTGTGTGACTTTTTATAGAATGTAGTTGATTTTTATGTGCAAATTTTCCAATACCCATGAATGGGGTATTGCGCATTTACCATTTTAGCCCCATTGTTTGAATTATTTGCTTGTAATCATGAGTAGAAGTTATTTTTTGTGAATAGTTTAATTTTCATGTGCTCTTAATGTTTTTCCCATTAATTGTTTTCATGTATAGACCGTTGGGTCTAGTTTTCTTGTTAGGCTGATGTTTACATTCCCATGCATAGTATTGTAGGATAGTGTAACTATTTCTATGATATTTTATAATGTTTTAGAATTATATCCAAGTAGTTCTTGAGGTTTACAGTTTCCATTACACGATTCGATATTTTCCAATTTTACACAGCGCTGTGAGAACCTATTGTCGTAGTCCATAGAGAGAATGGACGTAAGGGATTCTCCAGAGTGTCTTTTATAATTTACATTGTGAGACCACTTAGGGAATTAACGTTGAGGGAATTTTCAAAGAGTATGTAGTTCCTCAACGTGATCCATAGAAGGAATGTGACGTAAGTTCTTCCCTATAGTGCCTTAACTACCAACACAAGAATATATGTGGAATTGAGTGTCAGTTCTTCTTTAGAGAGTATAATCATTAACTAAACTAGAGTGGTGAGACTGTGTGTGATTCCTAGATGGTTTCCTATATCTGTTAGGTGGGACCAGAGGGGATAGGTTTTGAGTACTTCCCAAAGGGTTTCCTAATGTGTTTATCTACTTGGATTAGCTGTTGCTTGATATTTGGACTGTGGATTGTTTCTGCAGAGTATATTCATGTTTACTTCTTTCTATACATTCACCTACCAAAAACTCACTGACTTTTAGGCATAGGTTTTATGGTGGTTGCCTACTTAGATTCGTCTCACACCCTTTTTGGGCCATGATTTTGTTCCCAAACAGTATATATTGTTGCACTTATAGACAAGGGAACGAGATCTTCTACTTCAGGTACATGATTGCTGTGGAGTTGGAGAGCATGGGACCAAGCTATAGCTTGTGATGCTGAGGAGTTTATCTGCTTTACATTGCAGTTTGGGTTAGCACTATAGTATTCCAGCATTGTGACTTGTTTGGCTGTTTTCCTAGACATATGTATCATGCATCACTTTATATATATTCTCCAATTGTTTATTATCTCAGTCTTCTACTATTTACTATTGTTGGATATTTACTGCTTCCAATATTGGATATTTTTTTCTTTTCTACTATCTTACTTTTCCAATGAGGGCATTGTTTTCCGACTATCCCAACCAAATCCCTCGCCTCTAGTCATTAGCCTCTAGCATTCAGGGAAATGCTCTTGAGGCTATCTGACCAACCTGGTATGGGGCTCCTCTGGGTTGCTTCTGGTCTAGGATGTTACAAAGTGGTATCGAAGGCAGTTCTTTTATCTTTACTTAGTGTTTGTAGCCTTTATCTGGGGATATGATGAAATAGGTACTTGGTAGTATGCTGTGCTCAGGAGTAGCTAACCCAAGTATAGGGAAAATCTAATCTACCTCGTTTATTGAAATTTTTCTTGTTTTCAATTTTATAGTTGATATAATTTCACCACATGGTGATTAACATGTTTTTTGATTTTACAATTGATGTTAATTAGGTTCTATTTCTGTTGCAACCCAATGAGATGAAGGTACACCATCTCATGCATAATATATGTACTTGCTAGAAATCACATGTCATGAATTTCTACCCTGTCATCTAAGGTGCATTAGTAATTGCATGTTGTTATGATTTATTTAGTGTAGAATATGCATGTTGTTTTGATATATGCCTAGATAAAGATATCTTCTTCGTGTTAGAGCATTGATTTTATCAGTGTTTGCCTTAATGAATGTGAAACATTGGTTCTTGAGGAGTTATGGGACCTCATGGATAGGAATTTTGGAGATCATTGACATCGATACATTGTTGAAAGATGTATAAGATTCCAAACATTGATTCTCGGGGAGTATGGGCCCGCACACATCAGAATTTGGCACCTTCAGTGTTCATTTCAGTGTTTTCTAGGCTTCAACGTAGTTTCTGAGGGTTACTGTCCATACAAATCTATAATACATACCATGTAGTTTTGACTACATGCCATGTGTTCATCTGTTTGGGAAGAAACTGGTTTTTATAAGTACACATCGTGTAGTCTCTAGCCGTGTCACAGGCCATGTGGGAAGAGATAAAGGATGGGGAATTTCTTGTTGGAACACTCCGTGTGTGAGTTGAACACACCATGTAGTGTAATTTTAGGAACCCGTTTGTGTGGATAAAAACACAGTTCGGTAGAGTCTCTTCTTATACACACTATGTCATGTTTGAACACGCCATTTAGTTTGACCCAGGTACCCAACTGTGCCACTAAAAACACGGTTCAATGTTATCCTTTCACGTACACAGTGTGTACGCCTTGAACATGCTATGTAGGGTGAGCCGTGTGTCAGGCCATGTCATTAACAACATGGGCCAGGTGAAGCTTGTCTAGTACACCCCGTTCTTATCAAAGACCACGCCATGTAGTCTTTTCGTAGGAAAGTTGTGTGGATTATAAATGTAGAAGGACTCGAGCAGTGAAAGAGTAATCAATTACACGTCATTTTTTAGGAAAACACGTCGTCTGTTCAGGGTGTTATATTACAAGTTTAGGCAGCAATACACACCCTTGTAAAGGACTTAAGGGAACACATCGTGTAGTCTTTATATACTCCGTGTAATCTTGGGTTGTAAAACATGAATAATTTCTTTCTCTTGTTACCTTATTACACTTCTATGTTTCAGTACATGATAATGTTTATCTAAGGTGTGTGATTGACCGTGCAGATTCATGCCACTAAGACATCCCCTGTTTGTCCGCTAGTTACATGGTAGTGATCAGACACCAGATATGGCATATCAGGGGATTCCCGTTGATCCTCATGTTGTTACAGTATTGGCACCAATAGTAATACTAGTTACCGGTATTGAGGTATAGTTCAGGGAAGGCTTCATGAGGATGATGTAGACCTTCCAAGGAGCTCCTCCTCCTACCCCATAGATGGAAGATTTGATGCAGGGTTTCCAGTAGTTGCATCCTCCCACCTTTTTAAGGGATGTGGGCCCTAGTTTTAAGTGTCCTAAATAGAAGCCATGGTAATGTTCATTGATAATCTAGAGACACCTATAGAGATGAGGATGAATCGTTCCACCTATATGCTTCAGAACTATGCCAAGAGGTGGTGGGATGTGATCTCATAGGTGAGACCTCAGAAAGTTATGGACTGTGAGGACTTCCAACGCATCATCTATGACTACTTCTATCCGGATACCCAGAGGGCCAACCGAGCTCGTGAATTCATGAGTATAGAGTAGGTTAATCTTTTTGTAATGGAGTAATCTTCTTGCTTCACCAAGCTTCATCATTTCACATCCTTCATAAGAAGGGATTGGTTATTCAAGGCAAGGATGATTCTGGATGGCCTCATACAGGACATTCGTTCCAAGGTGAACATCTTTAGGTTGACTTTTATCACATATATCATAAACCAAGCACTGAAAGTTGAGTTAAATCTGACGGATTCTTGAGTTATGAGCCAGGGAAACTCAGCATCTGTATTTAGGATCCCTCCTTATGGGTGTAGGAAGCGCCACATGGAGTCTTCACATGGTGATCAATGGAGGCGTGATGCATATTCTGGTAGCCAGGTCGTATGCTACCAGGGCGGGAAGAGTGGGAATACGAGGTCGTTGGGCCAAAGAGACCCATTGGTGTGCCGATCTTGTGGAAATATGGGTCACCTTCAGTGTTTCTATTAGGTATTATCCTCAATAAATGGTTATAGGGAATCTTCTATGACTCCGTGTTCGAGAGAAGCACCACCAGTTTCTCACCAGTCTAGGAACTGGAGTTCTTTCAGATGTTTATGCTGAGGTGGAGGTCATGGTCGCGGTGGTCAGTCTCTAACCATTCAGTGATAGCAGAGTGAATCAGCACAGAGTGGTATGGTAGGGTCATAGGGTCGTGGAGCAGGCCAGACCATTTAAGTAGAGCAGTCCCAGCACGAGCAGGATCCCAGACCTTCTACCGTTCAAGGTACGATCCTTGTTTCCTTGGTTTTATCTTTATCTATTTTCTATATAGGGGCTTCCCATATCATTATGTATGCAGCTATCGTGGAGATCCGTGGGATATGTATCTTCTCTTCTATTGATATCTTGATTCTAGGCACTCTGTAGGGGACTAAAATGACTAGTGTACGTCATTGCAAGGAGTTTCCTCTAGAGGTTGGTTGGTGTCACTTCTAATAGGATCTATGTGTCCAAGAGATGACATGCCATGTTGTAATTCTTGGATGGGACTGGCTAGTTCCCTTTCATGCAGTCATCGACTTTTATTTCCAAAAGGTGAGTTTTATATCACCAAATGGTGGATCATTTCTTCATATGGGAGAATGGGATGTCTAGGAGAGTAGAGTGGGTATAGAGAAACATGGGTTAGGATGAGTTAAAAACCATATTTATAGTCTATATTTGGATGACCAGGGTACTTTATAGATGGACTTCCCACCAAAGGTGGATCACTTTTGGGATGTCTTTCTAGAAGACATTTCAGGTTTCCCTTCGGAGCATGATGTTGAATTTTCTATTCATCATGTGCCAGGATTGGCCCCGGTGTCCATTCCTACTTATAGGATGGCTACACCTGAGTTGTAGGAGCTCAAGAAGTAGTTGGAGGAGTTTCAGGCAAAGGGTTTCATCTGAAATAGTAGTTCTCTTGGGGGTATGCCTGTCTAGTGTGAAAATAAGGTATATGTTAATCATAGGATTGTCATGGATTATCAGATGTTGCACCATTTGACAGTCAAGAACCGATATCATTTTCCCTAGATTGATTAACAGTTTGATCAACTTCGAGGACCCCTAGTGTTCTCAAAGATTGACTTGATGTCCGGTTATCCTCAGTTGCATGTTTGACCATCAAATATACCTCTTACAACATTCCACAGTAGGTATTTTCTATAAGATTATATGGTTATGACATTCGGTCTCACGAACACTCATGTAGTTTTCATGGCACTAATGAACCGAGTGTTCCATCCTTACATGGATTCCATCATAGTGGTTTTTATGGATGATATATTGATGTACTCTGACACTTGAGATGACCATGCTACGCTCATTGAGATAATTTTGAGTACACTAGGAGAACCTTAGTTATATGTTATGCTCTCCAAATGACACTTTTGGAAAGTTCATATTCACTTCTTGGGTAATGTTATCTCAGAGACAAGAGTATCAGTAGACCAAGAGAAAGTGAGAGAAGTATTTTCCTAAGAGAAACCGAAGGAGTTCTTTGAGGTGTGGAGTTTTCTATTGTTGTCTAGATACAACAGACATTTCATTCGTGACTTTTCACACTTAGCAGCACTGCTGACGAGTCTGACTAAGAAGGGTGAGTAGTTCTTGTGGTGAGATTAATGGGATCTAGCATTTCAGTAGATGAAAGAGAGGATGAATTTTTCAATGATACTATTATCGTAAGATCTGGTCAATAGATATATTGTTTACTACGATGCGTCAGGTATCGGGCTGGGAGCTATTCTTATACAGGGATATGGAGTCGTTGCATATGAGTCTCAAAGGTTGTGGCCACATGAGGGGAATTACCAGACAGATGATCTCATGTTGGTAGTTGTGGTTCATGCCTTACACTGTTGGAGACATTATATTTTGCGAGTGAATATTGGGGTTTTCACCGACCACAAAAGTATCAAGTACAGCTTCAATCAGTGTGATCTGAATTTGAGACAGCGAAGGTGGGTTGGGTACATTCATTACATTGAATTTGTGATTGACTATATGCTGGGGAAATGAAACACTATGGCTGATGCATTGGGAAGGATGACTCCAATATAGGCAGTTCAGGAGTCCAGTAGTGAGTGGCAGCTTATGGCTCTGTTCTGTGAGATGCATTTTGCTGGTGCACGACAGACATGGGTAGACATTCCTTTATTCTATAGCTGGTACATCTACCATTTTTGATCTAGTTAAAATGAGGAAGCTATCATATTTCGATATCCTAGTCCTATGGGATAGTGTGTAAGGAGAGGACCCTATTCCTGGGTGGAACATCATCAAGGATGATATATTGTGTTTCCAGGGGTGCGTATGGGTGCCATAAAATTTTTGTGAGGAGTTGATGTGGGACATTCATGTCTGGTTTGGGTAGTTCAACCTGGCATCACCATGATGTATCATGATCTACACTATTAGTATTGGTGGTTAGGTATAAAGAGGGATGTATCTTGTTTCTTCATTAGGTGTTCCACTAGTATGAAGGTTAATGTGGAGAATCAGCAGCCAGCAGGGATTTTTCAGTAGTTACCCATTCCAGAGTGGAAGTGGAACAACATCGCGATGGATTTCATGATAGGGTTGTCAAAGTCTCCTTGAGAGAATGATGTAGTTTGCATTTTCATTGACAGGATTACGAATAACATTAACTTCTTACCAATCAAATAGACCTTCAATGTTGTTTAGTAGGGACGGTTTTACATTCGTGAGATTGTACATCTACATGGAGTTCCACACTCCAATTCTCTGACAGGGATGCTCATTATACTTCTCTGGTATGGCAGGGGCTATAGAAATCTTTGGTAATGATGGTGTTTCTGAGTGCAGCCATCCATCCTCAGACAAATGGCTAGTCTGAGCATACAATTCAGGTGCTTGAGGACATGCTCTGAGCATGAATCCTAGATTTTGGAGGTTCTTGGGAGAAACATATACTTGTTGTGGAGTTTTCCATTAACATTATTTGTTGAGAAACTATTCAGATGGAACCTTATGGGGCTTCATATGGTAGGGCATAACGAAAACCCTTATGTTGGCTGAAGGCAGGAGAGGCAGCTATTCCAGGACATCATCTTATTCAGGAGACCATAGAGTAGATATAGTTGACTCGGAAGAGGGTGGCTATTGCACGGTCTCATCAGAAGTCTTATGTTGATCTACAGAGACGACCTCTAGAGTTCGAGTTCAAGGATCAGGTTTTTATACGAGTGACACCGAGGTTGGGACAGAAGAGGATTAGGAGGTAGGGTAAGCTTTCGACGAGGTACGTTGGGCTGTTTGAGATGTTGGAGAGAGTTGGTCCAGATTTCTATCGGTTTCAGTTACCTTGGTGGTACCAGGAAATGCATGACGTTTTCCACATTTCACATATCTACCGTTACTTTTCACACACGTATCATGCTTCCAATCTCGAGGAAGTTGAGTTGGAGTTGGATGCATATTTTTAGGTTCATCTTGTCCCAAATTTCAATCGCAGTATGAAGGTTCTTCATCGCCGGACACTTCCTCTGGTACGGGTGCTATGGAAGAACGGGCGAGTACAGGACGAGACTAGGGAGAGGGAGACCGATGTACGATAGCAGTGGCTAGAGTTTTTCGGGGTTTTTTCTTCTACACCATTCTAGAAAAATTTGGGGATGAAATTTTTTAAGGGGGAATTTTTGTAAAACCCATGATATTCTTTCAGGTATGTTTTTCCTTTTTTGGAGTTTTTTAAAAAAGACGTGTTTCTGTAAATTTTTGAAGTACATGTTGTGTATTTTATGAGTACACACTGTGTAATTAATTGCTGTAGGAGTTCGTGTGCAGGCTGTGTAATGGCCACACACGTGGTCATGTGGGGTGATGTAGAGGCCGCCTAAAGTAGAGTACGGAAAATTAAAGTACATGTCATGTACTATATAAGTACACACCGTGTATTTTCATTTTTTTCATTAAATGCTTCGGGGTCACGTCTGACGGATAGAACACCCTACTTCTATGTTTTATTCGTCCGAGAGAGCCGATCAGAAGCAGATCTTTGACGATCCCCTGAGAGAATGTCTGTCCTCTGAATAGAACTCCATCGGTTGTGTTGGAATCAAATCAGTGAGTTATCTCTTCTCCTAGAACAATATTACATGATTTCTCCTCTTTTGCGAGTTATAGTGGGAAGAAAGTTTTATGAGTTTTCATAGATATATGGTGTTATAATGAGATTCAAGCCTCTTGGTTCATGTATAGTGATCTCCCAACACTGAGGTAGGTGGTTTGTGAGTTTCTGTAGAATGCATTAGATATTTATGTGAAAATTTTCCCAATAACCATGAACTGGGTATTTGACATTTACCTTTTTACCACTATTTTTTACCTTCTTTTCTTGTAATCTTGAGTATAGGTTATTGTTTCTGAATAGGGTAATTTTCCTATACTCTAGACGTTTTCCCATTCTTGTTTTTATTGTATTGAAATTTTGTCTAGTTTTTCTGTTAGTCTGATATTTACATTCCCATGCCTAGTATTTTTGAATGGTGTGACTGATGCTCTGATATGTTGTTATGTTGTAGAATGCCTGACATTTAGTTATTGAGGTTTACATTGGCCGTAACATGATGCTATACTTGTTGATTTTAAATTGGTCTATGAGAACATAGTGTAGTATACCATAGGGAGATTGGACATTAGGGCTTCTACAGAGTGTCTTTTATAATTTATGATGTGAGACCGTATGGGGAATTGATGTTGATGGTGGGTTCTTCCTCGTAGAGCCTATACATTAGCGGAACCAGGGGTGAGACTGTGTGTTCATACAAGAGGGTTGCTTGTATCTGTTAGGTAGGACCATAGGGGATATGATGTGAGTACATCCAAGAGGGTTACCTATTGTGTTTATCTGCTTTGATTAGCTGTTGTAGGATATTTGGACTACTGATTAGTTACTGCTAAGTATTTTCCTTGTTATTGATTTCTGTACCATCATCTGCCATAAAATCACTGACTATTAGGTACAGATCATGTGGTGGGTGCCTACTGAGATTCATCTCACACAATTTTTGGGAAATTCTTATTGGCCCAAACAGATTACATTGTTACAGGTATAGACAAGGGAAATCACCCTTCTACTTTAGTAACTTTATTTCTGTGGAGCTGGAGAGCATGGGACCAAGCTAAAGATTGTGTTTCTGACGAGTTTATCTGATTTCTTTTGCACATTGGTTTATTAATGTTTTATTCCATTATTGTGACTTGTTTGGTTGTTTTCTAAGACATATGTATTGTGCATTACTTTATATATGTTCTCCAGTTGTTTATTATATCAGTCATCCCATGTTTACTGTTGTTGGATATTTACTATTTATGCTATTAAATATTTGTTTCTTTCCTTCTGTTTTACTATACCAATGAGGGAATATTTTCCACACAATCACACCTAAGGCCCTATCTGCTAGCCGGTAGCCTCTAGCGTTTGGGGAAATGTTCTTGAGGCCAGGTGACCAAACGTTTACAGGGCGCCTCTGGGTGGCTTCTGGAACCGAGACTTTTCACACCCACAATGGTGGTCCAAACAATTTCACACATTCCTTTTGATTATACAAGAAAATTCATGTTGAATGACATTTAGAATATTTATTATTGTATCCATGTTCACATTGGTCAGAATAACGCATTTACCTCACATTCATCCCTTTTTAATGGGTTTGGAAAGGAAATGGATGAGATTATGAGATCATCCAAAAACACATCTTCCCTGATTCCCTCTATAACACCCCAGGTAAATAAAGAAAATGATATTTTCATATTTATCCATATTTGAGAATAAAATATTAATATGACTTTAAAGGGGGATGCTATGATCGATGGCGTACCCAACACACTAGAATGAGTTTCTTGGGAGTCTTACTTTGCACTCAAATAAAAAAATAATATTATTTTAAATGGTAGTTAACATGTAGCCGTTGTATTGGTGGGAATGGATAGAAATAACTAAAATATGATTATATATGTTTTTAAATGTTGTTACCTTTATCCAATAAAAGATAAAGGCTTAAAATACAGAAAGATTTCAATTTTAGGCGTATATGCCCTAGTTTTCACTAAAGGTTCACTTATTGCCTTTTGATGGAGAACCATCATTAATTATAGTTTTGTTCAATCTTATACATTCTATTGGACCAAATAAAACTCTTCTTACGAATTGGGACATCAAAATTTACTTTGTGTAAATTTTTGGTATCTTTCCGATAAAGTTCATTTTTTAATGAATAGTGTAAAATTTGTATTTTAATTCAAAACCTCTTTCAATATAATTTATTTATATGATTATATTATCTTTTTAATTGGTTTTAAAGTTAAATTAGAATATATTTTTACCATTAAATACAATAGTGTTCGTTGGAATTAACTTCACTTTGAAATCAGACTTAAACTAGTGTCAATCTTTTGATACTTATTATTTCAAAAAAACACGCTATTTGCTCTGACAACGGGAATTAATTATTAAATTAATTAATGTGACTTATATGTTTTTAATTTTTTAAAATATACTTCATTTTTGAATTCGGAATATCAAATATAGCTTAGGGTAAATTTGTGGGACTTTTCTGAAAAACTTCAATTTTTGATGAATAGTGAAACCACGAAGTGGAACTTATAAAAACTGATTTTTCAATTTAAATGAAATTTTTCCATCATTGTGTTTTGAATTTCAAAAATACGACATACATGGTTGTCATTAAGAAGTAAAATGTGGTTCAATGGGAAAAAAAATTTTTTTTGGTTGAATAGTAACTTATTAAGTTTTTAATCGCGATTAGAGGTAATTAGTGTAGTTTATGGTAAGAATAATGTTTTAATAAAATGAAATGACCTAGACACATGTCCTACCCATCATGGGATGTGTCATGGCCGACCAATACAATCCATGGGTAAACATGGGGACCCCATGGAGCGACATTGGTTGGGAAATGACATAAATATCCATTTATTTAATGTTAAAGTAAAAATGACACAAACATGAGATGTTTTACTACACCAATTTTTACATGGGGTTATACAAGCCATATTTTTTACTATAAATAGTCATTTGAAATATAAAAAAATTTCCTACATCATAGTAGTTTTTTATAATTTTTAGACATTAAATAAATTATAGTATTTATGACATCATAATGATGCAACGATGACCTCATTATTTAACGATTTAAATAAAATGGAAAGATAATGTAATATCTAAGACCTAAACATGTCCAAAACCTATTGTATGAGTATATTTAGAACCTGTATCACCTTATCCTCGAAATAAATCAATGTGGGACCTTTAAAATCCGAAACTATTTTGAAAATAAAGTAACATTTTGTAACTTTACAAGAGTGCCCCTTCTCTCCTCTTATAAAAGGCCCCCACCTCTACCTCCTTACCCACACTCCCAAAGCCTTTGGCTCGGCCAACCCCTGCCCATGATTCCTCTCCACATCCCTTTATTACTCCTTGAAGCCTCACTTTGGGCAGAAGTCTTCCCAAGTAAGCTTTTGAGCTCAAACCAAATGGAGTTACCCGATTTTAAGGTAATGTCTTCACTTGTGTCCTTTTGTTTTATTTTGCTTCTCCAACCCCCTAATATATTTTTATTCATTTATTTTGTAAAAAATAAAGTATCTTAAATATACTAGGATGTTTTTATAAGAAGTATTCGAGCTACACTTACACACTCCTACATCTAATGGTAAAATAACATACTATTTCGGTGGATGGCGAATTTCTACCACCCAAAACGATGATTGTTCAACATTCTTCTAACACCGTCAAAGCTGGCCATTAAGATGACACTATATTTATATATGATATATAATATTTTTATGTTTTCCTTAAGCTTATGTATTTTTCATTTATGGCATACCTTTATGGATTCCATTATGGGTATATGCGATATCTTCATTTTAGGAAGTGCGGACTACCGCCCCCTCAAAGTGATTTGATTCGTTAATACCATATGTGGTACGTATAAAGGATATATTTAATGATATTATATATGATACCATACCATAATTAAAATACTATTATGTATCATTATGTTTTAATTCCATTAAATATGAAATAGAAATGGAAGTAGCGTTCATGTGTACGTACAACTTACTGTCTCCATGAACGGTACATTTCATTTCTTATCTTAATATGTTATGTAATATTATAAGTATATATATATAATTTATATATATGTAATATATTACATCTTAATTATGGATATCATTCTGTAATTATAAAATATATATATCTCTCTCATTTTGTTTTAATTCAATTAATATGACAAAAAATGAAAGTAGTGTTCATGCGTACGTACGGCCTACCGTCTCCATGAACGGTGCTTTTTGTTTTTTTATCTCCAAATGATATGGAATAGTATAAAATTAATATTTAATGGATATATATGATGTTTTAATCATTAATACTATTCTGGAAATTATTTACTTATAACTACATGGGCAATCTTTTTTCAAACAAGTTCATTTTTGACTAATTTACCAAACATCAGCAAAAACGTCTGATATGAACTAACATTATTAAAAATTATTATAACATTATAATATGTGATATGAACTGAATAATAATCTCTAAAGGAGGTACATAGGCAATTATTAATTGACCAAAGTTTATTATTCAGTAATATAAAGTAACGAACAAGACAAGTTGGACTTGAGGTAAGGGATCCGACTCCTCTCTTTCTTTTAAAGCACACTCTTTTATGTCATTACTTTTAAATCTTATCATTATTTTTATTGGGATATTTTTTTATATTATTATTACTGTAATTTTTATGTTAATATGATGAGATACCCTATTCTCTCTCATCCATCCATTTTGGATTTTTTGAGTGGCGCCGTTAGGCTGCCGAATTTTCATAAGAGATCCAACCTTTCTCTTTCTTTTTAAGTACTCTCCTTTATGTCACTTATTTTAAGATCCTATATGTTATGTTGGGGGGTTTTCTTTTGTATTCATCTTTCATTAAACTTTATTTATATATGATGAGAGACCCTATTTTCTCTCATCAATCCATTTTGGAAGATTTACATGGCGCCGTTAGGCTTCTAAGTTTTCTTAAGGGATTTTTCATCTCACATTTATTCCCGTGAGATTTATGCTACATTTGCCACAATTTCCTTTGAGTGGTGTATTTACTGACCATTATTATACACTTTGTGTAGCAATATTTTCATTTATGGGTATTCACATATTCATTGTATGACCCTTCTTCCATGGGGTGTACGTTTCGAAAGTTACCCAACTCTGTAAGGGGACGTTTCACCCTCCTCTTTTTAAAAGACTTCTTTTGATATGTCTTTTAATTCACATACTATTATGTTGGGATTTGTTCTTTTATATCCTTATTGATGTAAATTTTATGTACAAGTGATGACATTCCCTTTTTATCTCTCATCAACTCATTTTCTGAATTTTGAAGTGATGCCGTTAGGCTGTCGAATTTTACCAAGGGAACTTTTTAACCCAATTTCGATTTCTTTGTGTTCAACATGTAGTTATTAAATATGTCATCTTTTGAATATGTGTGTATGAACATTTATTGTTTTACACTTAATATCCACTTATATTGGGTGTATTTATATTTGTCACACATAATTTTGAGATTGAATTATCCTTAATTTAAGGATACCTTCTTTATAATGGAATTCATCACATTTGACATTTCTATTGAGACATCATTGTTGATATGCACCAATTCACTCTTATATGGTGTATATACTGTCCTTTGGCATATTATATCATGAATACATTTATTCTTATGATATTATAAAGTTTTGACTAAATGTTATTCCTCAATTATTGTATTCAAGTGTCTCTAATTTAGGTAGAACCCCTTTTACCAAAATATCGCTTTAAATGTTTTTATTATTTGTTCTTATTAATATCCATGTTTTCAAAATGGTTTTAAGGATTTATTTATATGGATATAAATGGTTTAAAACTTTAAAAGATTCAAGGTGGTATGGGACACTTTGATTCAAAAATCTCTTTATTAAATTTTTTAAATGGTTTTGGAAATGGTTTCTTTTTGAATGGATTCATTATTTCAATATACTAAAATGTTATATTGTTGTTGAAATATGGAAATGTTATGTTTCCTGTATGAATGTTTTATGTGATAAGATTATGTTATGGTTCTTGGGCATTGTTATGAAGACGGTTGGTTCCGTGATAAACTAAGGGCAGGTGAGCTCGATATAGCTCTCCAATGCATTGGGTAACGCGAAGGAGTGAAACGTTAAGGTTTCTCTGAAGAGATTTAGGGAATATACTGTGGTGGGTATTCCAAACGTAACCAAGAGGGTTACTACCTATTTAAGAATGTTATGAATGCCTCAAGTTACCTTTTATGTCTTATGATTTCTCTGATTTATTCATGATTTGATGAGGTATGTTAATGTGCCGATGTTTTATGTGTAAAGTATGATTTCATTCTTATGTATATTGTAACTCAATTTTCCTTTCCATATTTTTATAACCCTTACTAAGCATTTTATGCTCATCCCATGTTTTTAAAATGTTTTTCATAGGTCAAGGGAATGGTACATGATGGTATTATAGTGTCAAGGATGTGTCAATAAAGAATCCATGTTTTATTTTAAATATGTTTCCGTTGATGGGAAGAATGAATACTGTATTTTATGTAACCACTTTGTTTAAATGTGGAATGTAATGAAAGTTTCATGATTTAATTCTCTAAAACTCTAAACCTGAAAGGATCCTCAATGTGTAATCATTTAATAACTCAATATTATGTAAGGTTTTAAGGCTGGGGCCTTATAGTTGGTATCAGAGGTCGGTTTCAATAACTTTAGAGGTTAGGGTATTCCTTAAGAATAAGTGGCATTACCATAATGGTTAGGATTTCAGAAAGAGTCATAGTTTTAGATAAAATTAATGAGTAAGAATATCATAGTGTTTATCTTCCTCATTAGTACATGATGGTTTTTTTATATACTCACACTGACCTTTTTGATTTTAATAAATGGATGGATCTAGCCGACACCAAAGTAACAGTGGATATGAAGGAAACTGTAACATTTTTTTGAGCAAGCAACTGAATGATATGGGAGCTGAAATGAGAACTCTTGTGATTATCATCAACCAACTATCTGGAGTCATGATTGACTACCTAAACCTTGGTGGTTTCTCTAAGGCATCATATATGCGAGGAAAAAATCCCTACGGGAGTACAAGTAATAATTATAATGGTAAGAGTGTTCAAAAACCTATGTGTCAATGATGTGGAAAGAAACACCTAGGAAAATGTTTCAAAGGGGTAGAAATATGCTATAGATGTGGAAATGAAAGTCATAAATCAAGAACCTGCCATTGAAAAAGGAAGCATCCAATTGACTCAAGGAAAGGGAACGAAGTTCTTTCTAAGGGATCAATTGAATGTTTTAAATGTGGTGTGCATGGGCATTATGAAAACACAACTCCTATGAAGAAGTTTCATGAATGTGATCACCAAGAGCGTACAAATGTTTATTTACTAATACCTAAAGCTATTCCGATTGAGGATGAATAAACTGACAATGACCAATCAAAGGTATGTATTATTTCATGACTATTGTTTTCCTATTTTGGAATCTTAGGATATGATTCATGATTTTGTCTGTAGGAAAGTGGTATTTCGAAATAAGTTGGAAAGGAATGGTTAATGGATCATGAAGAAATGTGAATGGGTAAGATGTTAACATATAAGGGCTTCAAGAGTTATGGTGAAATTCTTAAGAGTATCAAGTCTCTTTTGATGATGGGGTTACATTAGAAGACTTTTTATAGTATTCGTAACCCTGATGTTTAAAATATGAAAATTTTATTCAAGGAATAGTTATCTGTTCTTTTGTGTACATAGTTATAAAGAACCATTTGGGTTTATATGATCCTTACTTTTGAGGTAATTGTGGGTTATTATATGATATGCTGGAAAATGAAAGGCATGAGATAAACTTGAGGTTAAAATATGTTATGATCATTTTTG
This sequence comes from Viscum album, assembly GCA_963277665.1. Taxonomy (NCBI): domain Eukaryota; kingdom Viridiplantae; phylum Streptophyta; class Magnoliopsida; order Santalales; family Viscaceae; genus Viscum; species Viscum album. The sequence continues at coordinate 91,825,424 of OY728132.1, read as the reverse complement.
GAGATTTTATCTCGTTTAGGGAAATTTTTTTAGTATTATATAGTTTTGGATAAAGGACAACACACAGACCATGTGACTACCCGTCGCGTCGGACAAATCTACGCGAATCGAACCCACAACCAAAGTGCGACTGGTATTTATCGCCTACCACTGGACTACATGAAGTCCCTGGTTAGTTTGACTGATTCTTTTTAGTTATATGATTTTATGAATTAAGAGTAAGCTGATTTTGGGTTAGTTATTAAAATGATTACCCTATCATGGAGGATATGTGATTAGGTTAATTACTTTTCAATACGAGACTTTATGAGAAACTGATGTTGTTTGGAGATAAATGTTCCGATTTAACTTGGAAGACTATGTGACTAAATCCTTAAAATATTTGGATTTCAATCTTAGATTGGTTTTCTTTGAAAAATTTAATGGAAAAATTGTTTGTCAGATGGTCCTCGTTGAACTTTGGGTTTTTTTGACAAATTTTGGAGATTAAGCATAGATTTTCTTTTTAAAAGGTTATCCTTTTCTGGATTATCTAACCTTGTTCTAACATTTTTGGTTTTGGTTCTGGTTAAATCCTAAATACATGGGAAGTATATATTTCTCTGTGGTGGATTAGGTGATTCTCTAGAAGTAGATTATAGTACTCTTAATGTGAACAAGTCTTCCTAAATACTCGTCTTTTGGAGAAAATATGAGTTTGTGTAAGGAATCTAATAAAAGATGAAATTCAACATGATAAGTGATTATGTTTCCTTATGAATAAATTCCTCAATAAAAAGTAACTTAAAACAAAAATGATGTCTATTAACTTTTCCTACTGAGAAATTGAATACCGTTTAACCCATCACAAGTTTGTGATTTTCATGTGGTTAAATTTCTCCTAAACATGTTTTCTATCACTCTCCATCAGAACATGACCCAATGTTCTCTCTTCCATGTCCATACTTTCCTTCACGGCATCCTATTATGGGTTAACTCGAGTGACCTCTGTAATTATCTTTCTTTATTTTAAAGTGATTGTTTTACCGACTCTTGTTCTGATGTGGGACATTCAAGGATGTTTCCAAGCTGAATTTTAAAAATTGCGAGGACGCAATTCCCAAAAGGGTGGAATGATGTAACACCCCAAGTAAATAAAGAATATAAAAATTTCATATTTATCCATATTTGTGAATAAAATATTAATATGACTTTAAAGGGGGACGCTATGCTCGATGGCGTACCCAACACGCAACAACGAATTTCTTGGAAATCTTACGTTGCACTCTAATAATAAAATAATATTCTTTTAAATGGTAGTTAATATGTAGCCATTGTATTTGCAGGAATGGATAGAAATAACTAAAATATGATTATATATGTTTTCAAATGTTTTTACATTTATCCAATAAAAGATAAATGCTTAAAATACGGAAAGAATTCAATTTTAGGTGTATATGCCCTAGTTTTCACTAAAGGTTCACTTATCGCCTTTTGATGGCGAACCATCATTAAATATAGTTTTTTTCACTCTTATAAATTTTATTGGACAAAATAAAACTATTCTTATGAATTGGGACATCAAAATTTACTTTGTGTAAATTTTTGGTATCTTTCTGATAAAGTTCATTTTTTAATGAATAGTGTAAAAAGTTGTATTTTAATTCAAAACCTCTTTTTAATATAATTTATTTATATTATTAGATTATCTTTTTAATTGGTTTTAAAGTGAAATTAGAATATATTTTTACCATTAAATCCAGTAGTGGTCGTTGGAATTATTTTCACTTTGAAATCAGACTTAAACTAGTGTCAATCTTTTGATACTTATTGTTTCATAAAAACACGCTATTTGCTTTGACAGCGGGAATTAATTATTAAATTAATTAATGTAACTTATATGTTTTGAATTTTTTAAAATAGTCTTCATTTTTGAATTTGGAATATCAAATATATCTTAGGGTGACTTTTTGGGATTCTTCTGAAAAACATCAATTTTTGATGAATATGGAAACCAATAAGTGGTACTTATAAAAATTTATTTTTCCGTTTAAATAAAATTTTGCCATCTTTGTGTTTTGAATTTCAAAAATCCGACATAAATGGTTGTCATTAAGAAGTAAAATGTGGTTCAATGGGATAAAAATAATTTTGTGGTGAATAGTAACTTATTAAGTTTTTAATCGCGATTAGAGATAATTACTGTAGTTTATTGTAAGAATAATGTTTTAATAAAATTAAATGACCTAGACAGATTTCCTACCCTCATTGGATGTGTCATGTCCGAACAAGACAATCCATGGGTCAACTTGGGGACCCCATGGAGCCACTTTGGTTGGGAAATGACATAAATATCTTTTTATTTAATGTTAAAGTAAAAATGACACAAACATGAGATGTTTTACTAAAACAATTTTTACATGGGGTTATTCAAGTCATATTTTTTACTATAAATATTCATTGGAAATATAAAAATATTTCATACATCATAGTAGTTTTTTTAGAATTTTTATACTTTAAATAAATTAATGTATTTATGACATCATGATGATGCAGCGATGACCTCATTATTTAATGATTTAAATAAAATGGAAACATAATGTAATATCTAAGACCTAAAAATGTCCAAAACCTATTAATTGAGTGTATTTAGAACCCATGTCACCTTATTTTAGAAATACATTAATGTCGGTCCTTTAAAATCCGAAAATATTTTGAAAATAAAGTAACATTTTGTAACTTTACAAGAGTGCCCCTCCTCTCCTCTTATAAAAGGCCCCCACCTCTACCTCCTTACCCACACTCCCAAAGCCTTTGGCTCGGCCAACCCCTACCCATTTTGTCTCTCCACTTCCCTCTCTTACTACTTGAAGCCTCACTTTGGGAATAAGTCTTCCCAAAGAATCCTTTGATCTCAAACCCAAGGGAGTTACCCGATTTTACGGTAATGTCTTCACTTGTGTCCTTGTGTTTTATTTTGGTTCTCCAACCCCCTAAACTCTTTTTATTCATTTATTTTGAAACAAATTCAGTATCTTCAATATACTAGTATGTTGTTTTATGAAGGATTCGAGCTACACTTACACACACATACATCTAATGGTTAAAGAACATACTGTTTCCGTGGATGGAGAATTTCTGCCTCCCGAAACGATGATTGTTCAACATTCTTCTAACACCATCGAAGGTGGAAATTAAGATGACACTATATTTATATATGATATATAATATGTTTATGTTTTCCTTACGCTTCTGTATTTATCATTTATGGCATACCATTATGGCTTCCATTAAGGGTAAACGCGATATCTTCATTTTAGGAAGTGCGGACTACCGCCCCCTCAAAGTGATTGGATTCATTAATTACATATGTGGTACGTATAAAGGATATATTTAATGATATTATATATTATACCATACCGGAATTAAAATACTATTATGTATCATTATGTTTTATGTCCATTATATATGAAATAGAAATGGAAGTAGCGTTCATGTGTACGTACGGCTTACCGTCTCCATGAACGGTACATTTCATTTCTTATCTCAAAATGTTATGTAATATTGTAAGTATATATATATATATAATGGATATATATATGTAATATATTACATCTAAATTATGGATATCATTCTGGAATTATAACATATATATATCTCTCTCATTTTGTTTTAATTCCATTAATATTAAAAAAATGAAAGTAGCGTTGATGCGTACGTACGGCCTACCGTCTCCATGAACGGTGCTTTTCATTTTTTTATCTCCAAATGATATGTAATAGTATAAAATGAATATTTACGGGATATATATGATATTTTAATCATTAATACTATTCTGGAATTTATTTACTTATAACTACATGGGCAATCATTTTTAAAACAATTTCATTTTTGACTCATGTTCCAAAAATCAGCAAAAATGTCTGATATGAACTATCATTTTTAAACAATTATTATAACATTATAATATGTTATATGAACTGAATAATAATCTCTAAAGGAGGTACTTAAGAAATTTTTAATTGACCAATGTTTATTATTCAGGAATATAAAGAAACAAACAAGACAAGTTGGACTTGAGGTAAGGGATCTGAGTCCTCTCTTTCTTTTAAAGCACACTCATTTATGTCATTCCATTTAAAGCTCATATTTCTTGTTATTGGGATATTATTTTATATTACTCTTACTGTAATTTTTATTTTCATATGATGAGTCTCCCTATTCTCTCTCATCAATCCATTTTGGAAGTTTTGAGTGGCACTGTTAGGCTGCCGAATTTTCGTAAGAGATCCAACCTCTCTCTTTCTTTTTAAGTACTCTCATTTATGTCACTTCTTTTAAGCTCCTATTTGTTATGTTGGGGGATTTTAATATGTATTACTCTTTCAGTAAACTTTATTTTGATATGATGAGAGTCCCTATTTCCTCTTATCAATCCATTTTGTAATTTTTACGTTGCGCCATTAGGCTGCTGAGTTTTCGTAAGGGATTATTCATCTCACTTTTATTCCCGTGAGATTTATGCTACATTTGCCCAAATTTCCTTTGATTGGTGTATGTAATTCCAATTATTATACACATTGTGTAGTATAATTTCATTTATGTTTATTCACATCTTGATTTTATGACCCTTCTTCCATGGGGTGTACATTTAGAAAGTTACCCAACTCAGTAAGGGGACCTTTCATCGTCCTCTTTTTAAAAGACTTCTTTTGTTATTTCTTTTAATTCACATACTATTATTTTGGGATATGTTATTTTATATCCTTATTTATGTAAATTTTATGTCCAAGTGATTAGATTCCCTTTTTATCTATCATCAAATAATTTTCTGAATTTTGAAGTGATGTCGTTAGGCTGTTGAGTTTTACCAAGGGAACTTTTTTACCCAATTTCAATTTCTTTGGGTTCAACATGTAGTTATTGAATATCTCATCTTTTTAATATGTGTGGATGACCTTTTATTGTTTTACAATTAATATCCACTTATATTGGGTGTATTTATATTTGTCGCACATAATTTTGAGATAGATTTATCCTTAATTTAAGGATTCCTTCTTTATAATGGAATTCATCACATTTGACATTTCTATTGAGACATCATTGTTGTTATGCACCAATTCACTCTTATATAGTGTATATACTGTCCTTTGGAATATTATATCCTGAATCCATTTATTCTCATGATATTATAAGGTTCTGACTATATGTTATTCCTCAATTATTGTATTCAAGTGTCTCGAATTTTGGTAGAACCCCTTTTACCAAAATATCGTTTTAAATGTTTTAATTATTTTTTCGTATTAATATAATTGTTTTAAAAATGGTTTTAAGGATATATTTATATGGATATTAATGGTTTAAAATTTGAAAAGATTCATGGTGGTATGGGACACATTGATTTAAAAATCTCTTTATTAAATGTTTTAATTGGTTTTGGAAATGGTTTCTTTTTGAATGGATTCCTTATTTCAATATACTAAAATGTTATATTGTGATTGAAATGTGGAAATTTTATGTTTTATTTATGCATGTTTTATGTGATATGATTATGTTATGTTTCTTGGGCATTGTTATGAAGATGGGTGGTTCCGTGATAAACTAAGGGCGGGTGAGCCCGAATAGCTCTCCAATGCATTGGGTAACGCGAAGTAGTGAAATGTTAAGGTTTCTCTGAAGAGATTTTGGAAATATATTATGGTGGGTATTCCAAATGTAACCAAGAGGGTTACTACCTACGTAAGAATGTTATGAATGCCTCAAGTTACCTTTTATATCTTATGATTTCTATGATTTATTCATGATTTGATGAGGTATGTTAAATTGCCGATGTTTTATGGGTAAAGTATGATTTCATTCTTATGTATATATAAAATCATATTTCCTTTCCATATTTTTATAACCCTTACTGAGCTTTTTATGCTCATCCCATGTTTTTGAAATGTTTTTTCACAGGTTAAGGGAAAGGTACATGATGGGATGACAGTGTCAAGGATGTGCCAAGAAAGAATCCTTGTTTTATTTTAAATATGTTTCCATTGATGGGAAGAATGAATTCTGTCTTTTATATAACCACTTTGTTTAAATGTGGAATGTAATGCAAGTTTCATGATCTAATTCTCTAAAACTCTAAACTTGAAAAGATCCTCAATGTGTAATATTGTAATAACTCAAGATTAAGTAAGCTTTTAAGGATGGGGACTTATACCATCATCTTTTGCAGCCTCTTTGTTTGGATCCATTATTTTTTCTAGGAAATTCATGTTCATATTCATTTCATTCATTGGATAAGGGATATTCGATATAAATGGTTTTAATATATCCAATATTTTATTCTTTGCCTTATGATGACTTTGTTTGATAGGATATTTCCAATACTCTAAATAATGGGATAAAGTAATTCATGATATTCTGTACTGGTTTGTGTGTTTTTTGAATATCATCATCCTACACAATTTTATAATTTTATATGTTATTAATGTAGCTATATGATGTATTTAATTGAATGAAATTATACTAGGTAGTGGGAATGAAGGCTATTACTAGATGTTTGATTTATTTTCTGAGGATAATATGAGACCAATCTAATTTACTCCGAATCATAATGTTATCAAGATCTATTAAATCTTGACCAAAACATTATTCCAGTATCCCTATTTTTCTGGTAGGGTGGTAGAAACATAGGCCACCTATGCTTGTTATTTCCATCATATGACTTTTTTAATATAATCAATTTTATAAATGATATCATTAAGAAGAAGCAGTCTTGGGTGTTGTGGCCTAACACATTGGGGAATCATAACTAATCGAGATTATCACAAATAATAACATAATAATTTTTTATTGAGATTAGGTCAATTGGTGATGTTATATTTTATATATATCATGAAATATCATGGACCCTTATATTATCATAAAGATTATGTTTTGTATCATTGGACAGTAAGAAACTGATTTCCTTGTTTCGGCTTCGGTTCAAGGCATGGTTAGTTTTCATGGTCACACCCCATATGGTTGTATCTTATTTAGATCATGTGTACGTATAATAGTATAAATCAGTGAAAGTTTAATCCTGAAAAAAAATTACATTACTGAACCTAATTCCTAAGGAACTGAAAAAATTACCATGTATTTTCTATGTGAAATGGAATAATTTATTTGATTTTACATAAAAGAAAACTCCTAGATGAGACTTGGGTACATATTCATTATAAAAAAATTATATATCTCTTAATATACATTTTATATAACAATTTTCAGATGCATCTATTGTAGTAGATATTTATTTAGAGAGTATGTAAGACATATTCTTTTGGAGATTATATCTAAGACACTCACATTTTCATATAATTTTAAATTCAATATATTGATAAAAATTATTTTCTTTATAATTGAGCTAAATTGAAAATAAAATTATGATAGAGGCCTTTAAACCCCATGATGTACCCATAGAAAACATTGTTGCACTTGATGAAAGTCAACCCATGTTATATTTCAACAACTATTATAAAATTTTCTAATTTATTCAAGTGAATTGATTGCATTATAGGGCCACATTGGGATAAAAAATGTGAGAGGTGATAATATAAATATCTCTGGCCATTGAAAAATGGGAATATGAGATTCTTAAGTTTTGGATGAATATGAAGTGTAATTAACTTGTTTAGTATTTTCTTTCATATTGGTGATTACAGGGGGTTTCCTATCAAGTAGCCTCTATTTTATCTTTAAGAGAAATGATAGAGATGAGTGGCTATTGAAGAAATAATTTTTTGATTTGATCCATAAATTTTGAAATAAGGATTTGGTTATTGCAATTTCCTAATATATATCAGCTATTCAAATCTATTTTAATGTAAAATATGGAGAATTTCCAAGAAGGGGGTGAATATATTATCGTAGAGGAAAACAAAAATATCATTAAAAAACTAGTTCTTGGAAACCACTATTTTGAAATGATATATGACCTAGAGGTCAGATTCCTCATTTTTGAGATGAGTGATTGTTCTTATTGAATATGCGGACAAAAATACACTTAGGACTGAAGGTTTTACTTAGCATGAATACTTACCTTTCATAATTCATCATTTTTATGATTTAGATAAGCTATCTCAGACTATAATTGCACTATATTTTCTTTATAATTTATTACATAAACCTATTGATGTGTATACTGGTTTATTTCCATGTCTTCTTATTTATCTATATCGAATTTCCATCAAGAGAGTGGTAACTGATCATTTGGAGTGGGAAAGTTTTTGGAATACTTCTTTTATTGGGTATATGGGATCTAATCATTTGTTTCTAGGTAAATGGAATCTTTAGATACTATTTAATCAATGTATTACTCAAATTCTAGGTCTCTCCCAAAATCACATATTGTATTATAACTCATGAAATCTACCAAATGTTAATAGGATGTGTGAATCGCTTCTACGTCGTTTTATAAATAGGTTGAATCCTCATTCATTGCTCCCTCTTCTATGTGAATGTTAGAATCCATCATATTATCTCTACTCATGGTGTACTATATCATATTGTGATATTTATGGCGACTAACATTATTAGCCATGAATTCCCATAACAGATATGTGGGGATAGTGTTCCATAGGGAGTCCCTAGGCATCCAAAATGATAATTACATTAAAGATAGTGTTGTGGAACATAATTATAAGAATATTTGGGGAACTGACTTCTAAAGGTCTCCAACCAATCTCTAAAAGACAGAATTCCACAGAGGATGAGTTAATAATTCCCACATCCCAAAGGGTTGTGTCTTACTTGAATATTCCACAAAAAAATATAGAATCTATTGAGTATTTTATAATCCTAGGTAATGTGGTCAAGGAAACAATTCTCATATATTTGAGGGATAGGGATACTCTTGTAAGGAATTCATATTGACATCTAATATAGTCTTCGTGATTTACTATGATTTCAAATTGTTGAAATTTCTGTGTAGCACGTGTTTAGAATGTTAGCTTCTCATCACCAGTGGTTGTTCCATAGTCGATTATTACTTCTTTCATAGATGAGATTCATTTTTTTCTTTTTTGGATGCATGTGATAAGAATATAAAAATTTTATATCCCTTCAATCAATCAAATTTTTTCTTGGAGGTAAGATAATTTTGTTGTATTGACCAATAGGCATGTTCAATATTCGATCCTGAAACCTGTACCACAATAACAAAATAACATGATTTCATATTTAAGTGACTTTACTATACTACATATTGAGTATGGTTGAGTCCTCCACACTTACCCAATCGTTAAAAATGCACACTGGTTAGGGAATAAGTGATTAACTTCTAAAGAGATATTAAACTATGGATACATGCATGAAATATTTTCTTATATAATTTTCTAATATCATATTTTGAGCAACCATGAAACTAGAAAAATATATTTTATACCTAATACCTTTAACTCACTAAAGATTATTTTCAACATCCAATGAAAGATGGTGCTTGGCCTTTAGTATATGAAGTGTCTCCCATATGTTCTGGCCCAATAAATGCATTCACTCCCCCTACAACACCATATGGAATTTATATCAGGAGTTAATATTGGACAGAAAATATTTGGGAGGTTATCCTTAGATATTTTTTTCACATTTCCATTCCATCCTCAACCACTCTATGAGATAATTATCCCAATTTATAAGATATCCAAGGTTTTTTGGGGAGTTATTTATTCACAATCGGTGAGATTCATGATGTTATTTTTAGTAATATAGACTATGTGTGAGGTGGGGAGGTACTAAAAATAATTACCTCTAAAAAATTTCTACTAAAGAGGATTGGTACTGTAAATGGGATTTGATTCTATAAAAATAGAAAACCATGTTCCCTATATAATTCCTAGGTATGAGGGTTCAATTGACATGGATTTTACAATGGTAGTACCTTTTTGTCATAATGAATTTTCATATCATAGAGGTCATTTTTGGTAAAATGTTAATGAGAAATCCTCAGGTGGTCATACTTTCTTGTGTATATTCTCAATCTAAGGAAGAATTTCATAAATAGAATCTTGGAAATATTTTTCATGATATCTAATTGTTTTTCAATATATAAGGTCTTTATGGAATGAGTTTTGTAGAGGACAATTATTACTATATATATGATAATATCAAAAAGATTAATGTTGTATATGAACATTCTCTCACATTATAATGGTGAGATAACAGACTCTCATAAAACCATTTATTGGTTTTATAGTAACTAGAGTGTATTTGTATTGGTCAATGATTCAATATAGTCCTTCAGTTTTTACATTTTCTACCAACAGTATGATCTTATTTTTTTATTATCTCTTTAAAAGGATTGATGTTATTCATGGATGATAAAATTTTATGGAAACTAAAATGTCATCAATAGAGAAGGCTAATGTGTTTCTTGACATCAGAATAGAATATGGTCTAAATGTTTCGACTAGAATATTATATTTGGTTTCATAATATTGTTAGAGAATAAGTTCTGATGTTCTAGTATCTACTGAAATGTTTTGTTTGTCATTATTTGGATAAAGGTCGGTAGGGATATTAAGTTTTCCCTAAGTATGTGCTAGAATATACTAAAAATAATATTATATAGTTATAGTAATATAAGTCCCCCACCACCAAATATCTATTTAGGAACATATCAACCATCCTTCAAATGGGAAGAGCATACATGAGCTTGATCACAAGTAGCTGATTCTATATACATACAAACATCCTAAAAATTTGAGGTAGAATTATTATGGTTATGATAATAGGTGATCTCATAGATATTTCCACCATCACCTTATTCTACCATTTTTATGAATTTTTTTAACTTTTCAAGATGTGGGATGGACTGTATGTAAGACCATACATTTTCACCAAAATATATTTATAGATGTTGGTAACGAGAATGAGAATATGTTCTTATTCGTTATTAAGAGTCATAGTATGTACACACTATTTTATTCCATTTTAAAAAAAATATACCAATTTTATTAATTTGTTTAGGTTTGAATAAGGTTCTCCTTTATTTTCACGACAACCAATCATTCAACACATGCGTAAAGTGTGCACATGTTGGCTTGGTTGGTCGTAGTAGGAGAATAAGACTAATCCTCATCTAGAAATAATGATGTATATATGTATTGGGAATAGGAATATAGAACATCTCATGATGTCTTCAGATCTATTGTAATTATCAAGTCTATCCTTAGGATAATGGAGCCTTATTTTCTATGTCTGATATCTCATTTGCATCCTCCTCATGGTAATCCTAAGTAACTAGTGTCTCACATCATTATTGAATGTTGCGGTGGGTGAAATGATTTAATCTATGTTAATATTGAAAAATGATGATGTTTTTGTTAACATTGTTGGTTTTTCACCCATTGATATGGATGGTTTTCATTATCACCCTCTGGATAGAGCCACCATAAGTGGTTAATGGTGGCAACATGTTTCAGTAGATTGGTAACAAAATTCCAATTTCATGGAGGGTTAAGAGACCTTAATTATTGAAAGTTATCATTATTTTATAGAGTATTAAAATAGTATAATTCCCATTTTACTCCCAAACTAATGTATTCTATACATTGTGATGGTGGAACTAGATGGGTGATGTCATTATTCTTGTTTCAGATTTGTAGTTTTTTAGGTAGTTGAATCATTTGAATTCTTTCTTGATGAAGATTCAATCACATTTTATTGAGTAGGTATCTTGAAATGGATTACACGAAGTAGAAAAATTAGATAATAAATAACACTAATAAATTAATTTTCTCAAGTAATGGTATGTTCAATGAACCATTTTTATAGATAAAATATTCACATCGAGCATCTTTGAAAAAATTACATGAAACAAAATAGCTCTATTTTCACAGAAACACAATTATTTATTATTGAAATATTAATCTCATTTTCTCCATTTCATTCCTCAACATATTATTTATAAGTTAATTGGTTTGGGGAATTTTGGAAGACTTTTAAATAAGTGTTCAGTGATATTTTGAGTTAGTACATACCTGATTTTTAAAGAGAGGAAGTCATTGGGAATTTACTTACGAAACATTGGAAAGCGCATTAGCGGAGAGGGTTTGGAGTATGGGATTAATAGGACATTTTGAGTGGATTTTTTCCCTAATCTATAATCTATAATATATTTAGTACATTTTCATGAATCACTCCCAAATTAATGTGTGGGACTTGTTTCCCATGTACTAACAATTTTGCATTGGAATATTTAGATGTGAACATCTGTGCATATTAGAGTTTTTCTGTCAATATAAAAATAAATATGTGTTACAGGTTATCCACTGATGGTACCATATTTTTTTATCAAACCTTTTCCATCAGTCATTAATTATTTACTTATGATTAGTTATATGGTACAATGTATGACTGAAACATAGTTGAGATATCTAGATATTATCACTATCCATGAAGGTGGTTTGAATTCTTGGTGCATGGATCACTTTCGTGATAAAAGATACCAATATATCAATATGAAATTATTCAAAACCAATATAGTTAGGTTCCTTTTAAAATGATATGTCGTAATTTTTAAGGACATGGTATAATCATCGATTCATGAAGATTAATGGCGTGCAATAAGGATGAATGGGAAAATGATATTGAATGATGGTTGGTTTGGGGATTATGCATGAATATCCCTTTATATTTATCCTCAAAGGTATTATTTCCCATATGAGGATTGTTTGATTTGATAAATAATGTTTTCTTATGAGGTAGATTTTTTATTAAGATAGTATCACTATGACCCACTGAGAAAAAATGATGTTTTTATAAAAATATGGTATACTCAATGATATTGGGTCATACCTAGGGGAATATGGACCACTAGATAGGAAATATTTAATTATGTGTATATCACATTAAAAGAATATCTCATTGGGAATATGTCCCTAGTGGATGTGAGTGGGTGTCTCAAAAAGAATATATCTCATTTAATATGGATGTTTAAGCCTACAGATGATATAACCTATTAAGGAAGGATGTAGATGAGTTAATAAGTAATATAGATCTATACAGAAGGAATTGGCGAGCTGTTGATGTTTAGTTATTTTAGATTTGTACAACTAAGATAATTCTAATGTATCTTGATGAAATTTGAACCATGTCCCACTTAGTTTATGTTTCATTTTTTTTGGTTGTGTGACATGAACATACAACTAATATTAACATCATGATAAAGGGATGGTTATTATAATAATGGTGTGAATATAATTATTGAGTGATACCTCGACCAGGCTTGTAAAATTAAAAATCAAGATATCAAATCACAAATGATTCATTAGTGGGGAAAGAATCAAGAGAATAATGAATATAAATATTGGTGATTGAAATAATGGAAGTAATATGTCCCTTTAAATAGATTTTTATGGTGGATAGGGCACTATGAAAATGAGTTTGGGGTGTAAACATTGAAATTACCATATGGATAGGTATGGATATTAAAGATTTGAAGGAGGAATATTTATAAATTTATTTTTTATGTGGAGAGTAAATCCATCATTGATCTGAAAATAGGGATATACACCACCATTCCTATGATCATTTGGATTATTGAATGGGATTAGGAATCAAAATGGGACCATTTCTCTTGGAGAGATGTTTCCTTAATCCCCCAAATATAGACCGTTATTATACTGTCAATATATTATTTTGTGTCCAAGGAGATATAACTATCTAGTATTCCAATTAATGGGAATCCTATTATCAAATGAATATGTGATCTAATGTGTTTACACTAGTGAGCATGCATTAGAACAATGAGTCTGGTGGCTCAGTTGGAGTCCAAAATTGTTAGATGTAAATATAAGGGACATGGCTTATGAGATTATACATCCTTAAACATTGGGTGTACATGATACCCTAGTATAGTAATAATGGATGTAATTTCAATGTAGAATGGGGCTTAGGGCTTACCTATCCCAAATATAGGGACATGGTTGTAGGGTCTCTAATGTTAAGAGCCTCATGAGAAGGGGTTATAAAATGTAGATCCTTGGGAAATGGGTCACCCAAGAGAAGTTAAATGGGTCATAGGTCACCCGTGTTATGTGTATTTGGACAATGGTCTCCCAATTGATCTACCATAGACGAAGCTTCAATATATTAATATTTCATAGAAGATGAGTCCCCAAAGTTATGTTCCAAAAATTTAAATATTCCCATGTTATGTGTATTGGGTGAAGACTCACCCAATTGAGATTGATATGCCATGGAGTCCCCAATGTGAGATTTAATGGGTGGATAGTTCCAATGTGAGATGTATGTGTGTGGCTTTTAAATATATTTTAGGTGTATTTATTGATATCCCTGGTTAAAACACCCTATAATATTGTTAACAAGATTGATATTTCACCCTAGTGAATGGAGAACATGGGAGAATTGGTTATTGACAATGTATTTCACATTAAGATGAAATAACTACAACTTAACTTAATTCCCTTTGTCCTAGTTGTTGTGGGCTATCAGATGTGGGATTTTGAGAGCTTGGAAAATTGTCTATTAATATATTTTTATTGGTTTTAGATGTGGAAAATCGCATCCCATGGGATCATCAAGGGGGGATATTTGTTAGAGGTCATGGAGGAATGGGTGAATAGATATTTGAATCTATGGAAGTTCATATAAGTGATTGGTGAGATGAATCTTGGCCACAAATAGGTATTCCTTGAAAAAATGACATAGATTCACATAGAGGAACCAAGTTGACCTGAATGGGGGAAAGCATCCTGGTCACGGTAGATATTTTTATCTTCCCATTAGGGTCTTGAGGCTATCTCATTATTAACACTTTTTCCACAAAAGGGATATCTAACACTTATAATTACATAATAATGTGATATATGGGATGATCCTCATAAATAATTTATTTAAAAATGATTAAAAAAAGAATCATCAATTAGATATTATTGTGAATATAAATATGTAGTATAATATTTAAATGTATGTAAGAGTATCTTATTAAATATAATATAACATAATTGATGTGATATAATATTTAGAGGGAATGAAATAAAATAAAACTCTAAAAGGACTTCGTTATATTTTCAAAGGTAATGAGAAACCCAATGAAGCTATTTTCCGTTAAAAAATGTTTGATGGTATGTTTGGAGTTTAATTTTTTGGAAATAATTATATAATGATTGATGAATATTATAATTTCACGGAGAAAAAAAAGTTCCATAAATTCCTTATTTAACTGTTTCATTTATTCAAATTTTATTTACATTCAATGTTAATTATAACAAAAAATTTCTATGATTTTTTTTGTTTCTAATTATTTTTGTTATTAAAATTAATGAATAAAATGAAATTTTAATTCCAATGGTAATTTTAATTGATTAAAAATAACCATATATTATTTTCTTCTATTATAGTTCTTTATCAGGAATAAATATGTATTATTTATATTACTTTTATTTCATTGAAAATAATATTAAATTAAATTATTTATTATATAACGAAATTTTTTCTGGGATTAATAATTTATATATATAATTATCATTGAATAATTAAAATATTAATATAATTATATTTTAATATGAGAAAAATGTTTTATTATTTAATATTAGAGCCCTTCCTTTATTAAAAACTGATTCAAATAATAATAAGTTTATTTTAATAAAAATTTAACAAACTTTTTGTATCTTCAATGATATCTATTATTTTTTATTATATATGAATTTATATAAAATATAAATTGAGGTATATGTTAATATTTCCAAGTAATTTTTACATTATTCATTAAAGTGTAACCGTGCTATATTAACTATTATATTTATTTGATAGAAAAAATATTATTTTCTATTTTTTCCATTATATCCTTGAAATATTTAATAACGGTTGAATAATAATATATTTTTTATGTTATATTATGATTTTTTATTATATTAATCAACATGTATTGGAAAATTATTATAAAAATATAAGTATTATCACATATCAATTTAATTTTTGGAAATTATATTACATGACATATCATTTGGTTAATATTTGATATCTACTACAGTACATATTGTATTTAAAGGAAATCACAAATATTTATTTGTTATATTCAGAGGGGTTAAAGGGTTAAATTAATAAATGTTTCAAACAACATAAATATAATTATATTTTGAAGGTAAAAAATTGTGATATCATTGTTATATTATTTAGATAATTCTATAAAGTGATGGAATAATTTTCATTAATTATTATTATCCAAAAGGTAGAAATTGTGGGTATACATATATTTTTGGTGTACTAACCATTGTTTTAATTTTATTAGTAATTATAAATAAATATATTACGTAATATATATTGTAATACACTATTGTGTGTATAAATGAATCCCACATCAGTTAATTAGGATAATAAATAACCCATCTATAAGAAAATGGGGACAACTCTTGCATCATAAGAACTATTATGTGGTTTCCTTGAAAACAAAATAATGGATGGTATGGCCTAATATTGATATTTTTATGTTTATGGGTGGTTACTGATGTTATTGATACTTTTAGAGGCTCTTCCTAATCAACATGTCACTAGGAGGACTACGAACTATAATGGGGGGTATTTTGTAAAAAACTAGATTCCATACAAGTTGGAGGTGAGAAAAAACAAGCCCTTTATGGTGTGTTGTGGATAACTCATTAAACACAAGTACAATTCTTTGTGGGGACTAAGAAATATATATATATGAATCCTCTTAGAGCTAAAATTATAGAAAGGTTTTACCACGGGTGGTTTATGATGTTATAGACTGTTAAACATATGGATCTTTATGAATGATTCAATTGGGGGGATATTGATTATTGTTGGGATAAATTTTTGGTGAAGATTAAAACCACATATTGTATAGAGATGATAATGAATCCCCCTTTCTATGATTCAGTTGGTGATTTATTTATGTTGATTAATTTAACACATGATTTATTTTAATCCATATTTTGTAATCACACAAGAAGGTCTTCTTTAATTTAATAGGATGATTTACTATATAATTTTTTTTTTCAAGAAAACCCTTATTTTTTTAATGGAATGTCATTATAAATTTTTATATAATTATAGGACCAATAGATAAAAAAATATTTTGAGAACCTTTATTTCAACAACAGATATATATTCTTTAAGGATAGATTATATTTTATATCATCGAAACAATATATTTTATATCCTAATGAAATTATTAATGCCATGAACATAATTAAATTTTCATAACTGAAAATATATAATTAAAAAATTTATATCCTTATAATTTTTGATTATTTTACATCAAATCATGCCTCATTTTAACAAACATTACATATCCTAAAGAAAAATAAAAACAACAAAATATTAAAATTTCCGAGAATTATTTTCTAGAGAATAAAAATATTCATATGTTTATGTAATATAATTGTCTCTAAATAATAAATATTTATATAATTCATAATAATTTCTATTTCTATTCAAATTAATCAAATAAAAATTTTATTTGAACTTTATAGACGTAATTGATAAATGAATATACGATTTTAATATATCCATTTAATTTAGTAAATCAAATGTATCTTAACATAATTATATGTTACAATAGGATTGTTTAAATTGTCAATTTTTTTGATATTACTGGATTCTAATAACATTTTTTTAATACTGTTAATTTTTATTTAAAAATCACAAACTATTATATATGAACAATAAACATGATATATTATATATTTAAGGAATTTTGTGAATGTTATTTTTTGTTCATTTAGTAAAAAAAATTAAGTAAATTACTGTTGAAATAGTAATTATTCAATTTTAAGGGTTTTTTCAATGGGAAACTGTTATTGTCACATGTTTAATATTATATTTTGAAAGAAAATAGGTACATTTAAAAAATTTATTATTTTATAAAAGAAGATTTTCCAAAGTTAAAAAAACTGGGATATAAAATTGAAATCGATTTAATATAGTATTGATATAAGATCATTGTATTTCACCCATATTTACAATGAGATGATTAACAGTAAAATTAAATAAATTTTCTCATTTACCAAAGAAGAATATGTTCTTAAGGATAAAATAAATAAAAACACCACTAAAGGTCTGATTAAAAAAATGAAAACATTTTTTTAATATTGTATTTTTATTTATTTTAAATGTTTATTATAAATTATAATTATTTTCATTATAGATTTAAAATCTATTTTCATTGTTTTTTATAAGAAAAATCAAATATTGTAAAAGAAGAAACCATAATTCTTAGTGACAACAACAATTACCAACCCCAATAGAATACTCTATATTAAATTATAGGATTAATGAAACAAATGATATATGATGTGAATGAAATTAAATTCACAGAATAAAGAAAAAACAAAAAACAAAAAACAATGCTATATCAAAATAAACTCATATTAAAATTAATAATATAATAATGTATGAAAAATTTCTATGGATAAATGAATAATATCACAAAAGTCATATAAAATGATTCAAGAGATACATTATCTTAAATAAAACCTATCAAACACCACTTCATGTGCAAGTATGGTCTAGATTTTTATCAAACAAAATCATAAAATTTTTAAAAAATACCGTATAAGAATATGGGTAATTATACAATGGAATTTAGTAGGTTCCATCCAAGAAACCCTTATAAAATTATTGAAGAATAATATTAAAACCTTAATAAATAAACCAATAATCCTACACTTATCCTATCCTAGGTCAACTATTTCCCATCTCAGAAAATTTTTACAAACCAAATATATATAAATATACAATACTATGTGCAGTAAAAATATATAAATAGTGGTACTCTACACCACTTCCCCTTTATTCTACTCATTCTCATATCCTGATGACATATGTTCTAAAACTCCTATAACATACCATATTTATATATGACATATATATGTTGAATATATTGACTATAGACATATACAACAAAATAATTCCACAGAAACAAAATATAAATATCAACCATAGCCCAATCCTCACTGATCATCATCATTACAAAAAATGTATTTCCAAATTGATTTTTTGTATAAGGGGATTAGTAATTTATTTTTATCACCAAACTAATAGATGGTGATGATTAATCATGTTCATAAAACTATATTTGTGAACTAGTAATGTACCTAGACATAGGTTGTTATGATTATGGAATAATAAATATTATAATGATTTACTAAAACAAACAATCCCAAACCAAGGTCCAGATCCACTTAACCCACCACTACGATATGTCATCATTCACATGATCCTTACTATAACAACCAAACTATATCAAACCACACAACAACTATATTCTATCCACATAGTTTAATACAAAAATTGGATTAAATTTTTAATTATTTTTCATTCAATATAATATACTTTATATAAATATTAGTATTAATTTTAGAAAATATAAATTTTATATCACAAATTATAATTCATTTCTAAATATTAGTATTAATTCTAGAAAATATAAATTTCACAAAAATCATCTTTCAACTTCAAATATAAATCATATATTACATTAAATCATTAAATTAAAATTTATTTTCAATATATTTAATAATAATTACAA
Source organism: Viscum album (assembly GCA_963277665.1). Taxonomy (NCBI): domain Eukaryota; kingdom Viridiplantae; phylum Streptophyta; class Magnoliopsida; order Santalales; family Viscaceae; genus Viscum; species Viscum album. The sequence goes on along the minus strand of OY728132.1, from coordinate 91,805,902 downwards.
TATTTTTTTAATTTATTAGACCATCTAATTAAGAAATAAAAAATATATTCAGAAACCCCTTCAACATTAAATTACTAAATTAATTCATTTAACAATCTATATAAAAGAAAGATCAATCCGTTAAGACATATCTACATTAAATCCATCACATGAACAACATATGAAAACAAAAATAAATGACATAATTTATATTCCAGTATTATCAATATCAAATCTATAATTCATACAAACAAATTCGAAAAAATAATGAATCAATTGATAATAAATAAAAATGTTTATGATTTTAACATTACCAAAGAATCCACTATTTTATACATTTAAACCATATATAACATATTTTTTATAAAATTTAATTATTTATTCCAATTTCATAAAATTACATTAACTATAATAAAATATAAAATGAAACATTAAACAAAAATCTTATGTTATAAATTTTATGAAAAACAGGATAATAATATATAATTAAAAATGATATATAAATATATTTTCTTTGTAAAATCATTTTACTAAATCATATACTAATATTTTAATATAATTTAACAAATTTAAATAACATTCCAATGAAAAATAAATCATGTTCATTCGATACTACACATGATAATGAAAAAAAGAAATATTTATGAATCACCAATAATATGTAATTAACGAAACATTGTTACCCTTATAATGGAGGATAATTAATATCAAAACATCCAATGACATAAAATACTTCTCAAAAACCATAAATACCATTCACCACACATTAATCCACCCTGAACTAAACGAATATATGACATAAAATGATATATATATACAATAAATTATGGATAAATGGAATGATTAATATATAATACACCAATTATTATGTAGGAATTATCATAATAAAATAGAAACTAAATAAATTTTCAATCATTTAAATAATGTAAAATGGATATGTTATCAGCTACATAGGTCTCATAGAGAATTAAAGAAATGAAATATTTAAATTAGAGAACTTAAATTGATAATTAAAAATGGTTAAATTAAATAAATATATTAGATCACCTAAACTATTTCATGATTTATATCACTCAACAATTATATGAAGACCATGAAGAATGAAAACGTAATTCCCAAATATATTTATTTACATTTCATTAATAAAAATATATCATTGACTGACACCATATAGTTATTTACAAAAGAACAATATGTTTTCCATTTTCCTCATTTTATATCGATGATGGAAAATAATGGTCTTCCCATTAATCAATAGTATTTTAAATCATAGAAAATACAATAGTCTGTTTTATTCGCATTATAAAAAGAGACTCTAACAAATTGATTCCCCAGAAAATGGTTAAGTAGTTTTAATTGATCACAAATTAGGTAATGCTAAGAAGAATAATATGTAGAGGGATCTAAATAGTGAAAATAAAGACACCAATATTCCTCATTCTAGAACAAAAAAATACATTAAATGGTATGATTATAAAACATGAAAAATCTGAAGATTTTTATATGTAATTTCTAAACCATCTTTTATTTTACCACACATGGATACAAAAATATTTCGTACATGAATATTATTTCATTTTAGATTAATATTTAATGCATTTCATAGTAATACACATCTGAGGACCCCAAATTTTTAGTGATATTAGAAACATGGATATATAAACAACTAATAAAAAAAATATCTACATTATTTTATAATAGCTTCTTCACAAATTGGACTCTTCTATGTTATATCATACCTAAAAACATTATCTATAACATAGGGATGTAAAACATAAGAAAGTGTGAGATCAGATGCATAGTTATAGTAAATATAATATTTATCAATCAATACCCATATGGGAACATAATATAAGCATAATGGTGTGATAACATGACAAAAAAACCCAATAATCATACCCAATCAGTCAAATATCACTAATCATGAATTATGGAATAAGGTATTTTTCAATAAAAGGATTAAACATTAAGAGTGTTGAAAAAATAAATAATAAATCATGATCCATGAGAATATATCATAATCATAACATATTCACTTTTTTAATTCACATAATTATATATGATCATTTAATTGGCCAAGTCTCACTTCCAAGACTATCATAGTTGTTTTGGTTCAATCTTAATTCCATTATTTCCTAAGTCATGGTTTACTCCAAAGTATATCGTACTAAAAAATGACCTTAATAATAAAGGATAACAGTTTATTACATTCCTTTTTATCTCATGAGATGTATTTGAATACCAAATTCATTAGATGTACATATAATTCTAGTCCTACTTATCTAACAATTAAAACCATATATATGTGTTCCACAAGTTAATAAATCGTTCCTCATATCATCATATCATTACCCACAGACTATATATGGGTTTTATAAACTCTTATTCCTCATAATCATAGACCATACATAGAAATAATAAATATTTTATCATTGTATCGTATACCAAGTAAATAATAAGTAACGTTAATGGATGGTGTTATATATAAATATACCTTTAAAGGGACTTTGGAACATTTCTTGATGAGAATATATTTTATCCTTATGGGATTACTTATTTAAAATATAATTATTTATAAAATTATAAAATAAATTATATTATATGAAAATATATATGGAATCATGTTATGGAAGATTCAATGTATATAGAAACCATATTGGGTGGAATGTTCATTAATAGGGTTTACATTAAAATGAGGATTCCTTTCCATTTTTTTGTAAAATGTAATAAGTAAATTGTTTTTAAAAAATAAGAATATTCCATAATAACTTTTTTGAAATTAATAAATGGTTAGGTATTATTTTAATAATTATTTCGATAATAGAATAAAATAATCATGAAATCCTTTAAATGAGAATTTGGACATGGAAGAAATGATTCTTCACTGAAGAGCTAAATTATGTTGGTTTTCATTAAAAAATCATTTAGTGTCTTGGGTACATAATTAGAGTAAAATGTAATGAAACATATAATATATATAAATATCAATAGAAATAAAATCATCTGTTTTTCTAAATACATCATATAATTTAATCATCAGAAAATTTAAGCATAAACAATCCTAATAATGTGATATTGTATCATAAAATAATTTTAACTATAGTATTCATTGAATCCAAAATAATGGGAAGCATAAATTTTACATTGATATATAAAAAAACACGAATTAAATAATTTATTATTCCAATATGCATTATTTGGTAGTATATATATCATAGTGATACGAAACTGGTGCATAAAATTTAATCGTGTCCCAATAAATAGAAAATTAGATGAAAAGACTTACCTCAATCATGTATTCCTTTGTAATCACTATAAACTTATTTATAGTAAATTTAAATTTATAATATATATATAAATGTAATAATTCCTATTATACCATACAAGTCTTACTTATAAAATATTCTAATCCATTCATTAACAATCTATCATTATCATCACTATTGCAGGTGTCATTTTCATTGTTTATCATGGATGTTTTATTCAATTGTTTGGTAATTAATTTTTTTCTTCATCGTTAATTAAAATAATTTTTTTTATAATGATATAAATATTGTATATATTCAATTTATACATATTTATAAATATTCATATATGTTAGGGTTGAAAACTAGATTTCATCACTACAAATAGATGGTGGTCTTTTTATAGGTATGAATGATGATTACATTTATCAATGGATGGGTTGAAAAGAAAGGTAATTATTTATTAAAATTTATAGAGTAATCATTATATAAAAAATATAATATTTTTATGAAATCAATACTTGTTATCATCTATGTGAACTAGAAATGAAAAACAAATCATATCACTTCATGGAGGTGGAAGTTAAAACATGAAAACAAGCAACAATATCATTTTCCAATGGCTTAAAATGTATGAATTTAGATGTTATATTATAATTATATAATAATAATAATACTATAAATATGATAGTTAAAAACTAAAACCATATTATTAACAATCCTTGAATGATTGTGATGGAAAATTAACCATATCACTTTATGGAGGCGGTATTTAAAAAAAGAAATTATTTCATCTCATATTTTACTGATAAGAGTTTGTAAATGGTTATTATATAACCATAATAACATCTCAATATATTCATGGTATTTTTTTAATCAATTTTTTTGTAAAACTATTTTTTTATGATATAAAATAAGAACTAGAATTGAAAGATCGTGGTTATGAGTTATACCTCTTCTTGGAGAAACTGCTTTTGTATTAAAAACTAGTCACTTAAGAATTAGTATTAATATATTAAAGTAACACATAGGATAATGATATTTATTTGAGAATGGATTTTGAGAGTTTATATTTTAATAATGAAAGCTCAAAATTTTTTAATAAGGAAGGATAAGATGTTCTATTTTATAAATGAGTAGAGGGACATAGATGGAATATCCTAAATGAATTCAATGATATAAGGAACGTTAATGGGATGTGTCTCCAAATTGAAGATTATTTGAATTTGAATAAAATAATGATTATATATGTAAAAATAATAGTAAATAAATAGTTTTGCGTGTAAATCCTACCCTTATCACTTGTTTTAATCTCCTTAGTAAACCCATTTTACTCTTAACAGTGGTCAGAACATTTTATTGTTTTCATTATTCAATATAAAAATATTTATGTTAATCCTATTAAATTATATTACTTATGATGATTACAAAAATATAATCCATTTTACTATATAAAAATTATATTGTTGAAATAATTTAATTTCAAATAACTTGGTAGACCTTAGATAAAACCGACTTTTTAACAAATGCAATTTAAGCATAAATCATAAATTTTTTTCCCCTAATTTCATTGTACAACCATAAAATCAACGGTAAAATAATATATTGAATATATAATCTATAAATTTCATTACAATAATATGTCAAAATTTATTGATTTATTTTCTTATAATAAAAATATATTCTTTGTATAAAAAATTATTTTAGAAATAAAATATATTTTTAAGATAAAAATAAACATATAAGAAAATAATGTATAATTATTATTCATATCTAATTAATTATGTTATTTATGATAAATGATAGTTTTTTACATTCATATAAAATTCAAAATATAATGATACTTTTACTTTAAAAATTTATTGATTTTACAAAAATTATTATTTTTATCTATTCATTGAAAAATGAATCATTTTAGAAAAAATAGTACTAATATATTATTGAAATAAAAAATTAATAAAATCTATTCATATTCTAAAATTAAATTCATAAAAAAAATTAGAAAATTATTTTTATTTTTGGGGACAAATATATGATAAAACTATTTCTGAGGATACAATATTTTTGAAGCAAAAAATGAATTTACAAATAATTGAGTACTTATTTTATTATTGTTTCTGATGATTTCCAATGTGGTTGTACACTAACAATCTATATAGCAGTGATGTGTTCTTCTTATTTTCATATATTCCCACTATCAATAAGTGTGTGGATTTCATCAATTTAATTGGTGATTCTGGCTCCTTGATCAAAAAATGGGGATGGGATATTGGTTCATTCTTACATGGATTCCTTCATGGAGCTTGTCTCCTAGTTTAAGTATCACTCATTGATTCATGTCATGTTTTTACCCTTATTATTTGTTCCATATTGAGGTTGACACTAGTTAATTATGTTGCATCTGTCTCAACTGGGAAAAATTCTTTGGTTGGAGATGATAATAAAATTAGGAAAGTACGAGCATCTATAGACATTGGCATGGTAGAGAAACTAAAAAGTATTCCCCTCATGGTGTCATAATAATCTCATGTGAGGAATTTTAGGTATGGATGTTAAGGCATACCATGTCAGTTATGAGTTTGTTAAATTTAGGGATGTATGTCTTCTACATGTTTAACTCATGTTTGTTGTACATGTTGTAGATTATGGATCGGGTCACCAGTTTAAAATCTTTTTGGGATAGTTGGGAAATAGTTTTATCATCTTGAAGGGAATGGTGGGTAACATGTTTAATGTATTTAGGTATATGAGTGTCATGTGTTTAATTACTTTTGGAGATAGGTGGGTAACAAATTTAATGCATTTTTGGGATATGCCAGTCATAAGATTAATATGTTATTGGAACATGTGGATCACATGTTTAATTCCATGTGTAGACAGTTGGGACATAGGTTTGATATATTTTGGGTAAAGGTGGGTTACTTGTTTATGATCTTTTGGGGATATATGGGTCACATGTTTAAGGTCTAATAAGTAATGGTGGGACCCATAATTAATGTCTTCTGGGGATAAGTGGTTCATAGGCTTAATAACTTGTGGATTGATTTGGTTCATAGGTTTAATGTCATTAGGGGATAGGTGGTTCATACGTTTAATGTCTTGTGGGGATAGGTGGGTCATATGTTTAACATCTTTTGGGGACAAGTGGATCATAGTTTTAGCATCTTCTAGGGACAAGAGAATCATAAGATTAACATCTTATAGAGATAGGTAGGTTACATGTTTCAGGTCATTCGGGGATATATGGTCACATGTTTAATTTATTTTAAGGACTTGTTGGTCATAGTTTTAACATCTTATGGGGACAATTGGGTGATTATTTGTTTCCCCAAGGGGGATATGATCACGCAATAAGCTTTGGATAAGCATCTCCTCAAGTGGGATATGATCTGACAATAGATTTTATGTGATGATGGGGTGTCGGGATTGACACTCAAGGGACTATTCTATGTACACTTTTTGGTGATACGGATCAAAACCCTTGTAATTTGATTTAGTAGTTTAATGTCATGTGATAGGTTTGGCCCATGTAGTTTATCATAAAGATGCAATAATGTCGGTCTCATGAAATGAGCATCAAAAATTGATGGTGTGTGGCTTATTCATAGAAGCTGAATGGAGTATATGTCCATGGGGGTGAGGCAGTTAGGCCCATAGTAGATTTATATGGGGGTGTCATCCTTTAACAATTATACAATTTGGTATCCTATGTTTATCACACAAGTTAAGGATATATTTTTACATTCTATTATGACAGAATTGTTTTTAATATCAATTTCGTATGCCTAGGAAGTGGATCTAGGCGGTTTCAAATCATTAAACATAGATATAGTTGGGGATTACACATTTGGGATGCCTCAATGATTCTAGGAGATTATATGGTATGAATGGGGATACATAGCTAGGCTTCCTAGGAGATGTTATAATGTAGTGTTGGTATGGTTGAAGATTATATAGCTATGTACCCATGTATTAAATTATAGTAGTGATTTTATGAATGCATCATACGCGTGGGAGTTTCTCAGTTACTACTATGATAATAAATGGCATGAATGGATTCTTATGCTGCTGGGTGCTGCCTGGGCGCTACTAGGAGAAGCGATGTAATGACTAGGGATTACGCGTGGGAGCATGTTTGGAGCTTCTAAAGGTAGTTATGGTAGATTAATATCTCATATTTATCACATGAGTAATATCATTCTCAAACTAAAATGAATAATTTTATTCTTACACATGGAATCCAATTTTTTTCATATGGTGATACTATAGTTTATTATCATGTGCAAGGATGTTGTGTGTCAGGATAACACATTGAGATGCCCTATTATTCATTCTTAATGATCAGACATGATATAATATTTACCCTCTTATGGTTAAATAAATACGGTAGGTCACTTACACCTGAAGGGGGGGACCATGGGGGATTACTATGAGAGGTAGAGATATATCGGAGAATTTATTTCTTGGTCCACCCGCTCTTCTTCATGTTGTTGATATAGTAGGGGATCATGGCCCATTTATGGGTCAATAAATATGATTGTGGTGTTACTCTTGATGAGGATAGACATGTTTCAAATTTAGGGGATGTCGCATGATCATTACATGAGCCACCTTATGCTTGAAACATAATAAATATCATTATTTACAAAATAAGAATTATATTCACTTAACATAGGGTATATTACAGATTAACATCTTGTTTAAAGGACTATATATGTTTTCCCATGGTTATGGAATGCTTATTTTTTCACGATACATAAGGAATCGATTTCATGACACATGACGCATAGAATTCATTCAACATATTGTCTGTTATTGTTTAATTCCATGTAGTTAAGATTGACGTACAAAATATTACTATTAATAGTTAGTTTGGATCATATTAAAGAGTTTTTATTTTCAGTTTATCCAAGAATAGGAGTTGGGAGATGTGGTTTTAAGAGTTTCTAGCTGATTATTTAGACTCATGTTATTCAATAAATCCATGATGAAAATCTCAACTCAAGGAATGACAATGGTTCCAAGGGAAACATGTTTACTCAAGTTAATTAAAGGATTATAGATGATTATTACAAATAATAACGTTTTAGGGGCTTAGGTTAGGGCTATATAGTGTGCTACCCAAATATCTCCATGACTCGGTATGAAATTTTCACAATGAGACATCCTTTTTCCTGGGTGTCAGTGACAGTAGTGAGGGGACTATATTATATCACCAAGAGAGAAACTGATCATTGATCTCGAATAGTCGTGAGGGGGAATAGCCCCAATAATATCTACTATTGGGTTTGATGTTAGGAGTTTTATGAATGATAGAGGTTTTGAGAAGGTGATCAACTTTTTTAAAAGTATTTTATGTGAAAGTGAGGAGTATAATAGATATGGAGATTTCCATTTCATGAAAATTTTAATTTTTTATGAAAATTTAGGTTTTTTGAGGCTTGACCATCTTATTTGAATAGTTTTATGCAAAAATGTATGTTTCATGAAACTTCTTCAAACACTAACCTGTGTTTTTAAGGTCCTTCTTGATGGAATTCGTGAAAGATTACCCATGGGGATATGAGTTATGCGAGTTCAAAAAAATCCTTGGAGTTTCATGAATCAGAAGAACTGTGTTGTACCTTAGTGTATCTATCCCAACTAATGAATTTATGGGTTATTTATAGGTGATTCTGCAGTTATATGACAATCTTTTTTAGTGTTACCATCTTTCATAAAGGTTTTTGTATTGTGAAGGATTTTTAACTTCGTGAAATTTTTGAGCTTTGTAGTGCATCATATGATTAATGGATGTTACTTTCACTCGTCTGAGATTGAGTATCATGAAGGATTTACATATTAAAAAAATATTCTAATTACCAAATGATTTTTTTAATAATCTCCCTTATTGGCCATTTTCAGCTGTCTAACTTCAAACAACCATAAATTTTGATCCTTAGGTCTGTATCTGATTCACGATTAGTCAAATAGAATCATGTGAAATGAAATACAATACATTACCAGATTTTTATGAATTTATTCCATAACAGGGTACAAATTTTTAGTGCTAAAAAATGATCCACATGGAATGGGTTCAAATAAGGATTAATAGGGAGAGGAGAACCGGATTACGATGAAAACACTACGGGATAGACCTTACACTTAGGCCTACATTATCTATACTATAATTGGACATTGATCACCATTAGGAGTGTCTTAAATAATAATTCCTTGGTTGGATAGTGGAGCTTTTCACATTCAACATGCTCCCAAATGCACACTGGTGTACGAGTGGGGTAATGCTTGTGGCATTGATTTCTCCCCGAAAAAAGCTTGAGTGGTGGAAAGTGTGATAGCTATACCTTGTATCTAGAAAACAATGGGGAAGATAGGGATATATGGGATTAATACTAAACAATATTGAAACATAGTTTCTACTGCCTATTTATCAGGGATTTGGTAAACCAAATGGGGGTCCGTTGTTCACCATTTTCCAAACACATGACCGGTGAAAATGTTGGAAGAAGTTTCTTAGAGGATGTTACTAGGATGGTAGATGATGTGTGTTCTGAAACTATTTCTTTTATGGGGAATGATAATAATTGAAAGGTAATAGTGATCTAAAACTAGGAGGAAACGATGTGTGGGAATGAATTGATGGATTTTTCAAACAGTATTCCACACTCTTAGAATTACACCACCATATCATTGAAAACATTTGATAGGAATATTTGTTTGAGGAAATGATATACTTTTATTAATGACTGGTCATCAACATGGATGACAATAAGAAATCAATGAACTATAATGGAATGGTTTTTGTTCTACTATAATGGGAGTTAAATGCTCTTCATGCTAAGGCATTAGATACATTTTGGATTTATGTCATCCATTGTGGTCATAGAGTGTTGGAATTACCATATTTAGGAAAGGAATGTGAGAACAATTTCTCATATCATATGGTAACGAAAATGAATCATGCCTTGAAATTTCTTCTTGTGAAGTCATTAAGAGAATATTTTAGAGTCTTTTACTCAAGATGTTCATGGCACAATTTTGTTTCTTGTGACTAGGATGTTTCCACCAACATGGATAAATCATACCAGATCAAGGTTTTTGATTCAAAAAATAGAAACATAATTAGTATCATCTCATATGTAATATTTTGAGGAAATAGGGCAGATACCTAGACCAAACTTTTTCATATACTAAAGGATCCCAACAATATTATCTTTTTTAGGATTCATGGTGTGTCATGCTGGATTTGTACCATTAAATTTTCCCTCTTTAACTTCATAGGTTGTGGATGAAGCCCGGCGGGTCAGAGTCTGACTATTGATTAAGTTTACCCTAATGTTTTTCAACCAGATCGAATTTTTTGGCTCCATCCATAGATATTTTATGTTCGTACAATTATAAAAAACTAATTGAAAATATTTTAAGTTCATATTGATTATACCATGGGTTTTAAATAGTTTCGACTCATAATTCATGGACCTTGGTTTTAAAATAGTTTATAGTCATAAATCGCGGTACATGGATTGAAAAAATATTGTGATCATAATTCTTGGACCATGGGTTGTTAATGGTTTAGGGTCATAATCCTAAGACCATGAGATGTAAATAGTTTAGGGTCCTAATTCTTGAAACATTAGTTTCAAATAGTATAAAGTCATAATACATGGACCATGGATTGATAATATTTAAATTTCATAATACATGGATCTTGGGAGGTATCCAGGGAGTGTGTGTGTTGAATAAAATAGGGGTAACCTAATTTGAATTGAAGGCCAATAAGACATGATTCCACATTTTACATTTCTAAGCCACCATTCACACAGTTTATGTTCATGATTATTGGACTATTTATCCAAGTTAATGTTCGTAGAGTTCGGAACAAGGAGTGGTGAACGTCCCAATAGGACATGTGTGGTATGGAATAGTGGAATTACAATATTATTTGAGATCCAAGGTAGGATAAATTCCACAAAAAGGACATGCGTGGCATGGAATATATTCAACTTAAAATGAGTTGATCTCCGAAGAGTCTCAGCACCGCAATATAAATTCTCTTGGAGAATTTTCCAAATCTTAAATATGGGACTCCTTTACATGCAGTCATATTATAAGGTTAAAGATTTTAGACTAATAAGTCTTCCATATGTCTCACCCTTTCTTAGGGAAACATTTCACCAAATCTTAAGACTATGGGATCTGGGATCCGTGTGATAAATAATGTGTGGTATGGAGTTCCATTTATTTTCACTAGAGAACACAATATGGGTACAAAGTGACCGATATGGGAGAGTCTGAAAAAAGGTATTCTTATTTGGTCATCGTACACATTTTTGTGTGGAATTCACATATTGATTACTAGGATCCTAACCAATGTTACAGGATATGCAATTGAATATAAATTGAGATATAAATTCTAGGATGTTGAAAAAGGGATTGACGATATGTGGGAACAACTAATGTCCATTTTGTAAACACTGGTTCTACAACCTCACTATTCAAGGACGGGGTGAGAAAATATTGGATTAACCACTAACCCAATTCAAAACCTGGGAAACATCATCTATTATTGAGTATCCATCAAGGTGCGATCTTATGATGGTAGGTGAGACAATTTTTCCAGGAACCAATTTTGTAGGCAGCCCACTCATATTGAAAGGATCATGTTAATCCATATTGAAGGAAACAGTAATTGTGTGAATTGAAGTGGGAAATATATCAAAAATATTGTTATGTACCATGAGGATATCAGAACATGTGCTCAAATGCATTAAATAAAAATTTGGGAAGTTATGAATCAAGCCTAGCATGGATGGAGATGACCATGAAACAAGTAAGAGGTAGGGATAGAGCCAGTATAGAAGATCCTTACATCACTATATAATCCATGGGAATGGTAATCAAGCCATATATTGTTTTGAAATGTGGTATTTAATGAGACCAACTCTAGAGGGGTGATTTAATCTCAGGTGAGGGAATAAAATCATCTCACACAATTCATTGGAGGCATCCCTTATTCATCACATAGGGTAATGATACATTTTATCCATATGTACTAAGGATGCCGATTTTTTCATCCTATTTTTTTCATATGAGGAACCCCCGATTACATGTGGTGTAGATATAGTTCAGGATCGTGTGTTGAGAATGTTGGGAATTTTATTTTAGAGTCATACATCTCAGAATATGGATTATACTAGCTTACAATCAGGATATTATACCAAAGGGTGTGCATGAAATAAAGGGTATTTTTTGGTGAAAAAGAGTGTAATCTCAATATTAAAAGAATGACAATGACCCCATTTCCAAACAAAAATTGATGAAAAAATTCTTTCAATTTATCATCATGATACTGAGGGAGAGAAGACATCGTGATGAGTTGATAGTAGAGGCTAGAAGTAGGATATGAGATGTGTTCATTCCTATATATTCCATGATAATGGGAATCAAGTCCCATGTAGCTCAGGAAATTTCATGGTGTGGTAGAAGACTAACACATGTCGTGGGTTGTCCTCTCAATTGTAGATTCTTTGAAAAATATGTAGGAGTATTAGTTTTCTAATACACCAATAGTGAAGAAAACTATGAGACTAAGGGACTACAAGATGGTCGATGCACATGTTTAAAGTTCATTATTCTTGGACATAGTGGGATTAAGGTAACGTGAGTATTAATGGGTGTTTCATAAGAGTTAAAAATTGATGTGTAGGAGTCATGGAAGATCATCACCCTACAAGGAATTCCGGAATCCAATTTCACATAGATTTAGGTCATGAGGGATATAATAGGTGGAAGCCCATAAATATGATGCTTAAATTTTGGGCTTGGATGTTTGATCCATCCATCCCTACATATCCATGAAATCCTAGGAATAAAAATACATATAGTTATGGAACATGTCATGTTTGGAGACCAATTATAGTGGGGTGACATCATCTCTAGTGAGGATATTGAATAATCTCATACTTTTAAAATTATAAATCCTAGGTTATTTAAATAGGGTAAGGCCATAGATTAACAATTTTTTGAGGAAATTAATTTGTATTGTCTCATTTTGTTTATATGGGGTATATTATGTCTATAGTATATGGGATTAATAAAATTTCACACTGTTTGATGTATATGTTTGTTTGGTTCATCTCAAATTTTTTAAATTAGGAATCCATGTTTTACACATGGTATGGATATATTTTAACATCATGTTCTAATGATTTTCGTTTTTTCATCCCATATTTAGCATATGAGGCATCCTTTTTTTACATGGAGTAAAACTATAGTTTAACATTGTTTGTCAAGGATGTTGGTATTTTTTCATCCCATATTTCTTATATGATCCATCCTTGTTTTACTATGGGTGGGGCTAACACATAAAAAATATGTCGAGTAATTATGGCTTCACAATTTAAATTCATATAGCTCGGAATATGGATAATACTAGTTTTGTTTCACGGATCTTAGACTGAAGTGTGTCACAAATAGTTTTTGGTCATGCTTCTTTGCCCATGGAGGATACATGTAGTTTATGGTCAAAATTTTTGGAGCATGGAGGCTGAAAATGGTTTCCGATCATTATTTTCAGACCATGGATTCAATAAATAGTTTGCGTTAATAATTCATAAACCATGTTATATGTTATTTTTTGAGATCATATTTCTTAGAACCTAGTTTCTACACATTAAGGTAGCGAATCATTTACCATGTTTGTTGTTGTTTAAGTTCTTGTATCATTGACCATGATTAAATACAATTTACGGTTTTAGAGATTTGACCATATAATGTGATTAAATTTATAGTTCTAGAGATATGAACATATGGTGTTCTTCAAATTAAAGTCACAGATTATTTTCCCTGGTGTTGTTCTGCAATTTATGTTTATATAGTTTTGACCATGGTTGAATATAGTTTGAGGTCATATTTCTTAAACCCATACTCCATGTTTATGTTAATAGAGTCACGATTAAATTGGGTGGTGGAAAAAAAGATAATCATTTGTAATTAGAGAAATCATGAACCAACCTTCAAGGGAATTAAATAGAGGCCTTAAAAACATGAAATTGTTTTGGAGAGAGTTACACATATTGTAGGTTCATGATGACTTCACTAAGATTTTATGTAGCTCTACCAAAGGGGTACAAACCCAACTATGACACCTATGACCTTCTGATTCATAATTTGTGTGGTAAAAAAATAGTAGTGAATGGTGTTCCAAATAATATGGAAGCATATAGTAGGTTCCAGGAGAAGTGAGGTGAAGAATGGTCCTAATGACATTAACCTACTCACTCAATGTACTCTGATGCATGGTAAGATAACAACAATGGTGTTGGAACCTTAAAAAACATTAAAATCTTCCAATGATGTAAATTATTACATCGACGATCTATACCCGAAAAGTGGGTTACTGAAGGTCAGTGAATGACTATTGAACATGTTCGATACACCGATTCCATAACAACATCAGTCAAGGATGGGGTAAAGAAACACAGAATCAATTGTTGAACTTGATCAAAACAATTGAAAAATTATTTATCATAAGATATCCATAAATGATTTTTCCCAAGATTGTGTTAATTAATTTTATCTATGAAACAATACTATTATAGGCCTGTTCAGATTTTAATATTGATAAGGATCCCGATACAGTATGACTCAAAATGTGCTGATTAATCGGGGAAATGTTCATGAGGAATACTACACTTTAGGTTCTACACCACTGCTCATTTGAGTATGTCAAGTGGTATTTAAAAAAGTGAGATTGAAACCCATTATAAATGACTGAGGTCCTATGGTATGTCAATTACTAGGAATGGCCTAGGGTGTAGAGCCCATGTGTCTCAACATATCCAAAAATAATAGGAATCAAGGAAAACACATTTTTTTAATGTTTCATGGTAGGGGGCCGATGTTTAATGTTGGAAATCCTCTATAATATGGATTCCAAGTATAATTCTTGTTTACATCGTACTATAACGCCCCAACCCTAGGAACCAAGAGTAGGTTCATTTTTACATCATAATGGTATGAACACAATGGATCAAATCTTGAATGACTGATTAGTTTAGTAGCCATGGAAGTAATAGATATATACATAAGTTATAATTAAATCATGAAATAAATAAACAGCATTGCATCCCCTTTGAACACACTCATATAGTTTATCTTATTCATGCAGTTTAATCATAATAAACTTCTTTTCATCCTTGAAAAAATAAATAATAGAAAGGTGTTTGCTCAGATTTTCCCTTTGGATAATAATATTGCGAAAACTATCATAAATAATCATAAGCCATTATGAAAATTTATAAGAATAAAACACAACCCTTTTAAACATAAACATCAGCACAATATGGAAAATATAAATCAAATAATTCCATTTAATTATTCACATTGATATTCTACTAGTAAAATAATCACATGTAATATCAGTATCCAATTTAATAATGATGGAATGCATAATGTCATACCTCATAACCCCATAGTCATAGCCTTGTGCAAAGACTAAAAATAAGATTTTTTCAAGGCCTTGTTCCAAGACACTAGTTTGTCTCATGAGACCTACTAATCCATCGAGGAGCTACATTAGGCTCCACCTATCACTTACAAAGTCTAGTGCATTCCTCATATAAAAAGTATAAAACATAACATAAACATTGGTATTAAAAATATCATACAAAATGTAAATACTTTAACCTTAAATAATGAATGGTATAATGATATCACACCGACAATTAATCATATAAAACAACCTTCAATACAACATGGAATATTGTATCATAATAAATCAACTTCAATCAAGTATAAAATCCATCAAAGTATACTAACATAGATGAAATCAAAACAATTTGAGAGAAATATCTATCCAAATTTTGAAATCATTTAAAAGACATATAATTATAAATGAAATTATTTGTTTTGAAAATATTTTTATAATATTGCAATGGATTCTTCAAATTTTTTATATCAGTGGAAAATAGTCACACCAGTTGTATTAGTTAATAAAACATTCATACCATAATAAGTCGAAATGTTGATAAATTACCTTGTTTTTTAAATGAAGGAAATATTCCTTGAAAAAAAATCATAAGAAGTCAAAATAGGGTATAAATAAACATAACCCATATTCTACGAAATATTAAAAATGATTTGAAATATATTTTTTTAAAACATGGATGTGCATGATAATGATGTCTTAATAGATACTTACATATAAGCAACCTCGAAAAAATAAAGTGATTGTAAAATTAACCCTCACCTTGTACTTTTATTTAGTAGAGGGTAGGTTAAACTCCTATATAATGGTGAAATAATTTAATTTATATTATAAAATAACTTCAAGCATAAATATTATATCATGTATGATCTTCAAATATTTCATTCTTGATGATACTTCAGTACTATCATCATTTTGGGTGTTAACTAATTCGTTTTCCTTTATATGTTTTGTTACGTAAGTCATGTTTGTTATGGATAGGTTTTATTATATTCATATACATAATTATATTATGTTCTTAAACATTTTTTGAAATCATATAGTGAAATATTATTCTATAATGGTTCCGATGAGGGATGAATCTTATCACGTTCATGGAGAAGGTATTCTGCATATACGCAAAAGTGACAATATCATTCTTATAATGGTAAAATCATATGTAATTATGTGTAATATCATATATAAAGAATCATTAACATCTTATAATTATTATTAACATTATTTATACTACTTATTATACCGATACAAATAATGATGTTTTGAATAACAAAATACACCACGACGTGGAGACGATAAGCCTTATGTACGCACATATGGTGACTTTGTCATTAATAGGATGGATAAAATAATGAACATAGTTGTACCATATTTAAAATAACATCAATGTATATGGTAGTAGATTTATCATTATTTTTATTAAAACAATAAACAAATTGGAAGTGGAAGAAGGAATTATCATTGAAATAGGGGATGCAATTATTACCTCTTATTTAGGTGCTTCCTTTTAATTTGATCAAAAGGGAACCATAGGTTGGATTTATGATCAAAGTAAGGACACTATGTTGAAGGGATGGAATTTGGAAGGATATTTGAGCTGTGGTGGTCCAATCCAAATTGCATTGGAGGTGTGATTTTGATAGATGTGAAAGTACCTTTTTATAAGAGAGGTGAGGGTAAGTTTAGGAAAGGATTGAAATATTAATGTATTATATAATCATATTCTATTTATAATGGCTCCAAAAGAATTTATTTCTAGGATAATGTTGGAATTGGTCAAAAAATGATCAACCAATAGGTTTTATATAGGATAAGGTCACCATATTAGTCTTAACTTTTATATTTAAATATTAGTTAAATAGATCAACTTTTACCAAGCATTCTATTATTATAATAAATTGTTAATAAACAAACAATAAAAATACAAGAGAACCCCAACTGGTTAATTATTGACATATCTAATGTTATTGATTTAATGTTTTCGAAAATTTTATTTTTATGAATATTATATCAATTAATAATAGAGTATTTTTTTAAAAACTCATTTATGTGAATTTTCAAACTATTTGGTATGTTGATTTTGTGAATGTCATAAAAACATAATAACTTCAAAAAAATTATTTAATCAAACCTATGATATCATATTAACCTATAAAATTAGTTTAATGCATCAAAAGACTAAATTTACATTTATTTGGATATTTATACTACCAATTATTTTAATCATTCATTAATAATGTAATTTTTGCATCATCATTGTGTAAAAAATAAATTTAATTATATAATGTCTAAAAATTATAAATAAAGTATCATTATGTATTAAATAATATTATCTTCTTAATTAATATTTATAGTAGAATTTATCTTATTTACAACCCAATATTAAAAATGTTCAAGTTATTAAAATTAGAATTTAACACATTAAAACTCTTCTTTATATAAAATAATAATAACTGTCCCAATCTAATCCAAGTTGATAAAAAAGGATCATATTATATTCTTAAGGTTAATTTTAATTGGAAACACTTATCCAAGAGAATTCGGACATGTTTTAGGGTAATTAAAATATAAATTTTACCATTAATTACATTATTTAAATTTAACCGAGGTAAATAAAATTAAATGTTAATATTCACCAAAAATAATTTTCATCATATTGAACCACCTTTTACTAATTTATTTCAACTGTGTATCTTGGATTTTTAAAATTCAATTCACAGAAGGAGTAAAATTACGTTTTATACAAATTTTTAAATGTTCCTAGAAGGTGGGTAAAAGGTGTTAAAATGTTCAATAAAATTTTATACATCTAATTATAATATAAAATGACTCTAATAAATTAAATTGATCATATATATGTATTTTTTGTCTATTTTGAACTAAAATAAATTTTAATAAAATAAAAATATATTTAAATAAAAATTATTTTTTAAACAATAATGAAGTGTTTTTCATTATTCATAAAAAATTGAAATTGTACATAAAAATACCAAAAATTCTCCCTATGTAAATATTGATATTACAAATCCAAAAATGAATTCCATTTTGAAAAATAAAAATTACAAAATTACAAAAAGTGGGTATTACTATTCATAATGGCTAGTTTTATTAGTCGTGATGTCCTAGAACTCGAAGTTGCGTACATGCAAGCTATAGAATTATTCATAGAAAAATGTACAGTGGAAGCATGGAATGTTATAGTATTCCCTCTTTCAAATAATTTCATCCTTGAAATTTCTAAAATACATCTACCTAAAAATATTTGGGTGGTTCGTCATCATATGTTCTTAGGGTTCCCACATTGCCTCTTCCATATTAAAGTTTCTTCATAGAATTGATACCGGGCCAGTTTTCCTGTTTCATAACAGTTGTTCTCTGGTATCAATAAACTAGATCGGTTCTCCACAATAAGCTAGATCATGCTCCTATTCTATTTCGTCATAGATGTGTACATGTATGGGGTCAGGCATGTATTTTATCAACAGTGATACGTGGAACACATCATGAAATTAGGAGATAAATGGAGGCATTTCCAAATGGTAATCCACAACTCCAATTTATTCTAAATTCCAAAAGGTCTGATGTACCTGGGACACAATTTTCCCTTCATACCAAATCATATAACACCCTTCGATGAAGATACCTTCAACAAAACATGATCTCCTACATGAAATTCCAAATCCTTCCTTTGGTTATCACTATAGATCTTTTTTCTACATTTAGCTCCTTTGATGTGGGTTTGGATAATCTTCACCTTTTCCAGTGTTTCATCAACAAGTTCTTGGACTATGACTTTTCTTTCACCTTCATAATCCCAACATGTTGGTCTGCTACATCTCCTTCCATATAATGATTCATATGGTGCAATCTGTATACTTGAATGGAAGCTATTATTATAAGAAACTTTTACCAGTTGTAAATATTGATCCCACATACCTTGAAAGTCATGTAGGCAGGATCTCAACATATATTCATTAGCCTCAATATTCTATTCTGATTTTCCATCAGTATGATGGTGGTGGGCTATGTTAATCAAAGTTCAATATAAAGGAAATTCTGATGAAATTTCCAAAATCGTGATGTAAAATGGGGATCACGATCAGATATAATCAATAGGGGTACACCTTGAATTATTTCAACTTTATTGATATATAGTCTTGCTAAACATTCATGTGAAAAAACTACTCTTATAGAAAGAAAATACAATGACTTGGTTAGAAGATCAATAAGGACCCATATTGCATCATTCCATCTAAAAGTAAATTGTAGCCCCATGACAAAGTCCATCATAATATAAACCCATTTCCACTCAGGTATGGGAAGAGGTTTCATGACTTCAATATGATGTTTTAATCCCTCCTTTACATGTTGACAAACCATACATCCTGAAAATAAATTGGAAATATCCCTCATCATGTTGTCCCACCAAAAATGTTCTATCATGTCTCTATATATATCAGTACTACCAGGGTGTATAAGAAAATTGGGGGTATGATCATCATCCCATAATTCCCTTTTTAGAGCTGGTATTTCTGGAACACAAGGTCACTTCCCAAATTTTAAAATTCCTTCTTCATATAAAAATTTAATCAATATCGCATCGTTCATAACTTTTATAATCTATTGAATGTCCTCATCATTGGTATGAAAACATTTTATCCTTTTGAATAAAGATGTTTAAGAAACCATTTGATAAAGCATTGATGGTTCCCCTTAATTATTCCCATATCCATCTTTACTAGATCCATGAACATATGATCCCTTTCAACTCTCCCCAAGTTCAAAACTCCATGATCCTTTCTCATCAAAGGATCTTCCACCTTATTTTCCATTCCCAGGTGGTAGTGTATAGTAAAATAATAGTCCTTGGCTATTTCTAGCCATCATATTTTCCTTGTGTTGAATTCTTTTTGTGAGAAAATATACTTCAACATGGGTGATCACTATATATCTCACATTTTTCATCATAGAGATAGTGTCTCCATATCTTCAAAGAAATGATTCTAGTTGTTAACTCAATATCAATAGTGGGAGGGTTTTGTGCATTAATTTTTAGCTATCATTATGCATAAGAAATTACTATATCATTCTGCATAAGGACACAACCAAGTCCCTTCTTTGAAGCATCTGTATAAATAAAAAACACTTCATTCCACAATGGTAGTGTCAACATAAGAGAGTTGAATAATATTTTCATCAGTTCATCAAAAAATTCTTCCAAATCATTTTCGATACGTATTTATCCACTTTACCTGTGATCATGGTTAATGGGTTAGCCTATTGGGTAAAATTGTGGAAGAAACGTTGATAATAACCTGCCAAACCAACAAAACTGCATACCTCGATTATAATCATCGGTGTTGGCCATTCTAGTATTTCACTAGTCTTATAATAATCAATATATATTCTTTTATTAGAGAAAATATTTCTAAGAAAAGAAATATACTGATGCCAGAATTCACAAATGCTAAACATCCCATAAAATTCATTTCTTCTAAGAGTCTTTCTAATAGTGGTCAGGTGATTTTCAAGATCTTTATATATTTTTGAGTAAACACATATATCATCAATAAATAACACTATAATGTCATCAAGAGATTACTTTAAAACTCTATTCATTGGATCCATGAATATAGAGGGTGAATTAGTCAGTTGAAAATGAATTACTGTAAAATCATAATGCCTATACCTAGTACGAAATACTGTCTTCATAATGACTTACTTCTTCACCAAAAACTAATGATATCAAAATCGAAGGTCAATCGTCAAAAAATATTGATCTCCATTATGTTGATGGAATAAATTATCAATGTGAGTTATGGGATACTTGTTCTTTATAGTTATAGCATTGATCTTCATATAGTCAATGTATAACCTCATATATCCATATTTTTTCTTATCAAATATAACAAGGACTCCCCACGGAGAAACACAAGGGAGAATAAATCCTTTATTACTAAATTCATCAAGTAGTTTTTTTGTTCCACTAATTCTACAGTGGAAATTCTATTAGTGGTCTTTGATATGCGCTTTGAATAAGAAATTAAATTAATGGTAAACATGATTTCTCGTCCTGGAGGATATCATGGTAATTCCTTAAGAAACACATCAAAATATTCTTGCACAATAGGTATTTAATCAATTTGAAAATTCCTTTCCTCACACATAGTCATTTCACTCTCTTCTTCCCAAATAATCAGCTTTATAAGAGCTATTGGTTTTGGATCTGGTTAAGAATTAGATGGTAATGTTTATTCTCTAAAGATAAGGTACTCATTATCATCATCAAAAAGTGTAACCTCCTTTTTACAATACATTTTTGCATCATGGTCAGAATTCCAATCCATTCCAAGAATTATATTAGATTAAAAATTGGGTATGATGATGCGATCTATAGATAAAGCACGTTTATATGTACTAATGAGAACTGATTCACAAAATTTTGGTTCAATGATAATTCCCTTAGGAGTTTTGACTGTCAACTCCCTTTTTAAATCAAATTAAAAATATCTAATTTTATTCATAAACTTGGAAAATATAAAACAATACAATGATCCAGAATCAAATATTATATTCGAAAATTTGGAGGAAACCATTAAATTACCACCCACCACATCATTCAGAGCTTCTACCTCACCAGTAGTGATCACATTATCTTTGACATTATCCCTTGGCCTTTTCTTAGGTCGGTTTCCTTGTTGATTATGGAATACGTTTTCATAATTCCCCAATTTTATAAAATTTTAATTTTCAACATTAACAACCTCTTTCATCCCCTTGAAATCTTGAGCTTGGCGGACTTTTTCACCACACCTGTAAGAGATTCTCATTCTCTTCAAGCATGTACAAGGGTGTTTATTTCAACATTTATTTCATGACAGAAATTAAACTTTTTCCAACTTCCAATTATTTCCATTTCTGGAGTGTTCATAAGATCTATTATTCAATTTCTGTGCATTATAGTCATAAGATAAAGAGAATTATTTTTCTATATTGATAAAATATGAGAAAATATATTTGTATGATGAGATTGATTGTTAGACTAATTCTAGATGGATGAATGGTTTTTACCCATAAAAGAATCGATAAATATTATTCTTGGTTTACATATATAATCTGTTGAATTCCTTTATATCTTGGTAATGATAAGAACATAAATTGTGACATTCTCATCCTCCAATTTCCTCAAACTCAGAAAGTGTCATTCAATATCCCATAAATGGTCATGGGGATAATATTTTTCTAAAAAAAATTCATTAAACTCCCTCGGTTGGATATTGTATACTTATTAATCCTAATTGTTATTTTGAATTAATGACCACCATTGATCTGCATATCCTTTGAGGAGATAAATTTCTATGAAATCTTCTTCCATTTCGCTACTCCACAAGAAATGAAATATTTTTTTCAAAGGAAAATATCAAATTCTTAGCTACAAATGTATTTGTAGTCCCATTGAATGTTTGTGGTTGTTTCCTCATGAAGAAGTCTAACATTGATCCTCTATGTTGGGGATTAGGAGCTCTTTACAGGTATTTTTCTTATTCACAACACAGGTGAGTTGTCCCAGAATGGTTATAAGTTGTTTCACACCTGTTTCATCACCTGCTCTACTATAGTTATCATGATTATAAGGGAAATGCCTACATGGATTGTGTGCATTGATACAATTTCTATTACTTTGACTATGCTCTATTTATAAACAATGGCATACACTTGATTACTCTATTAATCACAATATATAATTCTAAACAACTAAAATACATAACATAAATTGAACAGTTTATGCATATAATACATAATCATAAAAAAAATACATTGAGAAGGTATTTACTCAAAAATACATCATAATGGTTATAAAACAATATCTGAATTATTTGAATCAAATCACCCCAGATTGTCATAACCAAGAGTGCAACAAGACCCATTATGGTGTACTGGGATACCCCGAGTCATGCCCGAAACTCCCTGTCAGATTATTCACTCCTAGGTAAATCAGTTCTCAAGCCACCTCTAAATTCTCATATCCATACAGGGATGTATTTCATGGAAAATACAGAAAATCTATACATTTTTAAAATTCGATGACGTTCTTATATACTAATCCACATTGTTCTTCATAGGGTAATGTTCTCTTATCATATTTTTTCTAAATATAGCTTCCAATGACTGAACAAAACAAATTTTGATACCAACTGTAATTCCAAAACCCTGGTTACCTAGAGTCAGTCCATTATTACATAACATTAGAATCATCACTGGGGATCAAATCTTGAAAGATCAATTAGTTTAGTAGCCCTAGAATTACTATATACCTATATATGTTTTAAATTACATCATGAAATAATAAAAACTACATTGGGTCCCATTTTAACACACTCATATATATTAACTTCTCCCTATAGGTTAATCATAATATACTTCTTCGCATCCTGGAAAAAATAAAATATAGAAAGGGATGTAATTAGATGCTCAATGAGGATAAAAATATAGTGGAAACTAACAAAAATAATAATAATCATTTAAGGAAATGTTTAAGACTAAAACACATGCCTTTTAAAAGTAATATTAATCACAACACGGAAAAGATAAATCAAATATTTCAATTTACTTATTCAAATGGATATTCTACTAGTCAAATAATAACATGTAATATCAATATCCAATTTCATAGTGAGGGAGTACATAATGACAGACATCCTAACCACATAGTCATGGCCTTGTGAAAATACTACAAATAATATTTTGTCACTAACTTGTGATAAGACACTAGTTTGTCTCATGAGACATACCGTTGCATCGAGGATCTATAACATACTCCCCCATCACATACATAATCCAATATATTTCTCATATGAAAAGGATGAAACATATAATTAAAATTCATATTAAACTAGAATACGAAATGTTAATACATTTTGCATAATCCATGTATGGTATAAAAATAAGAAATTCATAGTCAATCTTATCACAAAACCTTAAATACAATATGGAAGATTGTATCACAGAAAATCAACATCAAACATCTGTAAAATCCCTTAATGGATGTTAATATAGATGAAATAAAAAATATTTGGGAAAAATATCTTTTTTCTATTCTAAAATCATTTAAAAGTCACTTTATTATAAAAGAAAATTTTTATTCCAAATTTATTCTTAATATGTTGTAAAGGAATCTTCAAAAATTTCAAAACTGTGGAAATGAGTTGCACCCTCTATATAAGTTAAAATTCATTCTTACCTTAATTTTCCAAAAAGGTCATAAATTACCTAGTTTGGAAAACGACGAAAATATTTCTTTCAAAACATTTTCTAAAAAGTAAAACAAGGGTATGAATGAATTTAACCCATATTATAAAATATAGAAAAAATGTTTGGAAACACATTTTTTAGAAACACGGATGTGGATGATAAAGATGTATAAGTAGATACATAAGTATAAGCAACCGTGGATAAATAAATAGATTGTAAAATTAACCCTTACCATCTACATTTCCTTAATCTTTGGTAGGATAAACTCCTTTATAATAGTGAATTCATTGTTAATATATTATACAAGTACCAAATACATAAATATTATATCATATAGAATCTTCAAACATTTCCTTGTTAAGGATATTTTAGTAGTATCATCATTTCGGGTGTTAACTGATTCATTTTCCTTTATATGATTAGTAACATATGCCATGTTGTTATGGATTGGTAGTCTTTGGTTAATGTATATGATGATATTAACTTCTTAAAAATTATTTTTAATCATAAATTTAAAATGTTTCTAGAATGGTTACGATGGGGGATGAATCTCATCACTTTCGTGGAGACGGTAATCCGCACGTATGCACGAGCGACAATATCATTACTCTGATGGTAAATTCATATGAAATTAGATTTTATATCATATATATTTAATGATAAACATGTTATATTTATTAGTAACATCAATTATAATTATTATTATACCCATCCAAAAAATGATGTGTGGAATAACAAACTACAACACGACATGGAGACAGTAAGCTGTATATACCAAAATATGTTTACTTTGACATTCATATGATGGATTGAAAAATGAATATGGTTTTACTATATTTATAATAACATCACAGAATATATAATTTAATGTAGTAATTAATTTGGAATGGAAACAATAATTATAGGATAAGTGGAATAATAAAAGAACATGGAAAGAAGTGATGAAATTATTACCTCTTTTTCAGGTGCTTCATTTTGATTTGATCAAAATGGCTCCATATGATGGATTTATGATCAATGTAAGATATCATTTTTTCTGTGAGGGTATTTTGGAGGATATTTGAGTGGGTTGTTGCCGAGCCAAATTCCATTATATGTGTGATTTTGAGAAAATGTGATGTACCCTTTAAAAAAAGAGATGAGGGTCACATTAGGAGAATCTTCAAATATTTATTTAGTATACAATCATATACAGTTTATTATGGCCCTAATTTTATATATTTAGAGGATAAAGTGTGTTTTGGTTGAAAATAACTGAAAAAAAATTTTAGATGGGTTTAGATCAACATATTAACCTTTTCATTTAAATTTAACTCTTAGTTAAATAGTTTAAATTTTACCATGTATTCTTGTATTATAATAAATGGTTAATAAACTTATTATAAAAATCCAAAAAAAAACACAAGGGGATAATTATAGACATATAAAACCTTATCAATGTAGTTTTTCTAAACCATATAAATTTAGGAATATTATATCAATTAATAATATAGTATTTGTTTTATAAACTCATTTGAGTCAATTTTGACACTATTTGTATTTAGATTTTGTGAATGTCATAAAAAAATTATCACTTTGAAAATTTTTATATAATCTACCCTAAAATGTCATATTAACCTATAAAATTAGTTGAATGTATCTAAATTCAAAATTTGAATTTATTTGGAAATTTATAATATCAATTATTTTAATCTTTCATTAATAAGGTAATTAATGCATCATCATTGTGTCATAAATAAATATAATTATTTAATGATTAAAAATTATAACTAAAATAAAATTATGTATGAAATAATTTTATATTTATATTGAATTTTTATTTTCAGATTTATCTTACATTAAATATATATTAATAATGATCTTCTTGTGAAAATTTTAATTTAACACTTTTAAGTCATCATCAAATAAAATAATAATAAATTTCCTAATCTAATCCATGTGGATCAAAGAGGATCATATTTTATTATTAAGGATTATCGTTTGTCAAAAAACAGTAATCCAACAAAATTAGGGCATGTGTTAGGATAATTATAATATCAATTTTACCTTTAATTAACCTATTTACTTTTAACCATTTTAAATAAAATTCAAAAGATACTAGTCACCAAAAATTATTTTCATCTTATTGAACCACATATAAAATATTGATGTCATTCGTGTCTATAAATTTTTGAAATTAATTTCATAGAAGTGGTCAATGTATCTATTATATATACTTGGAAATGTTCTTAGATGGTGGGTAAAATACATTAAAATGTTCAATAAAATTTTATACATCAAATTTTATTATAAAATGACTCCAATGAATTAAATTGAATATATATATATATTATACCTATATTTTGACATAAACTATATTTAAAGAGTATAGATAATTATTTAAACAAAAATTATGTTTTAAATAACAACACATTGTTTTTTACTATTCCTAAAAAATTGAATGTTTTCATAAAAATAAAAAAAATTCACCCAAAGATAATTTTTCTATTCTAAATCCAAAAAATTTCTCCATTTTAATAAATAAAATTTAAGAAATTTTAAAAAGTGGTTATTAATATTCAAAACTACTAGTTTGATTGGTCGTGGTGTGATAGAATTCGATGTTGCGTACAATGAAAGTTATTGCATTATTCAAAGAAAAAACATATTGTAGATGATTGTGGTGTTACATTCTTTCCTCATTCAAATAATTTCATCCTTCAAATTTCTAGAATACTATTACATAAAACGATTCAGGTGGTTCTTCAACATAGGTTCCTTAGGTGCCCACGTTGCCTCTTCTATCTTATATTTCTCCATAGAACATTTACCAGATGAGTCATCAAGTTTCTCTTCAATTGTTCTCTGTTATCAAGAATCATGACACACTCTTTACAAAAAGATAGGTCATGTTCCAGTTTTATTTCTTTATAGGTGAGTAAATTCATTGGGTCATGCATGTATTTTTCACAACAGTTATTCACGGAACACATCATGAACTATGGAGGGACTTAGAGGTATTTCAAAATGTTTATCCACAAATCTAATTCATTAGATATTTTTTAAAGGTTTGATGTTCCTAAGACATAATTTAACCATCTTTCCGAATCGTAAAACACCCTTTCATTGAGATACCTTCAAGAAAAAATGATCTCCTACTTGATATTCCAAATCCTTCCATTAGTCATCGACAACGAATCTTTTCTTACATTGTGCAGCATTGATGTGGGTTTGGATAATATTATCCTTTTCCATTTTCCTCAATTAGTTCTTTTTGTACAAGTTTTCTTTTTCCAAAATCATCCCAACAAGTTGGTGAGTGACATATCCTTCAACATAACGCTTCATATATTTCCATATTAATACTTGAATGGATGTTATTGTTTTAGGAAAATTATACCATATGAAAATATTGATCCCACATACCTTGATATTCATGTTTGAAAGATATCAACATATCTTATAAGTTTTGAATTGTCATCTCTGATTGTTAATCAATTTTAGGGTGGTTGGTAGTGCTCAAACAAAGTTCAATATCTAGGGCCTTTTGAATATTTTTCATTAATGTTGATGTAAAATGGGTATCATGTTCAGAAAAGTTGATAGGGGCACACCATGAAGTGTTACGACTTCATGGATATATATTCTTCCTAATATTCAAGTGGTAAATCTTCTCTTATAGCAAGAATATGTACTGACATGGTACGACGATCAATAATGACCCATATTGCATCATTCTTTATGAGAGTATCTGGTATCCCCGTGACACATTAAAATGTAATATCATCCAATTTACACTGAATATTGGGAAGTGGTTGCAGGATTCCTCTAGGATGTTATCTTCCAGCATTCACATATTGAAAACCGTTAATCTTGAGACATAATCAGATATCTCCCTCTTCATGTTTTCCTACCAAGAATGTTCCTTCAAATACCCAAACTTATTATTGCTACCAGGGTGTGTAGTGAAATTATAGATATAAGAAACATCCATTATTATTTTTTAGATCAGGTATGTCTGGAACACAAAGCCACTTTCCAAATTTTAAATTTCCATCCTCATATATTAATTCAATCAATATCCCATCATTCACAACTTTAATTATCTTTTGAATCACTTAATCATCAGTTTGAGACCCTTATATCATTTCTAGTAAAGATGGTTTGGAAACCATTTGAAAAATTATTGAGCTTTTATCTCTAGTAATTATTCCCATATCCATCTTTACTAGATACATGAACGTATGATCCCTTTCATTTCACATATTATTAAAAACTCGATGATCCTTTCTGATCAAAGAATCCACCACCTTATTTTCCTTCCCCTGGGTGTTACTGTATAGTGAAATAATAATCCTTGAGTTGTTCAAGCCATCGTATTTTTCGCAGGTTGAGTTATTTCAGTGAGAAAATATAATTCAAAATATTTTTATCGTTATATATCTCACAGTTTTTATCATAGAGATAGGGTATCCATTTCTTCAGTGAAAAGATTATATCTTCTAACTCAAGATCAAGTATTGGATACTTTTGTTCATGAATTTTTAGCTGTCGTGAAGCATGAGAAATAACTCTATCACACTACATAAGGACATAACCAAATACTTTTATTGAAGCATCAATATAAATAACAAACCCATCATTCTCAGATTATAGAGTAATGACATGGGAATTGAATAATAATTTCTTCAGTTATTCCAAACATTATTAACACTCTTTTGACCAAAAAAATTTAACACCTTTACGCGTGAGATTGGTAAATGGGTTAGTAAATCAGAATAAATTAGGGATGAAACACCGATAATATCATGTTAATATATAAAACTATGTAAATCAGTTATACTCGTTGGTGCTGGCCAGTCTAGTATTGATATTTTCTTTGAAGGATCCCGAGAGATTCCATCCATAGAGACAATATGGCCAAAAAAAATAAAATTTCTTGAAGCTATAATTCACATATTCTAAACTTCCCATTTATTTAATTTTTTCTACTAGTCTTTTGAATTGTACACAAGAGATTTTCATGATCATCATATTTTTTTGGGTAAACCATGATATCAGTAATAAATACCACTACAAAGTCTTCATGATATTCTCTAAAAACATTATTCGTTAAATATATAATGACTAAGGGTGAATTAGTCAGTCCAAAATACATTACATTAAACACATAATTCACATACCTGGTACGAAATGTTTTCATCATAATGTCTTCCTTCTTCACACACAATAGATTATATCTAGATCTTAGGTCAAACTTTGAAAAATATTGAGCTCCATGATGTTGATAGAATAAATCATAAATGCGAGGTAGGGGATACTAGATCTTTATTTTTATTGAATTTATCTCCATATATTCAATGCCCATACTCATAGATCCATATTTATTTTTAACAAAAACAATAGTGGATCACCATGGAGAAAAAAATAGGTGAATAAATCCCTTATTACCCAATTCCTATAGTTTTTTCTTTAGTTACACTAATTCCACGGTATACATTCAATAATGGGTATTTGATTTGGACCTTGAACTAGGAATTAAATCAATGGAAAAATAAATTTCTCATTCTAGATGATGTCTAGTTAAATCCTCTAGAAACACATCAACATATTATTTCACAATAGGTAAATCCTCTAGTTGAACATTCTTTTCCTCACCCATAGATATTTCCCACTCTTCCACCTAATTAATTGAATTTTATAGAGCTATTGGGGGAGTATCTATATGTGAATTATATTGTGATGTTTCTTATCTAAAGATAATAACTCATTATAATCTAAAAAATTGTAACCTCCTTCTTCTTATAATAAATTTTCACATCATGGGCCAAAATCTAATCTATACCGAGGATTATATAAAATTAATTCATGGGTATGATGATGATATCAG
Organism: Viscum album; assembly: GCA_963277665.1. Classification (NCBI taxonomy): domain Eukaryota; kingdom Viridiplantae; phylum Streptophyta; class Magnoliopsida; order Santalales; family Viscaceae; genus Viscum; species Viscum album. Next base: position 91,775,073 of record OY728132.1, on the reverse strand, counting down.
TAGATAAGGAACATTTATATTACCTAATGGGATTTTGTTCCTAAAACATTGTTGCAATGATACATATCTTAGGAGTTTTTACTGATAACTCCCTTGCTAAATCAAATCAGAAATATCTAATTTTCGTAACAAACTGGGAAGATATGAAAAAATGTGAAGATCCAGAATCAAATAATGCACTGGTTAAATTTTAGGAAACCATTAAATTAACCACCACCACATCATTAGGAGCTTCATCCTTAGATGTAGTGAACACATATTCTTTGCCTTTCTTCCTTGTCATTTTCTTTGTTAAATTTCCTTGTCACTTAGGACATTCATTTTCATAATTCCCAAATTATCTACAATTGTATCATTCAAGATTGACAGCCTCTTTCCTTCCCTTCCAATCACATGCTTGGTGTAATTTTTCACCACACCTATAATAGACTCTCATTCCCTTCAGAAATATAACGAGGTGTTTCTTCCCACATTTACAACATGATGGAAATTCAACTTTTCCCTTATCCCTTTATTTTTATTTCCAGATTGGTCAAAATATCTCTTCTTCACATTGTTTTCATTAAATTTTAATGACATAGATAATTTCATTTATGTCTTGATATCACATGAGACAATATCTTTTTACGATGAGAAGGTTTGTGAGACTAATGCTCGATAGCGAAATCATATCAACACATCAAAGAATCGATCAATCGTACTCCTTGGGTTACATATATAATCTGCTTCATTCCATTCTATCCTTGTAATGTTTTCTTTATACTTTGAGAAATTATCTTCCTCCATTTTCCTTAGACTTATAAATTTCATTTCTATATCAGCTCGATGGTCACGAGGAATCATTTAAAAAAAAAGAGGTTTAACCTCCCTCCATTCCTTATTTGATTCTTCTTTATCTTCCATTGTGTATGGAATTAATAACCACCCTTGATATGCATCTATTATCAGGTGATAAATTTCCATGATAACATTTTCTATTTTCTTACATCCGAAAGCATGAAATATTTTTCTCTAAAGAACATATCCATTGCCCCACTAAAAATGGATTTTAGTCAAAATGAATGGTGGTAGTTGTATCATCATTAAACGGTCTAACATTGATCCTCTATGTTGGGGATCAGGGTGCTTATATGGGTATGGTTATTATTCATAACCTGATTGAGTTTCCCAGTGTGGTTATAAGTCGTTCAGCACCTAATGCCTCACCAGCTCCACTATAATTATCTATAGAAGGACGTAAATCACTACATGGATTACGTGCATTGATACGGTTTCCATTACTTCCACAAATAGCCATTTCTAAACAATTTAATACAAAATATTAGTTTAATAATCGCAATACATAATTCAAAACTAGTTAAATTCCTTTCATAAATTAAATATTTTATGAATAAAATCCAAAATCATAAAAAAAAATTCATTAAGAAGGTATTTACTTTTAAATCATTCATAATGGTTTGTAAATAAATATGTATTTCCCTATGCATATACCCCAGGATTTTTGTATCCAAGAGTGAAGCAATGCCCAGTGTCGTGTACCAGGATACCCTAGGTCATGCAAAAAACAATTTGTCGGATTTTTCACACCTACGTACATCTGTTCCAGAACCACCTATTCTATCTCATATCTAGATAGGGATGTATTTCCTGAAAAATAAAAAAAATATCTACATTTCCAAAATTCTACGAATCTCTTCTATACTAATCCACACAGTATATATTAGGATAATGTTATCTAATAATAGTTTTTCTATATCAATCTGGCATGGTTTTTACTAAACTTCCACTGATACCAACTGTAATGTCATGATCCTAGTTACCTATTTTTTGTGCATTATTACATATCATTGTAATGATCACAAGGGATCAAATATCGACATACCGATTAGTTTATTATCCTTGGAAGTACAAGATACATACAAAAGGTTTACATTACATCATGAATAAAAAAACAAAATTTTTATCCTTTGAACACACTCATATCCTTTATCCTATCCCTGCAGGTTAATCATAACATACTTCTTCTCATCTTGGGAAAGATTATACATAAAAGGGGTGAGCATATATTCTTAGTAAGAATAAAAATATATTGGAAACTATCATAAATAAGAATAATCATTTTAGGAAATGTATATGTTAAAAAAACAAGCCTTTTAAGATGAACAGTAGGATAATATGGAAATGATAAATAAAATAATTACATTTACTTATTCACATTGATATTATACTAGTTGAATAATAATATTTAATATCAATATACAATTTCATAATTATGGAATTCATAGTGTCAGACATCATAACCACATAGTCAAGGCCTCGTTCCAAGAATAAAAATTAGATTTTTTCAAGGACTTGTGCCAAGACACTAGTCTCTCTAATGAGACCTACCGATGCATCAAGGAGCTACATCAGGCTCCACCCGTAACTTACTAAGTCCAATGCATTCCTCATATGAAAATGTTTAAACATAACATAAACATTAGTAATAAAACTAGGATACAAAATGAAAACAATTTAAGCATAAAACATGAATGGTATATGAATTACATATCCACAATTAATCATATCACAGAAACTTCAATACAATATGGAAGATATAACCACAATAAATAAACTTCAAAAAAGTGTAAATTCAATCAACAGATGTTGACAAAGATGATATCAAAACTACTTGAGAGAAATATCTATTTTTATTTTGAAATCATTTAAAATTCAGATAATTATAAAATAAAAAAATTATTTCATAAAAATTATTTTAATCATGTAAGGGGTTCTTCGAATGTTTTATAATGGCAGAAAATATTCAAACCATACCTATATGTTACTAAAAATTTACCATAATTTGTCGAAATGGTTATAAAATACCTAGATTGGAAAAATATGGACAGATTCCTTTAAGAAAAATTATAAAAATTGAAACAAGGTTATAAATAAAATTAAACCATAGTCTAGGAAATAGTAAAAAAAATAAAATAAATTTTTAATGAACATGGTTGTGGATTATAATGAATATTTAGTAGATGGGCTAATGGTTCCATAACCCTTCCCAATGGGGGTATGTCTTGACTCCCCATTCAATCCTCTAATATTTCATGGGTTGGAAACTAGTTCCTAGTAGGAATATCACTAATATGTGAGGCCTTACCCTCTATACATGGACCATTGCACATATCTTTGAGACAATACAATTATTAAATGTAAAAACACCTGAACAACCATGAATTCATACATCAAAATATCACAACCAATGTATTATATGATGTAATGTAATGTTAATAGGGCCATGTATATGCCCATACAAAATAGTCTTAAAAATAGTCGAACATACAAGGAATGATAGGGAATGGTACCAACATAACGTAGGTACACACCATGGTCTGTCCAGTCATAGTATGCATTGTCTAGAGCTGGACTATCAAGGACTCTATCAAAAGGTCAATATTTTGTACAAGATATGACATGTCTGAGAAAATCCCATTTAATAGTGAGTTTAATAATACCCAATAAGACACCCCAAAACCATAATGCATACAAATAAGAAACAACATTCAGCTCTATATAGTTATATGTTTACCGCACATGTGAAAAGAATCTCTTGATATACTCAATAGAAAAGAGACCTAGTTTAACTGTAAATCAAAACAATTATTCTAGACTAGGATTAAAACATAGTTGTATCAAATAGCACTCATCTAGGAGAACAAACTCCTAATTTTGTTATCAGTGTTTTTCGTCTTATAGGTAATGATAGGCATGTCTTTTGATTAGTTGTACACACTTATAGTCCAAAATGATACAATACACGGATGAGGATTACTCCCAAGATCATGGGGTATACCAACAACTCAATATTCATTATCCAGTTAAGTATACTATTAGTGCCTGCATAGTGTTGGTCATGATGATACCATGAAATCCACATAGGGCATGAATATTAATATAGGATCACACTCATGGCCTCATGGATGGGTAAGAACAATTAAATCCAAAATTTCCTACTGAATAGATTGATCACCTATGTTTTCAGTAGGAAATTCTATAATAACAAATAGGGAAAGGATATCGTGAAACAACCCCTCAATACATGTACATGATTCTGAGGACAAGGTATCCAATCCATGTTTTAAGGATCGCATGACGTGTAGTATGGTTACACACCATGTCCATTAACATTGAATCCTACCGATTTAAATGGATCATTTAATCATGTTTGTGTAATAGAATAAAATGTTCTTCCCCTCTGTGAACTCTGACTGTGTACTATTACATGGATTATCCCAAGAAAATTGAACAAGTCATGTCCATGTAGGGGATTACATTGAATGGTTCATCTTGTGTACACCATCTCATGTCCATGTACCATCTGAGGTACATGTCATGCCATCATGGAGAGGTCACATGTTGTGTTACGAGGTCACACACTATGTGATAATTTAATTTCTCTAAAACCATACCCACCACTAAGATGGAACAACACACTATGTAATCCAAGATTATATTCCAAATGGATTTGGTTGCTCCAAAAACCCTCATTCTTTCAACATCACGTGTTCATACCTTCATTTACATGGATTTTATCTCCAATATTGTCAAAAATCAAGGATCATCCCTAAACAAACCTCACCAGGGTTGTTCTCCATGAACAATCTTTCAAATTAGTTCATAAAATGAATTTTGTTCATATCTTCATCATTTTCACGCCCCACATGAATAATGGGTTTCCCATCATGTCAAATCATCTCACCACTACCAGAATCACAACTCTATTTCGTCATGAAATTTATGAATATACAATATCGAATCATTTCAATGATAAATGAGTGCACACTGATTGAGTTCTTCATTAAGCATCAAATCGATGGTCAAAAAAAGAACACACATTATGAATTAATAAAAATGGGATAAAATCACATAATAATCATAAGTAATAGACATCAGATAATGTTCATGTCGACCAATATTCATTATTGTTAAAATGTCAAATGATGAGATATCCATTTCAATTCCAAACAAATTCTCCCAATAATCATAAAAAATAGACCCATCATGCAATGTGATAGATATTAAAATCAATCCATTTGATGACCTATTCATGTTGTTTATAGAAATTAACAACGGGAAAAAAATTAAATCAAACAAATGTCATACCCTGGTTTGGATCGATTTCACATGAAGAACGACATGGAATCATAGTCATTTTTGAGATCAGTCGAGTTTGTTACACATTGATCATCGATCTGAGAACTGGTGGATGATCATCTTGGAGAGATACTCGAAATAACTCTCTAATTTCTCTCCAACCATTCCAGGGTTATGCCGATGACCAAAAAATGCAATCCTAACAGTCTACATAATGACTCTTCAGTCGCTACATCAATGGAATTAAATAAAATTATTTAATTAATTATATTATTCATTTTAGGCCATTCATGAATTTTCTTAAAAAACATTGAACCAACCATGGTTACTTCACAAATAAGGTACACCCCATATTCTAAACATAACAGTGCCTTCATATTTTTGTTGTAGTCCCCCCATTAGTTTATCTTATACTTTTTAATAAAAACAATACACTTAATATTTTATTTAGTTAATATATTTCAATAGTTTAAAATAGAAAAAACATTCCATGAAACTAAATATAGTCTTATCACCTAGTCTATAAAATTATACATATAATAAAAAAATACATGGAAAACAAAAGTCATTATTTCTACCCACCTTGGGGCGTTAGGTCCCAAAATTTTAATGTAAGGTCTACACAAAGATATGTGGGTACTGAGAATATATCTGAGCCACCCACTCCCATGTTCTCTCCTAAATATTCTTGTGCTACCAATAGACAGAGAATAATGCAATCTCTCATCAATTATTTATCTTTTAACGCAATCCCTAATATCTACTGATTACATAGTAATGGCATGTACATCTTTGAAGCCCAGTTCTTCCTAGTTGATATTGTGAGATGGGTTATTCAAAAACTTCATTACTCTTAACATGTGGAAGAATTCATGTATTGTGTCTAATTAAAAAGGTATATATATGAGGTACACCACCTCCCAAAAAGTATTCAGTATATAGAAAGGGCCAATGAATCTGAGAGAAAACATACAGCCCTGGCCAAATCTATGTAACCCACATCAACGATAAACCCATAGAAACACATGGTCTCCCTCCTCGAAATAAAATGACATATATCACTATACTCATAATATTTATGTGATATCTATTTATTATTTATCTTATCTAGGATTATCATCACCTTATTGGATGTTTCTCGCACTATCTCTAGGACCATGTGTGAACACTCTCCTAGTTCTGTCCATCACAGTGGTGACCTATAGGTTCACCTGTACAAATCGTAAAATCGTTTTATATCGATGGTGGAATGTTTGATGTTATTGTATTAAAACTCCAATATTGGTGCTGATCCTCCAAGCATTTGAAAAAATTCCAAAATTCAAGCTCAGATCATGTCCTTCAAGACATAAATGGTACTCTCTATCCAACTTTCATTTTGTGTATGAAGCTCTATGCTCAGGATTAACTGGGTCTTTAAATACCCGTGTAAACACTTACATAATTAATATGTGAAGTTAGACTCATGGTCATAAATTATTTTTTGTGGACATACATGGAGTTGAACTATCATTTTAATGTAGATAACACTCATTCTCTCTACTGAACTATGTTCCCGAATTTCTTTGAATTGGAATTACATGGTGAGTCAATCTATGAAAACTGAGATGGAATCATGTTCCCTAGACATATATGGTATGAACAACACAAATACATGGATATACCATCCCACTTTCACTCTGAATCATCGTGGGGTTGTGCTGAACCTGTTGGAACATGGTTCTCAGACATCACTTGCTAATAAGTTGGGCATCTAGAGAAAAACTCAACAACCCTCTTCATCATACCTATCCACTAAAACAACCAATGGTTGTACTAGTACATATTTTCTAGTCTTTTATATAACAAAATATAATATGTATTAAATTTTCTCAAAACCTCATAATGAAATTTCAATAGTATGATAATGAATTCCCTAAAAATAACAAAATTCTCCCCACCTTTTGAAAATACATATAGAGTATATATATTGGATAACTAGGTATGTAGGGTTTCACAGTTTCCATCTCCATGTTGTGACACCCCGGATAAATCCAACAGTGTAGTGGTAACTACCATAAATTGAAGGTAAGTTAATCAAACTACATACAAAAAGGATAACATCAATGAGGCTAACTACTATGATGCCTCATTCAACAACTGAAAAAAAGATATCTCTTTAAGATCAGTTGCTACCATGTTTCCCTACTTAGGATTATATTCAATATCTAAGTCATAATCCCAAAGGAATTGTAGCAATAATATATGCATCATGTTGATGTATTTATGAGAGATGATATACTTAATATGTAACACCCCAAGATTTTATGAAAAATATTCCTTTTAATTTATTTGATGTCATGTTTTTTATGCTACAACAAGATTATCGTGTGCTATACACCACACTATATTAGCTTGATGTATATGCAACACTATTCTTAGATTGTGTGCCACACAATTTCATGTTCGTTTTATAATAGTCATTCCACACAAAATTGAGTGTTTGTATATATATATATATATATATATTCAATGTATAAATGAAATATGGTTGGATTCTGGTATATGAAATAATAACGTATTCTTTCACAACATGCTACCCTAACTTGGCTTGCATTACACGCAATCGCGACCTTCCTCGATAGCGCATGTTGTACGCAATACCGGGATTTACTAAACAACGATATATTATTATAATATTATTATGAACTATCCATTATGAATATTATTAACTAAATTTTTAATTTTATAACATTATTATTCAACGTACAAATTTTCAAGAACATGGTATAAGAACAAAATAATTTTTTCGGGTAAAATAAGTATTTCTCAAAAAATGCAGTTTTGCCGCCTTTTGATGGCGCACCCACATTAAATCTAGTTTATGACATGTTTATAAGTTCAATTTTACAAAATAAACTCCTTCTATTGAATCAGGATATAAGAATTTACATTGGATAAAGTTTTGATATTTTTCTGATAACTTTCATATTTTAATGAATAGTAAAAACACGCTATATTTTAATTAAAAAAATCTTTTTAAATTGTAATATTTTATATAGATAAATTATAATATTGAATGGTTTTAAAGTATAAAGAGAATATATTTTTAAAATTTAATATAATTTATTTCATTAGCCTTGATTTTACATTGATTTCATAGGTTAAATAAATTTAATCTTTTGCAATGTTTTAAACAAAAACCCATTTTCATTCTACAAAGGGATTAATTTTAATTTAATTTCTGAAACTTTTGTGTATTGAATTTGAAAAAATGGATATCATATTTGGAATCAGTGGGTCCAAATTATGTTAATATGATACTTTTTATTTTTGGGTTTTATGAATAGTAACAATGGAAAATTTTATTTACCATATATAAAGGTAAATCAGGTAATTAAGGGTAAATATAAGATTATAAAATAAACATAAAACCTGCCAAAATAATATTGGATGACCAAAAGATTACCCATATCACCTATGGGTAGGATTAGAATCATTTAATGTACTTTTTTCCATGATAATAATTTAATTATTATTAAAACCAAAGAAAGTGACAACATATCACTTTCTTAAATCTTATAAGTATAATAATTTTAATTTAGTGATAAACTTAATGAAACATAGAAAATGAATAGTATCTAAAAATATAATAAATTATCTACATCATATTAATTTATTTATAATTTTTACGAATTAAATAAATATTATTAATTGTGAAACAATAGTGATGCAGAAATTGTTTATCTAGTGAAAAATCAAGAAAATAGTTATTATTAAACTAATAGTGACCATAAAAGGCACAAAACCAAGACAAAAAATTATTTTTCATGTATATATAAACAATAATCATCCAATGGTGAAATATTTGATCATTTTGAGCTTTATAAAAGAAATTATGACACGTATATTATTTTATTTTAAATGATTGCAAAGTTGTCACCTTCATAATTTAATAAATATGAAAATTTAAATGTTGTGATATTTAGATTATAAATTCAATTAAAAATATTATTGAGAAAGGTAATATATTTATCTTCATCATAGGATTTTATTTTTAATTTTTATGCATCAAATATGTATATTAAATAATTATACAAAAATGTTGTAGTAATTATTTATTTAAGAGATAAACCAAATAAATGGTTTCGAAAATAATAAAATAAATATTATATGACTATTTAATGTGCTCCACTAATATTATAGAAACATATGACCTTTTATGAATCTATTAATTCTTTTAGATCGAACAAATATTCTGAATATATTTTATTTAAATTCAAATAAATTAATAGTGTCAAAATTGACACTATTGATATTTTATAAAAATAACATATTATAAAATTGTGTAAAAATCGAAAAAATATATAAAAACTATAAATTTAAATTTATATTTTCTAAAATGTTATAAATTATCCAATTATGGACAATTAACAACAAATAATTATTATTTTTTCATAATTTAAATTTTAGAATGTTATTACCACAAATAAAATTAAATTGATTAAGAAAGGATAAATCATGTTGATAATGCTTAAAATAAATTCCTAAAATGTCTAAATTTTACTGTTTTATGAGATTAAAACCCTATATCATCTAATATTTGAATATGAGTTATTTTTGGAGGTTTTTAAGTGGTGTTAGATTTATTATAAATTAATATTTTTAAGATTTACAAAGGTGTTGCTCTCTTCCCTTATAAAAGGGCATCTCCTCCCTCTCTTCCTCACACCACATTGAGCCTTCATGCTCGGCCAAACCCTGAATAATTATCTTATAAACTTCCCTAGAAACATCATAGAGGACCTGGCCTTCTTCAAAGACCAATTTTAGTACCCTAAGAGGAGGTCTCAAAGAGGCGCTTCAAAGAAGAGGTAATGTCTGTTACCGATTCTTTCAACTTTATTTCTTCTTCCACTTCTTCTTTTTTAGTTGTTTCATTATGAGGTAATAACATTAGTATCACTCATATACTGATATGTTATTATATGTATTAAACAACCATATTTATCCATCTATCCATCTAACGGAAAACGAAATCACCGCGCATGCGTACGCACGGAATATCGTCTCCACGACGTGGTGTAATCTATTTTCCACCACCACCTTACATGGATGGGTATAATTGTAAACATAATGAATTTATATGATTACTGTAAAGTGATATTGATTTTTTAATATTATACATACACTTCAATAAAATTCCACGATCTTGGGAATGATATCATCGCTTGTGTGTACGTACGGACTACCGTCCCCACGACGTGATGAGATTCATTATCCATGTTTAACCATACATGAATTATAATAAAGTTTATATAATGAATAATAATGAAATATATGAAATAATAATTCTACTTTATTTATGTATATATATATGTATGCCATCTATTTAGTTTTATTCAATTCAATAAGGAAACGAAAACATCGTTCATGCGTACGTACAGTCTACTGTCTCCATGAACGGTGTATTTCATTCCTTTTATCGATCAATAATATATATGTATATGATGAACATATATTATATATAAATCATGTTTTACATTATGGAATTATTTAAATCACTATGTAAGTAATAATATCAAGAAACGACAAGTCGAAACACATACGATAAATGAAATGATTTTACCCAAAACAATACTTTAACATGGAATTTTCAAAAGAACGGGTAATATAAAGCCATAAGTGAAACATATATGATATCATAACAATTAATATGATTATGTAATAAGTCAATGAAATTATTTAAATCATTAAAAAAAGGCTCGGAACCATACGAAGCATATCGGACCTAAGGTAAGGGATAATTTTGAAATATCATTTTTATCCGAGATTTCTTATTCGTATATATTTACTGGGGTTATTGCTAACATCCTTGTACATGTTTCCTAAAAATGGTTTCATGTATTTTTAATGTTCTTTTTACCCATTTTTGACTTTTACTACACGGTATGTATGGAATCTATTTTTAACGAGGTACTTTATGACTTTTCCGGCAAAAGTATGAGAAGAATGTTTTTTTAACTTATAAGGCACGAACAGAATTTTATGGTTTTATAAAGCCTTATTTTCATGAAGAATCCTCTAAAATATTTCATGATTATTTTCAAAAAAATCTTTTTCTTTTAAAATTTCATGACATTTTTTTGAAAAGAAAATGATTTTGATGAAAAAAAGGATATTTTGCTCAAGAATTCATTTCATGTGTTTTATCAAAACCATTTTTTATCTATGATGACATTATTTCATATGTGTATTTTTTATTAATAATGTCTCTATGATTTACATGGTTTCACTTTTATTATTATGAAACGATATCCATTTCTTTTATATGGATTATGTGATGATGGGATGATGTTTATGAAACCCAATTTATTTATTTGGTTTTTATGAATGATGTATGTTTATTTTGTGGCACAAGTAAGAATGATTTCATTATGAGACTGGTGAGACCTATATCTACCTCCAATTCATTGGGTAAAGCTTTATATCTCATGAGATTGACATGGTTGGAACAGTAAGTTAATCCAGTTCAGTATTATTTACTGGAACGAGGAGTGAACTCGATTCAGAATGGGACTTTGTCCTCTAAGATGGTCTTGGCAGCAATGCCTTGGATACTATGGAAATCATTACATGTGTTTAATTTATGACACAATTACATGTTTTATTCCCATGCTATGTTATCATGATTTATGTTCCATTATGATCTATGCCTTATGTACTTCCATGTTTTATGTTGTTGCTCATGATTTTGATGTTTAAACAGTATGTTCATGTTTTTAAGTTCAAATCTATATGGTATGTTTTATTTTATCCATGCTTACACATACTGAGCATTTGAGCTCACCCTTTTTATGTTTTATTTTCCACCAGGATTAAAATAAAGGTTTTAGTTATGGAAACAAAAAGTGGAAGATCATTATGGGAGATGTTGAATATCTTTCACCAGAATTAGAAGATTATGTTACATGTTTCCAAAGACACTAAACTATTACGGTCCTTGTGTGTCTGTTTTTGTTATGTATAATGTATTACGAAAAAGTAATGTAATATCTATGTACGTCAAGCTTCGGGTCTCTACAGTTGGTATCAGAGGAAAGGTTTAGTCATCCTTTGGAAACTAGGATGCGAGAACTTTATTGAGATCCCTAGAGATATTTCTAAGGTATGTCTAGGGATGTCCCTAAGATTATGTATAAGTATAGGTTATAGTCCTAGAATAACGGTAACAATCTTAGAATTAAAACTAATATGTTAGATATTGAAGGGACTACCCTTTTATTAAGTTCTTTTCCCTTGCATGATTTTTTCCTCTCACGCTATTCTTTTTGTGTTTTAGATGATGGCTAGAACCCGAAGGAACCGTGTTGATCAATGAAATGGACAATGCAATGATTGTACTCCTGAACAAACAAATGTTATGGGAGATAGAGTGCAAAATCTTATTGCTATACATACACAATCTATGAATCATTCTGGACATCCAAATGAGCAGAGAAGGGAACAATATTCTCTCAAGTCCTTCATGATGAAATTTCCACCTTCTTTCAGTGGGTCTTCTGATCCACATGTTGCTGAACAATAGATCAGTACTACTGAAAAGATATTTTCAGTTTTTCAATGTTCTGAACATTATAATGTCATCTTACCAGTATATCGTTTGAAAGGTGAAGCTGATAAATGGTGGAATCTTATTAAGAATACGAGGCCAAGAGATGAAATTGAGTCCATGGAATGGGATGAGTTCAAGAACTTATTTTTCAATAAGTACTTCCCTCGTATTCTTCGAACAAATACGAAGAAGGATTTTCCTAAATTAAAGAAAAAGTATGATGAATCTTTTGGTGTAAACGAAGCGAATTTTACAAGGCTGCCAAGGTATGCATCTGACTTTATAATCCAACCTGAAAGTAAAGTTGATAGATTTTTCATTGGCTTAAAACCAAATCATTGAATGGAATTAGCTATAGGAGACTCCAATAGCTATGAACAAATTGTGCGTTGTGCTATCAAGGTAGAAATGGAAGTTTGTGTTACATATCCATCTCATAGTTTTGACATGAAACGAAAGATGAAGTTCAAGGAGAAATCTTAGAATAATGGTGAAAAGAATATGAATGTTTATTTATGCTCAAAGTGTGGAAGGAAGCATGGTTGAGATTGTCTTAAAGGGACTAGAAAATGTTTTAAGTGTTGGAAATATGGTTATCAAGAAGAAGACTGTCGTAGTAATGGAAAAAGGGTTTCTAGTGATGTGAATATAGAAAAGACTACAGAGAACGCACCACCAACACTTCAACGCTTAAAGTGCAAGGAAATGGGGCATTATGATAATAAATGCCATAATCCATGGGTTAATAATGATCAACATGGGCAACATATTAAGGCAAAGGACAAAGGGACGTCACATGCAATCACTATTGGCGATGTTGAATATGACAATGATGTGGTGTAATGATTAAGTGTTTATGTAATGGGATTCCAAAATAATGTTGTATATAGTTTCAGGGAATATTATAATATTAATGTATTGGTCTATTGTGGTTTTCAATAATTTTATGGTATCGGTAAACATGTAAAGTGATTTAGATATTTAAAAAAAAAATATGATATGTGCATAATGAAGGGATAAGGAGAAAATGAAATATTTGACATCATTCATGATCTCATGACTGATATAAGGAAATAGTTTTATCATGGTTTGAGGTTTTGGTATTTGAAAAGAGTTAACTTTTGACAACACACATGTTTTCACTAAGATTCAATGGGTATTCATTTTTCAAGAGAATACATGATTAAGTCCTTCGAATGTTTGGAATGTGACCAACAAGACATATCTCATGATATGTGGGGATCAACGATGGTATTAACATGCTTGTCATATGAACTCTTTGTTAATCGTTTTCACTATAATATGAGAATGGACAGTTGTATTTTGGATATGCCTAAAGATTAGAATTGATTAAGTTGGACATAAGTTAGTATTGTTTAAGGATAGAAGTTTTTTCGATATTATTGATGAGATGTTATAGTAATGTAGTTTTAGAAAAAGGAAAAACTGCAGGATGGGTGACATCCCATCCTGTCAGACAAGGCTGTGGGAATCGAACCAACAACCAAAATGCGACTGACCTTTATCACCTACCACTGGCCTACAGGAAGTCCATGTTTAGTAGAAACTGGTTTAATTATATTCATTAGTATGATATATGATGTATAAGTCCATTTTAGGAACCATATATGATTAGTCTCACTATAGATGGACTTATGTATTTTTTTGATAACTTTTCTATCCTTTTGTTTGAGCCAGATGGAATGACCCATCATTATATTGCATGATCTGCTAACACATCACGAATGACAAATCCATCTTCATTTCTTTAAAAGATGAAGTAGAAATTGTCCAAAGAACAACCAACGGTGAGACTGTAACAAAATCACAAAAGTATTTATTCTAATTCCAATTTCATCAACTTTATGGAAATGATATTGAAAACCACAAATGCTTCCTATTTCTCTTATATCCGATTAATCATATGGTACCTTATATCATCACAAATCTATGGCTTTGTGATTGTTGGCTTTTTCATAGCCATGTTCTCTACCACTCTCCATTAGAACCTGATGGTTAGATTTTTCTTCTATATCCATATTTTCACCTATGTTCTCCAATGTGGAAACCCAGTGAGGAGTTAATTTGCATAAATGTTACGTTTCATACTTTAGTTGTAAAATCCAGGTTATGGTATTCCTTTTTACGATGTGGGTTTCTATAAATAGTAAACGATTTATAACCCCGATTAATTTCGAGGGAGAAATTCATTTTAAGGGGGGTAAAATGTAACACCCCAAGATTTTATGAAAAATATTCCTTTTAATTTATTTGATGTCATGTGTTTTACGCTACAACAAGATTATCTTGTGCTATGCGCCACACTATATTAGCTTGAAGTATACGCAACACGATTCTTAGATTGTGTAACACACAATTTCATGTTCGTTTAATAATAGTCATTCCACGCAACATTGAGTGTATATATATATATTCAATGTATAAATGAAATATGTTTGGATTCTGTTATAAGAAATAATAAAGGATTCCTACACAACACACAACCCTGACTTGGTTTGCATTACACGCAATCGCGACCTTCCTCGATAGGGTGTGTTGTACGCAATACCCAGTTTTACTAAACAATGATATATTATTATAATATTATTATGAACTATCCATTATGAATAGTATTAACTAAATTTTTAATTTTATAACATTATTATTCCTCTTACACATTTTCTATAACATGGTATAAGAACAAAATAAATTTTTCGTGTAAAATAAATATTTTTCAAAAAATGTAGTTTTGCCGCCTTTTGATGGAGCACCCACTTTAAATGTTGTTTTTCACATGTTTATAAGTTCAATTTTAAAAAATAAACTTCTTCTTTTGAATCAGGATATAAAAAATTACATTGGATAATGTTTTGATATTTTTCTGATAACTTTCATATTTTAATGAATATTAAAAACACGCTATATTTTAATTAAAAACATCTTTTTTCATCGTAATAATTTATATGGTTAAATTATAATATTGAATGGTTTTAATGTACAAATAGAATATATTTTTACCATTTAATATAATGTATGTCATTATCCATGATTTTACATTGAATTCGTAGGTTAAATATATTCAATTTTTTGCAATGTTCTAAACAGAAACCCGTTTTCTTTCGACAACGGGATGAATTTTAATTTAATTTCTCCAACTTTTGTTTATTGAATTTGAAAAAATGGATTCCATATTTGGAATCTTTGGGTCCAATTTCTGTTAATAAGCTAACTTTTTTTGGGCTTTATGAATAGTAACTACGGTAAATTTTATTTTCCATAGTTAAAGGTAAATCGGGTGATTAAGGGTAAATATAAGATTATAAAATTAACCTAACTCCTGAGAAAATCATATTGGATGACTAAAGGTCTAACAATATCACCTAATGGTAGGATTAGAATCATTTAATGATATTTTTTCCATGAAAATAATTTAATTATTATTAAATCCAAAAAAAGTGACAACATGTCACTTTCTTAAATCTTATAAGTATAATAATTTTAATTTATTGATAATATAAATGAAACTTCGAACATGAAAAATCTCCAGAATGATAATAAAATTATCTAAATCAGATGAATTTATTTATAATTTTTATGGATTAAATAAATATCATTAATTGTGACACAATAGTGATGCAGAAATTGTTTATCTAGTGAAAAATCAAGAATATAGTTTTTATTAAATTAATAGTGACCATACAAGGCACAAACCCTGACCAAAACTTATTGGACATGTAAATTTAAACAATAATCATCCAATGGCCGAATTGTTTACCATTTTGATCTTTATAAAAGCAATTATGACACTTATATTATTTTATTTTAAATGATTACATAGTTGTCACCTTAATAATTTAATAAATATAACAATTTAAATATTGTGATATTAAGATGATAAATTCTAGTAAAAGTATTATTGTGAAAGGTGATAGATTTATCTTCATCATAAGATTTTATTTTTAATTTATATGCAAAAAATAAGTATATTAAATAATTATACAAAAATGTTGTTGTAATTATTTTATTAAGAGATAAACCAAATAAATGGTTTTAAAAATAATAAAATAAATATTATATGAACTATTTAATGTGATCCACTAATTTTATAGATACATATGACCTTTTATTCATCTATTAAATATTATAGTTAGAACATATCTTCTGTGTATATTTTATTTAAATTCAAATAAATGAATAGTATCAAAATTGACACTATTGTTATTTTATAAAAATAAAAAATTATAAAATTGTGTAAAAGTCACATAAATATATACAAATTATAAATTTAAATTTAAATGGTCTAAAATTCTATAAATTATCCAATTATGAAAAATTCACAAGAAATAAGTAATTATTTGTTATAATTTAATATTTAGATTTTTATTACCACAAATAAAATTAAATTGATTAACGATAAATCTAGTTGATAATGTTTAAAATAATATCATAACATGTCTAAATTTTATTTGTTGATGCTATTGCAACCCTATATCATCTAATATTGGAATATGAGTCATTTTTAGAGGTTTTTAAGTGGGGTTAGATTTATTATAAATTAATATTATTAAGATTTCCAAAGGTGCCCCTCTATTCCCTTATAAAAGGGAACCTCCTCCCTCTCTTCCTCACACCACGTTGAGCATTCAAGCTCGACCAAACCCTGCCAAATTATCTTCTACACTTCCCTAGAATCATTCTAGAGGTCCTGGTCTTCTTCAAAGTCCAATTTTAGTGCCCTAAGAGGAGGTTGCAATGAGGCGCTTCAAAGAAGAGGTAATGTCCGTTACCGATTAATTAAACTTTATTTCTTCTTCCACATCTTCTTTTTTAGTTTTTTAATTATGAGGTAATAACAATAGTATCACTCATATACAGATATGTTATTATATGTATTAAAAAACAATATTTCACCATATATCCATCCTACAGAAAAAGAAATCACCACGCGTGCGTACGTACGGAATACCGTCTCCACGCCGTGGTGTAATCTATTTTCCACCACCACCTTACTTGGATGGGTATAATGGTGAATGTAATTAATATATATGATTATTGTAATGTGATATTGAATCTTTAATATTATACATACACATTAATACAATTCCATGATCTTGGGAATGATATCATCGCTCGTGCATACGTACGGACTACCGTCTCCACGACGCGATGAGATTCATTCTCCATGATTAACCATACATGAATGATCATAAAGATTATATAATGAATAATATTGAAATATATGAAATAATAATTCTAATGCATTTATGTATATATATATATTTATGCCATCTATTTAGTTTTATTCAATTCAATAAGGAAACGAAAACAACGATAATGCGTACGTACAGTCTACCGTCTCCATGAATGGTGTATTTCATTTTTTTATCGATCTATAATATATACGTATATGATGAATATATATTATATATAAATAATGTTTTAAATTATGTAATTATTTAAATAAGGATATGAGTAATAATATCAAGAAATGACAAGTCCAAACACATACGATAAATGAAATGATTTTACCCAAAACACTACTTTAACATGGAATTTACAAAAGAACGCGTAATATAAGGTCATAATTGAAACATATATGATATCATAACAATGAATATGATTATTTAATAAGTCAATGACATTATTTAAATAATTATATAGGAGGTTCGTAACCATACGATGCATATCGGACCTAAGGTAAGGGATAATATTGCAAATCTCATTTTTATCCAAGATTGTTAATTCGTAAGTATTTAATGGGGTTATTACAATAATACATGTCCATGTTTCCTAAAAATGGTTTCATGTATGTTTAATGGCGTTTTTATCCATTTTTGACTTTTACTACAAGGTATGTATGGAATCGTTCTTTTACGAGGTACTTTTTGACTTTTCAGGCATAAGTACGAGAAGAATAATTTTTTAACTTATACAACATGAATGGATTTTTACGGTTTTATAATCCCTTATTTTCATGAAGCTTCCTCCAAAAGATTTCATTACTATTTTAAAAAAAATCCTTTTCTTTTAAAATTGCACGACATTTTTTCAAAAGAAAATGATTTTAAAAAAAAAGGATATTTTCCTCAAGAATTAATTTCAAGTGTTTTATAGAAAACATTTTTCATCTAAGATGGCATTATTTAATATGTGTATGTTTCAAGTATAATGTCTCTATTATTTACATGGTTTCACTTTTCTTATTATGAAACGATATCCATTTCTTTTATATGGATTATGTGATGATGGAATGATGTTTATGAAAAACATTTTATTTATTGGGTTTTTATGAATGATGTATGTTTATTTTGTGGAACAAGTAAGAATGATTTCATTATGAGATGGGTGGGACATATATCTCCCTCCAATAAATTGGGTAAAGATTTATCTCTCATGATATAGACATGGCTGGAATGGTAAGTTAATCTGGTTCAGTATTATAGGAATGGAACAAGGAGTGAACTCGATTCAGAAAGGGACTTTGTCCACTAAGATGGTATTGGTAGCAATGAATTGGCTTATATGGAAATAATTACATGTGATTAATAGATGACACAATCACATGTTTTATTCCCATTCTATGTTATCATGATTTATGTTCCATTATTTTCTATGCCTTATGTACTTCCATGTTTTCTTTCGTTGCTCATGATTTTGATGTTTAAACATTATGTTCATGTTTTTATGTTCAAATGTATATGGAATGTTTTATCTTATCCTGGCTTACCCGTAATAAGAATTTGAGCTCACACTTTTTATGTTTTATTTTTCCCCAGGATTAAAAGAATGGTTTTAGGTAAGGAAAAAAAGTGGAAGATCCTTATGGGGGATGTTGAAGATCATTCACCACAATTAGAAGATTACGTTCCAAGTTTCCAAAGACACTAAACTATTACGGTCCTTGTGTTTCTGTTTCTGTTATTTATTATGTATTCCGCAAAAGTAATGTAATATCTATGTATTTCAAGCTTCGGGTCCCTACACAATACTATTATGATCATAATATATGATTTACTACTCACCCATCTGGCAGTGTCACCATATTTTTAGTGTGGATACTACCGCTACTAACTACAGATCATGGGTAACATAGTTATGATATTGTGGTCTCAACTAATGTTAACCATAGGAAATCATAGTCTACCTTTACATCATAACACGACAAATATTGTCTCCTGATACATCACATAACACTACATACCCGACCCCCTATTCCTGAAATCTCAAGAAGGGGCTACTCATATATTTCTTCCTGAATATCTAAATAGCATACTGTAACATCTCTTTCAACATTAAAGGATTCCCATTTCCTGTCAAATCCTTCTTGGGTGTGGATACTCTAGAAAATTATGGAATGAATACCTAGTAACGTCCCATGAACACAAGGATGTTGTGAACAACCATCATTAATTTGTGTGCTTTCGAAGTTAACACGTCCTCAACCATTTTGTGGTCCACTTCCACCCAATCATCTAAATTCACACGTACTATAATTTGGACCACCTTATAGTAAATTGGGTTCTCCTGGAGTTCCCCTATACCCATCCTCATGTTTCTTGTGTTCTCATCCTCAGATGTTTAGTACACAAAGTCATTGTTGATAGACACTACTATTAACTAGTCTAAGAATGGATAAAAGATCTAGTTCCTGAGTTCCATGAACAATTCTGTGGAATAAATCATTACAAAAGGGATCAACCATGTAATTAGAGTGACCATATAGACATATGAATATTTTCATTTGAATATCCTCATCCCATAATTACGAAAATTGATAGCCTGACTTGAGTTCAACATTTGAGAACAATCAGACCCCTCTCCACTGATCATAGAGGTCATCAATACTCATTTTTGTATTCTTTTTCTTCTTAGTCACAATATTTAGGCATGATTTTTCCAAACACAACTTCATGTTCCCATACTCCATCTTGGTGAATAAAAATGGGTCTTCCAGGGGTTAAACATTAGGTCTAACATATCCCTTCCTCTTCAAGTCCTCCAATTACAACCTTGTCTTATGAATCTCCTTTGGAGCCATCCTATATACTGGAACAAAAATCTATCTCATCTCAGGTTTTAGATCAATGCAAAAGTCTATTTCATGATGGGGAGGAAATATGGGAACATTCTAAAGGAGGAAATCCCTGTATTCCACTACCACTACAGGGAATTGAAACTCATTAAATAAACTACACCAGGGGTCCTACTTTCTAACTAATGAGTAACCAGCTACCCCATCCAATGCATGAGTCCATCCAACACTTCTTGGTTTTCTGTTTCATTGATAATGGTGAACTTTATTCTGTAATTGTAGATGCACCACAACCCTTTCTTAAAATAGTAAATCTGGGAATGAATTATAGTTAAATATTCCATAAAAAATATTACTTTGTAATGAATACTTCATTGTATAAAAATATACCATTGGAAACTGTCTCCTCTAAGAGTTGGGTCACAGTGTTGCACAAGTGTGTGGTCATTGAGTCATCCCTAGTATGAGTCTCCAAGAACAACAATCAGGCTAAGGGATCAACCAAAATATATATGATTCAAAAATGATATGTGGAATGAATGGAATGAATATATATTATGTCAATAAATATATCATCTAAGGTAGAAAAGACACATATCATTCCTCAAATCCATCTTGGAGCCAATAGGTCATAATCTTCGACCACCTGTAGATGTCTATGTACCTAACCTCAAACACTCTAATCCTGACATGGACCACATGGGGTCATGGTTGTAACAAGTCAATGCTTCTACCATATCTATCTACTTTACCCACTTCATTACCATGTCTATCACCTTGAAATCCTATCTTCTTCAACTGCAACCTCTACCATGGCAGTGCATCCATAGTCTATCTGTTAGCTATATGGAAAGTCAGAAAATCTATTTCATGAATACCCCTTCCATCAAATTGGTAGAGCCTCCTCTCTCTAAGAATACTATACCCATCTCGTGAGACCTGATTAGCAGATCCCCTTCTATATTACCTCCTAAAAAAATGTCTCGCACATCATGGTTCATAGGACTGATGTTGCCTCCCTTATAGCAAGGTCTCTACTATTTATTTCCTACTACCAGAAACCATTGGTTGTTTCTAATCATCCAGAATATCTCAGCCAAAAAATCATTATCTAACACCCTGTAATATATATGAATACAAATAGGGAAAACACTGGATTATATGTATCTACACATTACTTTAATTAATGTCGAACCTTTATATACCCGGTCACAAACCATATCCATAGAGTACTTGGAGAGGTAGGTAAAACTCCATGAATACTCAAATACTATATCTCCACCCTGAATGTGTTTTAAAATCTCTTAGTTACCCAAAAAAATCAAAATATTTGGAGAGAAATCATCATTTAAATGGTTCTGAAACCATGACAATTCTAAATTCACCTCGTCATAAGACTATGTTATCAAACACCATCATCATCCTACTGAGCCATGAAGAAGGATCACTACCAGGACCACTATCTAATCATATCGTGTCCTAACTGTAAAAAAACATGAGCCACCTCCTTTATTCTTTCCTTATCCACCTTTGGGTTGGGCGCTCCTCAGAACCATAGTGGTATCTGTTACTAAAATTCATGAAGTATTCTCGACATGTGGACCTCACCCGCTAGTACTACGGTAACAATGTTCTACTCTAAATTTTGTGGTATAGGCGATTCACCACCTATAAGTAATATATTTAGAATTGTTTCCTATATCGACACCTCATAACATAGGGGATCAAACACATGATTCTGATGCTAAAACCTATATAGCACACATTGTTGGGGAATCTAAAAAATACAATATATACCACAAACAATGGTTATATTCGGAGAGATGAATTAATAAGGACATTGAATCCAAAAACCATTCCTATATGATGTATTTTACATTTTTACCCTGCAACTATAATTCTCATGTATTGAGTTGAAAATAGGTTATCAGAATCCTAGTATGTGGATATGTTGGATGTAGCACCAACACTAGATTCCCTAGCTTGAAATCTAATATCTAAACACATAACACCAATTCCCAATACCAATCCCATAGGATATTTTCCTAAGGTAGAACATAATTATTGGTTTAACACTCTCTCATGAACCATCCTAATTGGAACCATTTCATGACTCCCCAGAACCATGCACAATAATCCAGGGGCTTGTGACTAGCACCGTGTAGGCATATCACTAACATGGGAGGCCTTATCCAAAGTACTTATCCACACAGGAATACACCTGTCTAATAATATAAAATGATTAAATGTAAGAATATATGAATTACCATGCATTCATAAAACTAGATAGAATAACTATTGTACAGTAAGATTAAATGTAATGTAATCAATTCAAAATTGTATCCTGCCAAATAGGGTCTAAAAACTAGTCAAACCTATATTGAAGGATTAGAGATGTCTTCAAGATACTGCAAGAACACACCTCAGTAATTCGAGTCCCACTAAGCACCATATGTTACAGGTATATCATAGAATCATTAGAATTTTTATCATCAACA
Organism: Viscum album; assembly: GCA_963277665.1. Taxonomy (NCBI): domain Eukaryota; kingdom Viridiplantae; phylum Streptophyta; class Magnoliopsida; order Santalales; family Viscaceae; genus Viscum; species Viscum album. The sequence continues at coordinate 91,751,810 of OY728132.1, read as the reverse complement.
TAATACATGACATGTGCATGCAAAGACCATGCATGGGTGACTTAAAAATACCCAGAAGAACACCCCAAAACCACAAAGCATGCAAATAAATAAAAACAATCATCTCTTCATAGGTATATTTCAACATCATATACAACATGAATATCAATATATACTAACCAATAGACAAAAAATATAATGTTAAATCATAATCAAAATTCCATCCATGTTTTCCATCTTGAAGGATCCACATATCACTCATCCAGGATCACACACTCTTGAGTTTGATAGAAGTGATGATGTACATCTAAGAGGTGAACATAATTGGGTATCATCATTAAAAGTATATTTTTATAGTCTAAAGGGATATGATAAATAGATGAAGATCACTCCAAAGGCCATGGGTTAGGCCAATAGCCCAATAATGATTAACCTTTTATTTATAGGATCGATTCCCATGTAGGGTTGGTCCTCACAATGACAAGAATTCCTCCTAGGAAATGATGCTGAATATAGGTTCTCACTTCGATACTCAAAGAAGGATTCCACCAAATAAGTCAATGTTGTAATATTGAAGGATCAATTACCTATGTGTAGTAGTTAATTCAATATTATCCCTCAATGAAATGGTATTGGGAATGTACCGTAATAAAAATTGTCATGATATATAGGACAATGTCTCGAAGAAATGTCTTATTGAATAAACAACATTTAGTTGGATTACACATCATGTAACTTATCATGGGGTCCTATCCTTGTAAATTTCATGTGTCCCCATGTCCATGTAATAATACACAACATTTCAGTTTTCCATGTACTCTTTCTTTGTAAATGTATATGGCTCAGACTGTATAGTTTATCCACGCTGTGTCTGTGTAGGGTATTACATGATGTGCTCCAACCCATGAAATCCATATAATAAATGTTTACCCTCCACGTTACATGAAGATTCATTGGGGGGAAGTCACATGTCGTGTGACAAGGTCACACTCCATGTGATTCATAACTTTCTCATAAACCCTAAAAGTTGCTAGGAGGGACCCACACTGTATGTAGTCTGGAATTAAAAGATATATGGATCATTTTTTTTTTAAAAAAATTCACCTTATTTCATCCCTACCAACCCATTCCACAGTCACCTTGGTTTTTAGGTCAATTCTTGTTATAAATCATTGATATACACCAAACAAACCTTTCTATTTTCGTTCATTGGAATACAGACTTCATATCCATTCCGAAAATGAATTTTATTCAACCTGGTATCCATCCAACACCTTTCCTGAATCATGGTTTTCCAATTTAGTCTAATATACTCATTTCTACCACCATTGCACCATTTTTCCATCATGATGATCCTGGATCTATATTACCAAATCATTTCCCCAAGAAACAGCTGCAAAACGATTGATTTCATCAAAAAATGTCGTACCACAGGTGAAATGATGATCACCTATGATCAACTAATAAAAATAAGAGAAAATATTAATAACGGTCATGGGGAACGGACCTAGATTAATGTCATGTTGACCTCAATTTTTTATATCAGAAAAATAAATGAAGAGATAAATATTTTAATCACACTGGATTTCTCCCAATAAACCATTTCAAATAAATCCATCCTACAAGACGTATAATTCTAGAATTAATATGTTTGTACATTGATTCATGTTCATCATAGAAATTATTAATCAGTATATAATTCAATAAAAAAACGTCCTACTTTGATTCAGATCAATCACTAATTAAGAACGACCTGCTGTCAAAGTTGTTGGTGACATCCTTTGATTTACATTCACTTCTATCATCAATACACAATATTTTAGATGTTCATCTAGGAGAGATCCTACAAATATCTCTCCAATGGCTCTCCAATAGTTCTATTATTTATAGGTATAACCCTAGAAGTTCATCATAACATTCTACTGAAAGACACATTAGATGCTTCATCAATGAAATAAAACAAAATAATTTAATAAATTATTTTCTTCATTTTATTCCCATGAAGACATTTCTACAAACACCTCATGTTGACAATGTTTATGTTATTCCTAAGATAAAACCGATGTTCTAACCTACATTGTGCCCTCATAGTTTTGATCTACGCACCCATTTTTAATTTCTTCTAACTTTTTAGTAAAATATGTTGTGCGTACTATTTAGTATATTTAATATATTTCAAACATTCAATCTAGGAACATTACGACCCAGAATTGCATTTCGTCTCACACCCAGTCTCAAAAATGATCTATACAATAGTAAATAATTACATGTTAAACCTGAGTCATTACATCATGTACCTATGATTCATGGAATCCAGTCTCTTTGGATGGATGGGGCGATGAATTACATGAGGTGTGGATTCTTATCTCCCTATAATAATAGGGTGAGTTCAACTATAAGATGGGGATTCCAATCAAAATGAAATTATGGTTTGATGGTTTCCATGATATGTGGATGCCAATCTCACAAGAATGAATGGATGATGGACCCTATGGGTTTTGGAAACCAATATCATCATTATGATGGGGCGAGGACACCAAATATCTTTCGATATCAATCTCCAAAAATAAAGGGGTGAGGGAACACAAGATCATTAGATTCCCATCATATTGGAATGATGGGGTTAGGGTTCCTAGGAGCATAAAAATATTATTTGATAGTCCCCTCACATATATTTGTAATGAGAGTATAGATATGATCGACATTCCCCCAGGGCTATGTTGAGAGGCCCTATACTGGTGATGATTCAGAGTAGTGGGAACATACCTTAGAGACACCTTGGTGGCAATAGAGGATTCTTTAACAATAATATTCCCTAACTTCTAGGTGTATGAGGAGCACTTCTACGTTTTTTTATGTATAAAATAAATTATTTTTTCTAATGGGACCATTGGAAGGCCCTCTATAAAGAAATTTTTCATGAAGGGGAAGACCAATATGGTTTCTATTAGAACCCATGAAGGGGAGTGTCATCCCATCCTAAATGACGAATGAGTGGGATCTTGATCCCACTCAATAGATGACAAACCCTCATATAATATATTTTAGGGAAGGAGGTGCAAGGATATTAGTTGGGTCCGCTAGAGCTGTTAGGGATGCCTCAAGATAGGTAGGTTTGGAAGACTTCCCCAAACGATGTAACCAAGTGTTCTAGATCTGGGCTAGTGGATGAAGTATTGGATCAGCCTACTTAGTGTCTGATATAATTGATCATCATTGTTTGCATGACTGAATGGGAGGACTAATGGGAGGATCCAAGTTAGAGATTATGGTTCGTATGGATTAATGACCCCTACCCCCTTATCATATGAGAGAGATCCATTACATTTTTCCAAAGAGAGGATCGAAAAATATATTTTGTCATAACCGAGGGGGATCCCCACTGCACAACCCCTGAGGGGTGTGGTGATGGAATTTCATATCATCCTTCTAGTATTCATTCACCCAATGTTACTCATCCTCTCAAACTTTAAGGAGAGGGTATTCACATTTTTTATTCCTCAATTTGGACATACCCAAAAATGTTCATCAACTCAAAGTTGAAGAAGAAGAGTTTCACGTCATGTTCACAAATTTTTTCAATGAATCATGTCAAAAGAAATTGTTGTATCATTTTATGAAAGAGATTCACTCTACCTATTTTCCTTAATTCTATATTTCCAACTGTGGGTGGATTTTATCACTATAATCAGTGATATTGGATATTTAACCAAAATAGGGTCATGGTAGATTCCTTCTTGATCCTCATGGCCATTTTTGAGTATCCCATTTATATTTTATTTTTGTTCATGAAACAAGTTCTTAGTGTCTTCTTGTGGTTGAAATGGGTGAATTACAATGATTCTCGTCTCGAGAAGGAAGTGGACTTTAGTTATAGTAGATAGTAGCATTGGTAATGTATAGGAATATTGGGATGTAGGGTGGGTTGGGATCCTTTACATTGATATCCTTTTGGAGTAATAGGAATCACATATGAGGAGTTGTAATCATTGAACTGAAGGAATACCAATTCATCTTGGAGGTATTTGAAAATAGGTTTATAAGTATTCCAATGATTTTTACCATAATAATATTGTATTTGTTGTATGGGATAGTGATTATGGATATGATCATAGTTTTATGTATTGTGGCGGTAGGTGTAACACAATATTAACATGTTCTATTTAATGATGGGTTGGAGGTTTAATGTCTTTCGATGATTGGTGTTTCATAGGATTAACATCTTGTGAGGACTGGTGGGTCATACATTTGACATCTTTTGAGGACATGTGGTACATGGGATTATTGTCTTGTATCGAATTATGGGTTATAGGTATAGCATTTTATTGGGATATGTGGACCATAGGTTTAACATATTTTTGGGATGGGTGGGTTATAGGTTTAACGTCTTGTTGGTATAAGAGAGTCAGATGTTTAATGTTTTGTTGGAATTCATGGGTCACAAGATTAATGTCTTACGGGT